>JAEIFM010000247.1:1232500-2432500 GCA_018901885.1 Zaprionus kolodkinae | reverse complement strand
TATTGTAAAAATCGAAGGCAGACAAACAAACGAGGCGCGTGCAGTTTGCGTGCCAAAGCAACCGAATTTGCTGCAGCAGCTGACGGCGTTGTTGTTGCTGCTGCTGCTGCTTCTGCTGCCTCCTGCAGCGCTCACACGTGCGGTGTGGTGGGCGGGGGCAGAGGGGAGTATCAGCGCAGGGCAGGGCATGCTGTAACTGTAACCGCACGCACTTAATGACAGTTGCTTTGCTCCCAAAAAAAAAAAAAAAAAAACCCTGTCGTTGTCAAGCAGCAGTCGAGTGCGAGAGAGCGGGAGAGTGTAAGAGTCGCTGAGAGAGAGAGAGCGTACACGGAAGGCAAAGCTGCAGGGTGGAGAGAGAGAGAGAGAGAGCGTGGTGTGTGGTGTGCGTGAGCGCAGCAAGGCCGGCAAATGCAGTTCTAAACATGAGAGAGGGAGAGAGGAAGAGAGAGAGAGGGGCTCTTCTGCTGTGAGCGCCATTGAGGGTGTGAGGCATGACAGCATGGCAGGTGCACTGAGAGAAATCGTGGGGGAAAGTGTTGAATAAATTGTTATATTAATAATAATAATAATAATAAAATAAAATAAAAAATGTAAGTTAAAATAAAAAAACAATTAAATATAATTTTCTGAAGTAAAGTATAATAATATAATATATACAAAATAATAAAATATTGTATTGTACAATTAAATAGAAAAAAAAAAATAATAATGTGCAATTAAATAGAACAAAATAAATGATAATAAAAAAATAGTAAGCTACAAAATAAAAAAAAAAAAACAAATAAAATTAGAGAAATCAAAATAAAATAAAATATAAAGAAATTGTTAAATATGTTTTGTAATTGTAGTTTCATTATTTTATAGAAATTGATTGTATCCACACAAATACAGCTCTTTCAAGCTTTATATAAGTAGTATTTTCTTTTAATATTTTATAAATTTATAGAAATAAATGATTTATAATATTAAACTTCAAATTATTATTTGTAAACTTTATAGCTGAAATGTATTCCTATTAAATGAATTAAGATCTAGCTTATACGGCTATTAAAATGTATGTATATCAAGCTTATTTGTGACCCCACACAGGGCGTACCGATACCCCAAAAGCTGTAAAGTGTTCCCGCACAACCCTACACACCCTCCACACCCCCTTCCGAGCACACACACTGAGCCAAGGGCGATAACACTTAACGTCACTTATCAGCTTTACCCACCGCTTGTCATCAAGACATTAGGCAGGCACACACTCGCATTCGCCCCCCTCCCCCAACTCCCTGTTCCTTCCTGCCCCTCCCCCCAGCCCAATTGGCAGATCCTTGAACCACTTTGCAACAAATTTGGCGACTGCAGCCTGTTCGGTTGGGGAGGGGGACTGGCGGCAGGAAGGGGAATTCTGCTCGGCCAGAATGAAGTGACAAATGCAATTATGCATTAATTTTGAAGCGTTCTTAAAATATTTTCCAACATTTCCGCAATGGGCGACAACTCTGTCGCCGGCAGTTGACAAAATACATTTGCACTTTGATTTCCGCCAGCTGCAGGCGTTGAAAGTGGCAAAAAGGGGGGAGGCTACGCTGCACATGTTGCAAGTGGGGAGGGAGAGAGGGGGGAGGAGGGGAGGAAGAGGCAGTGTGTGTGTGTGTGTGGCTGGCAAATGGTGTGCAATGAAATGTGCGCTACGCTGCCGCTAGGAGGATGCTGCAACTCATGCAACATTTAAGCAACTTTTAATTATCGTGCTTGAGTCAAGTCGCTGCTGAGAGGGAAAGAGAGAGAGAGAGAGGAAGAGTGAGAATGAGAGAGAGGGAGTTGCAACGGTTTTTGTGTGGCTTATGCATATGTATGTGTCTGTGTGTGTGTGTGTGTGGAGTGGGGCAGCTGTGGCAAGTACAACTGTCTGTCTTCTTAACTTTTTCTCTCCCTCCCTCTCTCTCTCTCTCTCTCTCTCTCTCTCGCTCTGTCTGCTAAATGCTCTAATTACGCCTAATGGAATGCCACTCATAGCGGGGGGAGGAAGGGAGGGGGGAGGCTGAGCTATGGCGGCAAGGAAGTCGAGTGCATATGTGTACTTCTTGTAATTGTGCCTCGAGTGAAACAGACAGAGAATGGGAGAGAGAAAGAGAGGGAGAAGAAAACAAAGATGGCTGCCTGCATATTCATGACTTTGTTGCCCGCGTTGTTCTCGTTGAGTTTTTAAGCCAATTTAAATAAGTGAACGGACAGTGGGGAAATCACACATTCCGGAAAAGAGCTGGGAAAGGGGGATTCCTAAAGGGAATTCCAGAACTGGCAAACAGCATAGAATGTGTTTATGCCATTTCTGTCATGCTAGGATCTAGCAAGTGTGACAAGAAAAAATCCTAACATATCATATATATTATCATAGTATTATATACCCCTAGAGACAATTAAATCCATTTATTTCTTCACTAAAATGTCTATAAGAACTTGTTCTTTAGCAAGTTAATTTTAGTTTTATTTTATATAGTTTTATATATATATATATTATATATATATATTATATAGTTTTATAGTTTTATAGTTTTATTTGCAAGTATCTTATAGATTTTTAATATTTTCCTATTAAAATATATCTGCCGAAATTTGTAATATTTATATTATAATAGTAATATTAACATAATTTATTTATTTTATAAGTATGTTCTTCTTTTTGCCTCTTGATTTCCCACACTCACTGCGCATCTTATTGTCTGGCATACCCCTGTTTTTCTCACATAGCATAACTTTCGTATTCTATTTGTACTCACGCTTAGTTTTCTTTCGCCTCAGTTGCTGCTGTTTGTTTCATTTGCTTCAGTTGCTCTTAAAAAGTTATGGCTTTTTGTTAACTACACACACACGCACACTCACACACACTCATACACACTCACACACACACTCACACTCGATGCGAGTCCTGTTCGAGTCAGTTTATAAATAATGCAGGCATTTATCTCAACACAACAACAAAGCGAATTCAAATTGACCAACTCCAGCTCCAGCTCCTTCTCCTCCTGCTTCTCCTCCTGCTTCTCCTCCTGCTTCTTTCACTTCTGCTCTGTTTGTTGCCTGCCAAAAGTTGTATGTAATATATTTGTGTGTGTGTGTGTGTGTGTGTGTGTGTGGGTGTATGTGCCTCTTTTTTCTGTGGCCCTGCATGCTGCAGCAAATTTGCATAATTGAAGTTTATTCTAACAATTTGAATGAATACTTAATTTTGCTCTAATTGAATATACGCCAACATTTTGTTGCATGCGAAAGCCGAAAGAAAGAAAAAAAAGGAGAGAGATATAAAAGCTCATTAAAATGGTATGCTATGCAATAATAAAGCTCATTTCGCATTGCATTCAAATGCAATCAAAAGTTGCCAAAGCCTTCGAAAAAAAAACAATTATCGAACATACCAACACAAGAGATTTTAGAGGTTTATATGTTTAATTAATAATAAATCCCAAAATTTTGATTCTACCAATTTCGGTACAAGGTGCGGCTGCCTGCGTACTCCGGCTACGAATACGCAATATTGAATCTGGTTTGCCTTAGCAAATATTACGCATACGCAGCGTGCGCCCAGTTGAGTGTAGGGTTGCCATCCCCCCCCCCCTCCTACGCCACAGGGTTGCCACACACTCAAAGTTGATCAAAAGATAAACAAAACAATCAGTTGCAACTCCAATCGAACACGCAGCTCATACACAGCATTGCAACATGTTCGATGCGAGCACGCAACTCTTATACGACGCCTCTGCTGCTGCTGGCAGCATAAAATATACGCGACTGCTGCGCTTATTGGCCATTTGTGTGTGCGACGCCGACGTTGACGTTGCCTCGCTGTCTCGGTCAGTCTCGCTGCTGCGTGCGTGCGTGTGTGTGTGTGTGTCGCGTGCTGCGCGCCAACTGTATAAGAAAAGAATAATAATAATAATAATCATAAACGACAACAATCGAACGGTAAATGCAATTGATATAAAAACGCGTGTGAAAGACAACAGAACCATAAAGTCTGAAGCAACCCCCTCTCTCTCTCTCTCTCTCTCTCTCTCTCTCTCTCTCTCTCTGCCGGCTATAAACTCCGTCGGAAAAGCAAAACTATAAACAGAAACTTCAATCTTAAAATATTGTGCTTATCGTACCCGTATATGACCTTGCCCAAAAGACCCGCTTAATGAACTGCCATAAAAATGTTATTATTATAGCAACAACTACAGTCAGTTCGATGTTCAGTTCGATGTTAATTACTTTCACTCGATTTAAGAGCGAAACCAATTGATTTTCAACATTTTGTCATCACAATCGTTTATCGCCTTAAGTGCTCAACACATTCATTAATGACGCCCGAAATACTCTGTACATACGAGTTTATCATCTCAACTCACTCAATTCATTGCGGCATAATTATTATGAACGTGTTTATGGCGCGCGCTTATCAAATTCCCATTTTCAAGGGAATTAAACGTGGCAGCGATAAGGGAAAATTTGTTTGTTAATCTTAAATACGATAAAAAAAAAAAAAAAACTGCAAAGGCAACGTGTTTGATTGCAGTTTGTCTTAGATTATTTCTAGACATGAGAAAACTAGGTCTATTTGGTAGTAAAAGCTTAAGCTTGTTAAAAATAAATAATTTCCAGCTGCATAAAATATAAAAGAATATGCACAACAAATTTAGTAAACATTTAAAGCAAACTAGCAGAGATTTTTACATATATATAAATATATTTACTAATCATACTGCATAAAAAAGCAAAGATATCTGCAGAAATGCAAAGAGATACTATGTAATATATTAAGCTCTTCCAAACTAGAGCATCTTTTTGCCATGCGGTCATATCAATTAAATCAGCATAAATATTTAATACAGTCATAAAAAAAACATAGGGAATACGGGGTTATTTCCTGCACCCTTGGGAAATTAATGCGACTTCTGTGAAGGCCGCAGACACCTGTATCTAAGTGCCTAATTGATTGAATTAAATCAATTGAATGAAAACAAATACAATAAAAAAAAAAAAATTATAAAAAAGAGAGAAGAGAAAAACAAATGATAATAAAAAAGAGAGAAGCGAAAAAAGCGCGTTTTGCAATAATAAATTAAATTACGTACTGTAATTTGTGTGTGTGTGTGAGTTGTGCGAGTGTGTGTGTGAGTGAATGATTGTCTTTGAGTGCAATTAATGAATGAATGAATGCTTTCTGCTTTACACAGTGAAATACAACGTCGTCTATAGATATTGCCAAATCAAATACAGTTACAATAAACGCAAGGAAAACGTCCATAACAATTGCTGTCCAATAAACCAAAGAAAGTGAGAAAGGAATAGAAAGAAAGAGAGAAGCAACAACATGCGTCGCAACATCAAATTGATCGTCTTCGTCAGCATCATCTGGATGTTCGTAATGGTTTATTACTTTCAGTCCAGCACGGAAAAGGTAAGTGAAGTTTTGTAGTTCGAAAATTGATTTGTAAATTTGATTTCCCCCAATTGAATTTGCATACCCTGCCTGCTCCCCTTAAGCTACCCGTTTCCAACTCAACTCAACCCAATCCAACTTTGTTTCCTCCTTGGTGCAACCTCTTCCGCTCGCTGGCCATAGATCATCATTGCGTATGGCATGCGGTGCATAGTAATTACTTATACCCGATATCACAACTACCGACTACGAGCTCAACCTGCTTTTCCATTGTTTTCTCTCTCTCTCTCTCTCTACCTCTCTCTACCCCTCTCCTCCTCTCCTCCTTCCCTGCTGCTGACAACTCTGCGAGCTCTGGGCACATAATTAGCCTCACGTAGCAAGTTCAGGTAACGCCCCGGGCCGCCCACAATGCTGCATACATATCTTGCTTTTCAGCTGACTTGGCTTATGTTTGTACCCTGTAAAAATGTTGTGGCTTGGGGTAGTACTTCTACTTCCACGCTGCTACAGGGTATCTACAAATGCTTCTGAGGTTTTTCCTTATTTGCACAATTTTTTTCTATTTTTAATTAAGCACTCTGGCTTTTTAGTGCTGACAGTTGTGACAGTTCAGTTCAGAGAGTGTAGACCGTTACACGTGGCGTATGCGTAATAAAAAACAGGTAAATTGGGTCAACTTGCAATTGCTTATCATACCAGGGCCCAGAGAGTGAGAGAGAGGGGGAGAGACACGTGTGTGCCCAGGCAACATAAAAGTAAGAGACAAGCAACGCCTCGATTGTCTTGTCGTGTGCCAAAAACAATTGTGTAATCGTTATTGTTATCGTTATCGCAATAAAGTTGTTTCTCTTTTTTGCAAGATATGCAAAAAAAATAAATGTCATCAAAGACGAAGAGGTTAACAATCGATGACAATGCGAAAAAAACGTATATACATAGTTTACCAATTTACAAACTTATTTCAAGGGGGAGGAAGGCAGGGGGGATCGGGCGCCACTTGAGCAACATCAACATCGTTATCTATTATCATATCGATAAACATGTGTTAAATTTGTTCAAGTATTCGATCAATGCGATATCGAAGTTAAGATGACACTGAAAATCGACCTCGCTAATGGGAAGCAAACTGCGCTTTCTTATCAAACATTTTTTTTTTACTACAGATAGATAAATATACTATCAAGGTACAAGGTCTGCCTGCAAATGTTTGCTATCAATTTCAAGTTCAACTCAATCAAAAGTTATTCTCAAACTCTATAAATCATTTATAGAGAGAGAGAGAGAGACAGAATTGCACTTCACTTAAAAATAGTCTATTAAGTACTTCAAGTATTGCTAGACTTATCGCGACACACACAATCTACAATCCAAGTGTGTATTATAAATAAACTTGAGAACTTTAATAGGATTTGCAAAGGCTTATAAACATATAAGCCACAATGATAGTATGTGAAGTGAATTTTCCTGCATTTATTCTGCATTTTCCTTTTTCAAATTTAAATGTAATTTCAACTCGATTTGGGTTTTTCTCTCTTTCTCTCTGTCTCTCTCTCTCTGTCTTTTTGTGGTCTGAGGTCAACCGAAGCGGGCTTTAACCAGCTTTAAGTGCATTGCCACGCCCCCATTTTTTAACCCTACGCAGACAGTGTATGAAACAACATATATCATTACCATTATAATCGGATTTATTTGCACAGTTACTCGACTTGTCATTTATCGTTTTTAACACCGTTTTTTGGCCCTTTTGTTTTTGACCCATTGACAGCTGCCTGTTGCCTGTTCTGCCTTTTCTGCCTGTTCTGCCTTCAGTCTTTTGCCATAATTATTATTTGGCTCAATTAAAACACAAAAATCATTGCAAAGATCAAAAGTGTAATTAACGGGACATTATTGAATTACATTTCGCACTCATTAAGCGCGCGTGAGTGCCAGTGAATGCGTGGGTGTTTTTTTTTTTGAGTGTATTGCCAACAAAATGTGAATGCATGTTCGCCTTTTGGCCTGCGCTTTCGAATGTAATTTACCATTTTAAAACATGCTCAATTTAATCACTTGCAGCAGTAGCAAAAAAAAAAAAACATAAAAAAAAAAACAAAACTGAAACATATTGTTGGATACTCTACCTCCCAAAATGGGGTACATGCATTAAGTCAATAATTTCAGGATTTTCTTTCATTCTTTCTATTAAGATATATTACATTACTTTCCCGTTTGTTCTTTTCTTTTTTCACAATAATATTAAATTATAAAATTTATTTATAAATCTTAAAATAAAATTGTATTATAAATCTTATCATCTCATCTTTTAACTTATAAGCTAACTATTTTACTTATATATATTATTTAAAATATATAAGAATACTCTTCTCCTTAAGCTTATCTTTTCACAATACTTTCTTCGACTGTGCTCTAAAATTTCATGGCATATCTTCACTAGAGTATTCCATCTTCGATCTGCACAAAGTGCCATAGTTTCTGCCACATTTTTTCCGACTGTTTACTCATTCGTTTGCGTATTTTATGTGACAGCTATCGAATGCAAGTTGCATGCAGCCTTCTCTGAGCTCCATTACGAACACCAATTAATTCAAACAGGGTTGTTTTTTTTTTACTTCAGTACGGGATTTTATTGTTAACTCCCTTTCGTATGGCGTGGCGTTTTTTTTCGGGATATCATAGGACTTATAACACGACTGGCTGGCAAGCAATTTAATTTCCGAATCGTAAAGCTGGAAATGAGTAGGAAAATAAGCGAAACAGAGGCTTAAATTACTAGGAAATTAATTGGATTTTAAGTTAATTTAGTTAGTAAATAAATTTAAAAAAATTCCCAAACCTAAGTTATCATCCAAGCTCTTAGCCCAAATACTTTCCGAACATAATTTCACTTATGTATTTCAATGTATTTCAATCGTTGTTCGAGGGAAAGTTTTGCACGCCTTCAAAGTGTTAATGAAACCATAATCGGCAACAGATCCAACTAATTGTGTATTAACAGCAGGGTGTTAATTATGCAATAGTTGCTTGATTAAACCAACATAATAACCGAGATGAGTAACAGTGTAATACAACACTATAAATCACAATATATATCTATAAGCTGGCAATGCAGCTCATCGCAACCCACGCACTCTCTCTCTCTCTTTCGCACTCTCCCACTCACTCATCATCATCTTGGGAAGCTTGTTTGCAGACATGTATAGAATTTTATTGCTTATATGCAAATTGTGTGCCATCAAATATGGAAATTCTTGATAACTATTTGATAAGTTCTCTCTGCAGCGTAGAATTTCAATTTTTCTCTCTCTCGAAAATGGGGGACATCATTATTAGTTCAAGTTTTATTCAGCTTTTTTCCCAAACTTTTTTGCTCCAAAAAAAAAAGATTTCCCAAAATTCCATAACGAAACGAATTTCAAGTTCAAACTCAAATGCTTTCGAATAACTTTACGCATCGTTGGATATAATACCTATACACATACTATATATATGTATAGTATGTATAGTCAGAGCTGCATATCATTGTGGGGGCGGGAGAGGGGGCAGAGCCTGCTCATTGCGTGACACAAGTGTTACGCTCTGTTTGGTGGCCAAATGACAATATAACGTGCTGAAAGCCAATACCAAAATGAGAGATAAAATAATAGTACTAAAATACAATAAGTATCTCAATTCCCAGCAGAGTTTTTACTTGATAGAGCATCAAATTTCCTATATATAATATTCGAAAATTAAATGCATTGAAACAAATAAAACTTGTAGCTCGAGGTAAACAGGTTTCGATTTCGAAATAAAATCGAAAACAGATTTCGATAAATATTTTAAAAAATTCTCTACACAAGCTGAGCACGTAAATAGGTGAGTAGGGGCCTCTCTTGGGGTTCTTCTTCTTTTTCTTTGCTGACTTTCACAGCTAATTAACATTTTCGTCAGTCACATTGACAGTGACACGCCTAGTAGCTGGAAGGGGGAGTACAAAGGGGTGTGGGGGGGTATAGAGGGGCAGCTTAGTGTATGCAGAAAGTAAAACTCTTGTTTGGCATTTTTTTTCTTCCATTTTCGACTCTCTGGCCTCTGCCTCTTTGATTTAGAATGAATAATTAAAGATGCTTATCCGAGGCAGATGACTTTTGCTGTTGGCCTTTATTTGCTTTTTGGTTTTACTAATTTCGGAAGCGACAACAACAACAAAAAGCTGCTCGCTTAACCGGCTTCAGTTTGAGCCAGAGTCACAGCCGGTTTGCCTGCCTTCTCGCTCGCTCGCTCTCTTTCTCTCTCTCTCTGCCTTCTCTACCGCTTCAACTCTATCGTCATCTGCAATTCCAACCCCTTCTTCAACCGCATTATCTATATAAGTTTTGGCCCCGCCAGCTGTGTGTTGGCTTCTCCTTCAGTCCACTCCACACTCCAATCTTTGGCTCCATTACGCAATGTGTAACCCAACGCATTGCCGCAAGGTCGTCCAGCTCGCTGTGGCTTTAATAATGTTTTTTTATTGAACTTAAAACGCTGCTTCGAGTCCGCCTTCAGCTTCTTCCAAATTTCTTCACTCATTCCCCCAAAAATATATAATATAACAAAGCATGAGATATCATTAATGGTTGCGGTACTTTCAGCCAGCACTTTCAATTTCATTTTGCTTTTTTTTTTATTGTTCGAACTTGTTTGTGCAGCCACAGGGCGACAATAAAAACGATGGAAACTCGCAGCGAAACTAGTTGAATTGAAGAGTAAATATCCATTATAGATAAATGTAAGCTGGGGAGACAGGAAATAATCGTAGATTGTCGTTTGACATGCAGCCAGAGGCCAAGGCTGTCGCTGTAAGGGAATGAGTAAATAATTTAGAGGCAATTTTGTAGTAGACCTATGGATAGATAAATTAATTTTTAAAATGTATTTGTAAATATTTCTAGACTTATAGAAAGATAATTGCATTTTTAAAATGTGTTTGTAGATATTTCTAGACTTAAAGAAAGATAAATAAATTTTTAAAATGTATTTGTAAATATTTCTAGACTTATAATTAGATAAATTAATTAAAAAATGTATTTGTAGATATTTCTAAGCAGATAGTGAGAAAAACGCTTGGGCTATCTCTTATACCCTCCCAAAAAATATGAAATTAAGAAAATATCATTAAAATATATAAATACATCTTTAAAACAACTTTAGTTCAGATTCTCTGAAAACACTTTCGAAATAAGTTTTAAAATAAATACTCCCTGATTTTGCACCCCAGCAAGCTTTGAGATTATTAGACTTGATGTATTGTATTCTCTCAATTTTCTCAACGACAATCTGAATTTGTTTTTCTACTAGAGCAGTTCATCAAAAACAATATATAAAAAAAAATTCCAAATATATATATCTATAAAAGTGGATTAATATCGTTATTCTGTTTACTTGCTTTAGTATTTTTTATATTTGCTTAAAATATATATTTTATACTATACCATATATATACCGACATATTTTTGGAACTGGAATCATGGTGAAAAAGACAAGTAAACACATCTTTCGATGCAGCGTGTGCTACACGCCCCTCAGCGATGAGGGCGAAGTCATATGCATTGAGACGGGTTACATTATCATAAACAATGCCACAAATGTGGCCCCAATGCCGGTGGTCGTTGTGGCAACTGGCCTGGAGATGAGACCCATCACGTGTACAGGTTGCAATAATGCTGTGGGTTGTCAATTTGAAAAGAATCTCGTATTTCCCCCACATCAGGGTAAATACGTATTGGAACGACAAATGGCGACTCTGTGTAGCGATATGAAGGTTGCTTTTCAGGGGCTGGATGTGTAAAAATAAAATTCAGATGGGCCAGAGAAGAACACAGAGAGAGAAAGAGAGCGAGAGAGAGAGAGAGGGATAGCGAATGGAATATCTATAAAACACTTGAAAAATGTTTTTTTTTTTTTTTTTTTGTGTCTTTCTTGTTGTATTCTATTCCTGTGGTTCAGGCAGAAGAATAAGAAAATATTACGCTTGTCATAGTGATTTGCATAAACAAATTTCCATTTGACTTTTCTTGTTTTAACTGGATTTGCATATTTCGACAAGGTCTCTTAGGTCCTAAAATATGCTTGATTTCTGGTGATTTTGCTCGATAGTGCGCAAGGCAAATGCAGTTGAGTATATATAACATCATTAGTCTTTTTGCCAGCAAATATATAACATATTTAGCTTTTTCTTTTTTTCATATTTTTTTTTTATATATTATATAAGATGAGTGAGCATAATATATTTTATTTTGATATATTACCTCAATCAATTAATGGTTGTAAATGGGAATGAAAGACGTGACGAAACGCGCATCATGTGGCTCAGACGAGATGACGATGTGGAAATCGGCTAATTTGTGAAATGAGATATGCAACTAATTGAATGATATGCTACTTATTTGGAACTGTTGATGCGGCAACTCCTCCCCTTCCTCCTTCTCCTCCTCTTCTCGCTGTCTTCTTCCACAGTCTCTTCTTTCTCTCTGCTTCTCTCTTTTCATTTTGGCATTGAGGCAGCTGTGGCGTGTAAAGCGCCAAGCTTGCAATTTTTAAGTGCTGCCAAAATGACAAAAAACAAAAAAGAAAAATGATTAAACTCACACTCACTCACACACACACACACACACACTCACAAATTATGTAGTAACCTATACGCAGCTCAGGGGCAGCCTGTGAGCTTGCCACGGGGCGATAAAAACGGCAGCTCGCAGCTGCAAAAGAGTCGGGGAAAAAAAAAGAAAGAAAATGCCCAGAGATTTTTGGTTATCAAATGTGCTCGACTAGAGCATGACCTATAATTGTACTAAAAGAAGTGTGTGAAAAGAGGGAAATGAGAGGTAGATAGATAAAGAAAGAGAGAAAGTTGCTCGATTTTTTATTTATTTATTTTTTTTTTATATTGTAGCTGAGGAAATAGTTCGCATATGCCTAAATATATAGATTTAAAATATAAAGAAAAATGCATAAATTCATAAAAATTCATCTCACTTCCGCAAACGAATATACCCCTTTTTGGCATGCCCACTTGTCTACAGGGTAACCAAAAATAGGAGAAGCTGCTGGGCAGGAGGTGAATGCCGCTACTTAAGTGGCTGAAAATGGCCAAAAGTCGCGGCTGGAGAATGGCTTTTGTGCACTGTGAGGAGGGGGGAGGACTATGGGGGAGTAACTGTGCACTTGAGAGGGGACTTAAGCGAAGGAAGGAAGGCTGGGGGAGGAGTGAGTTGCTGCCTGTTGCAGCAAGCGGCGATTTTCATGCAATTCGCATTCGAATTTGACCCGTTTGTTAGTGTTGTGACTTTCTCAACTTTGTTCGATTGTTCGAATACTGAGTACTTTCACTTGCCAGCATTTATTCATTTTATTCAAATGATTATCTTAACGGCATTTAGCTGGCATTTAAATGGCGAGCGAGCACTGGAGTGGGCCAAATTGGACAGCGAGCGACGTGAGGGAAAGGTACGAGCTGAAAGCAGGTTTAAATGTCAACAGAGACAGAGAGAGACAAAGAGAGAGAGAGAGAGAGACAGACAATGCGAGTGAGCTGCCTACCAAATCTTGCTAAGGGCACGCAACCTTTTGGCCAATTCATGTGCATCCGGCTTAAATGTTGCTCAAATTCGCAGTAGTTAAACGAGCCAATGCAGATGCCATTAAATAATAATTATTTAAGCCATATTGTTGCTGCTTATTTGCTTATATCTTCTGCTGCCTCTTCTGCCTCTTCTTCCCCTCTTCTTGCCCCTCTGGCTGTATTTGGTCAACTTTGTGTTTGTTTTATTGTTGCTGGTTTCACTTGCGTTTTTGTGTAATCGCTGCAAGTGCCACTTAACCATTTCTGCTGCCCTGGTGGGTGCCCTGCTCTGCCTGTGTGTGTGTGTTGTGTGTGTGTATTGTGTGTGTGTGTGTTTATTTGTTTGTTTGTTTTGTTTGTCTTAACTTGTATTTTTTCTGCTGTTGCCACTGCCCCCGTTTGTTGGCATAATGAACTTGAACTTTATGACGCAAAACACGTTAAGTGAGTGACGACTGCAGGGGCGCCCCTTAAGGGGGGCGGGGGGCGCTCATGGAGTGGGCTCGTCTTAAGTACTACAAGTAACACTTTATGTTGGCCCGCGGGAAATGCCCTCATTTCAACGAACTTGGGGGGGGGACGGATTTACTTCGGCTCATGGATCTTTAGTGGATTTTATAGCGACGTACTTGAGAGTTACACTAAAATGCAGTCCATAAAGCAGGCTGAAAGGGAAATGCAATGAAAATCGCTGGAATGTTAACTGAAGATTACGACAAGTTTCAGGCACGAACATCTTATATAGCTGACTAGCTGTGGCTATAAAAACCTGAGAGTGTAGACAACTTCTAGATAGTTTTAAGAGATTTCATATATATATATTTTTTAACATGCCAAATAAATGAAAATTTCAGCTAAAATAAGTCTGCCATTAAAAAGGATTATATAATAGATATTATTTAATATTTTGTATGCTGCAATAAAGTTGCAAATAAATAAATTATACAACAAACAAACTGAATTACGGCCAATTTAATTATGTTCGGCAATTTATGCAGATTATAAGCCGCTGTTAAGGCGCAAAACACACACGTTAGAAGCAGCCATATATTGGATATATATACAGATTTCCTGCTATATGCATATTTAATACAAAATGTCAACGGCAGACACGCTGAGAATTATTGAAAAATGTGGTTAGAATATTTTGGTTTTTGCAGATAAATCGATTTACTAAGCTAATTGCATTCAAAATTGGCTTACAGTTTTGGCTTAAACAGTTTTCGGTGGTTATGTGGTAAATAAGAAAAGCCTCACTCCCAACACTCGGCAAAACAAAAGCTGTCTGTGTGTGTGTGTGTTTGTCCCACAGTGCGTATGCGCGTTACACGCGGCGTATGCGTAATAATTGCAAAGGCTGCGCCTGACACGCAACTGAATAGGACACAGGGCCATCAAATGTGTGGCCTAAACATAAACAGACTAGAAGCGTGTGCCTAATTAAAATACTAGATACATTTGTAGCTGTATCCTGGTGCGAGATACATTTGTATCTGCAGCTGTATCTTTAGCTGTCCATGTGTCCGTATCTGTATCTGCAGCTGTCTCGTTCTATGTAGCTGTATCTGCAGCTGTCTCTGTGCCTCTAGCTGTATCTTTAGCTGCCCATAGATACATATATCTATATCCATTGTGTAGCTGTATCTATTCTGCGCCTTTGCTAATTTGTCGCAACTATTGTTGTTGTTCTCTACCAATGTATCTTTGAAAATGTATCTGTATATGTATCTGAATGATGAGCACACTGTGAACTGCGGCTGGCCGCGCTTTGCCCTTCACTTCGACTTTGCGGTTCATGCAACATCTGCGCCATTGTGCCACATCATGGAAATTCTTCTATGCACATGTGAGTCACCCCCCGAGGGGGGAGGGACAGACAGATAATAATGACGACACTCCGACCGACACTAATGAATGACCCGAATTGAGCAACAATTTGATTGCTCGAGTATTATTCGAAAATCGCCCCATGTCTAATGAGTGCCCGAAAAATATTGAGTGTATTCACTTCGGTGCCGTCACTTCATCATCCGCGGCAGCTCTGCTCAGCTGGGCTTAACTCTCAATTTGACTTGCTTCAGTTTTGACCTTAATTGTTTCTCCTGCTAAAGAGAGAGAGAGAGAGCGAGAGAGAGAGAGAGAGCGAGAGAGAGAGAGAGAGAGAGAATTGTCGTCGGTTTAGTTGAGGCTGAAATTAGATGTATATATTTTATGAAGATCTACAGTAACCTATGCCCTCTCCTCGAGCCGGAAACAGTGGCAAAGTTGTGTAGCAACTCACTGTGAGAAAGAGAGAGAGGAAGAGAGAGAGAGAGAGAGAGCCACATTCCTAGTGGCAATTTGGACAGTATGAGGATGCAACAGCTGCTGCTGTGGCAGCTTCAGCTATTTATGCAACATGCAATTTATTGCAGGCCATGCGGCAGTTACTTCAAATTGCCAACCAGCTGCAGCAGCATCCTCACATTCTCAAGTATATGTGAGTATGTGTGTGTGTGTGTGTGTGTGTGTGTGGACAAGAACCAAAGTCAAGTGGGCAAAGGATACTTTGAGGCTGAGATACAACTCAGGGAAACTGACTGCAAAAACTGAAAAAAAAAAAAAAACTAACATATAAAAAATAAAACTTGAAGTCAACAAAGAAAGTTGCACAAATATTTGAAATGTTAGAAAAATATTATAAAAATGTATAGGAATTTTAAAAAAGGGCAGAATAGAGAGTTTGTTATCTTTAAGAGTGATACCCTTAAAAATTTACAAAGATACCAGCGCATATCTTTAAATAACTTTAATTCTGATATTAAACTTTAAGATACTTTCTTTTTCTACCCACTTGAGCAGCGTGACAAAAAAAAACTGTGTACAATTTTAATTTAATTTCTCTATCTGTGGTTTGCCACGCCAATTAAACAAGAGGCCCAAAAAAAAAAAAGAGAAAAAAAAGAAAAACCTGTGGTCAACGCCGAAGCGGAAGCTAAGCCCTCCTCCTGCTCCTCCTACTCGCAATGATGGTTATTTAATTGAGTTTTCCATGCAAATTGGCGACCCGAGGAAAAAGCCGCAAACTTGTTTGTTCAAAGCCAAAAAGCCAAAGCTGAAAATGAAGGCTGAACCAGCTGACAGCTGCAGCCGAAGGCAGTAGCCAAAAAAAAAAAAAAAAAAAAAAAAAAACTGTAGCCAAAAACTGTAACCAAAAGCTGAAGCCAAAAACTGAAGCTGTAGCTGAGGCTACTTAAGACAGGAGGAAGCTTTTTGCGATGCGACTGTGTGTGTGTTGCTACACACTCACACACACACACACACACACACACACATGGTTACATGGCATGTCTGCTACCCAACAATTTGCAATTGTTGCTTTGGCCGCAATTTGGTTGTGGCATCTCCCAGCTTCATCTTGCTGCAGAGCGTCAAATGAATTTTCAAGTTGCGCAACGTTGGAATTGCAACAATCACCAAGAGGCCCCAAGGCAGCGATGCGATAGATAGATCAGTGAGAGAGCGAGAGAGAGAGGGAGAGCAGAAGAGACAGAGACAGAGAGAGAGAAAGAGAGAGAGAGAAAGGCTGAGAGACACATGAGTAGAGAGAGGCATGTGAGATTTTCAATTAACCTCTGAGGCCAATCATCTGCAGTCTATCTCACTCACACAGACACACGCTCTCTCCCTCTCTCTCTCACACTTGGCCTCGTAATAATTACTAAATTACGAGCTCATTTATCTATTGAGTTTATGCCGATTTTGTAGAGCACTGAACGCGCTTGAAAAGGTCAATAGATCTGGCAAGTATCCGTCGTTTCGTTCCCACCCACCTTTAAGTCGACGGGGGGGCACACACATATTATACTACCCGTAAATATCCAATAATCGTGTTTACAGTCTGCAACATTTGGCCAACAAATTTGCGTGAGGCTTATGCAAATGTTTTTGGCCAAGCTGTCGGAAAAAGGCAACAAACTGATTGACAGGCAAATCTGATAAGCGGCTGCCCCCTTTTGTTTTTTTTTTTTTTTTTTTTCAAGTTTTGTCAACAATGCGTAATAGTCGAGGGTTTCGGAGGGAACTTGTTGACATACTATCGTTGCAATCGATATATTGAGGCAGGTATCTACAAAAGTGCATATTATAATAATAAGAGAAGAAGGTAGCTAAAATAAAGGCTATATCTTTGAGGTTGCAGCACGCAGAGCTCTGAAGGTTGCTCTGTAGATTATATTCCCACTTATGCAGCTATTTATCATATGCAGTCGAAAACAATTTGCAATATCATACAGAATATAAGACATGCAGTTCTGAAATTTAATTTAAACATTCCCCCTCAACTAAGCTAGTTTTTTCTAAATTTAAATCTTAACTATATCCAGTTGCAGCTACAAGAAACGTTTTTTTTTTTTCTCCCCCCTTATATAACTATTTTTCATTTCCTTATAAACTTCACTCTTTATGAATGTGCCAAGCAGCACCGTCTAATTGTCACACATTCATAACTTGTTCTTATCACTTTAAAATCTGAAGACATTCGCAGGGAGCACGAGCACGAGCACATATTATATAATATGAAAAACTGAGAAAACTTAAAAATGTTATTAATGCGGTCTGTCAGTCTGACAGCTCGTTAAAAACGTAGAGAAAATCTTGGCTTTCTGCTTAGGAAATTAGCCGTGGCCAAGATTTCGTGCTGTTAATGTCCCATAAAAAGTTAGAGATGCCACATAGGAAATTGAAGATAAGATGAAGAGGGAAACACAGAGAGAAAGAGAGGGAAAGGAAAATTTTTGCGTGCCCGGAAATGTAACAAGCGAAACAATTAAAGTTTTATGATAAACATCATCTGAAGCGTAGAGAGAAATGAAGATCTATCAATGCGAAACTCTAGACAATTTCAATTAAGTTTTATTTGAAATTCAATAAACAGTTATCTATGTCTAACTGTAAAGTGAAACCTTAGAGGGAGATATATGAGATCAAAGTAGACATTGCCTTCAGCTCTCTAAGCCCAATTTAGTTTGATCATAATAGGAAAATTTTAACGAAATAAATCTACATTATCAGCAAAGAAATAGAAAAATTACCAAATTTTGAATTTTCATATCGCTCAAATCGATTTGATACACATGGCAACAATTTTCGATAAGAAAAACCTTTTTAAGTCCGAGGATTATTATGCCCGAGGCGAGCCAGATGAGCCGGATGAACTGTGCAGAAAGGATTCCATTATTGAGAAAACCTTGCAGATAGTAAAGAGATCTAACGCAGCTCCTAACAGACGATTGCGTCTCTGCACCTTGGTTCACATTGTACTCTGGCTACGAAAGTCATCGATAAAGTTTCCACCCGAGGAATATATTGATGTTACCAACGATGTGAACTATTGGCGCACCTTGGCCTTGGCTCGTGCCGAACAGAATAATCGTTTCTTAGATGTCATCAATTTGCAAAAACAACGTATCGATGGTCTCGAAAAAGATCTGGGAAATATTATAGATCTGGCTCAAGATACCCAAAAAGTGTTGGCCGAAATCAATCCACCTATCGGTAGCGACACCTCTGTCTCCTAACAAGAATTTTTGTATTTTTAATTATTTGTTTTACTTTGGACTAGAGTCGAATTCGATGAGATAAAATAAATATGTATTCAGCGAGATGATTTATTTATTTATTTATTGTGCATTATATTCCCTTAAAATTTATTTTAGTTTCACTAAAGCTTATGATATAATATTATAATTTTTCAGAGTCTAGCATTTATGCGCTTTTCAACTGAATTTTTTTTTTTTTTTTAACAATTTGTTGTCCTGGAATTTTAAATTTTAAATAAAGTTCAGCGAGATGATAGGAAATTGGGATGATAGTTTACGCTTTGGGAGTAGCCTAGAATAACCCTATGGCAAGATTATATCGTACTCTGTAAAGTCTGTATGCAGCTTAAGCTGCTTGTGGTTTGTCTTTAATCCACAAACAGCTTCGGTTTGTTCATACATTTTCATTTTCCATATTTGCTTACATTGTTTTCTTTTCTGTTTTTTCATTAATTAGTGAAAATTTGCAGTCTGTAATTTCTTTTCATGTTTCTTACATTGTTTTTTATTTATTTATTTTTTTTTTTTTGCTTTTTCTGTTTTTTGTTTTTTAATTTGCTGCGTTTCGTTTGGTTAGCTTTTAGCCGCAGTTTCGCTTCGTTTTGTTTTGTTTTGTTTGGTTCGGTTTGGTCGCCGCTTCGTGTCGTTTGCATTACGTTTTATTTACTGTTTCTTCTCAACTTTGTTGTGCACTCTTCCAGCTGAATGATTTTCACATCATCTACACACGTTTATCTTGATATCTATCTCTCTATCTGTGGGGAGAGATGCAACTAAGTAGAGTGAATAATATAGTAATTGGAACGTATCCAATCTATTTTCACCTCAAGTGTCTCTATTAGCGCCATGCAGAGAAAAGACAGCGAAAGAGGGGGAGAAAAAGAAAGAAAGAGAAAGAGAGAAATGAGATGGCTGCAATTATATAGATCTATCATACTTAAGATCAGCTGACCAATCCTACTTTAAAGTAAAAAGCTTTGGTTAAGCATATATTGCATTGCGAATTTACTGCAAATCAGTTAAAGCTTTAACTGGGCGTGTCTTGCCCCTGCAACATGTGGCATTCAGTCATTTCGTTTATGCGTCATCAGAACTGAAAAATAAACTACATGTGGAAAAAAAGAATGAGCAACAGCAACAGAATTCAATTAAAAATCCATGCACGCCCAAAAATATTGATTCGACAGAAAAAACAAATTTCTTTTTTCATTTTGCAGACAGTTGGTGCCACAAAAACACATAGAGAGAGAGAGAAAGAGAAAGACAGTGGTAGAGAGTGAGAGAGTTAGGCTCACGCACAAAGAATAACAGCAAAAGCAAATGAAGCGACGATGAAATGGGAAATGAGACATGACATGGGCACAGATTGGCACACAAATCGAATCTTAAGTACGAACATTTGATTAAAATAGTTTGCCAATGGGAAAAGAGACAAAGAGTAGAAAGAGAGGTAGAAAGAGAGAGATAGAGAGGGAAGAAGCAGGGCATGTCATCAAAGTTTTTAGTCATTTTTCACGTTTGAATAAATATTGAGTAAGTATGATGAAGCAAGTGTTAAAGCAGCTGGAAATCAAAATTAAAAAAAAATATTTTCATACTTAACAAATAAAAGACAAGCGAGAAATCCAAAAAATATATTAAATATAAAAATATAAAAGACAAGAAAGAAATCAATTTTTAAAAATATTTTGCATTTATGTGCAACCTTTCGATGATTTACAAAATATCTACAAAATATTTTTAATTTGGAAGAAACAAATTCAGTCTATAAATTCCCTTCATGTCTTCCGATGTTGTTGATAAGAAACTTAAATTGACATTTCAATAGTTTCTTTGCTCTTCACGACTTTTGCATTAATTTAAATGATTTATTTGCAATTTGTTTATACCAAAAAAAGAGCAGACATTGAACTCACGTTGTGAACTTTGCAACTAGCTGAAAATGGCCAAAAAGAGAAGGCTAAAAACCATTTAAGGCAACTTGTTGCCTCATTGGGGCTTCGCTCTCTTGACAATGCAATGTTGCTTCAGTTGTTGTTGTTGTTGTTGTTGCATTGCTTTTTGGAATTGACTAATGACACAGTTTTTTGTAAAATTGTGCAGTGTAGGTCAAGTAATAAGTGCATATTGATTGATTGATTGATTGATTTGCCGAGGTGGCGACACCTCACACAGCCAACACTCGCCAAGTGCAACGTGCCTCGACTTGCTACAAGCATCACGTACTACGCTACTTAAGCAGTTCCTGCAGCTGAACCCATATATCATCTATTACAGGGACTGTCGACTATTTATAACTTGCCACATGTGGCAAGCCACAAGCCACAACTCCCCAGCACGCATGCAGACCAGAAAACCTTTAACAGTTTTTTTTTTTTTTTTCGATGCTTTCATAAATCTTGAAGCGACGCAACACGCATTTGATTTATGTCTAATTAGAAGCAGTAACAAGTTAATAACCCATTATCGATTAGGGACTCTCTAGGGGTAGGTTCAATTACAATGGCAACAACAACAACAACAACAACAAGAGCAAACTGTGCATAATGATCTGCAAATAATCCGCTTAGCCCAATCCCAGAGCCGTAGCCTGGTCATGTTTGCATGCACCCGGCCTGAACATATCGCAATGTTGCCAATCAATGACCATAAATCCAATCCGTTGCTCTTCCTCCTCTTCTCCTCTGTGTTTCTCTCCCTCTTCCATGTCCAACTCATCACTCATGCCACAATGCAAACAATGAAACTAATTAAGTTACACATGACCGGAGAGCAAAGCGTGTGCAAAAGCGACAAATCGATTGGCAGCATCAAATCTGAGAGGGGGAGGAGGGTATAGGGTTTGGTTAAATAATATTCCATAGCCAGCCAGCCAGTGTGTCCATATTTCGATAAGATGCATACACTCTAGCACGCTGTAGGCTTAGTGCGCACGCTGCGTATACGCAATGTGCACGTAGAGCGCATTAAAGCGGCAGCAGGGCGAGTATCTGATGAATATAGATAAAAGATAAATACATCTATAGCATGAATAACTGTTTATTCCCGTTTCTCCGATCTGCTTGACATGTGCTACGTCTATAATTAATAATACCAATCAGCTAGAGCAGAATCCTCGATAATCGAATAAGCAATTTTAATCAAATAAAGCAACATAAAAAGATAAAAAGCGAAATTAAATAAAATTGGATTTTATACGCAAAGTTAGACATTATTTAAATTATGCCAGAGCTGTGCATCAAAGCTAAAATTCAAATCAAATAATTGATGAGCTCAAATGGAAGTGTAAATAATTTTCCTTTTTGCCTTCGCCTTTTGTCACATTTATTTCTCGCATTTTCTCGCATTGAAATTCCAAAGGAAAATGCGATTGGTTTTGCATTTGAACTCGACTTGAAGTGTTTTTCGGGGGCACAGCTTAAGAGGACAAAAGCAGAGAAAAGAGAACCTTGTGACTTATACGGGGCAACAACCTTGAGACGTTCTGGTCTATTGAAAATTGTGCAGCTTGTCACATAATTCGACACTTAGGAGCACAATTTGAAATATATATTTAACAATGCAGACACGTTGTACGAGTGGGGCATAAAAAATGAGCTTGATTTGCCGCTTAAAAGGGGGCACCACGTATCATTTCACAATTCAAGTAGTATGCAAAAGAACTAAATCGATTGTTGTAACGGAAATGAAAGAATTTCCCAAGGAAAATAAAAAAGAAAACGTGCCGTTTCGAGTTGTTGAATTGGTTTTAAAATTAAAAACACGCATACGCCGCGTATAACAAATGAGGGTCTCGCCGAGGCGCAAGAAAAAACATGACAAATAGATCGAATGCAAAGCACAATTAATAATCGAGTCAGAGGCAACCAAATGACCTGCTCGAAAAGGAAAGAGAGAGGAAAAGTTTGAGAGAGAGAGAGAGAGAGAGAGAGAGAGCGAAAGTGACTGTGTGCGAGAGTGAAAGTTGCCTAGCTGAGAGCTTGGCCATTTGCTCAAGTTGGCCAACAACAATAACAATGCATCATTTGTTAACCCCAAAAGTTTTTTCCTCTCCTGCTCCTCCTGCTCCTGCTTCTCCTTCCATCTGTTGAGAACCTAATGGCCGCCAATTGGGTCCCTTCTCGCATCTTTTCGCAGCTGCTTCCTATTTAGGCGTCGGCTTTAAAGCATTTTTGCCTTTTGCAGTTGGATTTGCCTTTTTCCTTCTCTTTCTTTAAGTCTTTACCCATATATCTACGGGCATTAGCAACCCATTGAATTTGTGCCTTTGGTTTACTGAGAAATAAAGTAAAATTCTGTTGAAATATTTTGGGAGTTATTTTTGTTACTTATGCAGCGGAAATTACTTTCATTTTATTAAAGTAATAAAAATAATATGTTTAAACCTTTGAATCATTTATTTAAATATGTTACACTATTTATTTATTATGTATTATTATTATTTATTTACAATATTATTTGTATTTTATTTTTGTATTTTTTGAAATCCACTTCCACATTCTGCAATATTATAATCTATTTATATATTTTTTTTTTCGAATAGTTTCCTTGCATTTTCGCTGTCAGATTTGTCATAGTTATCAGATTTATTGCGTGTCCCAAACACTTGTACAATAATAACAGACAACACACACACACAACATACACACACACACACACACACAGGGAATATTAATTCCTTTGGCAAACTAAAACTGGGTCAGACCTTGGCCCCATTTATAGATTGTTAATCTTAAAACAGAACATGAAGCTGGCTTCAAATTTGCCATTGTGCGCGTAAGTCAGCGTGTCTCTCTCCCTCTCTCTCTCTCTGTCTCCCCCTAAGTTGTGAAGTTTCGCCCCCTAATCCCGTATTCCCTTCGCGCCTTCGTGCCGCAACGTCTGTTTCCAGTTGAGTTGAGTTATTGCCGCGCTGCGCGTCACCAAAGTGCCGCAGATTAAAGAAATAAATTAAATGTATTTTCCCTCTCTCTCTCTCTGTCTCTTTCTAGGTGGAGAACCGTGCTCTGCGACTACGTGAGGTGGCCACAGCGATGCAGCAGTACCAGGACGATGTATCGTCTGGCGCATCCACCGCCCGCCAATGGGCGCCAGCTGCCAACGCGGGCATTCGACTGGCTGGCGGTGGCATCGGTGGCAGCGGGGCAGACGATCCCGGTGGCAATGTCATTTTAATCGGCTCCATAAAGGATTTCGAGCGCAATGCAGTGCATGGCCTCAAGTTGAACGGCATTGCGGCCATGGAGGAGACATCGCAGGGCAACAGTGCTGCCGGCGGCACAGGAGGCCCACAGGCTGTGGGCCGTCTGGCCATGGGTTCCAGTGGGGGGCGTGCAGCCGGCAGTGAGGTGGAGTATTTCGATGAGGCTGGTTACATACGACGTGGTGCGCTGCGCAACGGCGAAGATCCCTACATAAGAAATCGCTTCAATCAGGAGGCCAGTGATGCGTTGCCCAGCAATCGCGAAATACCCGACACGCGGAGTCCCATGTAAGTATGGGATGTGGGATGGGGTGGGGTGTGTGTGTGTGTGTAGGACTTCTTGTTAATAGCTTGGCCTGCTTGCAGGTGTCGCACGAAAAAGTATCGTGAGGATTTGCCCGAGACCAGCGTCATCATCACGTTCCACAACGAGGCACGCTCCACGCTGCTGCGCACCATAGTCAGCGTGCTCAATCGCAGTCCGGAGCATCTGATACGGGAAATTGTCCTCGTGGATGACTACAGTGATCATCGTAAGTATGAGTATAGTTTGGGAATCTACAAGGAATATAATTGCACCCCTGACTCTAGTATGGATAACTAAGTCCAAACTCATCAAATTTTTTTAAGAGAAAGAATTTTATACATAATTTGGCATATATATTAAAACTGCAAGTTTTCAAAAATTTGATCCTTCCATATATTTCCATGCCTTGCCCAGGCTCGATTTCAGTACCCCTGAAGAGCTTTTAGTATGGAAAACTTCGTCAAAAATCATCAGATTTCCTTGAGAGAGGACATTTTATCTTTTATTTGGCTTCTGGATTGATTCTGCTTAACAAAAAAAAAAATTAATTTAGGGTTTTAAAAAATTTGGACCTTCTATATGTCTTCCATGTTACCGCCTTAGAACCTCTAGTACTCCTATAGATTTTCTAGTATGGAAAACGGCATAAAAAATCATCAGATTTTCTTATGAGAAGATATTTTGTCTATTATTTGGCCTCTAGATTGATTCTGCTTTATAAAAATAATTAATTTTACGTTTCAAAAATGTAGACCTTCCATATGTCTTCCATTCTATCCTCTTGCTAGATTTCAGTACCCCTAAAGAGCCTCCGGTATGGAAAAATTCGTCAAAAATGATCAGATTTTCATGAGGAAGAACACTTTATCCATAACTTGGCCTCTAGAATATTTCAGCTTCAAAAATAATGAATTTAGGGTTTAGGGTTTTCAAAAATTTTGTTCTTTCATACGTGTCACATATATCTTCCATGCTATCCCCTGGCTCGATCTCATATATCTCCCTCTATAGAGCATTTAGTATGCAAAACTTCCTAAACAAAAACACCAGATTTCCCTAAGAGTGAAGATTTTATCCATCTCTTGATTGATTCTGCTTCGAAAAATAATGAATTTAAATTTTTTGGAATTTTCCTATATCATTCATGATAAAAGATATAAAAATCTATAAAACAATGCATTGGTTTAAAAATTTTTTTTCTGTTCACAGCTGAGGATGGCGTGGAACTGGCCAAGATCGACAAAGTTCGCATTATACGCAACGAGAAACGCGAAGGATTGGTAAGATCCCGGGTGCGTGGTGCCGATGCCGCTGTGAGCAGCGTGCTAACCTTCCTGGACAGCCATGTGGAGTGCAACGAGCAGTGGCTGGAGCCGCTGCTGGAACGTGTGCGGGAGGATCCCACACGTGTCGTCTGTCCCGTCATAGATGTCATCAGCATGGATAACTTTCAGTATATTGGCGCCTCAGCGGATTTGCGAGGTGGTTTCGATTGGAATTTGATTTTCAAATGGGAATATCTCAGCCCATCGGAACGTTCGGCACGTCACAATGATCCCACCACTGCCATCAGGACGCCCATGATAGCGGGCGGATTGTTTGTCATCGATAAGGCGTACTTCAATAAGCTCGGGAAATATGATATGAAAATGGATGTGTGGGGTGGTGAGAATCTAGAGATTTCGTTCCGTGTGTGGCAATGTGGTGGCAGTCTTGAGATTATACCCTGCAGTCGTGTGGGTCATGTCTTCCGCAAACGACATCCGTACACCTTCCCCGGCGGCAGTGGCAACGTCTTTGCAAGGAATACACGACGTGCCGCCGAGGTCTGGATGGATGAGTATAAACAACATTATTATAATGCAGTGCCGCTGGCCAAGAATATACCCTTTGGCAAGTGAGTATAGTGTAGGGTATATGCTTA
This sequence comes from Zaprionus kolodkinae, assembly GCA_018901885.1. Taxonomy (NCBI): domain Eukaryota; kingdom Metazoa; phylum Arthropoda; class Insecta; order Diptera; family Drosophilidae; genus Zaprionus; species Zaprionus kolodkinae. The sequence continues at coordinate 2,406,483 of JAEIFM010000247.1, read as the reverse complement.
GTCTGTTTACTACTTTTTCCCCCCTCTTTCTTTCTTACTCCCCCTTTAGCATTGATGATCGCCTGGCGCTGAAGGAGAAGCTGCACTGCAAACCCTTCAAGTGGTATCTGGAGAACGTGTATCCCGATCTGCAGGCACCCGAGCCACAGGAGGTGGGACAATTCCGGCAGGAGCAGACCGAATGCTTGGATACCATGGGACATTTGATAGACGGCACAGTGGGTGAGTAGGAGAGAAATTATAACTCCATAAGGCGGCAATTATATTCCTGCCTCCCCTGCTTTTCCTTTGCCCCCCCTCTACAGGCCTCTTCCCCTGCCACAATACGGGCGGCAATCAGGAGTGGGCCTTCTCGAAGCGTGGTGAGATCAAACACGATGATCTCTGCTTGACTCTGGTGCAATTCTCGCGCGGCTCACAGGTTGTGCTCAAGTCGTGCGATGATACGGAGAATCAACGTTGGATAATGCGTGAAGGTGGTCTGGTGCGACATCACAAGATCAATGTCTGCCTGGATACACGGGATCACAATGAGCAGGGTATCAGTGCGCAGCGCTGTAATTCGGCTCTGGCCACACAGCGCTGGAGTTTTACCAAATACGCGTGAGGGATGGATGCCACAATGACCAAACCGAACTAAATCCAGATTTGTTTTCCAAGAAGTTAGCCAAGTGAAAAGAGGGAGAGAGAAGAAGGAAGAAGGAGACGAAGCTGGGCGTCGTGATATTTGTGCATGTTTATAAGTACTACCTATACTCGGATATGATACCAAGTTGTATGTGGTTTCTATGTGTATTGTACGTTTTATCAGGTTGATTTAAACAACAACAACACACACACACACACTATACTCACAAAAACACTCACAAAAAACACTCAAACACTCACACACACAAACATACTCGACAATGATATTTAAGTTGAAAGTCAAGTCAAATTGTTGAGTAGAATGGAAACGATATCATATTAAGTATGATATCTGTATCTGTCACTCTCCTTTTGCAGCGAAGGATGGAAAAGGAAAAAAAAGAAAAGAAAGATAGAAAGCAAAAAACGTACTTAGACTGATTAATTTTTTGTATATGTAATGAAATATTTAAAAAATATGTAAAAAAAAAAATGAAAGTACATTATAAAAACAAAAAAAAAACCCCTCCTTTTGGAATCTGCTTAATCCATAAAAAACACATCTCTATCGAACTAACCGTATGATTTGCATCCCAGTGAACTCAACTCAACCGACGCATTCCATAAGTCAATTAACCATTAGGCGACTACTAGATAGCCCAGATCGAAAGAGAGAGAGAGGGAGAGAGAGAGAGGAAGAGAGAGATGGAGAGAGAACTAAGTACCCAACTAAAGCGCAGAGTCTTCTACTACATAACTTTGTGGTAAAATAAACTTAAATAAATACGAGAAAAGAAAAGGCAGAAGAGAAAGCACACTGGGCGGATGGAAAAGTTAAAGAAGACGAAGATGAAGTGTTATCATTAGTTTTAATTTTATGTTTAAGTATGAAACATTTAACAAGTATAAACAAAAAAAAACACAAAATGCAAATGCGAAGAGAAACGATTTAAGTGTATATAATATGATTATTTAAAACGTTTATAAAATGCCAAAATAATAATTGAAATCAATTTGCGAATTTCTACTACATAAACTGTATTTCACACACACACACACATACGAATTCATTACATTTGCAGCCTTTGTTATATCTCACATCTCTTGCATCGATTTGACATTCCATTTACGAATTTCCCCAATTTTTTCTATTATTTTCCTATGCGCATTGTTAATTTTGATGAGTTTTTGTTGTTGTGTGTAACATGAATTTTTGCTAGTTTTTATGTTAGGTAAAAAAAAAATGCGAAAAATAAATAGATACGTACTATATACATATTACAAAATAAAAGAAAAACCAAATATCACCTGTTTGTTTTAAACTCTTGTGTGCAGTGCGTATACTTGATAAATTGAAATAAATAAAACATTTTTAATTTACGTCAAATAAAAAAAAAAATTCCAGAAAACAATTAAAAAAAAAACTAAAACTGTTTTTTACTGCAATATCAAAGATCTCTTTACTCTTTGACGGCGTTCCACTTGGCGCATACTTAATGTAATTGCTCGGAAAGGGAAATGAGAGCACGACACCACGGTGGGTTTTCACTCTCTTTTTGTGGTGAATCTGTCGAGTACTCAACTCATGGAACAAACTCATATATTAGTGGGTTGCTTAGGCGGCGACATTCCTGAGAACTTAAGATGCATTGCGTATACGCCACGTAGGGAAATAAAAAATGAATACGTTGCGCTAATTTTGTCATTTGCAAAAAGGTAAAGTAAGACATTATAAAAACAACCCTGACTCACTTTAAATGATATGACAGATAAGTGGGCGTGGCGTTGGGGCGGAAAGGCAAGACGTTTTTTGCATGCACAGCATAAAGCAGAAAACATAAAATAAAGTACGTTGTACTCGTAGTATTCTCTAGCCGGAACGAGACAAGATAAACAAAGTGTTTTGTTCGGGGGAGGGGGGAGGTATGTTCCGCGAAACATTTACGATGGCGAAATAAAGTTGGATTTAACGCGATTGAAATTTAGCAAGATTTTCTACGTTTTACCTTTTATGGATATGTTTTTTTTTAGGTGTCAAAGTAGATTGAAAGAACTTTTATTTGGTAACAAAGTGAAGTAAGGTCAGGTAAAGTTAGTTTAGGTTAGGTTAGAAATAGTTTAGCTTAGGTTAGGTCAGGTTAAGGTAGCTTAGGCTAAGGTTATGTAGGATTAGGCTAACTTTGGTTGTTCTAGACAGTGTGAGAATAAATTGCAGAGTTTTTTTTTTTTGGCTAAAGTAAAATTTAGGTTAATGTGCCTGAGGTTAGGTTAGGTTAGTTCGAGGTTATATAACTAAAGTTAGGCTAGGTCACTTCCTGTCAATCTCAGACACGAAGATCTTAGGTTGAATCTCAATGCGGGAACCGCTTCGAACTGAGATTGAGACTGAGAAAAAAAGGAGATATAACACACAAATGCAGCGACATTTGCCAAGCCGCATGTGCTGGCAACCGTAAGACAAACCGATTTCCGTATGAAAACACCGACGGATGCGGCATAAGTCGCATGGATACGGCAAGTCTAGCGAGGATGAAGACAAGGGGGGACAAGGTTAAGCCAGAGCCAGCGCCAACCAAGAGCAGGAAGACCATGTGAGGGCGCTCTGGCGACAGGAAAGTGGAACAGAATCTGAATCGTTTATACCAAGTGTCAGGCGAAACGGCAGCCCATACCATAGCATAACGTATATGGGATACGCCATTGATGCTGATGATGGTTGGGGCGTTTCCAGCTTGTTGTCAGACAGGTAAGTTACATTTTTTTCTTTCCCCCTAATATTTTTTCTCCTTCCATTTTCCTTATTTAAGGCATCGCATGTGTCAGGCATACAAAGAAGAGAGAGAGCAAAAGCAAAAGCCAGTTGACTATGCGACTGCCCTGACAACCCTCACACACACACATGCACACACTCACACACACAGTCTCATACGCATTTTCACATTTTCATCATTTTCTGGCAGCGGCGATGCCATCGGCATTTTTTACGCTTCCGCAATTTTATCGCGGGCCAACACTTTGCCCCCATTCATCGCCTCAGCCAGGGCAGACCAGGCCAGGCCAGAACGGAGCAAGCCTTACGTCGCATACGCCATACGTCATTGCCAGTTTACGTTTGGCACGTTAATAACCAACAACACGTGAGTCTCCTCTCCTCTTCTCTCCTCCTTCAGCCTCGCCAGCCTCACGTGCTCTCCTCCTTGTTGTCATCGTCTCTCCGGCTGCTCCCACTTGCTCCTGCTGCCATCAGGGGAAGGTACTGAGGCAGCAGCTGCAGCTTCTTCTGCTTGGGCTGCCTCCTTTACGTCTCATACATTAATCATGGCCTCTTGGAGTCTTGGAGCCCTTGTTTAACGCCCGAACAGCAGCTCCTCCCGTAATGAGACTGTCGTTGAGACATAATTAAAAACACGTTAAGCGCCTCAGATGACCAACAATAAATTGGCCTAAAGAGGAGCCTATGGCAAATGGATACTACAGCCCTGAAAGGTGTGTGCAAAATTGTGACCAAAAACAAGACAAATATAGAAGCTTAAGATAATTGTTATCAGCATAAATATATATCATAAAAAAATATTTTAAAAAATCTATGCAATTCATAATGCTATATAATCTAATAAATAATATAATACATTTAATCCGCCAATATATACAGCTTTAATTTTAAATTTTTTTCTATAATGAAATTAATTTTTAAAGAGAATAAATCCATTGAGACTGAAGCCTCTCGTAGAAGCTTGAGATAATTGTTAGCAGCATATGAATATATCATAAAAAAATTTAAAAAAAAAAACTATGCAAGTCATGCTTATCTTTATAGAAATAATTTCTATATAATCTAATAAATAATATAAAACATTTTATCTGCCAAAATATACAGCTTTAAAATTTAAATTTTTTTCAGTATGAAATTCATTTTTAAAGTAAAAAAAATTCATTGAGACTGAAGCCTAATCTCGCCACGCAGACTAATCCCACTTTGGCATACGCCCGAAACCCTTTTCAATAGGTTAATCAAAAGAGAAATGCGAAATTCTCTGCAAATTCGCTGCTTATTGATGGCATATTAAATTTCAGCCTCATTAGAACTTTGCCTTATCAGCGCTTTTATAAGCTCGGATTGCACTCGCGACCCGCTAAGTATTTTACCAAAAAAAATTGCCACGTCGAGACAGAAGTAGGTAGAGTGTATACTGCTTATAAGACCAAAGTTGATGAAAAAAGCAAATAAAGCTAAGCGGATTTTCATATCGATTACAGGGACACGAAATATTTTCTTGCACTAAGCCCATGAAAAACGGTGTTGGTAAACGAACTTCGCAATTTTTTTTGTTGGGGTGTGCAAAGTGTGAATTTAAGCTGATTTATAGCTTGTTTTTTAAATTTGCCAGACGGGTGGGTGTGCGAATGCTGTGTGTGTGTGTGTGTGTGTCAACAAAATCGGCTTATGTGAGCAATTTGAGCGAAAATTGAATAATAACCTCGAGTCGCTGCCAAGGAATACAAAGGAGCGAAAATACAACAAACGAATTTTTAGGGGAATAACAAATGCAGATTAGCTGAATGCCTATTGAAGCTGTTGTTCATATTGGAATCGGAAAATATGTAAAACAAACAGGGAAGGGATAAGGAAGAAACAAAGAGAGAGAGAAGAGGGCAAATTTGACGAAAACACACACAATTTGCAGCGCGCGCCTAAAAGCAGGCAACGCTTTTTGGTCATTTTGCACATTGTGTGTGTGTGTGTGGGTTAGTTGATTGTGTGTGTGTGTGTGTGTGTGCTGGTGTGTAACTGACATAACAAGCAAAGTTATTTTGGTGGCGCGTCACCATCAGCATTGTCTCTCTTCTCGGCCTGAGCAAACTTTGGCTTTCACCTTAGCTGCATGTTTTGTTTTATCTCTTAGGCTTAATTGGAAAGCACGCAGAACTCACACACACACCCACACACACACGCGTCTGGAAAACGTGTTGTGCTTAACGCACGCACGACTATGAAAACAATAACAATAACAAAAACGACAGAACAAGTAAAAGCCCGAGCCAAAATATTGAGCAGGATTGAGCAGCAGCTCAAGTGTGTCCTCTGTGCCGCATGCTGCCTCTGCCCCCTCCCTCCGCTCCTGCCACACGTAGCTGCCGTAACTACGACAATGACAACAACAACAACAACAAGAGAGTTCTCTGTAATGTGTTATGCCTTGCCATAGTCCTCGCAACTATTTATAGAGCCCCCTCACATCCCCAAATCTTTCCCAACTCAAGTCAAGTTACTCATCCACTTATGTTGCGGTATTTTCACATGGCATTTCCTTTCCCTTTTCCCATTTTGTTTTTCCTGCCACAATATTAACATAAATGTGCGTGTCGCCAGGCGAAACTACATACATAGTATGCCTAATGTATGGCATGCATTAATAATGCTCATTTAACAGACTTCTCCATATGCCAAGCAACAGTTAATATGTGAGGTATATATATATTGTATATATATTGTAGTACAAGTCGACAACTTGAGGATTTCCCAAGGATTTTGAAGGATTTTCAGCTAAGTGATGAGTTCCTTTGCATTCCTATTGCGAGCCGAAAACAAAACGAGAACACAGACATTTTCTCTGTTTCATTTTTTTATTTCGCATCTCTTTTATCTCTGTGTTAGGCTAGACACTTGTGGGAATTCGAAGAATTCTGTTGAAATTCAGAGAAAAACTATGTAGAAATTCTCAGGTTAAGTATGCAGTTCCAGGAAAAGTAACAATGGTATTGTAAAGAGCTGCTCCGATTTTAATGGAGTGTCAAATGGATGAGCTGATGGCAGATGAGTTTTCAAGGCATTGAATCGAATATAATCTTAAAAGGAAACATATATTAAAGATATTGGCATTTAAACAGACGTTAAATTGCGTTCACAGATTAAAATTAATTGTAAGTTAATATAGCACATAAATTTAATTGAAGTTGATATTTAATCCTGCCAGTTGGCAATATAAATATTTATATTTATTTTTAATCGACTCACTCGTCTTCCAAAGCCACATGAAAGAGCCCAACCATGTCTGCCACGTGGCATTCTTGGTAACTGAGAGAGAGACTCATTCTCTGCTCTTCTCAAGAAACCGCTGAGCTCAACAAAACCCAGCAAGGAATTGTTTAATCATTTAACTTGGCTGGCATGGCGATCGATTCAATTTTCCTTATTTCGTATTTGGTCAATAAATTAGTCGAGTTGTGCGCTATGGGGGGAAAACTCTTCATTCGCTAACGCCAGCAATTTGCATTTTCCCCTGATTATATGCAAATAAGACGATTTTCCCATAGCACACAAGTGCCGAAAGGGGAGCAGGAGGGAGCTGTTTGGATGGATACATCTGCAGCCAATTACAGGTTCAATTTAATTGAAGTCAAAGCATCGTGTGAATTGCACAACGAGCAAGGGGAGGATGCAGAGTTCCGATTATCGACAACGACCACTTGATGCGGCAACTGGGGGATGCAAAGTCAAATCAATGTCCGTTCCGGGAGTTATGACGCGCATAAAAGTCAACAACAAATGATAAATGAAGCACAGCATTTGCATGGCTAAAAGGGGTAAAAAAAAGGAAAGAAAAGGAACAAGAAAACTACAACAAAACGAAATAAAAACAATTTTCTTGCTTTTTGCGCAGATTTCAAAGATGTGCCAGCAAAAGACTCTCGCTCTCACACACACAGACAGAAAATAAAATGAAAACAGCGTCAGGGAAATGTTGGAACAAATTCATGTTCCATTTGGCCAGACGACTGGGGGATAAGCAACCGAACGAAAGGATAACAATGTCACTGACACACGGTCTGCTAGAGAAAAGAGCACAAAAAGCAAACACCAAATGAACAAGCAGAATGCGAGCTTGCAGAGAACCGAAGGGGGAATACACTAAGATACAAAAAATTAAAAATATAGATAAAATATAAAAATAATATATGACAAAAAACTACAGCATACTTTTAAGCGCAAGCAAAAAAAAAAAAAAATAAAAATAAACTCCTTGCTGTTAATGTGCAAAAATTGTAGCATACTTTTTAGCGCAGGCAACAAACTCATTTGCTAGAACAAGTTGCGACCTTGTTGTCTGCTCTCTCTCTCTCTCTCTATCTGTCTCACTCTCGCAGCTTGTAACGGAAATTGTTGAAAAATGCATGTGTCATGGTACCGCATACTGATCAGCTATGCCAACTGGCAACCTGCTAAGCAGTTTGGTTGGCCAAAAAAAAGAAAAGAAATCTACTTATCCCATAGGTTTTTTTTATAGGGCCAAAGTTGTCGCTCGATTTCCATGGCAAGTTTAATGTGCCCGCTTCGCTATTATTGCCACATAATTTGTACTAGCCCAGCGTCTTAATGAAATCAATTACCAGTTAACAAGTTTGTCCCATGCCGTGGCTGTTGACGCAGTTGCCAAAGTAAATGAAATTAGTCGGCGCCGCAGGAGCAAAGCGAAAGGGACTCAAGACTAAAAGCAGTCGACAAATTGTTTTTACTGTCCTACAAATTTCCTATTTTTTTTTTCTCTCTGTATTTCCTTTTTTTTATTGCCTGCCCTGTCTTGCTTATCGTATTGAGTTCTCTAGTGGAAAATTCAATTTGAGCAAATATTTGCGGTGCTTGGTTGCCTTTGATTTTGATGTGAGGGCCGCACAAGTTGCTATAACTTGATTTCGTGCAGTAAAGGTTTAAGGCAATTTCTATAGATAAAAAAAGGAAATAAAAAAAAAAACTAGTTGAAAATTGTATTAAAATGCTAGAAGTGCAGAGGAAATGAGGCAAAAGTTGTTTCAACTTTTTTAAAGGTATTTTTTTTTGCCATCGTATAATTGCTATGCAATTTAAACTTGTTTTCACAATATTTTATTACTTTGCAGCAAAAGAAATTTAAGCTAAACACGCATACAAAGCTGAGATTTGAATGGATTATAATTTGAGCTGCTTTTCGCAACAAAACTTTTGGGGCTTTGAAAACTTAAGGCGCAAGCGTTGAAGTCTATCAAAAAAGGGATGCAAAAGACAAACTAAGAGCATTATTAGTTTTTCTGCTGCTTGGTGAATGTTTTCTTCCCCTCTTTATCTCTCCCCTAGCAACATTGTTATCATATGTCACCATCTTTTATTTATACTTATCCCACACTCACACATAACGCATATATGATCAACTTTATGCCACAACAGACAGTATTTATGTGCTTTTGTGTTTAAACCGAATTTATTAGCCAAAAACAACCCAACTCAGGGCCAATCCCTCCTTCCTCCCCCCCCCACTTTGACATATTTGCCTAAGCATTTGGAAAACAAAAACAATTTAAACTTTCATTACAGTCAAATACTCATCGCCTTTTGCCACCCTCCCACTTCCTCCCCCCCTTTGGCCACTTAAATGACACTCATTCATAAAGTGTGTGGAGTAATTTTCCAGCTGCTTCACTTCTCTCTCTCTCTCTCTCTCTCTCTCAACCACACCAAATGCCTCTGACTCCGCCTTGTGCTTGTTTTCCACGTCCTTCGCTTCCTCCCCTACTGCGCGCTCATGACTTTTTGCGTTTTGCGGTTACTTTTTGGGTTTTTGCGGTTTTTCTCTCGCTTCCTCTCACTCTCGATCTCTCTCTCTGTATTAGTTGTAGTTGTAGTGGGGCAACAGCTGCGCGTATCTGTCGCCTGTGTGTGTGTGTGAGTGCGTGAGTGTGAGTGTGTGCGTGTTATCATCATTGTTCATCATGCGTTTCTAATGAAGTCGTAAAAATTGAAAACTTTCAACGCATCCGCGTCGCGCCTTCTTCTTCCTCTCTCTCTCTCTCTTCTCTCTCACTCCTCTTCGCTTTTATTTTTATGTGGCTTATGTGTTGCTTTATTGCCTCACACGCTATCGTCTTCCGCTTGTCTGTCTCCTCCATACCACAATCATTTTTATTCATTTGCCCATTTTGCCTGCTTCGCTTCCGACATTTTTACCCATACCCTGTAGTCGTAAAGTGCGTACGTGGGGTATGTATGGCCTAGCAGTAAACTAAGTAAAATTAAACAGATAACTCACAGATTCATAGAACTTGCTGTTGCCTTACACAAATTTACAGGGTATGTGCAATTCGTTTTGCAGCGCAAAAAGCTTTTCGCGACTTTTATTTCTCTTTTGGATGCGTACGTGTATCTTTTTCTGCATGTGTGTGTGTGTGTATCGTTGTTTATTTCTGTGCAATTCGCATTTTTTTTTAATACATTTTTATTTGTTTCACATTTCGTTTATTTTTTTTTTTGGGAAATTCTCGTAATCAGCTTTAAGCTAAGTCCGCAGCTTAATTTGCTAAAATCTCAAAAATATTTGAAGAAACTTTACTGGTTTACAGCGGCTTTTCAATGCGAAAATAAATTGCAGCACAATTGAGTTAAGAAATGTAAGGAGGCAAATGGAATACCTTGCTAAATTTAAGTTTTTTATAGCATACTTATTGGGGCAATAGAAATATAACTTGTGTTTATTTATTTATTTTTGTTTATTAATTTAAATATTTAGTAAAACGATCCTACAATCCCTTTCTGTCTTATTTTTTCTTTATATATTTTTTTTTATATTGCATATGCACATATTGCCTAGAGCACTCACTCTATTAGGCCTACAGGCAATTCATAATCGCTTATGCGTTTATAAATCAGGTGCAAAAAATACCAACGGTTTTTATGGCATATTTCTCACTTTGATGATGGCAAAGCTGTTGCCAGTTAACGCGCCGCAGCAATCCCTAGATGAACCCACATTTATAAATAATACTCCATTGCAAAATGCACAAAAAAAACATGCAAGTATTATTTTTATGACCATTTGATAGCTGTTGACAGTTTTTTTTTTCTCGAAAAAAAATACCCTGTTCAAAATATGTTTGAAGCTGTTGAAAGACTTTTACTCAAATAATACTACATACATTGGAAAATACATTTAAAATACCCTATAAAAATATATTCAAGCTAGTCAAGATAAATAGTTATAACTTGCTGTGAAACTAATTTACACACGCATTTCATACAAGTATTTTTTACAGGGTATCTCAACGGCAGTATACACGATACAGTAGCTTCGAACTGAGTTCTTTTTTGAACACGCATTCTGCAACTCTTAACTTTGTTAGTCGTATGTCATCCATGGCAATTCGCATTTGAATTGCGTTGAATTTTTTAACAGTATTTTTGCAGTATTTTCTGCAGTATTTTTTCGCATCATTTTTTGAGTGCTTCATTACGACAGCTTTGCGCTCCAGGGAAAACGGGAAAAAGGTTCTTGCACATTCAGAGAACTTTTGCAACCATTTTGCATTTTGATGGCACATTTCGCGTCACTTGCACAGGCCGCAATTATTTTGCCGTTACTCGGCAATTTCGTTGACGTTGCTTCATTTCCCACGACCCCTCCCCCTCACGCCTCTTCAGCACCCACTGCAGTTTTCCGAAATGTTTTATTGCCGCGTCAATTTATGCTCTTATCTTTTGCCCCACCCGATTGAAGGACCTGCAACGGCAGCCCATTTGCCAAATGCCACACACACACATGCTCAGTTAATACTCTGCCACAGGGTTGTCGCACATTTTTAAAAATTTCGTATCCATGTTTTTCTTCTTTTTTTTAACAACATTTGGTAAGGGTCCCCCCTTATTATTTTTCACAAATTTATTTTTCGAAAAAATTTAAATCGTCCGCTTTTATTTTAAATCGATTGCGGAGGTCAAAATTAGTACTAAACAAGTGTTTAAAAGTGTTTTTGACGATACTTAATTTTTGCCCAAAAATCATGTCAAAGTTGACTAAAAACTAGACATGTGAGACCCTCGACAGGCCCTCAAGCCACACTTTTGACCCATCGTAACTTTGTTAAAAATCCACCGATTTTTACGGGAAATAACATTTTGTTTATGATTCGATGTCCTCAGTAATCTTATATTAAAACATATAGCAATTTACAGAGTTGAATTTTTCGAAAGTTGGCCATTTAGGTAAGGGCCCCCCCCTTGTAATTTTTCTGAAATTTATTTTTACGAAAAATTTTAAATCGTCCGCTTTTATTTTAAATCGATTGCGGAGGTCAAAATTAGTACTAAACAAGTGTTTAAAAGTGTTTTAGATTATACTTAATTTTTGCCCAAAAATCATGTCAAAATTGACTAAAAATTAGACATGACAGACCCCTATACCACAATTTTTACCCATCGTAACTTTGTTAAAAATCCACCGATTTTTACGGGGAATAACATTTTATTTATGTTTTGAAGCCCTTATTGATCTTATATTAAAATATATTATTATATAGAGGGTTGACAATTTTTCGAAATTTGGTCAATTAGGTAAGGGTCCCCCCTTATCACTTTCAAAAACTTTTTTTTTTGGAAAATTTTAAATCTTCCGCTTTTATTTTAAATCGATTGCGGAGGTCAAAATTAGTACTAAACAAGTGTTTAAAAGTGTTTTAGACGATACTTAATTTTTGCCCAAAAATCATGTCAAAGTTGACTAAAAATTAGACATGTGAGACCCTCGACAGACCCCTATACCACAATTTTTACACATCGTAACTTTGTTAAAAATCAACCGATTTTTACGGGGAATAACATTTTATTTATGTTTTGAAGCCCTTATTGACTTTATATTAAAATATATAGTAATATAGATAGTTAGAAATTTGTCGATATTTTAGTTTCTCGATTTTATATTAAGATTTTGGAGTAGACAACAAAGCGCTGACTACATTGAGTAATGTAGTAAATGGAAAAACAAAACTGTGAACATTTGTTGCAGCGGATATCCGGCGTGCACAGCGGATTTTGCTCGACAACAAGTTCGTTTCCCCCTTTAGGATCATTGTCGCATGTGGCATGCTACCTTTAGTACACCCCCCTCCATTTATCTGCGGCATGACTGTTCCCATTTCCTGGCCTGTTGGCACTGCAAGATCTTAATTTCGATATTGATGTCAAATTGTCGCTCGGTTTAATTAAAAAAACACAAGTTAAGTGCGCAAAGGTGGGGGGTATGCTACAGACAGATACCCTGTAACCAACTTATAGAAACTGTGTTCTTAATTTCATAATAACTACACAAAATAAATGAAATTTTAATTTATAAATTAAATATAATATATATAGAATGTTAAATTGAAACATGTATTAATATGTATATATATTTATAGATGATATATTAAATAATATTATTTAAGAAATAAACATGTATAAATTGCTAAGAATCTATCTTTAAATATTTTCACAACAACTCATAGCCAACAGATAACTTCAACCATTACAGGGTATACAAAGGTATAAAATCAACTGCAGCAACATGTTGCCTTGTTGCCCTTTTTTATTTCAGTTGTTGCCACGTTGCATGCAGCTTTTATTTCCCTGTTGTTGTTGCACCTTTTAGCCCGGGGTTTTCGCATTCTTTGGAACCTTTCATATGGCGCATTTTTGCAGCAGAATTTGTTTTTATTTTTTTCTTTCTTTTTTTTCACTGTAGCAAGTGCCTCGATTTGTGGGGCAGCACGTGATGTTGTTGATGTTGACTCCGCGACACGTTTCAGATTTTAAAATTTGACGTTTGAACAGAATAAAAAAAATATAGAAAACTAAAGCTTTTGTTTTCGCTTTCAACATGAAAGAGGCAGACAGAGTATTCTCGATTAAATTACACACTTTTTACAGGCCTCTTAAAACTGTACAATCTGAAAAAAAAACAAGTTGTTGGTATTTAATATACTGGATATATTGAATTTTATGCACTGGAATTTTACAGAGTGCAAGTTATTATTAATATACGGGTTTCCAAGAAGTGAAAAATGCACGAACTTTTACTTTTACAGCCTTTTATTTTCTACTGTTTTTTTTTCAGTATATATTTCTCTCTATAAAGACTAAGTAGAGCTCTTAAATAGCCCCACAAAGCAAAGTGATACAAAGACCTCTCTCTACTATTAACAACCGCATAAATGCAACTCTCAACTGCCGCCAGACACATAAAGCGTAAGCAGCCCATAACATACAGATATCATATCATATATACACACATCTTTATATGCATTGCCTTGTCATCTTAATGTAATATTTAACATATGAAAAGATTGTTAATAATTTAATGAGCTTGGGCTTAATAATGGCAATCATTGGCAGCATCAATGCCAGGCTCATCAGTAGCCACTTTTCGCGCCCCCCTCCCACCCCCCTCTTCCTGTTGCACACCTACTTCCATGGTATTTTCTACCTGCTATTACGTTTAACTGATTGCGTTGAAGCCGTCGCCAAATTCGATATACATTATTGATTTCAATTTAATATTCTACGTTTCTGTTTTTTTTTCTCACTCTTGTTGTTGTTATTGTGAAAATGCTTCTGGGAAATCTGCTTGATGTTGTCAACGGCAATTTGTTGGGAGAGGTGAATAAAAAATGCAAAGGTTCCATTTGAAAGCCATGAAATATGTATAAAATAATGAAAATACCATCGACAGATAAAGCTAGATGGGCCGTGTGTGTGTGTGTGTGTGTGTGGCGCAAACATAAACAAACACATACATATTTATATATATATAGCTCGCTTTATGTTTGTCTGGTATGTGGCCAACTGTGGCTATAAAGCAGAAAATGCGCCGCCAACACCTCGTAAAATCGTTGGCCAATTTCATTTCATTTTTGCGGTTTCCCGCGGCGCAAAATGTGCCGGTCGTGGTCAGAAAGGATTGAGAACTCAAATGAGGGGAAGGGTTACTGGGTACTGGGGTAGGGATAGGGAGTTGGAAACTTGGAACAGCTTGAAAGTAGCTGCTGGTTATAATGTTGCCCTTAACTCAGCTGAAGTTGTTGCTATTTCAGTTATTGTTTGGCTTCTTCTTCTTCTTCTTTCGCAATTTTCGCAACTTGCAACTGGCAACCGGCAACTTGCAACCAGCAACTTGCAACAACTGCAATTACGCACAAGTTGTTGTTGTTGCCGCTGCTGTTTGCCATTTCCTTTCGGCCAGTTTTGTTAGCACAAGTTTTTGACCAAGTTTTTGCAGCATTCTATAGTGAATTTGATAATTTTAAAACAGCTCCCACTTCTCTTCTCCCCTTCCCCCCTGCTCGCACCGCTTTTCAATTTCCGCCAATAGTTTTAAGAAACTATCGCGTTAATAAGTTTTTCCTCATTTAAAATGACTTTTAATAACTGCTCGGGCCACAGGGCCAATGACTTTGCAGCTCATTAAGTGCAAAACCTTTGGAAAAAAGGGGAAAATTCTTCTTAAAAAAAAATATATATATTTATAGTTTAAAAAAAATACCCTATATTCTCGTTTTATAACAATTAAACTAAGCTCAGCATAATTTTTATTAAAAGCTGCCCCAATAAGTATGCTAAAAATCCGGCTAAACTCACATGGCCCACGTGCAGACAAAAGAGATAGCGATAAAGAGGATTTCTTTCAACGCTTCGATGAAAGGCAAAAAGCCCTGCAATTTCCCAGACATTTCCCATACCCCATGCCGCAGCATTTTCTTCCTCTCTCTCTCTCTCTCTAGCGTGACTGTAATTGCGCGCACTTTATGGCTCATTATTCTCAATGGAAAAGTGTTCACATTTTGTTCCATTTTTCCATTTTCTTCTATAGTTTTCTCACTGTCTCTCTCTCATTTATTTTTTTTGCTACTCATTTGCAGCATGCAAGTTTTCATTATGTGGCACATAAGCGGCGCCAGTACGAGCCGCTGCCAAAGTGTGGCAGAAATATTTAAACTCTTGTGCATTATGCATAGGGACGATGTCATTAACACTAATGACGTCATGAAATTCAATGCACGACGCCATCGGAGCTGGCACAGACTCCCACGCACACACACACACACACTCACACACACACACACACACACACTGGCCACATACATAGGCCACATAGTGGACCGACCCATCCTACACTGAAATGGACCACGCTGCTGGGAATACTCTGGTAACTGTGAATGAATTTACCAGCCTGATATTGGAAACTTTTCCATTGCGGCCAGACAAACGTAGAGCATCTATTTTTATAACACACTGTGGATACCCTATACTCTGAGTTGGAGTGGGGTATAATGAGCTAGAAATTGAAAAAAAAAATATATTAAATAAATTCATTTTAGCCATAATTTTGAGTTACATATAATATTATTACCCAGCAGTTTACAAGCTTGACCTTTGGCATGTACAAACCTTATGGTCTTATCTTAAAGTCCTGCAAATTTGCTTTAAATCCCACCTTAAATACTTTTGTAATGCCAGTAATAGTCTATAAGTAGCAACTTCACGCTTACCACACTTATAACCCAATATTTTGTGGCATCCGCTGGACGAGCTTATGCAATTGAATCTCTTCTACTTCTTCCTCTTCTTCCTGCAGCACTTGAAATGTGAGATATGCATAGAGCAGCCTCTCATAGCAACCTCATCATAGAGTTGCGTTGCGGTTGAAAAAAAAATAAAACATAAAATGCCAGCAATATTTGAATTTTGCCAAGCGAGTAGGTAGGGTGGTTCGTCAACAGTTTTTGACCATTGCAGCATATGAATTTAATGACATCTCGGGCTCGGGGTGATTTTCCCGTTGCACAGTAACAGCTTTGTCATGCTCGACAACTATGAAAACAACAACAACAACAATTGCACAATAGGTTCAAAAGTCGACCAACTTTTTACAATGCTCAAAACAATTGGAACTTTGTTATGGAATATCCCCATAACAAAAGCAATTGCTCTACGTGCTCCTAACTCTGCCCCATCTCCCTCTCTCTCTTTCACTCTCACTCTGTTCTTTGGTTTTGCTTTTCATTTACAATCTAACTTCGTATCCAACTGAGTTTTTTGGCCAAGCTTCGTTTATGATACCACAGAACAGACAGAGATAGCCAGAGAGTGAGAGAGAGAGGCAAAATGAGAGTTAGAATGGATGAACGGAAACCTATTTATGGTTGAGCATGTGAATCAATTGGCAGGCATATCGTAGGCACAGCCCAGAGCTGGAACAATTCGCAGTAACCCAGCAATGAGATCAAAAGGAAACACTTGAACAAAAGAGCTTGATAATAGAACATTCCAATAGACACCTTCCTTTTGTAGGCAGCAGAGTAATTAAAACTTTGCCCAGAATGTGTAGAAGTTAAGGAGAACGAAACGTGCGAAAACTTTAATTTTTCCAAGTATTAGAATAAACAGCATATATTTATTTATCTATATATGCTTTCCAGCAAAGTTTTCTATAGTAGAAGTACAATTATATTTAAATTTCTAAAATGAAAGGATTCACCTAATCGATTTAGAAATTGTTCCAATTTTCCTGAAAATTGGATTGCAGTCAGAGCTTAAAAAAGTAACTGTATAATTAAAGTGCTTTGTCTTAGATTTCAAGTTTTTGCATGCACAAGTTTCCTGCAAAAAAAACAAGTGGGTAAGGCTACAGTCGGGCGCCCGACAGTAAGATACCCTTCTCCCAATTTTCTAAATCCGTTACAAACGTGTAACCATACTCATAATTTCAAACAGAGAATTCTGCACAAATACTTCTAGTACATATAGCTTACTCGCTCGCACTCACACAGCGACGCGCCTAAAGAGTAAAGCGACACGACGCAACGTCGACGTCGGCGTCAACTGCTCAAAGCAGCGCGTCGGCTGCCGCTCGTACCGAACATTTGTACTGAAAACGTCGACCTTAATAACTTATGTGTTATTGGTCCGATCGGATTGTAATTTGGAGAATATGTTCATATTGCATTCAGCTTTATAAATACCAAAGCATAACTTTATAGGTTCATTACTTTGCTTAATAATCGTAAATAACCGATTTGCGGGGGAGGTGGGAGTGGCATCAAACATTTGACATAAACTTCACCTGCCCCGAATATATAGGAAACTTCATACCAAATTTGGTGTCTCTAGCTTTTTTAATAGCTAAGATCTGTTGTCTCAAACAAACAGACGGACAGACGGACAGACGGACAGACGGACAGACGGACAGACAGACGGACATGTCTCAATCGACTCGGCTAGTGATCCTGAGCAAGAATATATATACTTTATGGGGTCTGCCACGCCTCCTTATGCCTGTTACATACATTTTGCACAAAGTTAGTATACCCTTTTTTGACCATTTTCAATGGTCGAAGGGTATAAAAATAAAAATGGAAAACGTCAAGAAATTGGAAATGCAATCGTTTCCTTTCCAATTGCTTTAGCTGAGTACTGCGCTGACAACATTCTTTCTCTCTCTCTGTCTCTGTCTTTTTCTGGCCCATTGACAACATCTGCAGCATCAGCAATGGCGGCACTACTGCAGTCGTTCCCCGCACTCGACTCGTCTCGTCTCGTCTCGTCTCGTCTCGACTCCTCCATCTCAAGCTCATCCTGGGTAATCTTTAGTGTGCACAAGTGTTTTGCAAAGCCTCTTAAAATCCGTTTAACTTCAACAAAAATTTCTTCACATATGTTGCAACTTGCAATTGTTGTTCTTGTTGTATTTAGTATGCATCTCTTACCCCACCCCCACTCCCCCCTCTTCTTTGCCATTGCAAATCCCGCAACACATGCAAATCCAACGGCATTCCGACACACTGCCTGCACTTGGCTTAGTCGTGGGGTAGCCTGGGATGGGTTTTCGAGGAGCTAACAACATACATATATTTTGGACTAGATCCAACGAGCCATGCAATATGACACAAATATTAAATGCACACAACAAACAAGCGACAGCAACAAAAAAAAAACAACGAAAATCACAGCGTGCTAGTGTTGGGTAACTCGCAACGTAGATGATACGCTGCAAAAATGCAATGTTTTATAAAATGTTTTATTATATATTATTTTTTATTTTTTTTTTTTTTTTTGTTTTATTTATTATTTATTTATTACGTCATAAAATGAAAATACGCATCACATTTGATTCAATTTGATATTTGTAACTTATGCAACACTGTTTGTTACATTCGTTGAATGAGTTATCGGAGTGGTGTGGTGGCAAATCGATAGACAAAAGATTTAATTGCAGCTAAGATGGCAGCAACCATTCAAATTCTCTAAGTTTTTTTTTTTTGGTATTTTCTCTGCCTCTACCGATTCCGACGGCCTGCACGAGCATTTCTAGGCAACAATTGTGGTCCCGCCTCGACAACAATTGTCTTTGAAATGATATCGTATGTGGTGCGATTATTGCGCAAAAATATTAAAATAAAACAGGTCGGAAAAAAGAGTGTGACAACAATATTTTTGACAACGGTGCGTATGAATGATCTGAGAAGCGTAGGCGATTCACCGGGATAGAGTTTAACCCAGAATGGTTCACGCTGCACTTGGAATATATGAAAAATTGGTCTAGCCACACGCTGCCTTGGCACCACCGCCTCCACATAGAGTACACGTAATCCCATTATCTGTTTTCCTGGCGTCGCGCCACAATTCAATGTTATCCACAGACAATCGTACAGGCACATCAAAAATTTCGTAAATATAATGATGGCAATAAAATCCGAAGATAACTTGAGAAAATCAATGGAAACATCAAAGACACTTAGAAAAATTCCACTACGTTGATTTGAATTTTTTCCGAAAATCAACTCAAGATCAAACTGCAGCACATTGAACAAAATAGAGAGCAGGATAACTTTGACAATTAGCATTATGATGGCATCGATCATTTCGGCCGTAATTCGTTTCCAAAACGAAGCGGCAATGGCATCCGTTCCACCATAATGACGTACGATCTCCCATTGTTCGTGCTGATTGTACCAATGGAAATGATGGAAACGTGGACGTCGGATTCGATGTTGCACGCTCGATTGCGATCGTTGCAACTGGGCCAAGATTTGGCAATTATAATTGATGTACATGTAGCTCGTCAGCATTTTCATATAGGCCATTTCGTTGTACCAATCAGCCAGGCTGGCAAAATACGCATCCCGTGTGGAGAGCTTAGCGTGGTCATCATCAACATCAGCATCATCATTGGTTATCGCCAATCCCGATGGCGTTTTATGATTGATAAACGTTTTGGACTCTTTTCTTTCTCCATTCTCTACGCTCATTTGGTTAGTGTATATGATTATGTTATATGTATGTTCTAAATTTAATTGACTTTTCGAATTTATAGTATGTGTATAAACCTACTGAATCCAAACTAAAATCTGAGTGACCTAACTGACAATAAGGAAAGTTTGATTTTTTTTTTTTTTTTTTGGTTTTTTTTTAATTTTAATACACATAAAAAACGAATTCCGAGCCAATTTTGAAATATGTGAATAATTTACTAATTTTCTGGGGTTGTACTTGTTTTTTTTTAATACTAAAAATATTTAAAAATATTTTAAGGATTTTTAAAGCACACAATTTATAACTTTAATCGTTTTGGAAATTTACTAAACATTAATTTTTTTTTTTTTATTAGTTTTACAGCAGTTTCCCCTACCCAATGACAGCTACTTTACAGGGTATATGATATATTTGTACCCGGCCTTTAGTTGTACATTTATTCGGCTCTGTTTCTGTTGTTCTTTTGCTGCTGCTGCTGCTGCTGGCTTTGCCAGGTGTTAATCAAGTGGCCAACATGTCGGCCATGATAAATGTCCCGAGTTATGTTGGCTTTTGTTGCGGTCGCCCGAAAGTATGCAACGCTTTTCGCCAGGCAACATTTGTTTGCTGCTGCTGCAGGTAACGAGTTGTTGCAGAAGCAGCTGCTCCTGCTGCAGTTGCACTCTATGAAGTGCGAGTGCAGTGCAAGTAATTGTTACATGGATGGGGACAATGCGAGCGTTATTAGTTTCAGACCCGGTCAGACCGCAACCTTTGTGTGCTTCACTGTTTTGCATAATAAATTAACCGCCTGGCTGGGCAGGCCACCGCCTCTGCTTCTGCTGGCACTGCTCCTGCTCCTGCCCCTGCTCCTGCTCCCCTAGCTGCTGCTGCTCATTAATGCGCATTTGTATTTAGTTGTGCATAAAGCATTATGCGAGAATGAGCATGACGTGACCGCAGTGACCCGTCAATGGGGCCATCGAGTGCCTGGAACGTACATGTGGTTGCTGCCTTATTCCTGCTCCTTCTGCCTCCTTCCTTCTCTCTCTCTCTCTCTATCTTGGATTTACATCCATCTATCTTTGTTCAATGAAAGATACATTTGTATCTACAGACAGTGTTGGTTAATATGAATCTCCTCCCACTCTGCCATCACATTGACCACTAATTAAAAATCGCTCATTTAATTTTAATGCCTTCCGTTTATATTCATATTCATATTCAATTATATTCGATTGCACTGAATGAGTAATTGGCCCGTTCGTGCAACAAAATGATCATTTATTTCATTCCCCTTGTGGATAAGTAAAAAGGGCATTATGCTTCTTACTTTATAAATGGAAAAGTGGTTAACTTAAGTGCACGTGGCAGCTCAACGAACTTTTCATGCTTGCCTTTGTATACCCTGTACAGTAATCATTATGCTAGATAAATTAATCTGAAGATTTTAATATATATAAATATATTAATAAACTACATAATAGACCAAGGAAATTGCTGTATCTTGATATTTTTGTCTTTATATTATTACAATACTTTCCATATGTATCAAAAACTGAGCAGTCGGGACAAGTGTCATATCACCAGCTTCATTGGCCCAATAAAAGTCGAGTTAAGAACGAAATTTCAATATGCTTGCCGTATTTACATGAACATATCCTTGTAGCTTTTGTGTCTCACCTTGAGCTCTCATCGCCTTTCATTGTTATCTCCCTTTCTCCCTCTCTCCCTCTCTCCCTTTCTCTCTCTCTTTCTGACAGGGCAATACGATACTGAGTTTTCAATAAACTGAAGGCACTTAAAACCCCAAGCAGGTGATTGTTTTTTCTGCCTTCCCCCCACCTCCCTACTTATTCGCTCCTGGGGCGCTTTTACTTTCTTCAACAAGCTTGTAAAAATTTATCATATTTCCATGGAAAAGTGCTGGAAGTCAACAAGCGCACAGGCAGAAGGTAAATAGCACAAAGCAAATGTAAATAGATAAATAGAAAATATATAAAGAAACAAGAAAGCAAGGCTACCTTCGGCTTGCCGAAGGTTTCATACCCTTGCAGTTATACAAAATATAAAATATCTTTGGATTCCTGCTGGTTTCTGTGGTATTTATTGAAGAATTATAACAGTACATCGATTATATCAACCTCTTATAATTTCGAATACTCAGCCTCCTCACCACGGCAAGGTCGCAATCCTCGAGGAGGAATATTTACAATACATTAAACAACATTGCACATATATTCTTTATTTACAATAATAAAATAAATTTATTAACTAAATATTTAAAAATAAATTATTAAATTAGTTATTATAGCTAAGGAACACGCCGTCATGGTGACTATATGGAGTTTGATAAGTGATTGCGGCAGCACCGCTTACTGTGTTATTACAAAATATCCAATCAATTTGAGTTAAATGTTTTGTTGTTGGCACATTTTGTTGTTATTATTTAGAGTAGACTCGAGCTGATCAGTGGTTATTGATCGGCAAATGTTAAAATCTTCCAATTTTGTATTATTTTCAGCTGACGTTAGCCTTTCAACATCATTTCTGATTTTATTTCGAAACCTTGTAATAGGAAAAGCTGGATTCCTATAAACAACTATGACTATTGTATGCAAGTATTTAAATGTTATGGACTGGTATATATTTCTTACATTATCAACTGTAACTGTTTCATATAAGAATGTTATGTTTTCCGATATATTTTGTTTTGCATATATCAGTATACAATTCTTAGAAACAGCATTTGGTCGAATGTCTTTGTGTTGTAAAGGATCTGTTGGTCATAAAATCTAAATTTGGAAAGTTCTCTTTCAAAAATGCATTTGAATAACAGCTATGAAGATAGCTCAATAACTGGGGGACTAATTTGCGTTGCAACAGACAGACGGACTGACTGATTGTTCCTATAACAGCTATATAATATAAACGTCTGAGATATTTAAATGGAAAAACTAAAGGCGAGTTACTGTATAACATTTAAAAGTATTGAAAATGTGCGATATTTCCAAAAACAAAACAGGTTTGCATACAAAAACCATGATTTCAGCCGATTGTTCCTATGGCAGCTATATGTTATAGTAGTCCGATTTTGATACAATTTTGACAGCACATTAAGAACGTAATAAGAATAAGATTTGCCAAATCTTGTTGCAATATCTTGAAAAACAACGAAAATCGGCCGATAGTTTCTATGACAGCTATACGATATATCGGTCCGATCTGGCTCGTTCCGACTTATTTACAGCCTACTGCAATAAGAAGCTTGTGTGCCAAGTTTCATGAAGATAGCTCAAAAACTGAGAGACTAGTTTGCGTTGCAACAGACGGACGGACGGACGGACGGACGGACGGACGGACGGACGGACGGACGGACGGACAGACGGACATCCATTTTCCGACTCCTCTGGTGACGCTGATTCAGAATATATATACTTTATAGGGTCGGAGATGTCTCCTAAGGTGCGTTGCAAACTTCTGGCTAAAATTAATATACCCTCTGCAAGGGTATAAAAATATACTGTATATATATATCGATAATATTGAGAAACAAATAATATATAACTTGGCGACATTTCTTAAGTTTCTCCTACGCAATTCAAGAGCGTGTGTGTGTTGAGTGTTTGTGTGTGTGTGTGTCAGGGTTGCCATGTTGGGTAATTGCTATTTGATACATGGGTACACACAGGGTTGTCCTTGCCTGCGGCATATGAGTTGAGGCCTGCGGCGTGTTTGCCAAGCACCAAGGCAGCTGGAAAAGCGACCAGCCAAGCGAATTTCCATGCAATTCAAGTTCTACTGAATTAAATGAATTCAATTAAAACAAGCTCGGGAAGGCAACCCAGACAACCCGTACTCAGTATACTCTGCAGAGTACTCGGATTGTGCAAATATATATTTTAATATAATAAGAATATATATTTTATTTTATTTCTTATTTCCTATAAAAAGTTGGAATTGATTTGGCTTGGAAATAACAGCGATGCCTCTTTTATTATAAATATAATATATAAAATATAAATAATAAATATAAATAAATATAAATAAATATAAAAAAATTTTAATAAATATAAATAAATATAAATAATAAATATAAATAATAAATATAAATCATCTATATTTCTCTACACTATATTACATATATACAATACTTCAATTCACAGAAAATATCTACAATTTGAAATCGTAGCAACATTGAGATACTTCCGGGTTATAGATACTTTCTGCAATTGTTGCAGCTGCAATAAAACTTGAAAATGGACGTTGGCAAAAGTTTTTGGCTGGCAATGCACAAACAAGGCAACAGCGTCGGGCCGCTAGTTAGTTTATAAGGCAAACACACGCACACACGCACACACGCACACATGCATACTATACACACACACACACACACACACTTGAATGCGCTGCAATTTGTTTGTTGGCACTCATAAACATTTCGAGTGACTTAACGTAATTAAAAAGTTTACATCAACAAACGAGCGCAAAAACAACGCTAAAAACTTGCACAAATAGTTGCAGAAGAAAGGGAGAGAGAGAGAGTGAAAGAGAGAGCAGCTACTTGGCATGCAGCAGTACCAACTGCGCTGTCAACAAGACAGTTAGAGCATGGTATAATCAGACGCATTTCAGAACTGCATCAAAACAAGCTTAACTTGGCAAACAGACGCAGTGAAACTGAGTTGCCAATAACATCATTTTAGCTACATTTATTTACCTAAGAAATATCTAACAAATTTCAAAAATATAATTTTTAAATTTTCGCAACTTTGCCACACTTCAAATTGAATATATACATATAATACTTACATTATTTTTTCTTAAGTTTTTTTTTGTCGCACAAGTTTTTCGACATTTACATTAATATTGCGTTGAAATGATAGAATTTTCAATTCCTGCAAGTATTTCGTATTGTTGAGTGAAAAATGTTGCCTACTTTACAGCGCTGTCGATGAAAAACGTTTCTGGCACTTGGGGGAAAACTTTTGCTTTCCAACTGCTTTGCAGCTCGTTAAAGCGGGGTGTCCCCTCTCCCTCGCTCTCCCTCTCCTATCTCTATATACCTTCACTTTGTATTCATATTTGAAAAAGTTGCGCCTTGGAAAACTAAAGCCATGAAAACCTAATGACAACGGAAGCTTCTCCCTTTCTCCAGGAGAGCGACAGCTGTTGTGCCCTGCTGTGTAACGCTTTAAATGTAAAGCTGGCACTACGTAGAGCGGGTTCTCTAGTATTTAGACTTCTTCGTAGCAACATTTCAAGCATCCGCAATTAGCTTAAGTTTTTGGAGAATTTTCTTTATCTGTTTCTTGGGCTGTACGACAACATTAATTAGATTGTTAGGCCCACAAATCATTCTAACGACACCCGCGTGGCGCATACCCAGTGAGAGAGAGAGAGGGGTGAGAAAGGAGAAAGAGAGGGGAGGAAGTAAGCTCACACATTATTCACACGCCTCGCAACACACAATTTCGCACAAAATGCAAATTGCGCCCATTTCGAAGCAAATCCGCGGCCCATTCGCGCCCCCAGAGTGCCAGCTTGTTGGTTCCTCTAGCTCCCCATTCCCACCCCTTCCATTCTCTTTCTTCTGCAGGCAGCGCAATAAAGCAATTTGTGGGCGTGGCGGGGGAGGGGGGCGAAAATGGCTAAACAAAACGAATCTGTCGAAAAATAACAACAACGACCCAAAACAATTACAAAACTATAAGCCTCCAAAGGATTCGATGGGGAATAAAGCAAAAATGTTTATGTGGCAGGAAACAAGGACAAGAGAGAGAAAGAAAAATAGAAAGAGAGGGAGAGAGTGGGGGAAAAAGCATAATAAAAGAATTGAGGCGGCTGTGAGACTAGTATATACCCTGCAAAAAGAGCTCTAGCTGTTATAAATAGCTGAAAATAGTAGTTTAAAAATAAATTAAGGTGACCATAAACTCATAAATTCGATTATATAATAGTAATAATTTAATTTAATTTTAATTAATTTTTTTTTTTAATTTTTCTACCTAAGTTCTTCTGCGGCTATGTATACTTATAAATTAGGGTGACCGTATATGCCAAATATGTTCGTTTAGATGGTTCACGCTACATGTTGTATAATCTATACACCATTTGTTTTTTACTTTTAATTCACAGGAGTAAATTAGTAAATAAGGGTGACCATATATTATAAAAATATAGCATAGTTTAACGAAATTTCTGTTGTTAGTGGTATTTCATGCATTTGAATGAGACAGTGTATGTAAACCTTAAAAAACGCTTAGGATTTTATAATTTAGAGTGACCATAGCTTATACAATATAGCTTGTATCTTGCCAATATACCCCATAAAAACGCCCTTAGACCTGCAGAGCATTTCCCACTGAGCATTTGTGACTTTACGGATAGCTTCGCTTCCGATAATCAGCTGTGGGAGCCAAGCGTTGGGACTAATTGGGTTGCCATGTGAATCATGTGAGTGTCTCTGAGTGCCCGGAAGCTGAATTAGAATAACCTCCAAACAACAAAAAGGGGAAGGAGAAATCAGAGTGAGGCATAATTAAACAAGGCATAAGAAAAATGTTGCTACACTTGCCCAGGGGCCTGCATGACTAATGACAGGCGAGAAATTGTACAAGATTTCCAAACTTTTTCAGCTAGGTATATTTTAAATTGCAGATCACAACCGTGCTGTGATGCGTCGCACATGGAATGAACTCTGAATTTGCAGTACTAATTTTGACCTCCGCAAACGATTAAAAATAAAAGCGGAAGATTTAAAATTTTACAAAAAAAAAATTTCTGAAAAGTGATAAGGGGGGACCCTTACCAAAATGGGAAAATATCGACAAATTTTCAACTCTCTATATTACTATATATTTTAATATAAGATCACTAAGGGCATCAAAACATAAACAAAATGTTATTCCCCGTAAAAATCGATCAATTTTTAACAAAGTTACGATGAGTGAAATGTGTGATATAAGGGTCTGTCGAGGGTCTCACATGTCTAATTTTTAGTCGACTTTGACATGATTTTTGGACAAAAATTAAGTATCTTAAAAAACTCTTTAAAACACTTGTTTAGTACTAATTTTGACCTCCGCAATCGATTTAAAATAAAATCCGACGATTTAAAATTTTTCGAAAAAAAAATTTCTGAAAATGTGTAAGGGGGGACCCTTACTAAAATGGCAAAATTTCAAAAAATGTTCAACTCTCTAATTTGCTATATGTTTTGATGAAAGATCACTGAGTCAATCAAAACTTCCTTTACATATATGCTAAATCTTTTGTTCTAACTCAGCATTCTTTAAAGCTCTAGCTTTTTCAGCTTTCAGATTCTTCTTTCTCTTTTCTTTCTCCTCTCCCTTCCCTTCCCTCTGCCTTTATCAAGCTCTCGCTTATTGCTTCTCACACTTGAATATATATCAAAAAAGGGAATTTCGCTTTTCAGCCAAACACTTTAGACGTCGTCGTCGACGCGATACTCCCTTCTTGCCGCCTCTTGAGCAATGCCGACACCAAAATGGCGGAGGCAAAGGCGTTAACGGGACAAAGGGGGAAAGGGGAAAGGCAACGCTGCCTTTGTTTTGTATGGAGGCGCCACAAAATGCCTTAATCACGGCTCGTAAATCTTTGATGTTTCATTTGTGCCAAACACTAAGCGATTTTTAAAATGCCAAACGCGCGAAACCAGACTAAGCAGAAGCCCCAGTCCAACCCTAAATCCAAGCCAGTTGGAGGGTCCAGAGTGGAAAACAGGACAGAGCAACAAAACAGCACCCTACTCTACTCCTTCTACCCCTGCCAGACAACACACAGCCAATTCACTTGTAGTCCCCATTGTAGTCCCAAATAAATACATATGTACCCACTATATCGAGTCTGTACATAGTTATATATATAGTATGGTATAGTATGGTATAGTATGTATGTTTGTATATAAATATACGGTTTGTTTATTGCGCACAGGCACTGCGCCACTGTGTAGTGCTAAGCGTTGCCATAAATTATGGCTACATATAAGATAAGACTATGGCAATCTGCGGCCTTATATTAGACCCAAAAATGAATTGAGGTTATGTGCAGTGCGGTGCGAGAAATACCGCAAAATATGAACTAATAATCAGCATGTACTTTCGGAGGCATGATATATGGTTGGGAATTATACAAGTTTAATGTGTAATATGCCTAGTAATAATGGAAATGTAAATATATATTTTAATGTAAATAATAAGTAGAATTTATAATAAATACTAATAATGTGAAAATCTATAGTTATAATTAGTAAATACTGAGAACTTAATATTGTTGATATATGGCTGAAAATTATACAACTTTAATGTGTAATATTCCTAGTAATAATGGAGATATATAGAGAATTTAAGATTTGGAAGAAGGGCATGTAATTTTAATGTAAATAATAAGTAGAATTTATAATAAATACGAATAATGTAGAAATCTATAGTTATAATTAGTAAATACTGCGATCTTAAACTATCGTCCAAAGAGACTAACTTAAATGTAAATAATATACAGAATTTATAATAAATATTGCCTACTTATTTAACTTAAGGTCCGTTTAAAGACTACGATGAGCTAAATTCATAACAAAAAAAAATAAAATAATATCTATGGATCCCTTTAAAGATTACGATGAGCTTAATTCATAACAAAAAAATAAAATAGAGACTATGGATTGCTTCTAAGCGAATATAATAATAACTTGACTATCTTTCTTTCTTCAATTCGTACCTAACCTATAATTCAACTGACATTGCTAAAAAGCTCTTTACCAAGCTCAAAGCGAGCTTTTAATACAGTTTCCGAGCTCATTTTACTGATTTAGCAAAACATTCCGTTTTGGCAATTCGAGTTGAAGCAATCAGTGGAATTTTCCTCTATACCAAAGATATAAAACGATTTCCACAAAGAACTAAAATCAACTCTAGAAAAAGATGAGCTGGAAAAATGATGTGGCATACTAGTATAAAGCCGCAAAGGCAGCAGAAATCAAAGTGAAATTGAATATAAATACAAAATCAAATTGAATTGAGATTCGTTGTGGATACGCAAAAGTTTCTCTAGCCAGCAAAAAGCAAAGCCAGAGGGGGGAAACATTTTTTTTTTTTTTTTTTTTTTTTTTTAAAATCAGCTGAAAATGCGAGATACCTCTTCACATAATTGCCTGCTACGGAAAGGGGTAAGAGAGAGAGAGAGAGAGAGAGAGAGTAGGAGAGAGTGTGGGCGAGTGGAAGAGAAACAGTTTCAAGTTCTCGAAATGCATTCCAATTAACTGCGACCCCAAGGGCGGCTGCCGCCCACAAGTGTCGCTTACGTGGATTGAGGTTAGGTTTTTCGGTTGCTTCCTGCAAATTGTTTTGCTGGCTTAGCTGCCTGTCAAAGGCATTTTGGGGTCGACTGAGAGATTTAGAGTTGAAATTGGAGTTGCAGTTGGAA
This sequence comes from Zaprionus kolodkinae, assembly GCA_018901885.1. Lineage (NCBI taxonomy): Eukaryota > Metazoa > Arthropoda > Insecta > Diptera > Drosophilidae > Zaprionus > Zaprionus kolodkinae. The sequence goes on along the minus strand of JAEIFM010000247.1, from coordinate 2,377,349 downwards.
CAACGCCAGCTTCTATACCCAGCGATCATTGAAAATGGTAAAAAAAAAACGGGTATATTAACTTTGTGAAGTTCATTACAAAGTCACGTTCGACGTCCCTGCAAAACGGTTATTTGCGATTGTTAAGCAAAATATTGAATTCATAACGTTCTGCTTTGGTATACATATAGATGAATGCTATATGAATCTCTATTCTAAATTTCAATTCGATCGAAGCAAAGCAACAACAAAGAGCATATTGCATATTTTTAAACCACAGCTCTGAAGACGTAAATTCCACCTCTTGCTTCTACTTTCCACTCATTTCTCGACTCGCTCATTATCAATATTATTAACTTGGCGATAATTAATATTTTAATTTCAAAAAAATTCGCAAGAATTGATAAGCGAGCATGACTTAACCTTAGCTCGGGTTTTTCCTCGACATGGTTTTAAATGGCATCATGTGATCTTCAAATAATCATGGGGATTTTATAATATTCGGTTAATGTCTATGAGAGATTACCGTAGCTATAGATTATAAAAAAAAATGTTTCATTTTAAGCAATTTGATTTAAGTTAAATCAGTCTTTGAAAATATTTCAATATGAACGGTCGACGTATTTTTCTTTTGTGCGTTCTGCTCGCACTCATAACGGCTCTCGCTGCAGCTCCATCTACGCTTCATGTAAATCCTAGTGGTTACCCACATTATCCACATAAGCCCAGGCCAACGATATCGCAGGAACAATGGATCAATATAATCAATGTGTTAAATCATAATAAACTTGAATAAACCAAAGATGGCGATTTACATCATCTAATAAACTGGAATAAACCGATTAAACAAATTGTTGTTTTCATTTTCTTGGTTACTTTCGATTTCGAATCAATAACAGATCAGCAGATATATTTAAATTAACGTTTTCAGTGCAAAATCTACTATTGCCTTTCCGACGATTACTTTCTCTTCTTTTTTCCCTATGCAAAAAGTTACGCAACTTACAATTGCGCAATCGGATGGGAGAGAGAAAGAGAAGGCAAGCGATATGCAGCATACTTTTAGGCTGCACTCTTTGAGTGATTAGTTGCTCGGACTCACACACACACACACACACACACACACACACACACACACACACACACACACACACACACACACACACTCACACACACACAAAAGAAAAGAGAGCATCGCATCGGTATGCGCTTTTCAACCACAAAAGCTTTTGAGAACCTTTTGAGGTTTCACACATCATTTGAGCGCTTTTCTGTATTTGTTGTTGTTGTCGCTCTCCCGCTTAAGCGCAGCTCGCTTAGTTGCCGTCTCGCTCCTACTGCAGCTCACAGTTTGAGAGCTTCGCTACGAGTACTCAGACAGTTTGGCAGTCTCGCTGTCAGTCTGCACAGTTTGAGCAGCGCTGACTTACGCGCTGACTCGCGCTCATTTAAGCCGCTGCCGCTGCTCTCTTATGCTCTCACGCTCCCGCTCTCTCCCTCTCTCAGCTATTCAGTTGCGTCTAATTAAAGTGCTGCCAGTGTTGACGAGCCTGCGCGCCAGTCACAGTTGCAGCAGCACTGTGCCGTCATAAATTTAATAGTTTTCGATACTTTTTTCGTTTTCCTGCCTCTGCACCCCGCCCAACCCCCGCATAATAAATCAAATTTCCGCTCTTAAATTACCTGCTACACAAATTGCTGTCAGCTTGTGTGGGTGTGAGTGTGTGTGTATGTGTGGGGGTGTGTGTAGGCAGCAACAATTTATGCTGACTCATAAAACCGTAGCATGTTTGCAAGGGACAGTTAAAAGTTTAGACAGGCAGCAACTGGAATGCAACTGTGTGCAAAAGTGGCAGTAAAAACGGCAGCAATACTCACTAAAAAGTAGTTTATTTAAGTAGCTGCCAAGCTAGAGGGGCGCGAAAAAAGGCATGTGTACTTTATAAGACCTCGGCAACAACGGCGAGAGAGAGAGAGCAGCAGCAACTGCGGCGCAGCGACGCTGCGACGCTGCGACGCTGCTCGTAAAGAATTTCACTGCGCGCTTTCGATGCTGCCGACACTTTTGCTGCTGCTGCTGCTGCTGCGTGCATGTGCGTGCGTGTGTGTGTTTGTAGTTTTTGTGTATGTGTGTGTGTTTGCTTATTTAAGTCGTTTGCAATTTCTGCTTTGCTTTTCTTTGCTTAGTCAACGCATAAAAAATAATGTGCAACTGCTAACGGTACCAGTTCCGTTCGTTCTCTCTCTCTCTCTCTCTGTGTGTGTGTGTTTTTTTTTTAGATCGTGTGTGTGCAACGCATGCAAATGTTATTTCGTATGCTCTTGCAGGGATTCCACAGGCGCAACCCGCTCTCCGCTCTCTCTCTCTCTCTCTCTCTCCCGCTCTGCCAGCGAAACTTTCGTTTCATGTTTTAAGGCAACTTTTGCAATTACAAAACTTACAAATGCAAGCGCAAATATGATGTTTCAATTGCCTTGACGGAGTCAAAGCACAGTGCAGACAGCGAGAGAGAGAGAGAAAGAGCGGGAGAGAGAGCGACTGAGTGCGACTTTAACAGTTGACAGCTTAAAGCTCAACTTGACAATGCCTGCAGCTATCGCCGCCGCCGCCGCCAGCGTCGTGTCGCGTCGCGTCGCGTCGCTGCGAGCCGTCAGTGCTTTGTATTGTCAATCTGCTGCTATCAGCGCCTCTGCTGCGCTGCCGCTGCAACAGAACTACCTCAGTGCGGTGACAGAGAAAGAGTAAGAGAGAGAGAGTGAGAGAGCGGTGCATAGGGAGAGCGTGGCCCCACTAAAATGCTATTTTTCACTCCATTCGAGCGGAAGTTGAGCGACAGAAAACGAAGCAAAGGCAGAGGCAGAGGCAGTGGCAGAGGGAGAAGTAGCGGCAGCGGCAGAGGCAGAAGGAGAGGCAGAGGCAGAGAGAGAGAGGCAGCGGCAGTCACAGCCGGAGCCGGATGTTTTAGCATGCTAACAGACAGACAACAACTGCAGGCAGCAGCAACAACAACAACGACAACAACAACAAATAAAACGACAAACGGGAATAGCGGGCGACGCCGACGCCGACGCCGACGCTGACGTTGCCGCACAGTGACAACAATTGTGCATTTGAATGTCGTTTGGGGAGTCCGTGTTACGGTTTGCCTCTCCCTCTCTCTCTCGCTTTCGCAAAGGAAAATAAAAAGCAACGTTAGCGCAAGCCAGCATATGCAGCGCGCACACACACACACACACAGCTGCATACACACACATGACTGTGTGTGCATATAAAATGCCATCGCTTTACAATCCACGAAACACGGCAACAAAGGAGAGCGTGCGCTGGCGTTGCCACTGCGGCTTAAAATTTTCAAATGGAATTTTTGAGGCGACCACGTAGGCGTCGCAAGGAACGCCAAGAGGGAACTGCAAACTGTTGCTGCACATAATTGACAAGTGCGACAAGCGGGAGAGAGAGAGAGACAGAGAGGGGGAGAGAAGAAGCAGCATGACAAAAATTGCAGCAGCAGCAGCGGCTTAATCCGCCCGCAGTGTGGCAACGCCGCACACTAGCTGAGCTCAATTTGAGCTAGAAAATGCAAAGGCAGGGCAGGATTAACAGGCTGGAGAAACTAATTGCTTCTTTTTGCTTATATAAATATAAATAAATAATAAATAAATAAATAAATAATATAATTATAAAATATAAATATTACGCCCTCGCAATTGGGCAACGCTGCTTGCTTTGCGGTTGCCCTCAAAAGTAGGCAACAGTTTTAGCACTACGTCAATTTATGCGCAGCACACAAAAGTATGCTATGAAAAATTAAAACGCGTCTCCAAGCTAAACGACTCTACTCGAATCGATATACCCCTTCAAAACTGCACTTACAGGGTATACCCAAAGTAAATAACGTTTTAATTTAAGCTGATTTGTTGCCTGTCTCACACTAAAAACAACTTAAACCTTCGCTTTAGTTCGATAAAGTGATTAAAAAAACAACACACACACACATAAAAAGCTTTAGAAGCTTTTAGGGCAGCACACACGCTCGGCACACACATGTCGCTGCGCTGAGCACGTTCCATTTGCTAATTATTAAGCCCGCCACCACCTGACCAGGCGCAAGGAGAGATGCAACCCGAGGAGCCACTGGCAACTGTGCAGCATGGAGCAGCACGTAAAGCGCATAAAGAATTGTGAATGTTATTAAAAAGGGACAGCAAGACGCACACGCGCGTACGCCCTCTGCCCCTGCCCCCTCTGCGCTTCCTTCAGCAATATCCTGGCACATTTGGCCCGCGGCCAGAGCACACACACACACAAACACACACGGACACATATCGATGGTCGTCATGTAATCCGCAGTAGGCGAATGCATTTGCAGGGGGGAGAGAAGAGGAAAGAGATCAGGGTAGAGCACAGCTGACTATTCCCAGACAGGAAGTGCACGGGAATCCGTCAAGGGAAAAAGGCAGAGGCGGAGGAGCAGGCAGAGGCGAAGGCGAAGACGGAGGCGAAGGCGAAGACGGAGGCGCAGGCAGAGGCGGAGGCGAAGGCTGCGGCAAAATGAATTCGAAGCAACGAAGCAACGATGCAGCGCAGCAGCCCCGCGGGCTGAGCGAGAGAAAATGCAATTTACTGTGCCGCATCTCGTGTCCGACAAGTGCGGCTCCAGCTTCGGCTCCATCTCTGGTTTCCCAGCTTGCCTGCTTTCTTCACTTCCATTTCTTCCGCTGCTCCTTCCACTTTCGACTGCTTGTGTTGCATCCACAGTTGCTGCTGCTGCTACTCCTCCTTCTTTATTGACCTGCTCCGCCCACTCCTTCCTCTCTAGACATCTCATCCCTCCCCTCCCCCAGCTGCTGCTCCTGTCGCGTTGCATTCGCCTGCCAAGTCATGTTTGCATGACGAAGTTTACGTCGAGGCTAATATTTTAAGATGCCGTTCTCCCTCTCTCTCTCTCTCTCTCTCTCTCTCTCTCTCTCTCTCTCTCTCTCTTTCTCTCTGATGTTTGCCTTTGAGCTGACTCGACAGGAATCGCGCGCGAGCCTCGAAACTTTTTGCCCAGCACACCAGGCTGATAGCCTGTTGGCCTTTTGGCCTGTTGTCCTCTTGGCCCACTCCCTGCTCCCCTGGCCTGATGAGCTCTGCGGCGTAGCTAGTCGAGCGTTGCGGCACAATCGAAAATTGGCGCTAATCTTGGCAAGTTTCAGAATGAACATTAATGAATGCGTATACCCTGTAGAGAGAGAGAGTTAGAAGTGAGTTGCCCTGGCTGCAGAGCTGATGAAACTATCAAGTGGATTGCTTAGACCAAATCTAGCTCATTCCTCCTGCTCCTGCCCTGCCCTCTGGCTTGTGCATAGCTCAGCTTCTACCTTAGCTCAGCTGCAAGCTTCTTCAAGATCTTGTGGGTATTTCAGGGTTTATTCCAAGTACTCACACACTCATTGATTTCACTTGTTTTTCTTATGCTTTTCTTGAGTTTTTCACAAACTTTTCATGGCTGATTTCGGTTGATTCGCTGATGAATCTGTCGACATAATCGCATGACATGCTCCACGGCGTGCAATGCTGCGTATGCGTAATCTTAAGACAGGGTGGAGGAGGGGGGAGTGGGAGGAGTCACCTAACTGCACTCTCTATCTTCCTCTCTCTCTCTCTTTCTCTCATCTTGATTTCATTTGATTCGCCGCGTGTTCACGCGTTCACTCACGTAGCCTCCTCGTGCCTCTTCGTGCCTGTCGAGGCGTGAGCACACACGCTGCGACGTGCTCAGACACGTGTGGAGGCAACTTGCAGGGAGACGACAAAGTTAAGAGAATTTAGAGTAGATAAGAGTTAGTAAAAAATTTAGAAAAGCTGATGGAACAGGAATATATATAATATAGAATATATAAATATAAATATAATGATGGAACAGGAATATATATAATATAGAATATATAAATATATATATATATATTATATATGCTAGAGAGTATATATAATAGATGATAAGCTGTTGGATTATGCTTATATATAAGTATATACACGCGTGTATATGTGCCTTAAGCAGATTACAGTTGAGAAGGCAAGAAATCCAACTGCACCTGAATATATATGCTATATAATGCTTGCCTATATTTTAAATAAGCATAAAATACAAGTAACCCATCAATAACCCAGCCAAACTTTGTCAAAGCAAAGAAAATTTCAAAAAAGACAAAATCGCAAGCGATTTCATATGAATATATAAACTATATAAACTAAAATATTGTTAGGAATAGGAAATTTGAACTTGCTGCTGTTTTCCAATTGCAAATTTCTCACTTAAAATCTCAATTTCCGCTCTATATTCACCCCATTCCTTTTGCACTGCCTGCCTAATCAGGTTAGCCAACCTGAGGGCCCAGTTAACCCACATCAAAAGTCATTAACGTTATCATTAACGTTATCATTATCGTCTCGAATGCAGTTCAATTAGAGGCCAAAAGCAAAGCCTGTAAACTTGAAAACCTTTGAGTGTGGCCCGAGACTAACTAACTCACTCAGGCAAACTAATGACTCAAGCAAACATACTAACTATATAGTGTATATAGCTGCAGGTAACCCCAAGGTCTCTCTCCCTTTCTCTCTCTCTCTAGCTCACCCTCTCTCTCTCTCTCTCTCTCTTTCTCTCGAGGAGCAGCATAAGTTAATTAGACGAGCTGGCAACAAATTTTGCAAGAGTCGCGACAAGTTTTCGATTTTGCTTTCAAACTACTTGAAGTGGCTCTCAAACTGTGATACACACACACACACACCGACACACACACACAAGGCAACCCTGCTGAGCTTAGCCTGCAAGTTGTCGCTCAAAGTTTTCCAGGGGGGGGGAGGAAACTTTGCCGTGTGGGAGAGTGAAAATTAGTTATTGTCTATGGCAAATGCGTTGCCCAAATAATGTCAGCCAGGTCAGGCAGGTATGTGGCAGGGGCGTGGCTGGGGAGGGGGGGAGGGGAGTGCAGACTCCTTGCACCTTTGGCAAAGTTTGCGATCAACTTGGCGCCTGCCGCCTTTGGCTTTTGTTTTGCACTTTAGACAGTTCGTTAAATGAGAAAAAAAAAAAATTTAAATCGAAACTTGGCAAACTTTGTTAAGCTTCTTGCACTTCCCTCCCCCTCCCCCTCGCCCTGCCCCCTCTTCGCTACGCCCTTGAAATTAAGTTAAAATTCAAACTGCGCTGCGCGTCGGGTCTATGTATAGCATGTTGCAGCAGCTGACGCTGTCGCCCCAAACAACGACAAATAATGAATGGCAAAGGGTACCCCATATACCTCCCCTCCCCTCTCAATCCTCCTCCCCCCTCTGCTCAGCTAGTGTCACCACATCGGCCCCAACAACAACAACATCAACAACAACATCAACACATCAACATCAAACGCATTGTCAGCCCAGACGGTGACCAGGACAACCCCAACCCTCATCCCTTTCCTTCTTTTCCATGCCCCAACATGCTGCCAGGGGCTGCGGCACACATAGCATATGCTATGGCCAGTTCACAGCTGGACACCCTTGCCGCCTCCAGAACTAGACCTCAGGCAGAGGAGCAACAGTAGCTGCTGGGTGTGTGAGAGAGAGAAGGGTTCTTCAAACTGGACAGATTTAGGTTTTTTTCTGGGTGTCGAACCGGGCAAAAGGGCACTCGGAGAAATTTTGTGGCATTTTTCATTTATTTGGAGTTCATTTAGGAGTTCAGAAATGGCACTCATAACTACTTTTCGGAGTTAATAATAGTTTTCTATTAGCTTGGCGCAATCTAGAGCGGCTTTTATTGTTTTTAGACTGAATTAAAGTATTACGTATTGTTTTTCAGTGAGATTTCATTAGTCTAGGAGTAAATTTCGGAGTGAAAAAGGTAGCACATAGAAGAGAGACCCGCTTTGACTTAATTTCGGACTACTTTTATGAGTTTAGGAGTACATTTCGGAGTCAAAAAGGTAACACATAACTTATTCAGATTGAATTTCGGAGTATATTTCAAAGCTTCGGAGTAAATTTCGGAGTCTCAAATGGAAAACACAACTGAACTGAATTTCGGAGCACATCTCGGAGTTTGGTAGTATCTTTCGGAGTCTTAAATGGATCGCATAGAAAAGAGACAATCGTAACTCGTGAATTTCGGTACACTTTTCGGAGCTTCGGAATAAATTTCGGAGTGTCAAATGGAAAAGAGAACTTATTAATCTATTCAGACTTAATTTTGGAACTTATGAGTATTTTTCGGAGTCTAAGAGACAATCTTAACCTTTTTACACTGAATTTCGGAACACATTTCGGAGCTTCAGGGTAATTTTTCAAGGGAGAAAATATTCAGACTGAATTTCGAGGCACATTTCGGAGCTTCGGAGTGAAATTCTGTCTCAAAAAAGGTACCACATATAAGGGAGACAATCTTATCCTATTTTCTTGCTTTATTTCGGAGCTTTATATGGGACAATAGATCTTTAGAAGTTATGAAACAGTTTCATAGGAAACTCTCCATCGACTCTTCCCATTTCTGGCATAACTCACTTTCTTCTTTTATTCCAAAAAGAGAGCGTCCTCTTTTTGATCCTTGTGTGCTCGCACATTCGTTTTCCGTGCGTTCTCTGGCTGTCAATCAACACATTGCTGCCTCCCTGCCTTTTTGCTGCTGCATTTTTCCGGGCTGGGAAACGTGTCGTGTTAACCCTACGGGGGACCTACTACGCCCAAACGAAGTTCAATCTGTGCAGGTCGCTGGCCCACCCACTGGCCACGCTGGCCTTCCTGGCCAAGCTTCATTCAATTTGCAAAAACACAAAACGAACCGGTTAAATCTGAGGTCAGAGTGTTGCCACAGGGCAACTTGGCAACCACTTCACTCCTCCTCCTCCTTCTCTCAGGCTGTAGCCTGTTTTTGGTCTATTTTTGGGTGCGGTTTGATTTTTCCCGCTCCGCCTCCCACCGCACTCGACGAAGTCTTCAATCAAAATGCGTCGGCAAAGTTTTAATGCAGCCAACTAAAGTGGCTGTGCGGCCCGAAGGGGGAGGATGGAGGAGAGGCTTCGTGGTAAGCTGCTGCTGCCAGGCTGGCCTGCCTGCCTGCTGTGATAAATGACGTGTCGAAAATAAATGATTACTCTTCACTCTTTGTTTCTTCTGGAGGAGAATGTGGAGAAACTGAAGTTGGCCAAAAACAATAAGTTGATCTATTTGCATGGCCCATTTGGCTTGGTTATGGCAGCAAGCTGTTCGCCAGTCTGGCAGCCATTAGATGCTCCAGCGCCTCTCAAACTGCGATACAGGATTCTCGCTTTAACTGTTTATATAATTTATAATTTAGATTACATTTTAATCGAATGTTTAAACGCAACTATCGCAAATATTGAAATGTGCCTCCAATCTACTCCGCCTGCAGCTGCTCCTTGGGCAACTCCGTTTCTGGCTGCTTGATATTCTCATCGCCGGATCCCTCAATGACTTTCGTTGGGGTTTCGGCAGGCGGTCGCAGTACAACACTATTATCACTGCTCTCACTGCTCGAATCGCCCACATTGGGATCCTCTGCCGGCGGCGGCGGTGCTGCCAGAATCGGTGCCGGCGGCACCAGATTTGTTGCCACTGGTGATGCAATGCAGATTCGTTTCGACGGCGGTGGCGCAACATGACCCAAACGTGCGTTGCTGAGCGTTGTGCCCGCTGCCACCGTCTCGAAGGACATCAGTTCGCCAAAGTAAACGTGCTGAATTACCGGAAATTTTGAGAGTATCTGGGGGGAAAGCAATAGATGTGTATTAAACACTTAATCTGTATGCTTTTCTCAGACCTACCTCTTTCTGGTACATCTTGACAAGGCCGGCATTGATTTTCACCCACGATGGCACCGCTGTAATGCTCCACAACTGATTCGAGTGCTCGCCAAAGTGTCCCGTCTTCACCTTGCAAATGTAGTCGATGCAGCTGATGAACATAAAATGTTCCTTGAAATCATTGATGATCTGCTCGTCCACAAACTTGGCCGGATCGAAGGGACTCTTTACTGCAAGCGGAGAAAAATTAATTAATATGCAATTGCACGTTGCTTCCCACTCATCTCACCTGCCAGCTGTGCACTGCCCCAGATGAAGGGAACAAACTGAAAATCATCCAAAGCCCAGACGCCCTGACTGCCAGCGGGTTCCATGTTGTAGATGCGTTGCAATTGTCGCACAAAGTCCAAATAACGATTGAACAGACGCAGCGCAGCGCTAACAATATCCTGTTCCAGTAGAATCTCTGCCTTGAATAGCGCACACAGAAAGAAGAGGAACGAGAGCTCGTGCCCGGTGCCATAATCGATGCGCGTCGCATTACCAAAGGCTTCCGTCAGATACTGCAGCAATTCGTTCAGGTATTTGTGCTTAGTAGCGGGCAACAGTTCGGCCAACAGATCGGGCAGCTGGTCACGCATGGTGCCAGCCCAATCGCGATACGCTTTGTTCCCAAATCTCTGCGGCTGCTCCAGCGGTGGGTGCTGTTCGACCAGACGTTCCAGGGCATCGAAGAGGCTCATCAGTTTGCGCAACACTTCCGATTCGTACATCTCATCGGTTGTCCTTATGCCCTGGATGGCCGAACTGGTGCCGTTGATATATCCAATTAAATCATGATAGGCCCGTGAACGCTGCCAGAGCGCAAGATCTCCCAGATTATTGACGCGCTTTTCGCAAACCGGCGATTTGCCTAGCGCATGCAATTGATAATGAATTAATCACAATTTCATATGATAATTAATCTACTCTTACCTGTCGCCGTTGCATTGGCATCCGCCATGCTGCAGGGCTACTTGATTAGCTCGTTTAGTTGTGTTTTTATTTATTACAAATTACGTTTTGTTTTGAGTGTTACGAATGCAAGTGTGACCGCGATGCTTGAACAGCTGATTCCACTTTTGCAATGTGACCATGCGCTTATAACACAAACGCAAACGATAAGCAAATTTGATTCGATTGTTTGGTTCACCAAATACTCATTTTGGTCGATTGTTATAGTTCGCTGTTATCGAACCAACCAATCACAACGTCAACAAAAAAAGAGAGAGAGGAATACGCCTACGCCGGCTTCTTTTGATTTGCGAATTTTTTGTAAAAATGATTGAAACGCTATACAATCTGCCATTTCACATACTTGTGCCGCCCAACATTAAGGTGCGCCGTTTTGGCATACCGATGCCTTCGGCTATGACGGTATTCAGCGTGGTTCTGCTCTCCTACTTTCTGGTGACGGGCGGTAAGTACAATCCGATATATATATATATATATACATAATGGAAACAATCATATGTTGCAGGAATTATCTACGATGTGATTGTGGAGCCTCCCAGCGTTGGCGCCACTGTCGATGAGCATGGACACTCACGTCCTGTCGCCTTCATGCCATACCGTGTGAACGGACAGTACATTATGGAGGGTCTGGCCAGCAGTTTCCTCTTCACCATCGGTGGCCTGGGCTTTATAATAATGGATCAAACCCATGCACCGGGTAAAACAAATCTCAATCGATTGCTGCTCACCGCCATGGGCTTCACATTCATATTGGTCTCCTTCTTTACCACCTGGCTGTTCATGCGCATGAAGCTGCCCAGTTATCTGCAGCCATAGGAAAGAAAACTCAACTCAATACGATAATCTCTCTAACTAGTATTACAATTTATGTAAAGAATTAACATTCTCAAATCCGAAATAGACTCTGTTATTTTGTAACCCTACTGTAGCGCATTGCGCAGTCTATGTGGCAGTCGCAACTTTGGGATTTTCGGCGTCCCAGGGCAAAACTATTGCTCAGTCTCTCAGTCTGCTACGCGTTGCCTCGGCGGGCACAACGAAAACGTATCGAAATAATACACTTTCTCTCTATATATAGAGCTGTAGAAAATCTATTTATAAAACTTAATTTTTCATAAATCATTTAAAGAGCAGCAAAGGGTGAAAAGTGCAGTTAAAAATCCAATTGATATTATTAAAAACAACACAGTTTTTGGCGTTTCCAATTGGACGAGCGAGTGATGTAACATACCCAGCGCAGGCAGGGATTGATTGAGGCAGCGAAAGCAACAGCGAAGGCGCCGAGTGGCAGGTGGCAACTGCGTCGCAGTTTGTTTACAAAACAAAAGAGCACGAGAGAGATTGGGTGAGCGATCGGGAGCGACATGTCGAAGAAGTGCTGCGTGCGCAGCCTGAGCGATAGCTCGCTAGCCGAGCTGGCCAATCTGCTGGTGTCCACCATTAGCTATGTGCAATACGCCCCTGATGTGCAGATGGACGTCAGCATCCTCATGGTGGAGTTGAACGAGTATTTGGCCCAGGCGGGCGCCACATCGAACATCTATCAAGATCTGTTGCGTGTCATACTCAGCTCGGATTATCTGGAGGCCAATATGCGATTCACCTGCCTGCAGATGCTGCTCAATTGTGGCGTTCATTTTCTGGTCACAGAAGTCTTTCCGCCCAGTTACTACGAGAAGATTCTGCAGGTCATTGCCGCGCAGGGTGCAGGGCTGCGAGTGTTGAATCTCAAGGGGATCTGGGTGAAGGAGGATCACATGCATTACATGTACGAGATTGTGCGGCGTTGCAAGCAACTGGTTAAATTATATGTGCCTTATATAGCCAATGATCAGCTGCTCGAGGAGATTTCCCTGAACTGCACGCGTCTCCAGATTCTGGATATATCTGGTGAGACGGACATCACAGAGATTGGCATAGATCAGCTTGCGAGAGGAGTGTGCGCCCATGCATTGACTGTGGTCGATGTGGGTATGCCGGGCGAGGAAAACATATGTTACTCGGATATTGCCCTAATCCTCGAGCATTGTCCGCATGTAGAGACCCTCTCGACGTACTCCTTTGTGGGAGCTGCCCTCAAGTTTATCTACGACAACATTGATACCAACTTCAAGTGTCGTCTTAAATATGTCCATGATACAGCTACGGATGAGCCCACGCTGCAAGTGATCATACAGACATGTCCGCAGCTGGAGACTCTCTACTTGGACTCGCCCAAGTTGGGTTGCCTGCGGGCATTGCAGACGCGCACGTTGCGTAAACTGAAGATTTGCAAGTTTGTTGTCGCCGAGCTGATGTCGCTGCTGGAGCGGCCCATTGGTGGCAATTTGCGGCATCTGACCATGATTAAGGGCAGCGGTAATCTGGATCTAGGCAAGCTGGCGCGTTTTTGTCCCTCGCTAATTGATCTGGACTGTTATGTGATCGAGAGCTTGTCATATGCACAGACACAGATGCGTTTCCAGCAGCTGGAGGGATTAGAAATTCTCAGCTGCGATATGCTGACCAGTTCCCTAAAAGCCTTTCTGTGTAATGCAATAGACCTCAAGCGGCTGGCGGTGGACTCGGTGGATTTTACTGATGAGGATATCATAAGGTATATACATTAATGAGATAAGATTAGGAATAATTTATTACCTTTTCCATTTAGCATATTTGTGCAGCATGATTTTAAGGTGCTGGAGGATATATGGTTTACGCTGGCACCCGAACTCACCGTCCAAGCGGTGGAGGTAAGCCTGGAGAAGGTTGGACTATTTCCTCCATTTATAATGTTCTTATTCTTCTCTACAGCTCCTTATGGATAGCTGCCCAGAGCTGCAATCTGTGGGCCAATTGACTGGTTGGTCTCTATCGCCGGACGATCTGTCGCTTATTCGTGGACTGCTGAAAAGTGGAAACTCTAGCCTTGTACTGACAACAAATGGTTCAATCGCTTGAGCAATGATAATTTTCAGGGTATTTTAATAATATGCATATTTGCAGGCCATTAAAATGCACCTGACAATTGTTTTTTTTTTTTTTTTCTTGCTTTGCTAGCATACACAGCTAACTAAATCCAATTAACTGTTTACTTTTTCTTTTAATTATAGCGCCTGCAATAGGCAGAAGGTTACAACAGCTGTGGAGCATGGATCAAATCGTTTTTTGCTATAACGTAAAAGTGAATTTTCTTTGTGATATTTATGAAATAAATTTCGTTGTATTTAAAAAAAAAATCGAAACGTTTAGTGTGACCAGTTGCCTGCAAAGCAGTATTTAATTGAGTATATTTTAGGGTCGATTAACACAGCTGTGGCACAGGGTTGTCAAAACATTGCAACTCATGCTATTCATATGTGAGAACACAATTTTGACTTAAAATAATTTATAACATTCTTAAATCTATTGAAATTCAATTTGTAGTTTTATTGCTTATGAAGCTAAAGTTTATCGTCGCAGACGTTTATAGTACTTATCAGTTATACTTTCTAATGCGTTTACTTCTCGTAACGCGTGGCAACCCTGTACGCGTCGAATACATTTCATGCGCATAAAAAACTTTGCTTTGTACAAGAAGAATTTTGCCAAAGGCAAAAGTAGAATTTTCAAAACGAATCTCATTTTAGGCTAGTTAATAAAGAAAATTGCATTTTATTTGATAACAATACATTAGCACGCACATTAAACGGTTGAGCAAACGCAGTGTCAATAACTAAAAACTATGAAAAACTATAAAATTGAAAGGAAACTACTTCCGCAGACGTCAGCAGCAGCAGCAGCAGAAGTGTCCGTCGCTGTCGACGCAGTCACAACAGCGCCCCAACGACAGCAGCATCAGTTTTAATAGGCCTCGCTTCAAGCACCGTTGCTGGACGACTGAAATAAAAACCAAAACAAAACAAAAAAAAAGGAAAAGGAAAAACAATAAAAGCAAAAAAAACTGCGCAAATTTCAATTTGTTATACTCAAATGCAAGGCAAATCTCATTGTAACAATTTGTAATTGAGCGAGCCGCGAGAGAGTGCAAGAGAAAAGAGAACGTTCCGTTTGTTTTGTGTGCGTTGCTCGTTGTCATGCATTTTGTCACACAACAGCGGCAGCAGCAACAACAACAACAACAACAGCAGCAGCAGCAACAAAAATCAGCATCCAATTCATCTCTCTCAGCAGCAGCAGCAACAACAACAACATCATCAGCCGGCACACGCCGTGTGTCGTCACTCTGTAAATCTTCCAGCCAAGGTGCTCTGCCCAAATCCTTGGCCACCGCTCAGAATCTCTATAGGCAATCTTCGCTACAACAACAACAACAACAGCAGCAGCAGAAACACAAGCGCACCGCAAGCCTGAACCTGTACACATCGTCCATGTAAGTGTGACCCCCTCCAGTTCTGCTCGTTTCCCCCCTTCCCCCTACTAGTTCCACTTTTATTTGAACTACTTTAAGCCTTAAGAATACAAAAAACAAACAATTTGAAAATACTCTACTATATGCATATATTATATTGTATTTGGTGTAGGTTTCTTGCTGGTTTGCATGTTATATACAGTTAAAGTTTACAGTTTACAGTTACTCGCTCCTAATTTGCATGTCGTGTGTTTTTCTTATATATAGTATTTTATATTAAACTCTCGTTAACGTAGGCTGCGAATTATCAGCAAAGAGATAATCCTACAAAAAAAAAAAAACAAGTGCAATGGCTATATAAAAATATATATACAATATACAATGTAAACAAATAGACCCGTATATAATTTGAAATCGAATCGGCTTGGCAAATAACATGTATATTTTATAATAATACCTCTGGGAATTGGACTCTGTTTTACAGGGCGTTTATAAGTTGAACCTTGTTCTAATTGCATTTCGGTTTACCAATTGGATAATATTGTTCGATAAATTGAAAACGATGCGAGCTATGCGACTTTTAAAGCAGCTACGCTAGATTGTTTGGAAATCAGTATTCCTTGTTTAGGGTACCTAGAAATTTTCCCAAGTTTTTCCACGATTTTAACTGTTATAAAAGTTGCGCAACAACATTGTTTTTTGTCTATAATTCCTGGAATTTACATAAAACTGTCTGTCTATCTGTCTGTCTGTCTGCCTGCAACAAACCCAACGAAGCGTATACAAAACAGTCTCAAGCGCAGCCAACAATAATAATACATATATCATCTGTTGTGGGGTTTATTTAGCCGGGACTGTGAGTGAGTGTCGACAGGTCTCTCTGCACATTCATTTCGTCCGCTTTTCGAGTGCGAATTCAAACGTCGCGCTGAAATGACGTCGCCGTCGTCGCCGCCGCATCGCGTGTCTCTCTTTCCCGGCTGGCAGCAAAAAACAAAATTAATTAAATAATTAAGCCAGCTCTCTTTGCCATACTTAATGTTATTAATGGCCATTGCCAAAAATGTGCTAAATATAAATTCACCTTCTCTTTCCACTCCATTGACGTTCTGTGTGTGTTTCGTCATCATTTTTCCAATGATGACATACTTTCCGCTGCTCAGTCAAGAATGACCCACAACAAAAGCAGTCGAAAACAACAACAAAAACAGAAGCAAATAATACTATACTAAAGCGCAGACTACTCACAAAAAAAAAAAAAAAAAAAAAATGGTATACTTTTTTCTCAGTTTTTGTTTTTTGTTTTTTATTGATTTTTCGCTAGAAAAAGAGAATAAAACTGGTTTAGCTTGGTAACTTATTGCCTTATGGTTTATAGCCAACTCATTGCCCATTGATTCCCGAGAGTGTTGGAGGAAGGGGGAGGGACGAGGTGTAACTAATCGTGGGTTTAACTACACTCTCTCGGCGTCATCAAGTCAATTAACTTAGAGTTCCAGCAGCTATTTATGCGAATGTATAGTATATTATAATTATATTATAATTGTTGTCTTTGTTACGCGCATGTTGCATTACCTTAGAGACACGCCCCAAGAAAATAACAAAAAAAAAAAAAAACCTATTAAAAATCACGCCTTAAAAAGGTGCCCCTGCTATGCGGTGAGTTCTGAATCCGTATCTTTCCATAGAGTATTTCTCGAGTGTTTTTTTTTTTTTTTTGGGGAATTAATTTTTGAATTACCGGCTTTACCCCTCGTGTTTTATAGCATGTTTTCTTGGTTTACAAATAAAAAAAAAGTCTCTTATCTTCAAGTTATTTCTGTATCCCTCTTGTTTTCCCTTTTCAAATATAATTTGTTGCTTACTTAAACAAAATTATCGTTACGAGTTGCGGGATTTATTGTTATTTTTTACCTGTTTTTTTTTTGTAATTATTTCAGTAGTTTCTTTTTTTTAACTACAAGTGAACCTGACTGATAAGGTCGTTTCAGTTGTGTTTGTTTTTCTCAGATTTGCATACATATATGTAAACCCAGTCAAGAGGGTAACTGAAAAGTCAAGTGCTCGTACTATGTGTGGGAAATTAGATGGGGGAATTCGTAGTGCGCCTTCTGTATTGTTCGTATAGTTGTCATATGACTCAGTAGCGTCGACAACGACTTATCTAATAAATTGCCACTCTAGCTATCGTCTAATTCAGTTGCTTATCAACATTAATAGCTCAACAGTGTAATAAAGGCAATTAAAAAGAAAACTAATAATAGTAGACAAGACAATTAATAGAGGTAGAGCTAAGCAAACATCGATCAAAATAGTACTTAGTTTTGTGAGTTTCCTATAAGAAGTTAACCGTAAAAACAAAACGTGAAGAATATTTTTTATTTTTTATAAAGCTCTCTCTCTTTGTATTGAGGGTAAAAATTGTCAATGTTTTTGTTATCGTCTCACATATCTATATAAATATCATTAACCCAAGAGCGCCTACAAGCTTTAAGTTCAGAGAATTTTCAAAGTATTTTCCAATTACTTTTCATTATTCATGAAGTTCTGTTTTATTTTATTTTTTATTTTTAAAATAGAACTTGACACAGCTGTGTTTTATTGCCAGCTGCAAGAGTTCTTGAGAATAACAGATCTCTTAATATAGAATAAGACAAGAATGATAATGATCTTGTTAGCAACAAGTTAGTTATCAGATTATTGACCAGGCTAAGCAAAAGGTCTGAAAGCAATGAGTGTGTGTTGTCTGTGATGGGAATATAACCTATATATACACAAGCCCATATATATGTATATATAGATATTTCTTATCGCGCTTATCAGACAGTTGGTTTACTTCCACTTAGTTAAAGCTGTGGCACTTCTCACTATAGCACACAATATAGAATGGGGAATACGAAACGAAACGAACACCTGTGCAGGGGAAAATTGATTAGCATCGATGTGAACGCGATTGGCAATTATATGGAACTTCATTAGTGACCCAGCAGCAGTTCCTCTCAGACAGTCAGTCAGTCAGTCAGTGGATCGATCGACGGAGAAACACAAAGAAAGAGAGTGTGTGTATGTGTGTGTGTGTGTGTGAGTTGACGCACATGGACAGGCAGGCGATAGCAGAACCCTCTGTGGTTTGGTAAATGCGATACAATTTGTGTATAGATACGGGATTGATAAAGTGTTAGAGATAGTTAGAGTCGCTTAGTTAGACAGATTGTTACAACGTGTTAAGCATATTATTAGTATTTTTTTTTATTTTATTTTTTTCCCTCTTTGGCATTTGTGTTTTTATTTTCGTGTGCATTTTATTGTAGGATTAAAGATATTGATATAAACACAACAACAACAACAACACCATCACTACCAACATCAGCAGCAGCCACGGCAGCAATCATAGCTGCAGCTGCAACAACAACAACAAGAACAGCAGCAGCAGCAGAGGCAGCTACAACAACAGCAGCAACAGGTGCTACTGCTGTGAGTAGCTCAGAGCCTGCCAATGCCACAAACATGATTTGTGATGCGCAACAAGAGCAACAACAGCAGCAGCAGCAGCAGCAACAGGAGCAGCAGCAGCAGCAACAGCAGCAATTGCAATCGCAGCAGCAACAGCAGCAGCAGGCTAATGCTGAAACAGATCAGGATGAAATGTTCACACAGAGTAGCCACAATGACAGGTAGGTGCTCCTTCTTACTCTATCTATCTATCTATCTCACTCTGCGGGCCGTGGAACCAAGCGTGAAAGTGTTAAGTATAATATTTGCATTTTTATATTCTTTGGATTTCGCAATTTATGTACAAAATTTGCATGAATTTGTTGTCACATAAGAAATATGCATATACCACATAAACCACAGCCTCTATAATACTTGTATTTAGCATTTGTATTAATTGTTTAAATTTTTTTTCTAGGCGCGATTCGACCAGCGAGGAGATTACGATTACAAGCACGCTAAGCAGCAAATTACTGACCATCAAGGAGGCATCCGGCACACTAGAACGTAACAGCAGCCTTTCCGTGACCACAACATCGTCATCGTCTTCAGCACAACCAACTTCCGTTTCCGTCGTCACGACAGCAACATCTCAGTCGGCAGCACAGCAGCCACGTCATGAATCCATTGGTAGTGGGAATACAAACAGCAGTGCCACCAATGGCAGTCACAACGTAGCGCCCGTCTCCAACAGCAGCAACAGCAGCAGCAACAATCCCAGCATCAACAGCACCAGCACAAGCAGCCCCCAAGCCACGCCCAGCATTAATATTGTGCACCCAGAGCAGCGGGAACAGCAACAACAACCATTGCAATCGCAGAGCGTTGATTCCAACGGTTGTGCATCTCACATTGCAGCCAGCTCCTGCACGGATAGTCCCAGCAGTCGCAAGAGCTCGACCAGCTCCAAGGGCAAGCCAGCCAAGCTATCCACCTCGAGCAGTGGACGCGATGAGGTAAGCTGAGGGAAGGAACTAGGCAAATTCTTCGATTAAACCGCTAAGCTTCTAATCCCAGTCTAACGATGACTAGTTAAAATTCTCAAAAAACTAAACAAACTTGTAGACTCTCTCTCTGCTTTTGTGCTCTCTCAATTCTTCTGTGTCTGCTTGCGCTCTATTTTATGGCAGTTCTTTTCGAAGCTTTCCGAGCTTTTATTATTTATGGTTTCTACCAATTAGCACGTCATCAATAGTGACAACAAATATAAAAATATGTGAAAAGCGCACAAATATTGGTGTGGTGCTACGCAGTGCTGATAGCGCAGTTATCAGGTGGATTATTTCGAAACCGGTTGGGTTGTTAGCCCTATCGGTTTGATTGCTTTGCGCTCTAGTTTCTTTTTTTTTGATGTTGTTTAGAGGCCATTTGCGCTGATAATTACAAATACCCTTCAATGTTGACTGACAGTGTAGAACGCGCAAGTTACGAAGAGCACAATACCCCGTGGTAATCTTCAAAATATTAAATAAAAATCTACCCTTTGTTGGCTTACACACGCCTGCAGGGTATTCGAGCAATAAAAGCTCGCGGCATGCACAAACCTTTTGCGAAGCTTTACCCACAGTGATAACGCGACTGATATAGAAACGTTCGACTCTTCGCGGCGACAAAGTTGCAAATTAGAATTCAATGAACGATTCAGTACGACGCGCGTTTCGGGCACACACAAAAAAAGAGTTCTGCTCTGTGATCGTGTGGCAGCAGATTATACAACAACAAACAAGCAATAGGTTTATATAGGTATAAATAAATAAATAAAAAAAAAAAATATGCTCGATATCGTCGCACTGCTGATAAGCAAGCACCACCTGCTCCCAGCCCTTAAAAAAAGTTTCCTCGAATTTTATGATTCAGTTCTGAAATTCCATGAGTAATATTTAATAGTTTCTCTGCCATGCTAATCGTCTCCCACACTTGCAGGACACACAAAGCAAACTAAGCGAAACTGGACTCAGCAACGAGGGACACTTTGTGCGTGGTGAAGCTGCCAGCAGTAGTCAACAGGTGAGCAGCAGTTCCACATCTAATGAGAAGCCCGCCAAGGGCACATCACGTCTCTCGGAACGCGCCAAAAAGAAATCGTGGTACAACGTCATCTATCCCAATTATAAATCACGTGCCGAGGACTTTAAGAAACTATTCAGAGATGTGCCCAACGATGAACGTTTAATTGTAGGTAAGTTGCCAAAGAGAGCATATAAGAAGGAAGAGGTTGATCCCACCAAAACCCAGAAAACACATGAATAATAATCTTCCCTCATTTAAATTTCAGATTATTCTTGTGCCCTGCAGCGTGACATTTTGGTACAGGGTCGCCTTTACGTCTCAAAGAACTACGTTTGCTTCCATGCGAACATCTTGGGCTGGGAAACACATGTGAGCATCAAATGGAAGGATGTGACTGCCATAACCAAGGAGAAAACAGCGCTGGTCATACCGAATGCCATCTCAATATCCACTGCCAAGGAGAAGTTCTTCTTTGCGACATTTGCATCGCGTGACAAGTCATTTTTGATGCTCTTTCGCGTCTGGCAGAATACATTGATGAACAAACAGTTTTCAACACAAGAGATTTGGGGTTATGTGCACAATTGCTATGGTGATGAACTTGGTCTGACCACAGATGATGAGGATTATATAGATCCAACGTTGGATGCCGATAACGAAACGGATGTAGATTTTCAGACAGCAATTGATGATCTTGGCGGTGATCAGAGCAATACGAGCAACACATCCCAAACCCAGCCGCAACAGAGTGGCAACAGTAGCGCCAGCAGTGGTGGCGGTAGCGGTGCACCACGTAAATCGAAAACAAAATATTTCTTTAACTCAAGTAAATCGTCGAATTTGAATTCATCGGCCAACGCCTCGGCCAGTGGATCGGACAATAAGGCCAGCGATAGTACACGTAAATCCAATAAGAAAATGAAGGCCAATGCCAAGGAGCTAACGCTCAGTTCGGTTAAGGCCGCAGAGCAATCGGTGGCTGTCACGCTCAGTGTGCCCAACAGTGGGAGTGGCAGTGGCAGTGGCACCAGCAGCGGTGGTGGTGGAGTTAGCACCACAAACAGCTCGTCCACAAGTGTCACAACCTCAATAGCAACAACCACAACAGCCAGCAGTGGCAGCATAACAGTCAGTGTTGGTGGTGTTGGTGGTAGCGGTGGTGCAAGTGAACGGAAAGCAGAGAAGCACAGCAATGCTGCAATTCCAACTGCCTCAGAGTCGAATCATGGTACGGAAATTAAGCGTAAACATGGCAAAAATCAGCGACAACGTGATGCGGAAATGGCCTCGAAAATAGATGAGGCCGGGCCCACAGATGTCTCTGATTCTTCAGATTCCGAGGAGAACAATGTGCCGTAAGTAACAACAAAATATTTATATAATTTAAATGAAACTAATTCATCTTATGTCTCTGCAGCTTTGTGCCCAGCACGGAGTGCACATCCACGCACGAGGGACGTCAAATTGTGCACACAATTCTGCCCATACGTGTGGACACGTTGTTCAATTTCTTGTTCTCCAAATCGAAATTCCTAACAGACTTCCATGATGCACGCAAATCGACCGATTTAACCATGGGCGAATGGCACAAGAACGAGGAGGGTCAAAATGTGCGTCTGGTGAATGTGACAGTACAATTGGCCGCCTCTGTGGGCCCAAAGACCTCGAAGGTGCGTAGCATATAAGAAGATATAAGATTGGAATTTAAATTCACTGTTTACCCCTTTCCAGGTCACCGAATATCAAACGATGCGCGAGTGCAGCAAACCAGGTGAACTTTATTCAATCGATGTGAATAGTGTCAACGCGGGCATTCCATATGCGGATAGCTTCAGTGTACTCATCCATTTTTGTCTGGCGCGGTATGTGAGAACGCAAGTTACCAGCTCATCGCGCGATAGAGCTTATCTAATCATATATATACGCTTTTCCTGCTCCCTCCTTTAGCACTGTGGATGATCACACGATGTTGTCGATTCATGCCCAAATCAAATACAAGAAATCCATTTGGGGCGTTGTCAAGGGCTTCATCGAGAAGAACACGTGGGCGGGTCTGGAGGATTTCTTTTGTGCACAGTTGCATGCACTGCAGAATGAGACTTGTATACCGCCGGCCAAGGGGAAGGGACGACGTCCCAGACGTGGTAAGCATTTAGTTATTAGCTTAAGCAGCAGCAACAACAACAACAACAACACAGCAAAAATTAGCAATATCATAAGTGCAAGAAAATGCAAATCGAATACGAATACGAATACAAATACACTTTCAAATGCCAAATGCCATTGCTATTGCTTCTTCTAACCACACAAAATGCACGCACAATCCACAACCAACAACAACATCGACAACAACAACTAGAAAAATTACCATGCAATATGTAAACAACAACATACACAGGCCAAAATCAACTGCAAACAACAGCAACAGCAACGTTGACGATTGCAGCAATAACAACAACAACAGCAATGACGACAACGACAACCACAACAACAACAAGCAGCACGGACACTGACAATAGACGTGCAACTTGTCACCACTCGCAACGTCACCATCATCATCAACATCATCATCATCATCACCAACATCATCATTCACAGCATCGCCAGCACAAGCATTCTCATCGTCATCATGCTCCTGACAGCGAGCAGCAATCGAAGCATCAGCAACAGCAGCAACACAATCAGCAGCACAATCAGCCACATCAACAACAACTGCACCAACATACTGTACATCAGCATATGCAATCTCATCCGCAGCATCGTAAGGCCATATTGCACATATTGTAAAGGTATACAGCGTATCAGAGACGCTAATCAACCCCATACAAGCTAAGCGATTGTCACTAGGTCGGGGTAGTATGATATAGAGTTATAAAAGTAATTCGAATTTTGATTAATCAAGTATTCTGTAACTATTTGAGCTTAAAACTTTGTATTTTTGAAATCAGAATCAAAAGAATACTTAAGAATAAGACAGTTTAATGTTTAATTAACAATAGAGTTATAAAAGCAGTTCGAATATTGATTAATTGAGTATTCTGTAACTATTTAAGCTATGGTGCTTAAATCTTTGTATTTTTCGATTTAGAATCAATAGAATGCATAAGAATAAGACAGTTTAATATGTATGTAAAAATATTATAAGGTAACTTTGCTTTAATTTGGTTTGTTTAAAGAAATAATTCATATTCTTATACTAGTAAAAGTTGAAGATAAGGGATAAAGCTGATAGTTCATTATCAAATCTCTGGCCTGACTATGACAATCGCTGGCTTCTATTTTTGCTAGTTTATTCGATACTTCTGCTTCTTGTTTATACTTTATTATAAAATTCTTTAGAGCATTTTTTGCATGTTTTAACACTCTCGTACACCACCGTATTGATTTCTGAAATTGATTTTAGTGTTTGTTGCATTGTGTTTCTGTTGCTTTAGCTGCATTGATTATTCACATTGATTTAACATTATTATTGATTTTAATTATTTTTTTTTACATGTACCATTTGTGCTGCATTTGTTGTGCGTGCATTTTTCCAGGTACTGCCACACAAATACGACCCACAACAACGGAGGAAGCAAGCGGCGGCACGGCACAGACTTGCAAACCCGACATACTGGATGCATGGGATACGAAATTGTTATCGCCAGGTGGCCTGGCGGGCGCTGCAGCTGCTGGCGGTTTAGTACATGGCGGTCTTGGTGGCGCCGGTATTGGTGTGGGGGCCTTGGGTGGTACTGGCGTTGCAATTAGCCGACAGCAGCAGCAGCAATTGACCGCACAACAGCAGCAACAATTGTTAGCTGCTGGGGGCCAGCAATTGGGTCTGGTTGGTCAGGACAAGTTTAGATACAAGGGCTTATCGTTGTTTGTTATACTTTTGATGTGCTTGCTGTTGGCATTAAATGTGATATTATTACTTAAGCTCTGGACGCTGGAGGAACGCATTGATGTGGATCTCAGCCGGCGGGCGCGCATGCCCAGTTTGGCGGCCCTCAAGTAAGTTAAAATAATCAAATCTGTTAAGTGTATGCATCTAATGTGTTATCTATATAATAATTTACAGGGAATTACCCAGCACGAATCAAGATTGGCTGGAACTGATGCGTCAGCAGGAGCTGTCGCATGAGTCGGAGCTACGCAAATGGCATCAGGTGCTCCAAACGGCCATTGAGTTGCTGAAAAAGGTGAGCGTCGTTTGTGAAAAGATCTATAACGATGGTGAGCTGCGTCAGAGCATTGAGGCAATGCATACGGAATTATAAACAAACAAACACAATGAGAACTCACAGCAAACTTAACTGTAATTCATATTCATGGATTGATTGATCTCTCTTAAAGCAAAAAAAAAAACAAATCTAATTGTATTGAAAACAAAAAGAAAACCAAAGATACTGTTGCATGTTCCATAGCCTTAGATTGTACACTCTAGACAACAAGACATATTTTAAACTTTTTATTGTATTAATTTCCCTTTTATTTTGTTTTTATCGTTTTTATCTAACTTTGTTTTTTTTTGTGTTTATTTCAGACTGAAAAGACTTTGGCTGAAGTCATGATACCCTAGCAGCTTCCTTTCAGCACAAATCCCTCACAGTAAACCACGCTCGTTTAAGTTCCTTTTTGGCTCTGGCTACAATAGGCAATAATGCAAATGAAAAAGAAAAACAAAAAACAAGAAAAACTGTTTTAAACGAAGCCACCAAAAACTGAAATTGAATTTCACAACTATCACTTCAAAAGCGAAGAGAAATGATTGTAGTCACAAAAAGAGAGAAATATTTGTGTTATATTGGTTAAGTAGTTTCGATTTTAGTTAATTAATTGTGTGTGTTATATCAAAATGAATTTAAATTTTATTATTAGTTTGATAATTATCAGTACTTTGCATCGATTGTTTTTTGTCTCTGCATTTAAGTTTATTGTTTATTCGGTTAAACTTTTAAAGTATTCCTCAAGCATGCACACACACACACTCACACTCTAACATACACATGCCAATAATCAAACAACAACAAGAAAAAGTGCGCCTTGAATTTTTGTTTTAAAAAGTTCATTTAAAAATACAACAAAGAACAAAAAGAAATACATCACTTTCCATGTCAAATGAGCGCAAAAAAAGAAAAAAAAAACAAAACGAAAAACAAATTTGATACCGAAAATATTTATGTACAATATTTTTGTAAAACTTACCCAATCCACAGGAAATGTGAGCAATGGTTTTCGATATTTGTTTTTTGATTTTCCCTTTTTGTAAAAAATCTCTTTAATCCTTTTTGGCGCCCGTTTACAGTCTTAAATAATTATTACTATGTGAATGCTAAGCAAAATGAATAATACCGATGGCATACTATTAATATATATACATATATTATATACATACATATACACAATATACTGTACAAGTACTACATTACATATATAGATGAAAGTATTGTTAGTTTGTAGTAGTTGCATTTTAATGTAAACCTATCGCCCAAAAAACTTGTGCGAATCGTATGTGAAAATGTTTAAACAATATTTAGGAAACATTATTGCAATGTGTTTCAATTTAAATGTTGGTAAAATCCAAACAAAAAAAAAAACAGCAAAACTTATTGTAACAAAAAACAGATCACATGCCCCATATAAAGTAATATACATATATATACGAGATAAATAGATATACAGATCAAATCAAGCGTCAAATTATTTGAGCCGTTGCGAATTGGCTGCGAAATTGTGTAGAACAAGCGAAATTGTTAAGCTGCAAGTAATAAAACAAATTCTAATTTATTATAAAACAAAAAACATAAATAAAAACAAAAGAAAAAAAAATAAATATATTTATAAAAGAGTTATCTGTAGTATATGAAACCCATCCCATAAAAAGATCAAATGTTTCCTATTAAGACACCTGGGATTTATACATTATATATATCCATGAAGAAAAGGAACAACAAAAAAGCAAGCAGAAAGCAATATCATTACAGACGATAATGAACTGTATTCAACTCATCGGATGATATTCGGTCCAAATTGGATGAGATTCCCATCTTGGATTTGCGCGTCTTAGGCCTTCGCTTGGATCGAAGTGGATTCGAAAAGATTTCGATCGGAATATTGAAAGGCATAGGAGGAGACCGATTTCTCGATTTTCGCTCAACTTTTGTATTGGAGAGATTATTACGCGGCGAGAGTGCCAGACGTCGCAGTGAAGGTTTCACCACGTTGTCGCCAATTTTCGATGATGGTTTCTTTTTCTTGGATTTCGAATTGGCTTTCGCTTTTTTGGTCGCCTCAGCTGACTCTGTAGCCGCAGGTGTCGTCTCAGCGTGCACAGGAGTCTGGGCGGGCGCTGATATAGTTGATTGCGCTCCTGCTGCCCCTGCCGTTGGCAATTGCTGGATCGGCTTCTTGACATCGCCTCCCGTCATACGCGCCACCAGCTTATCGATGACATCTCTCTTGTGTAATGTTGGTATAATGAGTCCCGTACGTTTTCGGGTTAAATGCGAAGCGGAAATTACATTGGCTTTCGCTGTGCTTTTATTTAGTCTTAGCTCACGGGTCACCCTGGTGCGAGAGGTCGGCGTCGTCGTCGTCGTTGTCGTCGGCGTCGTCGCTGTCGCCGTCGTCCCCTCCGCCTTCTCCCCCACAGGAGATTCGACAGACTTCGTCCCAACCACAATCGTCTTGGATTGTATGTATTCCATGCGTAGCTGTCGCTGGCGCTTCAAGAGCAAGTCATATATGGATACAATGGACTCTTCCATATTTTTCTTAGCTTATTTTCCGATTCGTATTATTTTTTTTTCTATTGAGAGTCGTTTTTTGAAGAAACAAAAATGAAATAAATAAATATTTATAGACAATTCTAAAATTTTAAGAAATTTAAAATTCCAGATGTTATTTTTCCTTGGTGGAATAGAGTGTGTGTTCATAAATAATGCTCGATTCTATGGCAGTTCCAAGTGATGATTAGCTCAAAGGTAGCGGGATTAAAGTGGAAATATGCCTACACAAAAACAAAACTGTAGCATACTTTGAGGCGGCCACAGAAAAAGCCTCCTAGCCCTGCTCCTCCACAGCAAAGGGGTACCAAAACTAACTAACTAAAGTACGTATATATATTATATGTATATAGTAGGCACAACAATTCGCTAAATTATAATAAATGATGCCATAATACCGAACAGTTCCTCATCGCGCTCAATTTATACTCTGCCTGAGTTTAAGTTCAAGGTTACAAAAAAAATATTCGTAATATTTTCCAGCTCTTTTTTTTTGGGTTACTGGATCTCAGAATTTTCGAATGATAGTCCAATTGCAGGTCAAGAAACTGGACACATCTTGTAAGTAAACAAATAAAATGCGACAAGAGATAAGAGTTCGTTAAACGTCAAAAAAAAAGGAGAGAATTTAAAAACAAAAAATAATTAATAATAAAACGAAATGCGAATATTACGCAGCTGGTGACGAGAAATTTCGCCATATAATAGCAAAAAAAGCAAGAGAATTTTCAAGATATCTGCAATAATAAAACTATAGAAAATTCCACAAAGTACGCAAATAAAATAAAACCGCAACACAAAAAAAAAAAAAAGAAACAAAATTAATATGCTTTCATGCGTATGCGTATGCGTGCATGTGTGTGTGCATGTGTGTGTGTGTGTGTGCAGAGCAACGAACGCACAAAAAAGAAAGAAGAGAAAGCAACAACAAAATGTTATCAGCGCAGCCGAAAAGAGACTCTGTACAGTAAACACCCACACAGACACACACACACACGCACGCTCTCAGACGCACACACACACACACACACGCAGCAGCAGCTGTGTGCGTATCGCACAGCTTTAGATTTTTCAAGGTTAAGACCAAGTGCGTGAGTCGACGTCGTCGTCGTCGCCGTCGTCGTCGCTGAGTGCGAAATGTGCGTGTGCGTGCATGTATTGGTATTATATTGCGGTATATGTATATGCGCGTTGTCACAAAAATTTCACTACAGTTTATGGCATACATGCTATAAAAAAAAACGGCCAGCTGCCTGTAAGCAAATCAACTGTATCAGCATTATGTGCGCAGATTTTAGGCCTATGAGGGACATTTACCTTTTTGCCGGGAAGCTCGAAAACAGCTGACACATTTTATAGCACATTTTATTTCGCTTCCTTAACGGTTCTTGCACGCACAACACACACACACAGACACATACGATATGTATGTATGTAATTGCGCATACGTTGCGTTATCTGCTTTCGCCTTTCTATTGTCAAGTTTAATGACTGATAACGCATTTTACAGCCCCCCCAAAAACCCAAAGGTTTTTCACTCCGAATTAAGGTACATCATTTATGCATACTCGTATATTCTCTCCATTTTTAGGCTCTACATTTTTTTGCTTACCGGAAATGTTATACATACATAATTCTATAAAAGCGAAATTCTTACCAAACTTGAAAAACGTCAATCTACAAACTTGTTGAACACCGTATGGAAAAAAAAAAAACAAAATAAATACAGCATAAGTTTCCAGAATTCCTCTAATCATATTTTATTCAACATCTTTTCTCTCTCTGCTAAACTAATTTCTATCACCAACTCGATTTTGTTGCTTCTTCTTGTCTTCATTTTTCTTTCATTTTATCGGTTAAAGTATTTAACGCGGTTCGCAGTTCACGGTTTAATCTACTTTGACTGATTACAGCGAAACGTTTTAACAGAGCACGCACTTTACATGAACAGCAAGAGAGAGAGAGAGGGAGCGCGCTCTTAGGCGCATGTAAGCTTACAGCGAAGAGAGCCAGCCATAAGCTCCACACGCACGTGCAGTGACGGTTGGCAGCGCTGGGGAGAGAACGTGCGCGCCCACAAAGAGCGCTGTTAAAATTGTCATTCATGCACAAACGTGTGCGCGTTGTGTGCTCTTCTCGACGTCGACAGCAACAGCGACGGCAGCAGCAGCAGCAGCACAGGCTGGCAGGCAGGCAAGCGCGTTTAACGGTGATCAGTATGAGATCGAAATCGGCCGACGTTGGTTGTTCGTAACGCGCCTCGCGTTGCTCGTTGTCAGAAAGTTGTCGTCGTCGTCGTTGTCGCAGTCGCAGTCGCCGCAGTCGCAGTCGTCGTCGTCGCTGTAGTCGCAGTCGTCGCAATCATCGTTCAGCTTTCAATTCAGTTAGTCGATCGGAGCAGCAGCAGAAGCAGAAGCAGCAGCACCGCAGCCATGCACTAAACGTCTTTTTACATCTTTTCGTTACGTTTCGTTTCGGTTTCTGTTTCTGTTTCGGTTTCTCGTGTCCGTTCTGTGCTTCCTTCTCTCCTGTACATATCGTAGCGTACGTTGTATGTATGTGTATCTGCGTGCATGTGCATGCATTGTGAGCTAGTGTGCGTGAGTGCGCCAAGAGAGTGTGTTTTGCTCACAATGTTCGACAACCAAACAAATGCATAAAGTGAATGAAAGAGAATAAAAAAAAAGAAAAAAAAAGTGTCGATCTTCCTCCTTCTCCTCCTCCTCCTCCTCCCTGCGATTCGATGATGTCGTTGTTGCCGTTTGTTGCTTGTGCAAGGCGCAGCTGATTTTAAATAAAAATTTTAATAGCTCCAGCCACAACTCGTCTGCCTGCTGTGCCGCCAGCGACAGCGTCAGCGCCAGCGCCTGCGTCGCCGTTCTACCCCCCACCCCCCATACAGGCGTGCTGCCAGTGTCCAGCAGCAACGAGATTCTTCGTCAAGTTGCCGATTCGCTGCTTTTGGGTGCGTGTTATTGTTGTTGTTGTTGTTCTTGTAGTTGTAGTTGTTCTTGTAGTTGTAGTTGTTCCTTGTCACTGTTTGTTGCTTTTGCTATGTTTACATTAACACACACACGCACACACACACACGTACACAGCGTATGCAGAAAATGTAAACTGACATTCTGCTCTGGCGCCTTGTTTCGCGCGGGCTTATTGACAAATTATAACAGAATAGTTCTCTTTCACCCACTCCCACTCTCTCTCTCTCTCTCTGTGCTCAGCCGTAGTTATTCATTTCATTTTATTTCGATTTGTGCAGCTCGAAGTTTTATTTATCTTATTTGGTAATCAATTTGGGGAAGTGAGAGCAAAATAAAAAAGACAAAAGAAAACAAAAAATATATTAACAATTGTGAACAAAGAACGAACAAAAGCAGAAACACAAATTTAAACAAAATATTTAGATACTTTTTTATTTTTGTTTTTTCTCATTGTGGTTTTGTACTCACTCTGTACTATGGGATAGATAGAGTTTTTTTTGTATGTCAAGTTTAAGTGCGAAAAAGCAAAAAAAAAAGCGGAGAGCAGTGAGAGAGATAAATAAAAAATGATAAATACAATTTTTGAAAATCTGTTTCTTCCTTATTAAATATTTCAACTAATTTTTTGGCATACTCAGACTAAGCTTAAGTACTCTACTGCCCAAGAGCTCTTCACTCTTTATAGAGTAGTATATTATTTAGAAAATTATCTGAAAAAACTGAACCTGACTTTCAATACTGGACGAAACCCGCTTTAAACTCTTTTTATTTTTTTTTAAATTTTTTTGCTCACATTTTAAGTGGAAGCGAACGTAAATCTTAAATTATTGTATAACTGTTGTTGGATCATTTTAATCAATTTTCGTTATCTTTGGCAACTTGTTTTCTTATTTTACAGACAGCGGGGTTATGAAATAAAGCGAAAGATGCCAGCGATATACTACATATATGTATAAAAAGGAAAAACGTGTTTTTATAAAAATCCTTCATCGATTCAATTAATGAAGAGACGTTTTACATTTAATAAATAATATAAGGCAAGCAAAAAGAGCCAGACAAAATACAAAAAGAAAAAAAAACTTAATCCATATCAGCAGCAGCAGGAAAAACAACAAAACAAAAGCATCACAAAAAGGTGATAATGATTATTTCCAAGGATCTTTTCATATTTGGCGAACAAATTTTTGCAACAATTATACCAGAAGGTGGAGCCGCACAGCAACAACAACAACAACAGCAGCAACAGCAGCAGCAGCAACAGCCGGCAATTATAACTACAACAACAGCAGCAACAGGAGCAGCCGCAGCAGCAGCAGCAGCTGAACAAGTTGTTGAGGAGTCATTAAAAGCAGCAGCAGCAACATTGGCCATTGCTGCGCCAGCAACAACAGCAACAACAACAACAGCAGCAACAACAACAGTGGCAGTGCAACAACAACTGCTGCCAGCAGCAGTTAATACTAAAACGTCGTTGTCGTCGTCATCAGCAGCAGCAGCAGCAGCAGAGTCGCCGTCGTCGCCGTTGACTAAACAGGAAACAGTTGCAGTTGCCGCCAGCGGCAGCAACAACAACAATAGCGGCAAAACGGCAGCAACAAAAATTCAAAAAATTCCAAAGGCAGATGAAGAATTGAAAGCCAAGCAGCAGCAACACAAGAAGAAGCAGCAAAAGGCAAAAAAGTGTGAATACAAAAGCGAATACGAATACGAGTACGAGAAAATGCCAATGAATTTGCTGGTGGTGGAAAGTGTTGATGAGATGGAGGTGGCCAACAACAACAACAACAGAGCCAACAATAATTCAGATAGCGAATCATTAGCCATGGAACAGGTACCGTTGGTTGCACCCAGCAGTCGACGTAATCTGGCCAAAATAGTTGCCGATTGTCGCCTACAAATCGATGTGCAGCAGCCAATTGCAACAGCAGCAGCAGCAGCGGCTAAAACAGTTGCAACAGCAACAACAACAGCAGCAGCAGCTGCAACAGCAGCAGCCACATGCAGCTCCTCAACAACATCATCATCGTCTTCGTCTTCGTCGTCGTCGTCGTCGTCATCTTCTTCATCTTCCACATCCTCCGACTTTACGCACACATCACAAACGACATTGCCAAGTACGGATAATCTGAGCAAAACTTGCATTTTAGTTGATGCCAAAAGGTGAGTTTTTTTTCTTTATAATTTATTATTATTATTATTATTACTTTTATTTATTTCCACATGACCCAATTTCGTTAACATGTAGTGTAGGCATATCGCAGCTACATAGTGTACTAAATTATAAAGTCTTTACAGCCATAGAGTGCTTAAAACAAATTACATTAATCTTTTTTCTATAGAATCTTGAAGATCCTTAGAGTTATGCTTATCAAACTTGGTAGGTTGATTTGCCTACAATTGTTGCCTAGCAAAATGCCTATTACTTCTCTATATGATCCTTATTAAACGAAAAACAGTTTACATCAATCTATAATCTAACGAATCTAGAAGATTGTACAGCCTATAACTATGAAAATTGATAAAATGCATTGATTACTTCTAAAATATATAATAATTTCCCATTTCTTCACATACATCCAATTAAACCTTTTTATTAAGTAGGTTAAAACATTTATACCGTCTATGGTTGTGAATTCTTGTTAGGGTATCTTGAAACTGGGGCATTCTCAGCACCTACACATGCAAACAGAAAAAAAGAACAAAGAGAGAGAGAGAGAGAGAGAGAGAGAGAACACAGAGTGCACCCTGCAGTTAGAACAGCAACAACGTGTCCAGTTTTATGCCATCGATTCTACCGAAAATCTCTCGAAACAGGTCAAAAACTGCACTCTGTATATAATTTCACCTACTAAATTTGGGACACACACACACACACACACAGACACGATCGGACGCATGCAGACACACTACAAACTGCATTCTGCATGCTAAAATCAAAAAAAAAAAAGTAAAATAAAAAAATCGTTGATCAAAATAAAAAAAAGAGAGCGAAGCCAAGAAGCAGAGGCGGGGGCAGAGGCAGGAGCAGGGGCAGGGGCACAGGCAGAGGCAGTCAAAGAGTTCTGGGCAAGAAAGGAGCAGGTTTTCAAGTTAAGCTTCTGCGACGGCGCAGTTGCAGTTTTTGTCGCTGTTGGGGGGATTATGTCCGTATATAAAGCTATATGCACATACATATATAGGCGACTTGTCTGCATCTCCCTCTTTCTCTCTTACTGTCTCACTGTCTCGCTCTTACGTATTGCGAGAGTGTCTGCTGCAGGCTCCACAAGCAGCTGCATTATTTATATTGTATTTCCTTCAAGACAAATCCGAAAAAAGGGTTTCCAGACTTGAAAATACTGCCTGAATTTTTTAAAGAATTTTTAGTTGAGTTGGTTTAATTTCAAAAATTTCTTAATATTTTTAAATATTAATCTCACACTCAGCAGCGCAGCATAAATTCTTAATGCATTCATAAATCTTTGCTCTACGCGTTTTCTCCCATAAACAAGCAGAATTTCCCCCTAAAAAATACACTGAACCACTTACTAACCGCACAACAATCACATACGTTTCTCTCTCTCTCCCTGCCTGGTTCTGATCTCTCTCTCCTCCTCCTTCTTCTCCTCCTCTTCTGGCGATGCTGTGCTCCACATCTTGCTGCAGTTTTTGGTAGCAATCTGAAAGATATTGTGTGTGTGTGTGTGTGTGTATTGACTTTTTTTTTGGTAGTTGCTTTTGCTCGGCAGCTGCCAAACGAGCAACAGATCCATTCTTCTGCCTTTCTCGTTCTCCCTCTCTCTCTCTCTGTCTCTGTCTCTGTCTCTCTCTTTGAACTACCAAAAAACTGGGTCAACTGTGAACCAATTTTCAGGCATTATTGCGACAACAGATGTACGAGATTTTTCGACAACAACAAAAAAAGGAGAGAAAAAAAAAGAAACTGCAATAATCACAAGAGCTGGCGCAGGCAGGCAAAAAGCGAAAATAAAACGTGCCACAAGATAAACAAAGCCAGAAGAGGCAGGCAGAAAAAAAAACTTCAAATGAAAAATGCACTCACAAATTTTGCAGAGAACTCTCTGCATACAGTGAGCAATAAAAGTGCATGCACGGTGCTTCTTGCACTTTGTGTTTGAGTGCACTTTAAATCGCATAATAATTGAAAATTTATGTTAAATGCGCATAATGAAGTTGCACACACACACACACACACACACACAGATACACTCTCAAGGAGTGACAACAATGGGCACATTGTAATTTAATTTACTTAATCTCTGTAACTAAATTGCCAATCCGAAACGAGGCTGAACTGAACTCAACAACAAGAAGTAGAAGAAGAAGCAGGAGATGGCGAAGAATGAATTACACTCTCAGCCTTCTGAGATTCTTCTTCCTTCTTCTCTAATTGAACTGTGAGACTGAAGTGCAAATTAATCGAAGCTATATACTTGTAGTAGGCACTATATAGCATCATATTGTATGCACTTGTGCATTCACTTATAAGGCCTCTTTAAAACTATACGAGTGTGTGTGTGTGTGTGTGAATTTGGTAATAGACATCAGTCAGTTAGGCAGTTAGATTGCCCGTCTCTCAGTTAGGCCGCCAGGCAAGTGACAACAAATTAAACAAAAAAAAAGAAACAAAAAAAAAACGAAGTAATTTTTGCTGCACAATTGCAACAGCAGCGCTAAGTGGCAATTAATACACTGAGCAAAATTATAGGTAATTTTAATGCATTCTAGAAATGTTAAAATTAGTCAAATAATTTAAATTGATTTCACTTTAAGCTAGACTCGTTCCCGGTTAAAACCATTTATATTTAGCCTGGAACTCTGTCAGAGTATTATTTTAATTTCTAGCCTATATTTTAGCTTATTTTGGCTTTAAATCTGTTTTCTTTTTTTTTTCTTTATTTTTCAGTTAAATGCCATTTGCCTGCGCGTTTTTTTTTTTATTTTTATTTCTTATATGGCAACTCTCTGAGACAATCGACCAATCGTTGCATATTTCTCTCTAGATTGATTAGCTTTATTGTCTCTATCAATCAAATGAATAATAAAACTCGTTTTTAATTGCTTTTCAGCTGGTTTCCTGAACTAGTTCATTCTACTTTCAAAACTTTAGCTGCTCGTCTTTTATCATAGTCGCTAAAAGCCAAAAAAAAAAAAAAATCGGCTTTGATTTTCCTGTTTTTTTTTTATTTACTCAAGTAATATAGGATGATAATTTAAGCTCTTTTATCCATGATAAATATATGTATGTATGTTTGCTAGTTCCTTAGTTTTATAAATGAAACTTTTGCTGCACGAGTTTCTACGACCCGCATAGTCCAAACTTTGTTTATAGAATCTTTGGGGAATTCGAAGCGAAAACAGAGCTGAAAATATGCTCCATAGAAATGGATTTATCTTTGGATTCCATAATGAACGTCGACGATGACGTTGGCCATGCGATATATACTATAGTATTGTGCGTGTGCCCTGGCGACTCGATTTCATTTCCATTCGATTGGTTCGGATCAATTTTGAATTCGAGCGGTTAATGCGCGATTAAAGTTTATTGAACTCGCCGAGAAATGAGAGAGAAGAGAGAGAGAGGAGAAGAGAAGAATAATAAGAAGCAGAGGCAGAGGCAACGCATTCTTCTTGCCTGCCACACACACACACACAAACAAAACGCAAACACAAACATTTCATTTTGTGTTCGCTCGATTTTATTTATTTTTGTTTTGGTTTCATATTGAAGCACTATCGGCATAGCCAGCATGACTTCCCTCTTCTACCTCCTCCTCCTCCTCCTCCTCACCCACACATCGCCATCTTCTAGCCACAGCGCCAGCGCCAGTAGCAAATGAAAACAAACATATTGCAAAGCCAGATGAAGTTCCAACTGAAGTCGCTATCGGTTCGCATCGCATCGCATCGGATCGGAACGGATCGAAACGGAACGTATCGGTTCCATGCAATGAGACGATATTTGTATTTGCCTAAGTAGGCTAATGGCTTATGTATGTATGTATGTGTACTATATATATGTATATGCAACAGATGCGAAGGCCCGATTGCTTTCAATTCCCAGAAAAGGAGTCGCCATTTCTGTTTTGAAGTGCACAAACTGCAAACTGTAATGGATTCCAGAAAACCATGTGCATCATTATCGTAGGCAATTTATTATTGTTTTTGAAAAATACATACATATATGTAAATACTGTGTTGGTATACTTTTTCAATATTTATATTAATAATGACTTAATTAAAAATTTCTTGGAATATTTCAAATTAGAAATTAAAACTAAATCTTTTTTTGCGTTAAATTACGATAAAATATTGCCAGAATATCTTTGTTTTTGGGTAATTTGAAAGAATTTTCAATAGTTATCGATATTATCGATAGTTGCATACGCTTAAATCATCAACTAGATGCATTTAGTTAAAGAAACAATCGATATTTGAAGAAAAGCAGCAAGGATAGAAAATTAATTTTTTCTAAACTATTTATCGATAGTCTCCAAGCGATAGTTCCTAAGGTCAACTGGTCCCCCACCCCTAATTTTGGTTATTTGTCTATTTTTATTTTATTTCTTTCGCCATATAAATCTTTCCTGCTTATTTTTTTGCAAAAGCTTTGCATATCTTTGAAACTGGAGTCAGCAGCCGCGCGCCTTTCCTTTTCTGATTTCTAATTCAAGAATCCGTTGATCTTCTAATTTTTGCAACCCTTTTTTTTTGTTTTTTTTTGCCAGAACCGAACCGAGAAACCGGTTAATAAACTCGTATGTGGGTCAAGTTTTTTTCTTGATAACATACACACACTCACATACACGCACGCAACACGCAAAAGAAAAACAACAACAACAACAATAACAATAAAAGCAATAGGCGTGTCAAATGCAACAACAACAACAATAAAAACAACATGCGACATGGGGCAAGAACATCAAATGGCGCATTTGAATTCGGTTGCGTTGAGTTTGAGTTGGGTTTGGGTTTGGGTTTTGGTTAGGGTTGGGTTTCGCCTTTTGATTCAGCTAGTTTCGTTTAGATATGATTAGAAGAATACATGCGCATTGCCTTTTATATTGTGTTTAGGATGGGATGGGATGGGATGGTTTCAACAAGTTCTAGGTAAGGATAGAAAGATGGAGTGTGGAATAGAGTTGAATTTAAAAAAAAAAAACTTCTACGAAAAAAAAAATACTTCACAAACAGAAAATCCTGTTGCAGCTGTCTCTTCCCAGCTATTTCTAGCTAGAAATAAATATTTTTTCTTTTTCTTAGATCGTATTTATTTATCGTATTTTAGATCTTTGCATGGGCTGATGCAACAGCTTCAGTGTATTGCAGAAATAATAATTCTCTTCGAGATCTTGTATACACGATTGGCATAGGGTTTTCGGTAATCGATCAGTTGGCGAGACAATCAGACCATATGCCCTGATCTTCTCGATCAAATACAATCGCTGGCCGCAACCCTTGAAGATGTCTATCATCGAGACACGAAATTGATGGCACATACGGCATCGATGGCGAGGAAATGAGAAATGTTCGATGCTGCCCATGGTTGCACTGTGGAAGCGATATGAGGATATATTATATTGGTTTCCTTTTTTTTTTCTTCTTCGGCAAAAATTGGAATGTTTTTCCTTTGCAAGACAAATAAAATGCTTAGGTGTGACCGTATTTTTACAGAAACAAATCATACGATTTGACAGCGCAAGCAAAGCTAATTTAATTTCGATTTTAAATTGTTTTTACTTGTCTATTATTTTAAAATATTATAAAATTACATATATTTATAGTTATTTTAGCTTTATCTCAAATTTAGGCATATATTAACGTATTACAATCAAGATAAGCTCTTTTTAGCTGTATTTCTACAGTTCGAGCATATTGTTCTTTAATCTGCCATATCTCAAGATTTAGGCAGGCATTTAACGTATCCCCTACCTATATTATAGCTCATACTTCCTATATCTGAAGTTTAAGCATATATTTAGCAATTATAATCGTTCATATATCATTGATACTACATGACACTTGCCTATTATATTGTAATCATCTTCAATTACAACTTTTTATTTCCTATATCTCATGTTTTTGTTCATCTCAGAATGAGTTGAATGCACTTCGCGGTCGCAGATCACAAATCTTTTTCAATTTCTGTGTCGCTACGCGTTGTCAGTTCTTGTTATGAGCTTGTTGTGTGGCTGTCTCTCTTGCTATCTCTCTCACTCCGTATGTGTGTGTGGGCGATGTCAACATTGAGGTCTGGGCCGGGCTGGCTGATCTGCTCTGCTCTGCTCTCGGGTCTGCGATTTGCATGCGCGATAGAAAAGCGACACGATGGAAAGGAAAGCGCATTGCGCAATGCAAATTGCAATTTGCAGTAAAAGAAAAAAGGAAAGAGAGGGAAAGAGAGCGAGCATATGGTATAGAAAATTGCAATTTATTATAATTTAATCTAGAATAGGAAATTAAATAGACGTAGCGATGCGATGCGATGCTGCATACATTGTTGCTGTGCAAGTAAGTTATAGCTAGCGCTGTTGGGGCCTGCCTGGATGGGGCCTCGTTTGGGTTTTATCTACCGTTAGGCTGTGGCTGTCTAGCAGAGCAGTGTCAATATCACACACACACAGAGAGAGGGAGAGAGAGAGAGAGAGAGAGAGAGGGAGAGAGAGAGAGAGCGCGCGTAGGCGGTAGCGACAGCTGGCAATGGAGGGCAAAGCCAGCGTGTCACAGTCACCGTCGCAGTCGCAGTCACCGTCACAGTCACTGGCGCAGTCGCAGTTGCAGTCACTGCGGTTGAAAAGCTGCATGTCTATTGTTGCTGACAGTGCGCGTTGTTGTTGTTGTTGTTGTTACTGCCTGCTTAGCCAATGAATAAAAATTAATTCAAAAATAAATTATTGTCATTGTCACAATGTTGCAGTTGTTGTTGCAGTTGTTGCTGCTGTTGTTGCTGCCGTTGTTGTTGCTAGTTATTAGTTTAAATTGCGCTTGCGGTCGCCGTGGCTGCCTGTGTCAGTTTCTCATTGTTGTTGCCGCCATAGTTGACTTTGTTCTGGTTGTTGTTGTTGTTGCTGTTGCTCGTTGAGTGCATTCACATCTATGCAGCGTTCTAATGTGCTGTGACCTTTGCAAGTTCAAGCCAAATGAACGTACTTGAACTCGCGCCAGACGCAGAGTGCATTGTAATAAATATTATTATTATTATTACTAATTTTACTATTGCCCACACCGGGCGTATACGTAACGTAAGCTGGTAATTACGCATACGCCACAGCTGGCTGTTTATCGATAACGATTGCCAAATCGCTGCAAAACATAATCGATTTAGGGCAACCAAACGGATCGCTTATTTTTTGTTGTATGGCGCAACATGCGCTGGCAGTAATAATCTCAGACAGGATCCATAAAATCACAGCAAAAACTGCACAGCTATAAAATACCTAATGGATTGAAATAGAAATGAACCAAACGATTGACTCAAATTGATGTGGGTTGTGTGTGTGTGTGTGTGATAATAGAGAGCAAAATAAATAAATAAAACTGCAGAATGCACTGGCAAAATTGTGTTGCAGCAGCAGCAGCCTCACAGACAGTTTCGGACAACTTTATGAGTTGCAATTTACGTTGTTTCTTTATTTGTGCAAAATGCTGCAGAGCTGCCTTTTTTATTTGCCCAAATACACACACGCACACACACACACACTACTATTACATTAAGATCAACACAGTCAGCGACGTGAAGCACAAACAAAAGAATCTAAAAATCAACCGAAAAAGGCGGCTAATAACCTTAAGTTGCTTTTGCTAACAGAGCCCAAGCGTAGCATCCCGTTCTCCTCTCTTTCCTCTCCGCACTCCACGCTCTTTCATCTTTCCCATCCCATCCCATCCCATACATACATATGTGCCAGCCCCCTTGCCTGTCTAGTATTCGCTTCACCGTCGCTTCCATCTGTCTTCTTCTTCAGTTTTTGAAGTGTAGATCAGAGTGAGAGAGAGAAAAAAAAGCATTTGTGCACTGCAAGAAATTCTAGCTAAAACAGCACATCGTTTGAGGTTACAATTAATTCTATGACTTCCACGCGGAATGACATTTTGCTTATGTTTTAACAGCCTGGGTGATTCTACATTTAAAAAATAGCAAAATGGATTTTTTGAAAATTTTCGATATTTTGAAAATGTAGGTAAGGGTCCCCCCTATGATTTTTCAACAACATTTTTTTTTTTTTAATTTTTAAATCGCGAGTTTTTAATTTTAATCGATTGCGGAGCTCAAAATTAGCACTAAACAGTTATTTAAATAGATTTTTAACGATACTTAATTTTGGTCCTAAAATCATGTCGAAATGGTCAAAAAATTAGACATGCAACACCCTAAACAGGCCCTGGTACCCGAATTTTACACCGATCGTAATTTTCTTAAAAATCAATCGATTTTTACGCGGAATGACATTTTGTTTATGTTTTTACAACCTAAGTGATTCTACATTTAAAAAATAGCAAAATGGAGTTTTTGAAATTTTTCGATATTTTGAAAATTTAGGTAAGGGTCCCCCCTATGATTTTTCAAAAAAAATTTTTTTTTTTTTTTTTTAAATCGCGAGTTTTTAATTTTAATCGATTGCAGAGGTCAAAATTAGTACTAAACAGTTATTTAAATCGATTTTAAACGATACTTAATTTTGGCCGAAAAATCATGTCGAAAAAGTAGAAAAATTAGACATGTAACAGGCCTGGTACCCTCATTTTACACCGGTCGTAATTTTCTTAAAAATCAATCGATTTTTACGCGGAATGACATTTTGTTTATGTTTTTACAACCTAAGAGATTCTACATTTAAAAAAGAGCAAAATGGAGTTTTTGAAATTTTTCGATATTTTGAAAATTTAGGTAAGGGTCCCCCCTATGATTTTTCAAAAATAATTTTTTTTTTTAATTTTTAAATCGCGAGTTTTTAATTTTAATCGATTGCAGAGGTCAAAATTAGTACTAAACAGTTATTTAAATCGATTTTAAACGATACTTAATTTTGGCCGAAAAATCATGTCGAAAAAGTAGAAAAATTAGACATGTAACAGGCCTGGTACCCTCATTTTACACCGGTCGTAATTTTCTTAAAAATCAATCGATTTTTACGCGGAATGACATTTTGTTTATGTTTTTACAACCTAAGAGATTCTACATTTAAAAAAGAGCAAAATGGAGTTTTTGAAATTTTTCGATATTTTGAAAATTTAGGTAAGGGTCCCCCCTATGATTTTTCAAAAATAATTTTTTTTTAAATTTTCAAATCGCGAGTTTTTAATTTTAATCGATTGCGGAGCTCAATATAAGCATTAAACAGTTATTTAAATCGATTTTAAACGATACTTAATTTTGGTCCATAAATCATGTCGAAATGGTCAAAAAATTAGACATGTAACACCCTAAACAGGCCTGGTACCGTGAATTTACACCGATCGTAACATTCTTAAAAATCAAAAGATTTTCACGCGGAATGACATTTTGTTTATGTTTTAACAACGTAAGTGATTCTACATATAAAAATAGCAAAATGGATATTTTAAAATTTTTCGATATTTTGGAAATTTAGTAAGGGTCCCCCCTATGACTTTTTCAACAAATTTTGTTTTCATTGATTTAATAGTTTTTAATTTTAATCGATTGTGGCTGAAACTCCTTTAAACATGAACTATTTTATTCATGTATTAATTTATTTATTTTCCAAGCTGCTGCCTTATGGCCCACAATTTCTTGCAGTGTAATCGCGTGTATAACATTAAATGCTGCGAGACATGGCAATGTGTGTAGCCCAAAGATCGCAGGGGATGAGGGGCGGGGCTGCAGGGGGCAAAGGCATGTCGAGTGTGTGAGTTGTTGCTGCTGTCGTTAGCCGGCTGTTGTTGCTGTTGTTGCCATGCTGCTGTTGCTGCTGCTGCTGCTGCCGTGCTGCGGTTGCCGCTGTCGTCTTTCACATGGGGTTTTCGAGAAACCTATAGACCTACATTTTAAACAAATTGCGTTTTTTCGTTGTTGTTGTGGTGTGTTGCTGCTTTTGTTGTTGTGTGTTGCCGTTGCTGTGGTGTGTGATGTGTGATGTGATCAACATTTGTTTTTCTTTTGCTGCTGCTGCTGCTGTTGTTGGGTTTTTATTATTCGGCTGCATTGGGTTTTCTTCCAAGAAACGTCTGGCAGCAGATAATGATAATGATGATGATGATGATGAACACACAGTGACGATCATTATCAATGCAACAATCAGTCAGTTAGTCAGTCAGTCAGTCAGTTGGACAGTGTGGCAAGCACAGCCGGCCCGATCGGGCCTGCAACATGGCTCGTCTGCTGCTGCTGCCCATGCTGCCCCTACTGCCCCTGCCCCCTCTAATCGCACTTTGTTGTTTCTGCACCATCATCAGCTTTGTGTTTTATTGTTATTGTTGTTGCCTTTTGACGACTGCGTCATCAGCGCACGACGCGAGGCATGGCGAGACGCGACGCGCACTACAAAACAGCCACGCCTCCCGCTCCCTCTCTCCCTCTCTCTCTCTCTTCGTGTTTCTCTCGCTCTGCTGCTGCTTCTCGCTCAGCTCATCTTCGTCTACATCTCTTTCTCTCTCTCCCTCGCTCTCTGTCTGCTCTGGCTTGCGGCAGTGGGTCTTCACTTTCGCCAATTCTGAGCTCCACTTGGCAGGTTCAATGGCCGCACAAGCAGCCGGCAGCGACAGCGACGCCAACGCCAACGTCGACGTCGACGTCGACGGCGAGCGCCATTCGCACACGTTTTTAACATTGTTTGACGCCGCTGACTTTGGGCCGTCTTTAGCTACGACTTTGGCTTTGACTGTGGCCAAGCAACATGGCTTATTTCTTGGCTTTGTTTTTGCTTCTGACTTGTTGCATATCATTTGAGAGCCCCACTACGCTTCTAGGCCATTAAAAATGGAATTCTTTTAAAATTTTAATCTAATTTTAAACGAATTTCAAGCGTAATTTTAAAGCTAAGGACTTTATTTTTAGTGTGTACAACAATTATCACTAGACAAGTTATTTCTGTAAATTTGATGACAATCGTTCAATAAATTAAGAAGATATTAAAGAAATATATTTAGTGACCATACTAGAGCCTAGCTTGCTAACTCTGTGTTATTTAAAACGAATCTGTAAAAAATAATTTAATTCACAATTTATCCAGCGATAATAAAACTACGCAAAATCCCTATATAATTTTTTATTTGTGTAAATAATAACAAAAAACTAAAGCCAAAATTGTATTAGAAATCTTGAGCTGACTTGCAACTTGTTATCAACCCTACAATGTTGTATACTCATTTCACAACTACTACTAAAACCATATATACACGTATGTAGCACATTCCTCATCTCTGCTACCCACATCTGAAAACAAACCAATAAAACTAGCTATTTTTAGCTGTTTACAGTCAAAATGTTATGCAGCTTAAGCCGTAGAGTTTAATGAACTCTCTTGCTTAACTTTCATAGCTCATGAACTCGAAACACTTTCAGCGCCGGCTTTATAGAGATGCTTGCCCGTCTTGCTTACTGGCATTATGAAAGAAACTACAGACATATTAAAGAGCTATAATCTGACAAGTACGCCCAACAAAAAAAAAAAGAAAACCCAAAAAAAAAGATCAAACTAAACTGTAAACACAAAGTGAAGGAGATGTTGGCGAACCCCTCAATTAGGCCAGTTTGTAGCACAAAGTGACGTGATATAATAACATGAATTTAACGCATATTTGGAACGTCATGATAACGCCCACAGCACAGGGTCTACTATAGTTAAGTACTATATTCGGCTAATTGGCAAATTGGCCAATGATTGGCCTGTTTTTTTTGAAGCCAAAAATTATATAGACCGAAAGTCGGAAGCAGCAGTAGAAACATTTTCAGGTTTTAAGCAAATTATTGTAGGGGGGAAATCCTGCTTGTATTTTCATAAATATTTCGTTTAAGTTTCAAGGACATTTTTGTATTTTAACTATGATATTTAGTTTCTGTTAGTTGCCATTTACATCTATCTTTTGATATCTATAAATCTTTACAAAATTTGTATATTAAAGACTGAGAAATTGTATAGAAAGTCTTCTGTTTGCTGAGTTCAATGCACATTTAATGATTGTTTTGGGTGTCTGAAAATGCGCATATATAGTACAATATATAGTCTTTATATAGTATATCAGTATCTGGATGATACAAGGCCATGGAAATTACTGCGAAGATTTCACAAAATATATACGAAACTTTTGACTAATTCAATGAGCATACAAAGTTGCATTATGGCTAGAAATGAGTCTGTGCACTGGCTCTCTCGCTCACTCTCTCTCTCTCTTTCTCTCTCTCTCTCCCTCTCTCTCGGTCTGTCTTTGGACTTTTCACCACCTTTCGCCTATTGCATTGTTTATGACATTTCGCCTGCCTTATTTTTCCGCAGTCAAAGACATTTTTGTGTGACGCGTCGTGGAGACTTTTTCCCCCGAAGTTTCACTGAGTTTTCTTTTCGTCACTTG
This sequence comes from Zaprionus kolodkinae, assembly GCA_018901885.1. NCBI lineage: Eukaryota > Metazoa > Arthropoda > Insecta > Diptera > Drosophilidae > Zaprionus > Zaprionus kolodkinae. The sequence continues at coordinate 2,332,461 of JAEIFM010000247.1, read as the reverse complement.
TTTCTCTGCTGCTGCTGTCTCTCCCTCTCCCTCTCTCTCTCCCTCTCTCTCTCTCTCTCTCTAGTTGTCACTGCTGTGTGGGTCGCATCTGTATAAACAAACTGATTATCACTTGTCGTTGTTGTTATCACGCTGAATGAGTGACACAGAGAGTGCAGTGGGTGAAAATGCCAATGCATTTTCATTTGCATTGCCAGCTCATGCTCTTTCACTATCTCTCTCTCTCTTTCAGTTACTTCCCCCTTTTGTGTTTGATAAGCGATAAGATAAAAGAGCTGCCTATACTCTGTCTTGTCTAGGTTCAAGCAGAGTTTAAAGTTTTCATAAATTTACTACAATAAATGTAGTATGTATTGTGCTTAAGAACTTAAGATCAGATGCAAAATTAATTTTTATCTAATGTTAATAATAAAAAATAAAAATTTAAATAATTTAAATAAAATTATATAATATAAATAAAATATAAATAATTTAAATAAAAATCTGAAAGATTTTGCTTGATCTTACATAGTTTTGCTCGAGTTAAAAGAGATTTTTGAAAAGGATTTTCATATTGATATTTTAAATAAAAAAACTTAATAATCAAATAGGTTTCTTGAGCTAAAAGATATTTCAAAAATAATTTTTATATTGCTCTTTAAAATATTAAGAACATAAATATGGTAGACGAGTATGTTATAAGGTAGTTTGTTAAACAATTGTATTTTCTTTAAAGAAATCAGGACTTATCGCTGCGTATATCTACACATATCTATCTACTATATAACTATATATATTTTTTTGCAGTGTACATATTTTTCGGGGCAACGATTGTTTACTTCCGCCCCACTGTAATGCACTCGAATGCACTTTCAATATTTGCGCAACTAATTCGCACAAGAGTTTGTGCCTTTTTGCCTTTGTTTCTCTTGCTGTTTCTGTATCTGTATCTGTTTCTGTCTCTGTTTCTGTATCTGTTTTGCCACTTTTGTTTTGCTGTCTATAATGGATATTTAACTGTTCGACTTTGTGATGTAACCATGCCGCTCTCGCTCTCTCCCTCTCTCTCTCTCCCTTACACAGAGAGAGATGCAGCTTGTACTGAGCTTGTGGTGTCTCCAGTTACAGCTGGAACTGCTGCCTGCCTGGCTGCAACTGCTGCCTACCAGCAACTGCTGCTGCTGCCTGCCTGCAACTGACCCAGTTGCAATGACACTTTCAAATGCCGTTGCAATAAAATATTTAAGTATTAAGTGCATTTTGTGGCTTTCTCGTAACATTTTCTGCATTGCGATGCTTTTGCATAGTTCATAAAGATCTCAATATGTGTGTGTGTGTGTGGTGAAAGTGCGTAGAACAGGAGAGAAGCAGCAGCAGCAGCAGCAACTGCCAACTGGCAACTGTGTCAATTAATATGCTAAATTATACATACAAGTTGCAGAGAGACAGAGAGAGACAGAGAGAGAGAGAGAGATGGCCCAGTTGGCGACTGCCAATCAATTGCAAAAAAAAAAGCCACCACCTTGGAGAAAGAGCCAAGAGCTGTGTGGGGGGCTGCAAAGGGAGGAGGTAGAGGGGAAGCAGGAGGTGGAGTAGGAAACTAGGAAGCATAATTCCCAGCTAACTAATTACCACACAATGTGACGTGAAAGTTCGTGAAAGCGCACAGTCGCAGCAGTTGTCTTTTCCCTCTCTCTCCCTCTCCCTCTCTCTAACTCACTCACTTACTGTCTCGCCTCCTCTCTCTCCCTCTATGGCTTACTCTCAGCCATATTTATGAACTTCCTCTTGGCGCTAATGTCAACAAGTTGCCATCAATTCCGACCAGCTCCATTTATTTCCCTCCCTTTGCCTACTTCTCCACCCCCGCAGACACTCCCCCACACACACAGAGTGAGAGAGAGAGAGCGAGAGAGACACAATTCAATTACGTAGTGCTTATATAATGTAATCTAGTGTAATCTTTGTTAGCCAAAGTTGGTCAACTCTGAAAGTAGTTGGTTGACTTTTGAGTTCTCTTGGCCTGCTGCCTGCCTGCTGCTTTCTAAGACGCCTTTCGAATTCAATCTAAAAAGCGAATATACAACTATATAGCGATCGTTTTTTTTTTCTTCTTTACTTTTCTTTTGGAGCAACACCCACACAAGCCGGGTAGAAAGAATGTGACAGCAAGAACTGGAATATCATATTATATGCATATATTACGTATACGACGCGCAGGCCAAGGCAGTGACATTGACTGGCAGCATACCCTATATAATATGTCATGCATTTACAGGGTATGCGACACACTACCATTTGCATAGTCGAGGCTGCAAATTAAGTCAGACATAAATAACAAATCGAAAAGAAATGACCAAAACTATCGAAGAAGACAACAAAAGAATTGGGTCAGTAACACGCAAAGGCAAAACGAAAAAAAAATCGCTAAAAAAAACACGCAAAAAAACGCCAAAAAGAGAGGCTAGAGAAAAAACCAAGGCAATCAAACATGTCAAAAATAAAAAATAAAAATAACAGAGAAGAAAGAGAAGAAAACACGCAATTGAGCATGGTCATAGAGCTGCAAAACGAAAGGCAGAGGCGAAGGCAGAGGCAAAGGCAAAGGCAAAGCCAATGACGAAGAGCAAAAAATAAAAAAAAAAAGATTGGGAATGCTTAGGAACGAATAAATTTCTATATATGCTATATACTATATGTATGCGATAGAGCAAGTTCTGTCTTTGTCGGAAGTTGAAAAAATTAATTAAAGGCAGCTGATCAAAAGAAAAGAGAGCACAGTAGGAAATAATAAAAAAAATACTAATACAAAATAAACTAATAAAAGCAAAATTCAAAAAAAAAAAAAAAAAAAAACAACAACAAGCAATTGGTGACCCAATTTAATATTTGCAATGAAATTAAATTCGAATATAATATATACAAAATACAAATACAAAATATACAATAAAATAGAAAATAAATTGAGAGCACAAGCGTATAGAAATTAGAAATATTCAATGGGGCGGGGCAGGGCTAGCTACAACTCTATAACTGATAAGCTAATCAAATGCATGGCTGAGAATTTTTATCTATGCTACAAATCGACACAACGGTATCCGATTATTTATCTATCAATTTGGCCAAAGCGATAATCAAATTATTATACTCTTGGCGAGTGTATAAAAAAAAAACAAAAATTATAATAGAAATATAAATAGCAAAAAGCAAAACAAAAGCCGTTGCTGCTGTCAATGAACTCTGCAAGCCCTTCACACACACACACACACACACTTACGCACACACACACACGCACGCGGGCGAACACAGACCACGCGATCTTGTGTAAAAAAAGGCGACTTGTTTAATATCGGTCAATGTATGCAGCAACAACAACACAATAAAACAAAAAAAAATAAAAAATAATACAAAAAAAATAACAAAATAAAAACGAGATAAGAATTTCAAAAATTTTTCTTTTGATTGCGTGTGCTGCGTGTGTGTTGGTGTGTGTGTGTGTGTTGGTGTTGTATGCAATGCCAAACTTTCACGTAATTTTTGCGTGTTTTTTTTTTGTCTTTGCTCACCTTTTCTCAATGTGTCTGTGTATGTGTGTCTGTGTGTGTGAATTATATTATTTCGCGTCTGTTTTGCTGTTGTAAAGAGTCAACAACCTTTTGCGTATTCAAGAAGCGCCAGACCTGCCCTCCCCCTACCTAACTGGAACTTCCCATTCCTCTCCCACTCACACTCTTTCTCACTCACTCTCTCTCTCTCTTTTTTTCTCTCGCCCCCATTTAACGGTAGTAGATCCCTTTAAAAAACAGCTAGAAAGCTGTTTGCCCTAATCAACATAAAAATGGCATCATATACTTTAGTTACCATAGTTAGTTTTTGTTTTTATTGTTGTTCCACTTTTAGTTATTACTGCAAAATTACGTAAAGAAAAAAAGAAATGGGAATTATTATGTGAGCTTTTCCTTAGAGAGTTCATAATGTTGATGATAATTTAATTATAATATTGTCTTATTCCATTTGAGATTTCTTTACATCTTTTTTTGGCACAGGAAGAGCATTTGTGGTGCGTGTTTGGGTTTTTGTTTCTTTTTTGCAAATTAGTTTTCCGCTCTTTTGGTTTTTTTTATGCACTTCGTATTTTGATTTTGAATTTTTGTTTATTTCTCAACACTTTCGCTGGACCTAATGACGTCTATCAAATAGAAATTTGAACCCACAGAGCCACTTTCGAAACTTGCAGGGGCAATGGAGCAATCGCAGCGCGAATATACACACATACTTATATGATAAAGTATAATATATCGTATACGATAGATCCTTTCATTCGTATACATATTTCCCCCCGCTATCTAATCTAAAAATGAACTGAAACAATTCATTGTGTTCTGATAACCTTGTGATGGCGTTGCTTTTCGAGCTACGTTTCGACTGCATCGTCATTCTTTCTTTCGGGGCTTGACCCATTAACCAGGTGCCATGGCATGGCACGCTTCCCAACTATTTGCACAATTTGCAGAGTTTTTTTTTTGTTTTCCACAACATACGATATAAAGCGTTGCTAAACACGTGACGGGTTAGAAAGACAAGTGAGGAAAGGGAAGAAAACTAAAAAAAAAAAACAAAACAGAAAACAATAAAATAATTTAAAGTAAGCAAATCTGTGGGAGAAACTGTTGTCAATAAAACTACAACTATATGTGGGGAGTATACCATACCATGCGGTTGATTCACTTTGCTCGAAATTTCTTAAAGAAAAAAATAAAAGACCGAAAGACTTTACTTTCTTTTAAATTTGTAATCGACATTTGTAGTTTCTTCCCAAGCTTGGCCAAGCGGGGGCTGGAAGCTTTTCTTTGCCGTGACCAGGCTCACGTAGGCCAAAAATACTATGTAGACGCGACTCTCTGTTCTATTCGCATATGGAAAGTTGAGAGAGAGCAAAAGGTCGTTAAGTTGGGTAAATACGTCGAATACATTAAACTATTGTTATTATAATTGTTAAATCAATAGATGAGCTATGGGGAATTTTTTATTTCAGATTTGTTAGTTTAAAACTGATGAGAACTCATTATTATATGCAACATTTGTTTATTGTGCGATTTTTTAGATGTGATTTACTTAATTATTCTTAATAATAATTAATAATATAATATTTATACTACTTCCGGGTTGCATTTTTAAACAGATTGACAGTTATAGGCTTCTTTTTAGATCTAATTGTAAATGATTACTTAACTTAAGCTTATCTTATGGTAAATGAAATTTCTTTATAATAAATTGTAGCAGAAATTGTATGCTTTCCGTGTTGGAATTTCCGGGTGCATTGTTTCTTATATCTTGAATATATATTGTATATGAAATCATATTATACTTGTGAAGTATATTAAGCTGCCTTTCTCTCTATTTCACTCTAAAAACTCCTGAAGTGTAGTTGAAACTTAGAAGGATTTCATAGATATTTTATTTTCATTTCTGAAACTAACTTCTATACTAAGAAATTGTTTTGAAACCTACAGAAATCAAACTTTGCAGCTTATCTACTCTTTCCCTTGCTCTCTACTATATTTATGAACTTTAAGTTAAACTTTCTTAAAAAAAAAGTTGTTTAAAAGATTTCAAAAATTTTCAAATATTTTCCAAGGGTTCTATGGGGACTTTGTGATTTTTCAATATTTTTACAGCATAACTGATATTACACCCGGACATACGACAACGAACGTAGCTGGGATACTTCTAGGCAGTGCACAAAGAATGAGAGAGAAAGAGACAGAGAGAGAGATATAAAGAGAGAAAGAGTGGGAGGAGAGGCGTATGGACTGCGAGCTATGTGCGTATACATCAGATACTTTGCATGCATATGAAACGATTTATGTAACTGTGTGCGTGTGTGTGCGTGTGTAAGATTATGTATGCGTATGCGTGTGTGTGTGTGTGTATGCGTATGCGTATGCATATGCGTGTGTGCGTGTGCTTTGTTTGATGTTGTCTCTTGCTGACTGCATTGACCCCCACTTGGAGCTTGTGGCTGACGTTGCTCTTGTTGTTGTTGTTGCTGTTGTTGTTGTTGTTACGCGTGTTGTCGCTGTTGTTGTTGTTGTTGTTTTTGTTGTCTCGGCTGCCTCACACACGCACCACGCACGCGGTTCATTGCACTCTCTATTTACTTTGGCTTCCCATTTTCAACATTTACATTTCTTTTTTGGTTTTTCTTTCTTGTTGTTGTTGTTGTTGTTTCGCCCTCTCCTGAGGATGCTGCTACGTTTTTGAATTGGATATTTTACTCCCAATCCCTCTCTCTCTCTCTCGCTCACTCAGAAGTTGCGCAGTGCGAAGAACAAAACTGCCAGTAAAATGAAAATATTTAAATAAATTTGATAGGTACAAAGCAACAACAACAACAACAACTACAGCAGAGTGAAAGAGAGCGAAAGAGAGAGAAAGGGGAGAAGCAGAGGCTATTGACACGATCGGACTGCGTTGGTATACGTAGGAGAAGGAGGAGGTGCAGGAGGCGGAGAAGCAGCAGCAGAAGAGGGGTGGGGGGGGGAGAAGTGCGAGCCGAAGCATTGACCGAGAGTTGAGCTAAAGAAAACAGAGAGAGCACGCGGCACAGCGCTGAGAACAGTGAGCGGAGAGAGCAGAGAGGAGAGCGCGCAGTGCACCACAGCGCGTAGAGAGTGCGTGCGTATAAGAGTGAAGGAGAGAGAGACAGAGCGAGAGAGAGAGAGGGAGAGTGGGAGCGCGAGCGTAAATGATAATGCGGCGCGCGTCGTGGTCGTCGCTGTCGCTGTTGGCGTCGCCGTCGTCACACACATGTGATATCGCCGATAACAGTTGACAGTGGGGAACCAGACCCTTGTTCAATTATTGTGTGCCACACAAAGAACATACGCACACTCGCCTACGTATGTGTGTGTGTGTGTGCGTATATCAAGTGAGCAGTCTGAAGTGAAACTTAGGAGCGCGCATTGATTTTACTTAACATTTAGATATGTGAACTTTTGACACACTGTTATCAAGCTTAATGCTATGAAACTGTTGCATATAGGGCTGTAACCTAAGCTAATCAAACCCTCATACAAGCTAATATCATCTTCTCTTTTTTCTTTCGCGCCGAAATGCAACAAAAATTCCAGCTTAGCTTTTTGTTGCATACTTTCAGGAGCGCACAGGGCATGCTCTATATAGTATACCGTATTTAGTATTTAAAATACTCTACAGTATTCTATTAATGTTGCTTATACACATGTTGCCTATACTTTACTCATATTGTATATTTCTATCTGTTTCTATCTATTTTAGTGCTACGCCAGCGGATGCATTAACATTTCCTTTCATGAACGCGGCGCAGCTGGTGGAGCAGCAGCAGCAACAGCAGCAGCAACATCAAGTGATTGCCATGCCAAACAACAACAAGCAGCAACAGCCACAACAACAACAACAACAACCCACATTACAGTTGACATTTCAGAATATAAACGTGTTGCACAACGAGCGCAAAATACTTTCCGATGTGAGTGGATTAGTCAGGTAACAGCAACAAAAACAACAACAAAACAACAACAAACAAGCTTGCAAGCAAACAAGTAAACAATAACAATAATATCAACAACAACAACATGCGGCAGTTGCAAGAACAACACTGCGTAACAGTGGCACAATAAAGAAAGCAACAACAACAACAACAAAAACCCACTGAACCAGTGACAACCACACTCAGCCTCTCTCTCTCTCTTTCTCTGTCTCTTCCACTCTCTCTCTCTTTCTCTCTCGCTGTGCAGTCCCGGTGAAGTGCTGGCCATTATGGGACCCTCGGGCAGCGGCAAGACGACACTGCTGGACTGCCTCAGTGGCCAGCGGCACTTTGATAGCGGTCATGTTTATCTCAATCGGGAACCACTCTCGAAACGTTGGCGCCGCAAAATCGGTTATGTGCTGCAGGAGGAGATCTTCTTCACACAGTTGACGCTGCGCGAGACGGTAATGTATACGGCGCTATTGCGTCTGCCCGAATCGATGGCACGTGCCGAGAAGATGCGCCTTGTGGATCATATACTGGAGACACTGGAGCTCACCTGTTGCCAGCAGACCAAGTTCGGGGATTATCTGAATCGTGGTCTCTCGGGGGGCGAGAAGAAACGCGCCAATATCGCTTGTGAGCTGCTCACGAATCCGTTGCTCATGCTGCTCGATGTGAGTAGAACTAGTTCAAATGAACTTGTTTGTATAAATTTCAAATTTATAAGAAATATCGATTTATTGATTAACCAGAGAGCCAGTTCAAATGAACTTGCTTGTATAAATTTCAAATTTTTAAAAAAAATATCGATTTATTGATTAACCAGAGAACCAGTTCAAATGAACTTGTTTGTATAAATTTCAAATTTTTAAGAAATATCGATTTATCGATTAATTTTTGCTTGTTGCAGGAACCCACCTCGGGTCTGGACAGTCACTCAGCCATATCGCTGATGAAGGTGCTCAAGCGTTATGCGCAGCTGGAACAGAAGACGATTGTGATAAGCGTGCATCAGCCCTCGTCGCAGATGTTTCACATGTTCGATAAGCTGCTGCTATTGCATCAGGGCTGCACCGCTTACTTTGGCGAAGTGCACAACATTTATCGGCATTTTGAGGACATTGGAGTGACCATCAAACCACACTATAATCCCGCTGACTTTGTGTGTAAGTTGAGATGGATATGAATATGCATATGTATAGCTCGAATTGAATTTAATACAATTGAACTCCTTTTACAGTGGAACAACTGAAATCGCATCCGGATATACGAGAGAAACTATTTATTGCCGCCCGTGAATCGCATTGCAACTATTTGAATCGCAATTGCATCAGTAGCCACCAGCAGAGTAGCCAGGACAAGTCCAAGAAGCACGACAGCATACTAATTAATGATATCATCAACAATTACTACAATCAACGCCATCACCAGCAGCAGCAGCAGCATCATCATCACAATCATCAGTATGCTAACTTACATCACACAACAAACGGTTGCGAGGCGGACGAAGAGGCTGCTCAGCACTTGGTCTGGTGCGGTGCCGATTCACAATCGAATTTCAGTTCCTGTGGCTCCAGTGACTGCCAGTCCTATGGGGCTGGCAAAAATTGTGCCAACGATGATGATTGGCTCTCGTATCCGACACGTTTTCATACACAATTCAGTGTACTCTCGAGCCGCAACTTCAAGGAGGCCAAGCCACGCATGCTCTCCAAGTTGAATTGGTTCCAAACCATTGGCCTGGCGTTGATGGCTGGAGCCATTTGGTTCCAATTGCCACGCACCGAGGAATTCCTGCACGATCTGCAAGGTTGGATGTTCTTCTCGCAAACCTATTGGATGCTTTTCGCACTGTTCGGTGCGCTCAATTCATGTAAGTGTGAATATTTAAGGATTTAAGCAACCTGGCTTATCTGCTGTCCCTTGCAGTCCCCTCGGAACGTGAGGTCATCAGCAAGGAGCGTCGTTCGGGCGCCTATCGTCTGTCTGCTTACTATTTGGCCAAGATGTGCGCCGAGCTGCCGCTGGTCATAACGCTGCCCACTGTCTACCTCATGATAAGCTATCCCATGCTCGGCTGCAGCAGGTAACTATTGTGAAGTGTATATTCTATCAATGCGTATAATCATATTGTCTTGTTATTCCACAACAGCCTCAAGCTCTTCTTTCTGATGCTCATCTTTCTGCTGTTGAACACAATTGTGGCACAGAGCGTGGGCTTCTTCATTGGCGCCTGTTGCAATGACATGAATGTAAGCATTACACTGAGTGCACTCTACACGCTTGCCACGCAGCTCTTTGGCGGTTATCTTTCGTCACGCATTCCGGATGGTCTCAGCTGGATACGCTACACATCGATGATACACTATGCATATCAGAATATGCAAATACTCGAGTTTAGCGAGGGACCAGCTATTAGGTGAGACAACTTTGACGATATATATCTTTTAAATATTTATTTAAAAATGCTGTTTTTTGATAGCTGCGGAACGCCAAGCAGCTACGAGATATGTAAACAGCAGACAACCGAATTCATTCCATATGAGGAAATACTCAAAGCACAAAACTCGACATCACCACTCTGGCTGAACACGCTGATACTGATGATGTTCTTTCTGGTATTTCGTGGCCTGGGCTATGCGGTGCTGCGCTATCTGCGTTGCCCCAAAAAGACGTGATAAAGCTGACGCAACGAACCAGTGATACGTAATTAGTAACAAGTGTAATTCTATCTATCTTAAATCTAAAAAAAAACCCGAAAACACCTAAAACAGATACTATTATTACCTATGTAAAGTTGAACAAAATTCAATTAAGTGCGCCAATTTTTGTGATTCAAATTTCAAGCCACATTATATAAACATTATAAAAACTATATTTTATAAATAATTATATGTATCTACAATCTAGCTTATGTACCTATTATATATACACTATACCTATCAAAATATCATATGTATATGTATGTACGTACTTGTATGTATGTATATGGCAAACGGCTGGCGCTATATCCAAGAATTGTTTGTTACATAATTTTGTAAACAGCATTTTTTGTTTTGTTTTATGCATTTTAATTGTTAGCCATTATCCTAAATATTATTATTACAATTATTACGCACATATTATGTAGCTGCGAGAGGAAGATTTTTTTTTGTTTTGCATATGCGAAGAGAAATTTTAATGTTCGTTTTAAACCCGCTTGTAATGCAAACAGCCCATATTATTATATTATTATTATTATTATTGTATGCCTAAATATTATATCAATATCACACACATATTGTACTGTATACATATTTAAAATGCTAGAAAGTTTTGTAGATTTTTGCAAATTTTTTCACTTGGGAAAAAACACTGTGATTTAGTATGCTAGTTTTTTAATTAGTTTTAAGCTGAGGAGCTGCATAATTGAATTGTGTGTTGCCTGCAATCATGTAAAAACAAAAAAAAACATTATAAACAAATTGTCTAAGCATATGCATATGCATAAATTATATTATGTTTGCATTAACTAATTATATGTAATTAAATTTATTAAAATATACATGAAACATATATCGGAAAGTTGCGTATGCATTTTAAAGTTTGTTACGTTTTGTAACGTTCGTTTTGTTTTATCGATAGTTTTATCTTTAGCATACATTTGCTTTTGAAACGGGCTCAACGACTTCCCTTCAAATGCTGACTACTTTCAACACGCCACTTCTGTTATTATCGCTATCCGTTATTTAGTTTTGCTGAGGTTTCATAGCAGTCAGCTTTTTCGCATACGAATTAATGTACATATCACAATCGATAAATTATCGGTATATAACTTTTAAACTAAAACATTATTATTTTAGTTTCAGTTCAGATTCAATATTCTAGCATTGATTTTCCTCTGGTTTCCTTTAGGAATAGCAAGAAACACACGAAACAGATTGCTGTTATGCCGGACATTGACCACAATGTGGCCGGTAGACCCCAATACGCCATGCAAAGCGGGAATATATTAAGCATTAGAAAGACGAGAGAGCTGCATACCACAATGGTAATCGATGTTGCTCTGGCGCGAATCTAGAAAAAGGATTAACATAATTAAATTGACATTTTCATCGTTTATAGTTCTACGTACCTTGAGCGGATACATTTCCACAATCAGAACAAATATGCAGCTAACCAGACCAATGTTGCCCAAAAAGATATCCACCGACATAATTGCAGCAGGCACCCAACTCCATTCGCTCAGATCGTACAACTGTCCAAAATAGGTGAAGAATGCAAAACTGGACAAGCTAATGGCAACTCCCGCCGAGGAGATTAACATCAGCGTGCGGCGTCCGATGATGTCGCAAACCAGTGTGCTCACATACGCCCCCAAGAGTTGCACAGATCCAATGATAATCGTGCTGGTATTCGGATCCATACTACTGCCGGACTTAGCAAAGATGTCTGTCATATAGTTGACCATTGTAAAGACGCCGCTAAACTGATTCGCAATGATGATGACAAAGGCCATGCCATAGCCTCTCATCGCGGCTCTTGTGACTACAAGCGAAGAATTTAGTTAAAATGAATCGAGATTATGCATATTTGTTTGTACACTTACAGAAATCCTTGATGGTTATCTTGTCTGGTTTGTCATTGTCGTCGGTTAGTGTCATTTTAATGTTCTTAAACTCGGCCATTGCGATTGTCTGATCGCTTAAGCTGTCGTTATCTTTAACATTCTTGTAGTATCTAAACGATCTCTCGGCAGCTTCAAACTTGCCCTTGCTTATGAGATGCATGGGAGAGTCATAAACGAAGAGAAAGACCAATATAAAGTAGGAGAACGGCAAGATAAGAACCATGAAAGGCGCCACATAGTACGATAGATATGTACCCAAAATATAGCCTATAAGAATGCCGCTATTAACGGATAGCATCACCATTGATGCAAAAGTTCCTCGGATACTGGAAAGGTTTGAAAAAATAGTTGTAATTCATCCATAATGACACTTAAGCAGGCATTAACTTCTCAGCGATCCCAGTTTATGGGGTAAGCTCATTTTACTATTGTCATCACTTTTCCACACGCCTCTTAATGGTTGCGATAAATGTTATCATATCATATTGTAGAATTGCTACTCACTTGGGATCTGAATATTCGCTGATAAACAAGGGATGAAGTATATATATGCCGCCTCCCGTGATGCCTGCCAACAAACGACCCGCGATTAGGAACTTAACACTCTTGGCAAAATACACCATAAACCATAGGCACTAAAAAGGATTCCATGAGATAATATATATATATATACATAGATATGGAAATTTGCCACATACCGAATGAGGAATCGCTATAAAGAGCAGACACGCCTTACTTCCCAGACGACTAATCAGCAAACCGGAGAGTGTGTTGCCTATCATCGAGCCAATGCCCAAAGATGAACCTACCCAGGATGTTTCCTGGACACTCAGTGAGAAACTTAAGGGCGAATCCTCAGTCTGCAATTTGCGTAATGTTGGTGACATCCAACCAATACCGATGCCATGGGATATGCATATTATATTAACTAGAGAAATTGAAATTGAAAGTCATTGTCAGCCGATCACATTATAATATTCCACACTATTTTGTACTCACTGAGCACTGTGACGAGAGTTTGATAACGATTTCGTCGATTCAATAAACAATTGGGACGCTGAAACAATCTCTCGAACATTTTTGCAATACCACGCGATGCCTTCGTCTTTCGCGAGCGAATTTCTATTTCGTACTAAACTCGTTGGGCTGATCAAAAAGCTTTTATATGCATCTCTCGAATGGACCATGATCATCATAAAGATAATTCTATTAATCACTACACATATGTTATAAAGTGAACGTCGATGGTTGCCAACGAAGAGAGAAGCTGAAAGTGCATATGCTCGCGAGTCGAGGACTAAATACTCTACGAATATTTTAATAATTTATTTTTATTTTAAAAATAGTTTAATATTTTATTTAAAAATTAAATTTATTAAATATTGATGCTTTTCAGCATTAGACACCTTAAAATACATTTAAAATATGAAATAAAAGAGTATATAAATATTTCCCAACTCTCAGCAACATTTGGCGCAAATAATATGTTTATTTATAGATTCCTTCGTATTTATCTAAACCAACAGAGTTAAAAGAGAAACATACATATGTTTCATAAAGAGCATTTCAGGTTATGCTGCTTTTTTGCATACCCTATCAGCATATACCGATTGCTAGGGTATGATGAAAGCAGAAACATTTTTTAAAATAATTAACAATTTTTAAATCTATATTATTTGATTTTTAATCAATAAAAAATGCATAACAATTTCGAAAAAAATCAAATAATTGCTTGTAAGCGATGACACCCGATTCCCCACGCATACAGGGTATACAAAATAATATTGAAAATCAGCTATGCTCTTATAAAATTACTCTTATAAAACGAATTTGAAGAGACGAAGCATACTACTATTTTAAATTGAGCTCAATTGATTTGAGACAACTCGCCATGATGTCGACTCCGCAATAAATTTAATCGTATAGTAAATGTGATAAGCATTTTGTGATGATACTTTTCGAAAAAAAAAAACAAAAATATAAACAACAAATATTGTCAATTTAAGACCAGCTTAGAATATATGTATTGTACAAGTTTTAATCAGTCATCCAGCATCGATTTGCCTTTAGTTTCTTTGAGGAAAAAGGCAAAGTAGACAAAACCAAATGCGGTTATACCAGCACAGGCCCACATTGTGGCCGGTACACCCAACTTGGTTAGACATATGGGCAATACATTAAGAGCAACGAAAACCATTGAACCGCATAGAACGACAGCAATCGAAGCGGCTCTCGTACGAATCTGTTGAGGATTAGAAAATGAAAATGAATTTTGCAATAACTTGATTCGACTTGAATACTCTACGTACCTTGAGTGGAAATATTTCAACCAACACCGTAAAAAAGCAACCGATCAGACCGATATTTCCCAGAAAAATGGTCGTTGACATTGACACCAATGGAACCCAGCTCCATTCGCTCAAATCGTATTTCTGAGAAAAGTACGTAAAGAATCCGAAGCAGGTGAGACCCACAGTTACACCCGCCGAGGAGGCAATCAAGAGAATCTTGCGGCCACAGACATCGCAGAGTAATGTAGTTGCGTATGTGCCCAAAATTTGTACAATACCAATGACTATGGTACAGGTATCGGGATCCATGGTACTGCCCGACATATCAAAAATATCCGACATATAGCTAACCATGGCGAAAAGTCCGCTAAATTGATTGACAATCAGCAGCACAGCAGCGGGAACATATGATTTCAGCGCCAGCGGAGAATCTAAAGAATTTTAACATAATAAAAAGTTAAGATACGGCCAAAACTTTCCAAAACTAAATACTTACAAAAATCCGCTAGCGTAATCCTATCCAGACCCTTACTTTCCTCAGTTAGTGTTTGTTTCATTTGCTCGAATTCTACCATTGCATGCGACTTTTCGTTCTCCTTAATATTCTTATAGTATCTGAAGGATTTCTCTGCAGCAGCAAAACGACCTCTACGTATAAGATACATGGGAGATTCCGGGACAAAGAATAGTGTGCATGCAAAGTACACAATTGGACATACGATCACAATGAAGGGTATGATGCTATATGGTATATGGGTGCCCGCTATATAGCCTAGAAGAATACCAATATTCACAAACAGCATTACCATTGCTCCGAGTGTGCCACGAATTCTGTAGATAGCAAGAAATATAACCAAAAAAAAAAATAAATAAGATATTACAAAATTTCTTAAAAGAAATAAAGTATTTGATAAAAAAGTTAAGATATTAGAAAGCCGCAAAGCTTTTCCCATTCTATGACTTGCAAATATGGAATCAGCCGAGCGTCAGAATATGACCATAAAATGTGTAAATATTTATTTTACTCGAGCGAAGATGCCACCGTTCAGTTTGATATATTATACAACAATGGGGCGTTACTTACCTAGCATCCGAGATTTCACTAATGAACATGGAGTGGACAATATACATGCCGCCACTTGATATGCCCGATAGAAAGCGTCCCACGATGAGGCACTCCACCGAGTTGCCAAAGTGTACCAGAATCCAAAGACACTAAAAGCAGTTCATAAAGTTTTTTAAAAACTCCCCCATCTATCTCTAGTTTCTTGAACTTACCGTATGTGGTATGGCTATAAAGAGCAGGCACCATTTGTTACCAACGCGATGTATAAATGTGCCCACAATTATGTTGCCCGTTGTAGCACCTATGCCCAAAGCCGAACCTATCCATGAGATCTCTGAGACTGTAACTGGAAAGTTTACCGGCGATTCAGAGGTCTGTAATTTTCTCATAGTCGGAGCAAACCAACCGATGCCAATGCCATGAGCAATCGCCATAAGATTAACTGGAAAAGAAAAAGAGCAAATGGAATCAATCTAGAAATCTTTGCTATAGCTAGACTCACTGATAAATGTTGTGAGCGATTGATAACGATTTCTGCTATTTAATAGACAGTTCGGACGCTGCATGAGTTTAGCCAACATTTTCGAATCTGCCGCTTGGCTCGGGCCACCTCGATGAGAAAAGTTTCCCTCGGTATTGAATGGGTACAGCTTTTGCTAGCCGATTAAATAGAATCTCGGTGCATGCCATAAAGATAATAAACTTAGGATTTGTTTACCTCACAAAAACTTTTGTTCTTAAAGTATTTGCTCGTCTCTGGTGAAATGTTATGTTATAAGCACGCCATCTAGAATTCTGGTTAGATAAAACGTCACCTAGAAGATCACCCAGCGAGTGCCTGGACAAAGTCAAAGATTATTTTCAAGATCGAAAAGATACTATGACGACACAGTATTCCCTTATTCCCTTATTCTTAAGTTACTTTTTTTTATTATTATGTGATAACTTAAGGTCCATTTGTTTATGTAGACAGTACAATAACCTGTTAAGCCATTTGTTTGCATATCCAAATCCATTATATTGTAGTATAATTTTCAGTAGACTACATAATACTTAAGCCAGATAAAAGAAAAAAGAAAATAATAGATGTAATTGTTCTTATATCTTTGTTTATTTTCGTAGATGTTTTATATTGTTTATAGATATTGGTTTAAGGTACTTAATAGATTGTATAAGCTGACAAAAAATAAGTTTAGATTGTTCTAGTTGGTAGAACAGCTCAGGATGCTATGGATCAAGCATGGATTTGCCTTTGGTTTCATCAAAGAAGAGTATAAAGTAAACGAATGAGAGAAATCCAACAAAGCTGGTGGCCCACATTGTCATTGCTAGACCCCAATATTTCAAACAGAGTGGAAAGATTTTTAGGGTTGTAAAGACCAACACGCTGAGAATTATGATGATTATGGAAGACGCCACTGAGCGTATCTGAAAGCAAGTACAAAAGATTCATTATTCACTGCATTATAAGATCATTTCTAAATATGACTTACTTTCGCTGGCATTGCCTCAACAATTACCACAAAGAGAATACCCACAAGTCCAGCGTGACTGAGGAATATATTGACGGAGAGTATGACTAGGGGTAACCAGTCGACGGAAGAGAGATCGTATCGTTCTGCGAAATAGATGAATATACCAAAGGCAGCCAGGCAAAGACATGCGCCCATCGATGAGATCAATAATAGAATTTTACGGCCAAATCTATCGCATAGTAAGATCGTCGTCAGGGTTCCAATAATTTGTACAACTCCAATAACAATAGTGGACATTCCCACATCGAGTGTACTATGCGAAATCTCGAATATGTCAGCCGCATAGGTGGTAAAACAGAAGGTTCCAGTGAATTGATTAGCCAGCAGAAGAACCATTGCAGTGGCATAACCCTTGAATGCCTTTCGGGAAGCTGCAGAGTTAAGGAAGCTCAATATAGCTCAATATGTATTGGGAACATTGAATAAAGAAAAACTTACTAAAATCTTGAAGAGTGTAGCTTTTTGAGTTTTCTTCCTGGGTAAGAGCCTGTTTTATATCATCGAACTCGAGCATTGATGCTTTATCAGTCTCCTTAATGTTCTTGTAGAATCTGAAGGATTTCTCGGCTGCCTCAAATTTTTCGTTTCTTATAAGGAAAAATGGAGTCTCGGGCAGAAAGAGATTACCAACAATATAACAGATGGGCAGGGGAATAATAAATAATGGTGCCATGAAATACTCCACATTTGTTGCCAAAATATATCCTACAAGTACGCCTGTGTTCACCGATACCATAATCATCGAGCCAAGGCGACCACGTATTCTAAAAAAAAAAGGATAATATAACTAAATGCTGAAAACCTTTACGTAAGGCTTTAACGTACTTGGCATCCGAAATTTCACTAATAAACATTGGCAACACAATGTATCCGCCACCTCCTGTGATGCCAGCCAAAAGACGACCCACATAGAGGTACTCTACACTCTGCGCGAAGAAGGATAGAATCCAAAAACACTGAAAAGAATTAAAAAATAATAATTTATATAGTGTAAAAAAAATATAGTTAAAGATCCTACCAAATATGGTACAGCCAGCCCATACATAACAGGCTTGCGGCCTATTCGATCCTGCAAAAAGCCGGCAATCAGATTGCCTATGATACTACCAATGCCCAAAAGCGATCCTATCCATGATATTTCCTCAACATAGACTGCAAAGTTAAGAGGTGACTCCTCAGTTTGCAGTTCTCTCATCGTTGGAGCCATCCATCCTATGCCTACACCATGTGAAAAAGTAGATAAGCTCGCTGTGAAATTAAAAAGAAGATTAAATTGAGCTCATATAGTGGGGTAAACTTCTAGATGATCTTACCAATAAATGTGGCCAGTAGCTGGTAACGGTTTCGACGATGAAGCAGACCATCGGTATGTTCCATGTTTGTTACCACTTTCAACCTCATTGTGAATGTTACCCGATGTACCTCATTCAACGACTGACGGCTCGCTGGATGTGCGAGAGTCAAGATATAGTAGATACGTCTAGACTGGAAAGCTGTATGATATCTGTATCTTTTTAGCTAATGAGAGATTAGGTCAGATAAGACACTTTACCGCTTTCAATAAAAGAATAGCAAACATGCAGCGAAATAAATTTTGTTGTGCTTATCGTGTAATATTTCGCCCTATCCCACTCCTAATCAATGTTCGATTGACTTTTTTATGATAAATCTTAAATATATTTTAATAAAATAATTTTATAGAATACAAATTTCAAATAGAACAAAAAATTGTTAAATTAGTTTTGTATATACATATTTATTAAGATAATGAGTAGACGCTTTTTAAGTTTTTATAATATGATAGTTTAAGAACCTACGGATCGAGCATTGATTTGCCTTTGGTCTCCTCGAAAAAGAGTATAAAATAGACGAATCCAAGAAAGCCCACAAAACTGGCGGACCACATTGTGATAGCCAGACCCCAATATTTCAAACAGAGTGGAAAGATTTTTAGGGTTGTAAAGACCAAACAGCTGAGTAAAACGATAAGCGTGGAGGCTGCCACGGAGCGTATCTGAAAAGAAATTCCAAGCGAATCATTATAGTTATAAGATAGATCATTTATTATATAGTCACTCACTTTCGCCGGCAATGCCTCAACAATCACCACAAAGAGAATACCCACGAGTCCAATGTGACATAGGAATATATTGACGGAGAGTATGACTAAGGGTAACCAGTCGACGGAAGAGAGATCGTATCGTTCTGCGAAATAGATGAACGTCCCGAAGGCAGCCAAACAAATACACGCTCCCATCGAGGAGACCAATAATAGAATTTTACGGCCAAATTTGTCGCATATTAAGATCGTCGCCAAGGTTCCAATAATTTGCACTACTCCAATAACAATTGTGGACATTCCTACATCTAGCGTACTATGTGAAGCCTCAAAGATGTCGGAAGTATAGCTCATAATGCCGAAAGTGCCAGTAAATTGATTGCACAACAAGGTAACTATCGCAGTTGTATAACCTTTGAAAGCTTTCCGGGTAGCTGCAGATATTAAGAAATTCAGAATAGACTCCATGGAAAGATTAAGTGTAAAAACTTGCTAAAATCTTGGAAAGTGTATTTTGTTGATTCCTGTTGCATCAGAGTCTCTTTCATGTCCTCGAACTCGATCATTGCATTTTTATCAGTCTTGGCAATGTTCTTGTAGAATCTGAAGGATTTCTCGGCTGCTTCAAACCTTCCCTTTCTGATGAGAAAAAATGGAGTATCCGGCAGGAAGAGATTGCCAAAGATATATAAGACGGGAAGGGGAATTATAAAGTACGGTGCAATAAAGTACTCGACATTTGTTCCCAAAATATATCCCACAAGTACGCCTGTGTTAACCGATACCATAATCATCGAGCCAAGACGACCACGTACTCTAAAATCAGATAAAAAAAAAATTATATAATACAAATACGATTATATAATCGGGTAAACGCACTTGGCATCCGAAATTTCACTAACGAAAATCGGCAGAACAATATAACCTCCACCTCCAGTGATTCCAGCCAAAAGACGACCCACATAGAGGTATTCCACACTCTGCGCGAAGTAGGCGAACAGCCAGAAACACTGCATATAAGACAAGGAAAATAAATACTCAAGTTTTCCAAAAAAGACTTTCATTATCTTACCATGTATGGCACGGCCAGGCCATATATAACAGGCTTACGACCAATTCGATCCTGCAAAAATCCAGCAAGCAGGTTGCCGAGAAGACTACCAACGCCCAAGACCGATCCTACCCAGGATATTTCCTCAACAACAACTGCAAAGCTAAGAGGTGACTCCTCAGTTTGCATTAGTCTCATCGTTGGAGCCATCCATCCTATGCCTACACCGTGCGAAAAAGTCGATATGGTCACTGTAAAGTGTTAAGAAAAAAAAGGTTAAAAATGAGCTTATTGTAGGACAAACTTCCAGATGATCTAACCAATAAATGTGGCCAGTAGCTGATTACGATTCCTACGATGTAGTAGACCATCGGTATTTTCAAAATTTGTTCCCACTGTCAACTTCATTGTGTTTCTTACACCTTGAATCTCATTTTGCGACTGAGAGATAGCTCAAGGCGGGCGATAGTAGTTCATCTTGACTGGAAAGTATCTTTTACCTAACAAGAGATTAGGCTAGAGATTAGACCTCTTAACGCTTCCAATAAAAGTTGTATGCAATGTCGTAGTTTAGTTCTGGGTAAATTTATTAATGACAAACATCTTAACACTGTCGTAGTTTAGTCTTGGACCATGGACTTGCCTTTGGTCTCGGGAAGAAATAGTAAAAAATATACAAATGTGAGGAAACTTGAAGTTGCGGAAAACCACATGGTTGCTGATATTCCAATGTAGTGCATCAGTAGGGGAAATAGCTTAAGAGTACAGAACATGAGGGCACTGAGTAGGACAACGGAAATAGAAGTGGCCAGAGTGCGAATCTAATATAAAGAGAAGATAATGAAAAAGATATTATTATAAATATAATTATGTCATGCAATTCTACTTACCTTCACCGGAAACACCTCAACGAGAACAATAAAGAACAATCCTATAAGACCAACATTGGCTAAATAAATGATGATTATCATGAGAACTAATGGCAGCCAGTTGAAGGCGCTAAGATCATATTGTTGGGCAAAATAGGTGAAAAATCCAAAAACAATGCAACCCAATGAAGTACCCAAAGTGGATATCAGCATGAGTATACGACGCCCAAGAGTATCCACAAATATTGTGGAGGTATACGAGCCCAAAATCTGCACTGCACCGATAATTATTGTGCTGGTATTGACATCAAGTACAGATCCCGATTCCTTAAATATTTCCGACATATAATTAATGAAGCTGAAGACTCCACTAAATTGATAGCCTGCCGAGAGAACAATTGCTGCGCCGAATCCCTTAAGAGCTGGCTTGGTGACTACAAAAAAATGGAAAAAAATTAGTTTTTAATTTAAAAATTTTCGGATCTTGGTTTTTTCTCACTTAAGTCCTTGTAGCTTACGGCTGTAGAGTTCTGTTTGTTTTGCGCATCTATAGTCAATCTCAACTCTTCGAACTCTGTGCTTATTCCATGTGTATGATTTGTATAATACTTAAAGGATTCCTCTGCCGCACTTACTTGACTTTGTCGCAAAAGATATGGCGCCGATTCGGGCAGAAAGAGGCTGGCAATGAAATATGCTATGGGCAAACTTACGCCCACAAATGGTACCACATGATAGTCTAGATAAGTACTTAGTATATAGCCAACAAGTGTGCCCATATTCACAGATAATAACATCATTGCAGTCAACTTTCCTCGTATACTATAGAAGGTAACCCTTATCTCGATTAGTACTTGAACGTAAAAAAGGGGCCTGGCTCTATACTCACCGGCTGTACGCGATTTCGCTAATGTAGATCGGTATTACTAGATATGCCGCACCTGAAGTAAATCCACAGAAAAATCGTGCAGCATATAAATAGCCAACATTGGTGGCGCAATATGTAAGGATCCATAGGCACTGGAAAGGGTATTCAAATTATGTATTTTCCGAGTAGAGTATCTGGTTGTGCTTACCGCATAGGGTCCTGCCAGTAAATAGATACAAAACTTTCTACCCAAGCGTTCCATAAAGATTGTCATTGTCAAGTTGCCAAACAATAAACCCAGGCCGAGCATGGATCCCAGCCAGGATACCTCATCGATGGTCACTTGAAAACTCAGTGGAGTGTCGGGACCCTTGATTTTGGTCAGAGTGGGTGACAGCCAGCCCACACCAAATCCATGCCCAAAGGTTATAATGTTAACTAACGGATAAGTAAATTAAAAAGATTACAAATTTTAACCTCTCCCGCCTAGACATGACCTACCTATAACTGTAGCCAAAAGCTGATATCGCGTATTGGGGCTAAGTAGAGAATTTTCCAAGAACTTAGTCATGTTGTATGATCTGGAGACAAGTCTAAACAATAGTAGACTCGAAATACGAACGGCTTTTATAGTAAGTGAATAGAGTGAGAACTTATCGTACAAAAGTTGTTATTGTTCAGATTTTTAATTAGTCGGACTCATAAACTTAGCCCCGTCCCCAGACAAGCAGGAATACCGTCAATTTTACCACGAGACCTATGTTTGCAAAGCTCGGGCGTCAACGTTAACGAATTGGATGAGTGAGATTAACTGACTCAGTGATAAGTATAAGATTGCCTTAACAGATGTACTAGAATGGAAACACATCTAATGTAATTATTTACATACTAAGATTAATTGTACAAATAGTGAAAATAAACTTTGGAAGCCGTTGTTGTAGCCTTAAAATGGAGCTTGCCGAATCTTTCTTTTAGATTATGAAATTGTAAGCATTCTGATGAAATTCTAAAAATTACATATTAAAACAAAAAACAAACAAAATAAATTATTTTTGTATATATATTTTTAAAAGATGTGATAACAAACTGGGTATAAAAATATATCAATCATCAATCATCGATTTGCCTTTAGTTTCGGGCAAAAAGATTAAAAAGTAGACAAATGTGAGAAGACTAGAAACAGCGGAGAACCACATGGTCACCGAGATTCCCAAATAGTGTAGCAAGAGGGGGAACAACTTCAGGGTACAGAAGACCAAAAGGCTCAGAAATACCACAGAAATCGAAGTAGCCAAAGAACGAATCTGTAAAATCGTAAAAATGTAAAATAATATAAAATAATTGTAAATTATGTTGCCCTACCTTGGCCGGAAAGAGTTCCACCAGCACCACGAAAAACAGGCCAATGAGTCCAATATTAGCTAAATAAATAATTAAGATCATAAGCACCAAAGGTATCCAATTGAGATCACTTAGATCATAGATCTGTGCGTAATATGTAAAGAATCCAAAGCAAATGCAGCCCAAACCGATTCCCAGTGTGGAGATGAGCATAAGGATGCGACGTCCGATTATATCCACAAATATTGTAGACGTATAAACGCCCACAATTTGTACCACACCTATGATAATGGTACAAGAGTTAACATCCAGAATAGATCCCGATGCCTTGAAAATATCCGACATATAATTGATGAAGCTAAAGACACCGCTAAACTGATAGCCCAAAGAGAGAACTACAGCTGCTGCAAAGGCTTTCAGAGCGGGTTTTGTAGCTAGGATATAGAAAGGTTAAGGTTTTAGCTCATAGATATAATACTTATAAGGCAACTTACTAAGATCCCTATAGCTTAAGACTGTTGTATTCTGTAACTGTTGAGCATCTATAGCTAGTCGAAGATCCTCGAAATCCGCATCGAATTCTAATTTACGATTCTTATAATATTTAAATGATGCTTCAGCGGCAATTAATCGACTTCGTCTTAAGAGATACGGTGCTGTTTCGGGTAGAAAGAGATTAGCAACAAAGTAAGCTATCGGTAGTATAATGGCCATAAACGGTACGATGTGATAGGCCAGATATGTGCTTAGTATATAGCCGACAAGTATACCCAAATTGACAGATAACATCACCATGGAAGTCAGCGCTCCACGTATGCTGAAAGAGATCATTTCTCAGATATATATAATGATGGTCCGATTCAAAGATTTTCACCTGCTGTCTGCAACTTCGCTAATGTAGATCGGAACTACCAAATAGCCCGCACCGCCCGTAAATCCACAAAGAAAACGGGCAGCATATAGATAGCCCACATTAGAAGCGCAATAAATGAGGATCCAAAGACACTAAAATATTGAAAAAATAATTTATTACTATTATTATATTTTTTTTTTTAGTGCTTACCGCATATGGACCAGCTAGAAGATAGATACAGAACTTTCTTCCCATGCGTTCCAGAAGAATTGCTACCGTTAAGTTGCCACACAGACTGCCCAGACCAAGCATGGATCCCAGCCAAGATATCTCATCGATATTCACTTGAAAATCAAGTGGAGTTTCGGAACCCTGTATTTTGGTAAGCGTAGGTGATAACCAACCCACACCAACACCATGTCCAAAGGTTATAATGTTAACTGCATAAAACCAAATATAATATAAGATCTTGAGTAACGTATTCCTTAATGATTTACCGATGACTGTGGCCAAAAGTTGATATCGAGTCTTCGGATTTAGCAGTGAGTTCTGCATTAATTTTGCCATCTTGAGAGATATTTCTCAGAACTCTTGACAGTTGTGGAACCAAACTGAGAATGCCATCAAGTACTTATTTCTAAAATTCGACATTTACGAAGCTTAATTGATGGTTATCATCATAAAATTCTTTATTTGTTGTCTCAGTTTATGGCATCTCGTATTAGAGTGTGATTTTCAGATAACAGTTTCCTAAACAAAAGGTAGGAACGCCTGGAATCGGTCCATTGTTTGGCAAAGTCATACATTTTTTAATGGATTAAATCTTCGTGGAATATCATAAAGATAATGTGGCTTAACAACAAAGCTTCATGCAAATGCAATTTTGTAATACATATAAGCTTAAAAAGTGTATTTATTTATTTCGGGTAAAATGAAAAGTGCTGTTATTATATTACTTGACAATAAAATAGTATTACCCATTATTATATTAGGAAAGGTCCGGAGAAATTTCATATTCAAATTTTATCAACCAAAGCTTCACAACACTAAGATAATTATTCTCGCGTGCAGTAGCAACGAGCTTTTGAGTGGTTGTCAAAGTTCACCACGAGTCGTACACCATGGCCGCTCGCGAGTGGTGAAGTGAAGAAAACACATCGCGCGTGGTGAAGTTAAGAATACACATTTTTAAAGTATTTTAACTGAAAATTTTATTATATTTATTATTAAAACTATAGGCTATCTTGAATAGCCTCAATGGATTTTCCCTTTGTCTCGGGCACAAAAATTGCAATAAATATGGTTGTTACGAAGGAAACACCAGCAAATATGAAAACAACGCCGGAAATCGCAATGGCTTCAGCAAGCAATGGAAATAGCTGCAAATGAAAAAGAAAAAGAAAATTATACAAGTTACGTATAACGGAATAACGGAACAGTATGCTCACTTTAACAATGATCGTAGCCAGTGTGAACATTGTAATCATTTGAACTCTGACAATTACACTTCGTATTTTCGGAGGAGTTATCTCTGCTATGAAGGCAAACGTGACTGTAAGAACTCCGCAAGCGGCGGTAAATATGATCAAGCTGAATGCAACTAATGGAACCCAATTGAAAGAGCTAGTCTCATAGCCTTGGGATGTCAGATAATAATACGATCCCATTGAGACATCTCCTACACAGATACCAATCGTGGATAAAAGTAATAATGTCTTTCGACCAGCCGCCTCTACGAACACAGTGGACGCATAGGCCCCAGAAACTTGGATGATGCTCACAATAATCGAGCACACCATGGGAGGCAGATTGGAACCGGCCTCTTTGAATATGATCGTCATGTAGTTCAATAAAGCCAGACTTCCGGTTAATTGATTGGCGCATACGATTATCAGACCGATTAAGTATGCTTTGCGGGCCTTTCGGTGCACTGAAAATGGAGATAAGTTCGGTCATCCTTAATTAAAATACGCATTATTTTTAAAACCTACCAAAATCCTTCCAGCTCAGCTTGTCTGGTACATTTTCAATTCTACTACCAGCTTCAACTTGCTGCAGAGGCTTACACAGTCTTGTCAGCTCCTGCTGGAACTCCTCGCTGGTAATATCGTTCAATGAGATTCCACGATAATATCTTAGGGCTTTCTCGGCCTTAGTAATGTTGAATTTCGCTAAAAATTGAGGTGATTCAGGATTGAAGGAGAAGCAAATAATGAATGCCGCGGGAATGGCTGCCATTATCCAGGCCACTGTGACATAATGTAGGAAATATCCCAATAAGTGTATTATCAACATTCCCAGGGCTAAGCTAAGAGATAAAAAAGTGCCCAAGGTACTGCGTAGTCTATCCTGAGCTACTTCCGTTACGTACACAGGGATGACTGTGAAGCAGGAACCACCCACGGCGCCGGCTAGCAATCGGGCTATACAAAGTATCGTCGGATTACGCGCAAATGGAATCATTATCCAGTGAATCTGA
The DNA here is from genome assembly GCA_018901885.1 of Zaprionus kolodkinae. Taxonomy (NCBI): domain Eukaryota; kingdom Metazoa; phylum Arthropoda; class Insecta; order Diptera; family Drosophilidae; genus Zaprionus; species Zaprionus kolodkinae. The sequence continues at coordinate 2,305,945 of JAEIFM010000247.1, read as the reverse complement.
AACATATCGAAGTCGACGTCGTTGAGCTTGTCGAGAAAACTGAATGAAATTCTCAGCTTACCAGCATAGGTATTGCCGCCACAAGTAGACAACGTTTCCGTCCGATCTTATCTGCCAGCCAGCCAAAGAATAGAGCTCCGAAAATTGAGCCAGGAAATACCGATGCAGTGATCCATCCCAGCTGTGTCTTTGTCAGCGGTCCCGTTTCGAAGGGACTTGGGTCTGCCTGAAGGTATATGATACTGGCGGAAGGCCAACCGTAAACGCAGCCATAGGACACACTCAGAAAGTTTACTATAAAAAAATAAAAATCATAGCATAATTTACTTTTTTTATGTTTTTATCTAATTAATGCGAGGGTAAGATATGTAGGCGTTATAGAGGTAAACATTTTGTTTATATTATAATTACAATGCGCACACGCAAGTTACAATCTTATCAAAGATGTGATAAAAAATAAAAACAACACTCGGATAAATAATAAATTAGGCCTAATTTTATATTTTTAGTCACTTTGTGTAGCCCTCATATTTAATACTATTCTAGTATCGTTTACTGACCGGAGAGACCTGCCAGATACTGATGTGTAGCTTTTTTCTCTAGTTCCATTTTCTTTTTTTTCACTTTTTATTTCAATGTCGATCTATTTTAATCCATACACTCTATGCGAGCTGGTGCGTTCGCCGACGTTCTGCGGCAAACTAATCAGATCTCCTAAGAAAATCTGTAAGCTAACTTGTCGGTCATAGAACCTAAAAGTGCTAGCTGATAAAAAAAAATATCAGAGATTAAGCATAAAGTGTTGCTTGAGCATTTTCGAAGAGTTTTCTTATCGTTAATACTTGCTGCACGCTCTTATACATGAGATTTCGCAATAGTACGAGTATTATCTACAACTGTATCAACAAACATTCCCATGGATAACATAATAAACAGAGATAGGAAGCACCCCATAAATAGGCAACATTTTTATTTTTGCAAAATTATTTTAATCAAATCTAAAACTAAAGCAGAGATTACAGGCAGGGCCCTAACGTTCCCATGCTAACCACGGTAGCATACAGAATACTTCTCCAAAATCATCCGATTTTTTTTAGATGACCTTTTATTAATTTTTTTTTGTCGTAGATCGATTCTACATCAAAAATTAATGAATTTAACGTTTTGGGACCCTTTATATTCCTTCCAAGCTATCCCCTGGCTCCATTTCCGTACCCCTATAGAGCCTGCAGTATAGAAAACTTTGTCAAAAACATTCGATTTTCTTGTGAACACATTTTTATTTATTTTTTGGCCTATATACATATTTTTCTCTAGATCGATTCTGCATCAAAAAATAGCTTTATTGAATGAGCTAAAATCGAGACTGAGCACACCTACCTGCTAAGTGGTCTCGATTCCGATTAAGTCAATTCAACTCCAAGCCTGGCTTTAGGCCAAAAGAAAATTTGCTAGCGCAGTCCAAGCTTACGTATAACTCATTTGTAACATAAAGAGAGCATTGAAAAAAAAATTCTCTTTTCTTGACTATAAAAACTTCTCTTCTAATAAGCAATTGTTTTGAATGATTTGCAATTGATTAGGCTTATCATCTATCACGCCCCTTTATTGTTCGTTTTAGTCAATGAATTTTGAACAAATTGTGTCACAATCGTATAGTATAATACAAACAACTAAATTGTTGATGAACTTGACCCAGATTATTTATTATTAATTTATTGTAATAAGTAAAATAAAACTTCGGTAATATTTTTTATATTATTATTAGTACTTGTTTTAAATAGTTTAATGGAATTTAGTACACATATCGAACTCACTAGTCAGCGCTGCGTAAAACTGACGTATTGTGCTCTTCGAGCAACTGAACTTCGGTATTGTCATCCGTGATTACAGGTAGAAAAATCGTTGGGTCTTCACTCGATTTGCTTGAACCAAACACTGAACTGGCGACAGCACGTTTCACTCATATATATATGAACGTGAAATTCTTTAATTGTCTAACCAGTAGTTCGATGAAATGCTAATTCGATTCCAGGTATAACTCTCCAAAATAAGAACTGTTGCCGTAACTGGTTGCATACATACCCTATAAGCGAAAGCTCATCGCGATTATGATAGACTTGTGTTACAAATCGATTATTTAGTCAGTGCAAAAAAGAAAGCTCGACTCGATTACGTTGTATATCAAATCTAAACTATACTTTCACTTGCAAGTTAAGAGATTCAAGATCTTATTGCAACATGTAGTATCTTTAGTCGAGCGTTTCTATTTTGATTTCTTCTTCCAAAACTAGTTTTCTTTCATTTGGAGACATGGTTTATTTGTTTTTGTCAGTTTACTTTTTCAGCGAGAGTTGGTAGAAACATCTCTTTGCTCTTTGGTAAGAGATCACAATAAGTTGAGATTTTATTCGGTGGCATAAACATTTAGACAGCACAAATCTTGTGAGCTTCCGCAGGTTGTGCTCAAGTCATAAAGATTCTCTTATCTGTAGAAATATTTAATCTCAACAAAGAAGGCTTTGATAAGCCTTCAATTGTGGGTAAGTTCAAGGCACAGAGAGAGAGAAAGAGGGAGAGAGAGACAGCTATATAGATTGTTAAGATCTCTCTCTGATTTACAACAAAGACGTGACTTGTGTGGGAGGTACTTAATCTGGTAGCATCGATTATAGCCAAAACATCTACTTGAATCGATTCGACTGTGTTAAATAATGCTTGTACCCAAGGACTGATTAGACAACGTTAATATAACATTTAATAATAACAATTTAGGAAACAAATAAAACTATAAGTTGGCAAGAATGGTTTCAATCGTCTTGCCCTTTGTCTCGGGCACAAAGATGGCAATAAATAGTGTGCCCAGGAAGGATCCAAAGGCGAAGATGAAGATGACGGTGTACAGACCCCACATATCATTAATGATTGGCACTAGCTGCAATTTAAAATTAAAAAAACATAATTAGAATCTACATTCAGCACAGCTGCATCAACACGATCTTACCTTAATTGTGGACATCGAAAAGAGCCACAGCATGGACATGAGTATCATGCCAGCCTTGCTGCGTATCTTCACTGGCAGAATCTCGAAGATGACCAGGAAGGGCAGTGTCAGCAGACCCAGCGAGGCAATGAATAGCATGAAAGAGAATGCTGCAACGGGTAACCAATCGAATGCACTCGTATCGTATCCACTGGACTTCAGATACGTATGTGCTCCCATTGCCAGCTGACTAACGAATACTCCCACCCCAGAGATGAGCAACAACAGTTTGCGTCCCGCTCGCTCCACCAACACCGTGGACACATACGTTCCCAACAACTGGATGAGACCCACTATGATTGCTGATATATTGGGCGATAGACTGGAACCCGCCGACTCGAATATCATGGCGGTATAGTTGAGCAGAGCAAAGCAGCCGCAGCCCTGATTGGCCGTCAGCAGACCCAGCCCTATGAAGCATGCCTTGAGGGCCTTTCCCTCAGCTAGAGGGGAACAGAAGAGCAATTAGTACATATATAGCACAAGAGATTTCGCCTGCAACTTACTAAAGTCCGCCCAGGTGACAGCCGTATCATCTACATCGTCCAGAGATTTTTCCGGATTATCTGTGGCACGCAGCTTGTGCAGCTCCAGTTGCAGCTCCTCGTTGAGCTCCTTGGAGAGACGCGAACGTATGTTGCGATAATAACGCAATGATTTCTCCGCATCTTCCGGTCTCTGACGCACTACCAAATGCTGCGGCGTCTCTGGCATAAACCAGAAGCAAATCACAAACAATATCGATAGCGAGGATACAATCCATGCCACCGTCACATAGTCGAAATAGTAACCCAGCACAAAGGCCAGCAGAACACCAATGTTGCAGGTCAACACCAGGAAGGTGCCCAATACGCCGCGTACACTGAGAAGTATAGAATAAAAATAAAGTCTTTCTCAATTTTGGAATCGTTCTAAGACCTACCTATTCTCTGAGAGCTCTGATGTATAAATGGGAATCACTCCAAAGCAGGCACCACCGGCCATGCCGCCAAGAAACCGTGCAACTATCAGATGCGTGGGATTACGTGCAAAGGGTATCAGTACCCAGCCAAGCTGCAGGAATCATATAGAAAGAACTCCTTAACATCTTGTATATGTTACGAAAAAAAATCTTAACTTACCACAGATGGTATCGTGGACCAGAGCATCGCTTGCTTCCTACCAATCTTATCGGCCAACCACACGAACAACACATTGCCAATCATACCGCCCAGACAAAGGGTTGAGGCCACACTACCCTGATCCTGTGAACTCAGCGGTCCCGTCTCCAATGGACTATCCTCAGCGCCCAATTCCATAAAGCTCGAAGATGGCCATCCGCAGTAGGCTCCAAATGATATGGTGGCAATATTGACTGTAATAGATTTAGACAGTCGATTTAGTCTCTTAAAAATCTTAACTGCAGGGTTCCTTTTTAAGGTTTTTTTTTAAATTTAATTGTTTATATAATTTTCTTATTTTCAACTGTTACAGAATTTTTTTTAATTGGAAAGGATTTTGCTTTGGGTTTGGCAGAAAGAGTACTTCCCCCTCTCGCACTTTGACACTCGATATCAATTGTGAAAGTTCTGTGATTTTACTGATAAAATCGATCCATTTTTGCACACATAACACATCAAACACTTGGAAAGATTACAAACCGAATATTGTGGCCAAATACTGAAATTTCACATCTCCCGATGTGCCCATTTCCGATTTACGTATATCCATTTTCAGTTTGCAATTTTTATTTATTATTTATTTCGCGTCTATGCAATCCCTTGTCATTATCCTTTTCGAGATTTTTGGAAGATTTTTAGTTCTACACGGGTTACGGTTTCGCTTTCGATTTCAGTACCGGAGTGTGCCCGGTGTAACGTTCGTGGCGAACTAATCCGGCATCGTTGGGGCTTGATAACTTTTATATATGAAATTAAAATCGCACAATTTGAGTGTATTATACATATAGAGATTACAAAGGCGCCCCAGCGACAGATACAGCCACAGTTACAGATACACCTATACTGGGATCGGGAGAGACAGAGAGAGAGAGAGAGTGATACGCGGGAGAACAAGCTCTACGAATTGTTGTTATCAAAAAACGGTCATTATGCTAGTACTTATATAGTACTCCTCGGGTATTCGGTACTCGGTACTCACCTAAACCTATTATGACAATGAACATTTTCTAATTGCCCCAGGCTATCGCTCCGCTTTGTGTGTGCGCTTTTTTTTTTTTTCACTCCTGCTTCTGTGATTATTGTTGAACTGCTTAGATAAATATTGACTTTATATCTTTGCACCCTGCATAAGGAGTTCTTCGGTATTGTCATCGAAATAGTTAACTTTTTTCGTATTATTAGCTGCGTCGAATCCTTTATCACTTTTGAGGCCATTGAAATTGAAGTCTTTCGTGTTTTTCCGTCTGTCTGTCTGTATGAACGCTAAGATCTCGGAAACTATAAGAGCTATAGCCATCAACTTTTGGCACAACACCTTAAATTGATTGCTCTTTTTAATATTTGCCTATAGAATATCGTCACGCTCCCGGTAATCAAAATATATACAATAGAATGATAACCTTCAGTTTTTTTGTATTATCATCACCCAATTTTTCCCGAAATTTTCTCTGTGAACGTATAGTAGATTGAGTTCCTAGTACGAGATCAACAAGTATTGTTAACACAAAATGCTCTACATATTTTTCCTTTACTAACAATCGCACACAATCTTAGCGTTCTTATCAATCCTATGTAGAGTATTAAGTGTTCCTCGTAATAAAACAAATTTTCACACAGGTTAATTGTTATAATTTTTTTTTTATTATTCAGTTATTATGTTTACTTCTACTTTTCCTGATGCGATATGCGTTGTGAATAGCTGATCGGGGTACATGTTCCCGACGTTACGTATTATATATGCCTTATAGAGGAGCGTCATTGTCGTGCTGTCGTCGCTGACGATTGGGAATTAATCACGTTTTCAGGGTTCGGTCATATCAGCTGCTGCTGCTGGGGCTGCTACGGCTGCTCGAAGATTAAACAATGTGAGGAGAGTGCGGATTCTAAATTTTGATTAAACACGCCCGCGCGATGTACTTAGTCTGTGTAAACATTTGTACAAGCTGTGTGAATGGAACATGCCCAAATTGGTAGGAACAATCCACCGGGTGATTTTTTATAATTTATTAGCATAAATCTGGATTAGTTGGGTGGGTTTATTTCGGGTGGGTTTTTGTTTGCACTGTTTGCCATGTGCCGCGTAAAGGGAAAGTGTTTAAAGTGCTTGAGATATACGAGTATGGCATGATATAGTGAGTGTTTGTATGTCTAGATTAGAAACATCGCGACGTCAATGCACACTTAAGGTGAAGCAACTAAGAATATTAAAATATATCAACTGCATATATTATTTTCGATATCGGCATTTAATATGGATTTTCGAATACACAATTCACTGAGAAAGCAAGCGATAAGCTATTAATTATCCCAATTCTTACGTAGTTCAGAAAAACTGCAACTATTTAAACGATTCGAATTGATCAAGTTGATTGAGCGCATATATCGACTTAAATTGGATACTAATTGTGTGTTAGTATGTGTGACTTATCGGGCAACTGTTTAACTTGTAAGAAAGAGCCAGAAGAACTTAAGATTAGATAGACTCATTCCGATATCTTCCGCATACACGAAACGAATTTCATCAGAACAGAATTTTTAATACAGTTTTTTTTTTCTCAACATTCTGTTGCCGGGCTACTTTCGGATATGCACTACGTTCTATATGCAAAATTCGTTATAAAATACAATGATTTTTTTTTTTCGATTGACTTATGTTATTTAATAATTATTAATTAACTTATGAAATAAACTAACGCTGGCTTTTTGATCATAGATGCGTTGCAATCTGTCCGTTAATTACATCGACCACCTTGGCCACGCTACCCTTGCCCTCCTCCACATAACCCAAATCGCGTTGCACAGCCGATGGACGTCGATTACGGGTCTCGGGCAGCAGTGGCAGCGAGATGAGCGCCACAAGAATAGAGGCAGCAGCAAAGACCCACAGATAGAGCACCAAGCCGGGTCCACTTGCTTTCTTAACCGCATTGAAGCCCTGCAAAAAAGAAGGTCTAGAGAATCTTGGATTTCATATAATTTGCATCTTGAACTTACCTCAATCATGCCAAAGAGCAGCAGCCAGGCAAACGACGAGGCCAGGGAGTAGAGTAGATCGTGCAACTGGTAAAGGGAAGATCAAGTAATTAATTTTTAAATTATACTAATTTTAATGAGCACCGCAAAGTATGCAGCACTTTTTTTGCAGTCTGCTCTGAACCACAGAACCATCTCATACTATCAAACGGATTGCTAGCGCTATCTTAGCTGCTCTACCTACTTCCTGCTGAGAATATATATAAATCAACTCACCTTAGTGGGCAATACTTCGCTGCTGACCACCGCCGCCAAGGGATAGAGGCCAAAGCTGACAAATAGCAGTTGCGCGGCCAGCAGAATAATGGGCAAATAACGATTGAACCAGTCACCCAATGCCCAATGGTGTCCATAATCCTTGAAGAGCGCCAGAGCAATGACAGCCACAGCGGCCAGCAGTGAGGAGAGGCACAAGAGAAGCTGCAAAAAAAAAACAAATATATATATATATGCATATATATACATATGCTGCATCTCTACAAACCTTACGTGGCAGCTGCGGCCCAAATAGACGTGCCAACAAGCCACCAACACATTGAGCCACAGCCAGCAGCATGTAGTTCACTTCAATCGAGTAGCCAGTGCGTCCCAGAAAATCAGCAGCATAATTGAGCTCCACAAAGACGCCACTCAGCTTGGCACACACCGTGAGCAGAAAGCTGACGCAGATCAGACGCACCACATAGCTACGCGTCAGTGGCGATGTGCCGAAACTCTTTCCCTCTCCCTTCAGTTCGGCCTTAAACTCGGCCAGCTCGTGCAGAAATTCGGGATTCTCGCGATCATCGATGTCACGAATACCACGATACCAGCGCAACGATTTCTCCAGGCATGGCACATTTTCGCGACGCAAATAAAAATGCGGACTCTCCTGGACAAAGGGAAAACACAACGAGAACGTGCACGATGCAATGCAGCCCACAATGTTCGTATAATCGTAGGGCACATAGAAACCCAGCACAAAGCCAAAGAGAATTCCCAGTGTGCGCCACAATTCGATGGTGAAGGTCAGCCGGGCGGCCTTGTCGCGTGTCTCGGCAATTTCATTAATGAATATCGGTAGCACCACAAAGGCGCCGCCAGCTGCAACGCCTCCAAAGATGCGCGACGCATAGATGTGCACAATATCGAAGCCAAAGTGTATGCAGAACCAGGAGAACTGCAAGCAGAAGCGAAAATTAAATACAAAATATTAAACCGCGATTACGCTCTGCACAACAGTGCGATAAGTAGTTATCGATTGCATTGAAATTCGATAAGACAAATTTGCAATAAATCAATCACTTACAATTTGCAGTATTCCACAGCATAGTAGCACAGATTTGGGTCCAATGCGTAATGCCAGGCAGCCTGAAAAGGCAGCACCCACAGCTGCACTCAGAAAGAGGAATCCCGTCAACAAGGCAGTACCAGATGGATCTGTAACCGAATTCAGCGGCGTGGCGGCTTCCGACTCATAGAGACTCATGTGGGCGGGCGTAATGCCAAAAAGTATTCCAAAATTGAAGCATAACAAATTGCCTGACAGAAAACCGAAAATTAGAATCTATAGTAAACTAAACCACTACACCCACTTACCCACTGCTGTGGTGATGCTCTGTATGGCGGCTCCACTGACTCGCTTGGGCAGGCACATTGCGCTGGCGTTTGGGAGTGGCGTCTCTACTGGGTGTAATCCAACTTTAATCGCTGCGTGCGAAACTGCAGGTAAACTGAGAGGGTTTTAGTGCATGCTGTGCGCTATTTATGGCACTTTTGGGATCGTATCTCCAACTAGTTATCTAAGACGACGTAACGATGATAAGATCCCTTACTTTGGGGGGAAGGGGATACAGTGCGCAATGTTATTCGAGTCCAGCAGACGATCGTTAGAACAGAAGTCGTTGTTTGTACCCACATTATTAATATATTTACCCAACGTGAGTCTACAAATGATGCCGCGATAAAATGCGTCTGTCTGCGCCCTGCCAACATTTCTACTACAACTCTTCTTGTTGATGAAGTAGAAATCTCAGTTAACCTACAGAAGATAACCTTACCTGGGAGGTTACTCACAGAATCTACAAAATACGCACAGTGCTTATTGCGAGGGCTGTTCAAGCAACTGCAAGTGGACAGAGACTGAGAATATTTTTAATTAATTGTAAGACAAACACAACCATACTTCTCCACAATCAATTTGTATCAATTAAAAGTAATTGAATGTTGGCAAAGCAAAACGTGACTTGCCTTACAAACTATATACACATATACTAAAAAAAGATAATGTCTTTTGAAAAATTACGAAGAATAAATATTAAAACTTGTTTTGTAACGATTTAAACATTTAAATACGTAAACGAACCGCCAATTTATTTATCGACATATATATTATATCGCATTTGTTTTCGATATGCCCAAATATCGAATAGCCAAAATAAACCGATACTTGTTTTTATCGCATTTCGAGTATTCCATCAGCTGTTGCCGGCTCTTGTTTATATTGCAAACTTAATTGTAACTATTTTATTTTTATTTTTGTTTTGAAGTTGAACCAACAATATGCCAACAATAATTGCTTTGGATGCATCGCTATCGATGCTGCGTCCTGTCCCGGGGCGCAATGAACATACCTACCAATCTCTGGCGCTAAAAGGCATACAGCACCTGCTGGATAATTTGACAGCCGCTGGAAAACTGGAGCATTTGGCTCTTGTGTCATATACCACATCGTGTGAACTAAAGGTGGATTTTACGCGCGACTATGATCAGATACGACAGGCTATCAAGAAAATAGAACCACTGGACAAGGCCTGCCTGATGACTATGCTGAAGACAAGCGTCAGCCTGATGGCCTCTTGGGGTACGCAGAATTTGCTGCAGTTGGTCGTGTTTACGGACTGTGGTCCTGGCTTTGGCAGTACCTCAATTGCAGGATTCCTTGAGGGTTATGCGGGCAAAGAGGCTGAACCGGAATATGCCTGGCTGAAGATGCTCGCCACGTACAACTTGAACTTCATCTGTCTGGGAATACATGCAGATTTGTATTTTACACGTGGCCTGACGCTATATCAGCAGCTACTGGACGTCGCCTCGCTAAAGGGTAGGCTAAGTGAAGCTTTAAAGAATCTGTTAATCAATGCCGCTTTTTTTAGGCCAACTCTTCATGACCAAGCCGGTGAAGAGCGCTGAAACGGGTGATGCTCCCTCCGGAGTCAGCCACAAGAGTGAACTGGGTCGCACAGCTGTGTTTGAACTAATCGAACGCCTCTGCGAGAGCAGCTACAAGTCGACAGAGGTGACACTCAAGTGTGGCCACTATTTTCGTATGGAGAGTCAAGTACTGCTTTGGCCACCACCGATGCCCTACGAACAGCTGGGAGTCTATGGAGGCGAGTCGACAATACGCCACATCGAGCAGCGCATTGATATTTGCGGATTTTTGGCGCTATCAGACATTGGATCGCCGGCTACGTTCAGTCGACATTGGGTTCTGGCAAAAGTTGAGCGCGAGAAGCCAACTCGTCGCTCAGGAGGCCTGTCTACAGTTCCCAAGCCGCCGAAACTAACCCTGGATACCAATAATCCGCACTATGAGTTGGAGAAGCTGGAGCAGGACATACGTGATTTCTATATGAAGGATTCCAAGGAGGCCGAGGAGAGCGGCGATGATGCTGACGTCAGTGTAGTGGTCAAACACAACGCAGCTGCCCAGTCGGAGCAGCAGAAGGATACGTTGTGTGTGCTGCTCCATGGGGCACTCAAACAGGAGAATATGGCTGCACTTGTGCTGCTCGGCGAGAAGTGGTATGGCTTTATTTATGCCTATACGGATGCAAAGAAGAAATCCAATTTTATGTTAAACATATTGCCACCCGGCTCCAATGTTATACCATGGCTGGGAGACCTCGATCTGCTGGGCTTCAATGAGGACTTGGCACCTGGTGAAACGGCCAGTTTTCCCGTACGCGCCGAACGTCGTTCGTACTCGCAGAGCAGCGTCGTTTGGATACGTCAGGCTAGTCTACAGTCCGACGTGCAGAAGGTGCTACGTCATGCCAAGAAGATGCCCGACAAGACGCAACATTTCTACAAGGAACTCAATCGTATACGACGAGCTGCCCTGGCACTTGGCTTTGTGGAACTTCTCGAGGCGCTCGCCCTTTTGCTGGAGAAAGAAAATGCGCTGCTGACAATGAACGGAGCCAGTACCGAGTGTACGCTACAACTTCAACATGCTGCAACGGAGCTGCGCAAGACATCGAATCGCGACATTAAATCAACAATTGTGCCGCTCCAGAAAGCAACGGCGGCGGAGGCCAGTGCAGCTGCGCCGTCAGCACCAACGACATATTTGTATTAGAATATATGAAATCCTTAATATTATATAATTTTTTTAAATTAAATAAGATCTAAAATTATGATATGCTAATTTAATTGTTCCTCTTAATTTTTTAATTTTAAAATAACAGAATTCGTATATTTTGCGTCGTTTTGCAACACTACACAGCTGTGACTTGCACTTATCGTTATCGAGAATTTATCGAACATTGTTATTATTGTTTTTCTTTTGACTAGCAGCAATAATGGGCGGTCCGGAATTACCCACAGATCCTGGAGATGAGCATCACTTCCCCACACCGGTAATAGAACATCCGCGCATTGGCGAGCAGAGCGAAGATAGCGATGATTCCGATGCCTACGATGGTTATCAACCGCTGGCAACAGATGCAGAAGATGCGGGCGCAAATGCAGTGGAAAGCGCAAATGGACCAGACCGAGATGTAGTTGAGGATAACGATGCGGACATTGATTTGATGACAGCTGAGGTGACACATGGTGATCCCAACATGCCGCCAATTGAGAGTGCGGATGCGGAAATCGAACGACAGGTATGGAACGAACCACGACCCAAGGAGTTGCAGCTTGAGTTGGACAAGACGCGCACAGAGCAGGTGAGTGAAGTCTTTCAATAGAGAGGTTTGTCTTTACACTTGTTCTCTCTCTCTCTCTTTAAGATACTCAAAGCCATGTCAAAGATTACGTTGCCGAATGTAACCGTGCCTGACTGGGCGAAGGGTGTACCCGAAGAGAGCTGGAAGCACGAGCTGCTGCAGCGCATACAAACACGCAGTACTCCGGACACGGTCGATCCAGGGCAGTCCGCAACTAAGCAGCCACCGGCAACGCAATAAACTAAGCTAAGCAAAATGTATTTATTGAATTAGAAACTCGACGCACTCCAGAAATATAATCTATATATATATATATAATATATGGTATACAAATTTGTAAATATATAATAAATGCAGGCAGTGAGGGATCTCATCAGAATGCCGCGAGCAGTGCCTGCCCCACCAGATTGACCTTGGTGAAATTCTCATCGTGTGGGGTATTTGTCAGCTCACGTAGTTTATCCATTACATAATCCACAGATACAACCTGTGCGACTGTCTCCTGGCCACAGGGTGTGGTGGTCAGATTACCAATAGCCTGCATGGAACGATACCAGGCCTCCAGATCATTGGCCCACTTCAGTAGCTCCAGTATGCCGGTGGTGGTAACATGACACACTTCTGGCTGAGCCACTGCGATAGTTTGCGATGTGGTCACATTTAAATAGAAGGTAGCAATCGCTATTTGCAAATTGGCACTGCCTGCGCGAATGCCGCTGACCAGTTCAATGATCTGTGGCAACTGCTGTTCGATCTGTTGTCGACCCACCGCATGACTCAGGGCATTCGCAAGGCAACGGCAGACCATCAACTGATTAGCTGCAGATCCATTCAGATGAGGCACAATGTTGTTCAGAAAATTGTAGCTGTTATGCAGCAGACTGAAGACAGGCTCGTGACGCACGGCAAGACGCAGTATGTCAAGCACGGGAAACAACATGCCGGCAGGCCACTTGAGGAGCAACATCAGTGCCTCCAGTGCGGTTGTATCCAGCTCGGGTATCTTGTCCGTCAACCGAATGACGGCACGCATCGTCTCATCGCCAATCTTACCCTCGGCGCTGGTTAACTTGTTGTTGAACTCCCTGCGGCAAGAGAGGAATGCATATAGGCTTGGTACAGTGGTAAACTCGTTGACTACTCACTTCATCTTCTCCAGTACCTTGTTGGCGTCGCAGGTGTCGAAGGTGCGATAGCTGCTGATTGGGAAATGTTTGTCGCTGCCTTGGACAAAATTCACATCCACCTGTGATGTCTTCTTGCTGCTGGCAGTGGAATAGCTAGAGCCGCCAGTGAACGGATCCATATTGCCGCCGCCCTGTACATTACTGTTGCTGGAACCGGGCACATAGCGTGAGCCGCCAGTAAAAGGATCCTGGTAACCACTGCAAGCCAGAAAAGTTAATTAGTCTCATTTAGGAAATAAATCCGCGATGCTCAACTTACGTTGTGGTCTGAGTCACTACCGGAGTTGCTCCTTCTGAATTTGTCACAATAAAATTGGCCACCTGATCGAGATATGCTTGTGGAAGATTATTGCGATGAATGAACGTTTGGGCCGCCTGCCATGGATCTTCACCGCGATTGTAAGGCAACTTAATGGGTGGCTCTGTGTCTGAGATATCCACATTGAAGACATAATCATATTCCTTGCCCTCGTGCATCTTTTTGCCTGACGTGGCCTGTGTGCCACCCGTGGCACCCGTTACATCTCCTACCAAATTCCATTTACCCAACTCCCATGAATAGCACTTGACACTGCCGTCCGCATGACGCACCATTTTGGTTTGACCATCACGAGTTCCGTTCGACAGCAGCGCCTCGGGTCCGGGTAGACTGCAATAGGAATGATTAAAAAGTCTGCAAACTCTTAAATTCTGCTTCGAACTCACTCAGTCTTCTTGACACCGCCGATTTCCTCGCTCAGCTGGGATTTATGTGTGGCAACGGCCATGTCGAAAGATTGTCGGAGATTCTCTTTGGCTTGACGTGCTGCTTCCATGGTGAAAACACGAACAACGCCATCACTGCAGCCGGTGACAATGTCGCCGTTCTGTAAACATGTCACAGACCAGACGGAAATCGCAGGATGATAGATGGGTTCACCCAGCTGGTCGCCGGTGATGACATTCCACATGCGTAGTGTGCTATCTTCACCGCAAGAGACAACCACATGTTCACCCAACGCCTCGTTGCGTGCCAGCGCATAAATATAGTTCGTATGGCCACTTAGCTCGCGCACACATTCTCCATCCTCGTTCCAGAACCGCAGGAGTGCATCGTTGCCACAGGAGAGCAACGAGTTGGCAGGCAGAGGGACCAGAGCACGCACACAGTCGGTGTGTCCCTTGAGCAGACGCAGCTTTTCACCCTTCTCGTTCCAATAGTAGATGCATTTGTCGGCCCCACCGGTAATATATTTTCGCTGGTTCGGAACTGTGGCAACTGCCCAAACGGCTGCCTCATGACCCTCGAGTTTGATGAACGTAAAATCCCCAGTCTCACTGATTGTCCAGACTCGTGCAGTCTTATCCCAACTGCCGCTGATTATGCTACGTGAATTCAGTCCCCCCGCCAGGGCACACACCGTCGACTCGTGTCCTTTGAGGGTGAGCAGAGGCACAAAACCTTCCTGATTGTAGATGCATATAGTTGCATCGTTGCTGGCCGTGCATATCCACTGCTCGGAGGCAAGATAATATATGTAGGAAATAAAGTTCTTGTGATCTTGCAGCGTCACGCTCTCGATGTACTCATTTCTGAAACAATTAAATATTACAATTTGCAAATAGAACAAGTCAGTAGGCTACAGTCGAGCACGCCCGACAGTTAAATACCCTTCGCTCAAATTAACGATTTGCGGAGGCGGTGGGCGTGGCATCAAATATTTGATAGTTTCTCTAGCTTTGTTAATAGCTGAGATCTGTTGTCTCAAACAGACAGACGGACATGGTTCAATCGATCCTGCCACGCCTCCCAATGCCTGTTACATACATTTGCACAAAGTGAATATACCCTTCTCTGACCATTTTCAATGGTCGCAGGGTATACAAATTTCTTTGTTTCTTCTTTCTTTCTACGCACCCGACTGGCTTCCAGAGTTTTGTGCTCTTGTCGCGCGAACCGGATAATATTAATTGGCCACCGTCTGGTGCTGTGCCTCCGGCTGCCACAGCACGCACATCCAAGCTGTGTCCCAACAGTTCGCAGCTCAATTTAAAATTATCCAACGTCGGCTCCATTTTCTGCGCAATATCCCGCTGACTTTGCTATTTTTTTTCGCCGGCGTTTTTGGCAATAGTATTTTATTTTCATAAAGATGTGAGTAACTAAATATCGATAACATGTTAACCGTGCTAACAGAGCATTAACATTAATGTTAACTCTTAGAAAAGAATAAGTTTTAAAACGCGTTTAAATTTGTTTTTTCAAGTAATTGAGCTGGAATAAAAAAAAAATTAGCGTTTTGCATATAATTGATTTCCACTATCAGGGTACCATCCGCGCAAAATTGCGGTTGCGGTGTTCTGACACACCGCATACCTTATATAGAAACAATCGACTGTGCCAACTATCGATAGACACCCAGCTGTGTGGAAAAAAGACGAGTACGAAAGTGAAGTGTCAAATATAAATGCGATGCATACATACATGCAGTGTAAATTGTATTCGCGACATTGATGATTGCACTGAGTGCATGAATCGGTTTTATTAATTAAAAAAAAAAAGAAATGAATACCATTGTTGCGGATAAAATCGCTTGTGGTACATACACATTGACTCCACGTCGGAAGGGCAGAAGCTTAATATGGGCCGTTGTATCGGAAATAGTGAAAGAAGATGGTACTACGCTGGGAAGCCTGGTCTATTGTCGTTCCTGTAGACGCGTTCTGAAATGCTCAACGAATCAAACCTCGAACTTGAGTCGTCACAAATGCGTCAAGGCATTAAAATCTAAGGATTTGAAACCAGTGTGCGTTCAAGCTAAAACCGAAGCACTCAATGCGGTTTCCAATTGGATTGTGGAAGATTGTTTGCCATTTTCAATAATCAGTGGATCCGGTTTTAAGGCAATGGTACAAGTTTTAATAAAGATTGGTTCCACATATGGAGAATGGGTTGATGTTGACGACTTGTTGCCAGATGAGTCCACGATTTCCAATAAATGCAAGGATGAAGCAAATGGAAAGAGACAGGAAACGAGCTATATGTTACAAGATGCCCTAAACCGTGGTGGATTTTCGATTACAGTGGAACTAATGCCGGATAATTATCTGAAAAGGGTATTATTAGGAGTGTCAGTACATTTTGAACAGGATTTTCAAATGTTTAATATGCTGTTGGGCTTGAAATCCGTTGATTCACAGAGAGCAAATGCTGAGAATATTCGAATGAAACTAGAGACACTTTTAAGCACATTTGGAATACAATCTATGGAAAATATTAAATTTGTAACTAACTATCGTGAAACTAACATTGTAGAGGCCTTAGAGTCTAATGTTCGTCTCAATTGTAGTACTCATCTGTTTGCTGAGGTACTGGATAAATCTTTTCAAGAAACATTACAGCTAGTCGATATGCTAAATGAATGCAAACAAATAATTAAATACTTAAAACAAGAAGATGCAAAAGACAATATTTTTTTTAAAAATTCATTCACTTCACTCTGGAAATCTAATTACACAATATGTAAATTATTTTGCGATAATTGGTCATATATACATGGCATACTGACAAATTTAAATGAAGTGCATCGATTGAGTCATATCAATGTAAACACTTTTCATGAAATCGTTGAACTTTGTGACAATTTTGAAATTATTTTTAAAGAATTACAGAAAGAAACTTCACTATGTTTTGTTCTTCCATCAATATATAAAGTTAAGAGCCTATGCGAACCCAAAGATACTAATGAAACTGCGGTCATTTTAGTTTTTAAACAAAAAATAAATAAATATGTAAGTGACATTTGGGAAAACAATATATCCATGTGGCATAGAGCAGCCTTCTTTCTATATCCACCAGCGTTAAATATGAATATAGATTATTTAGATGAAATTCAAAATTTTTGCGTTGTTGAAACAGAAAAAATATGTGCTAACCCAAATACAATTCAAACAGATGAACTTATTATAAAATCGGAAAATGTTTCCGATTCAGAATCCGATTCTATGTCAAAGTCACCCACGCCTTCCAATAACGAGTCTATTCATAAAAATAAGTTCTTTTTCTCGAACTTAGTGCAAAAATCTATGAACGGCAAGAAAACCCCTTTTGATGAAATCGAAAAGTATTCCAGAGAAAAAGTACTCTTAACAGAAGATTTCGAAGTCATAGACTGGTGGAAATGTAATAAACCTTTTTATCCCCACTTATCCAGATTTGCATTACAAGTCCATTCTATACCGGCAAGTAGTACAGCAGTAATTTTTTCTCTTGCCGGAAATATAATAAAAGAGAAGCAAAATAAATTAGCCTCAAACTCCATAGACAGCTTACTGTTTCTTAATTCTTTTTATAAAAGTCAAAATGAATAATGTATTTATATGTAGGTATTTAAGGAAAATAATGTATTAAGTTATTTTTTTATCCACTGTAAATATTCAGCAAGAATTCTATGCTGTGACCATACTGTGACACACACTAAATACAAACATGTAAAAACAAGGTAATATTTAGTTTGCTTTACATACATACATATATAAATTGTAGGGGCACATTATGTGTCAGGCCGCATTTTGCACAGACCGCAAATTGCATGTGGTCTATGCCTTAACTCAAGCACATTACTATGGCTGACCGGGTGTGTATATGCATACACATCAGAGAACTGCAACATGCATGCATACACAACAAGCCACTCAAAAATGAATGAGATTCTTGCCACTCGATCTTCCCTTTGCACAGGCCGCACATAGCACACGCCTCAAGCCGCGTAAGCCTCTAAAAGCAAGAGCCTCAAATAGCGGGAGACTCTAAAAGCAAGAGACTAGAGGTGGGCGCGGGCCGTGCTTTTTTTCGTGGTCCGCGGGCTTTTGCCAAAAAAAACGTGCTCGTGCCTAAAAATCGAGTGGGACTCGTGATATGATAGTTTTCAATGTTTCAGATATTTATTGCAGCTTTTTCAGACCAAAATGTGTTAGAATTTTGGAAATGTAGTGACCTCAAATTAATGAAAAGACTTGCCCATTACATTTTAGCCATTTCGGCAAGCTCAGCGACGAGCGAAAGGTTATTTTCTACCTCTGGAATAATATTAAATGAGCGTCGTACACGTTTAAAAAGTTCAAACTTAAAAAAAAAATTATTTTTTAAATAAGAACTTGCCATAAGTTATGTTAAAAACACTGTATATTGTAACACTGTAATAATTAATAAGTATATTGGACTTAACTAAATTTCTTTGTATATGACATACTATAAATTAAAAAAATTGCATTGGTTTTTTTTTTTGTTGAAATTTTCGTGTTTGGCTTGGGCCGGGCCGTGCTTTTTCAAAAAAAAGTCGTGCAGGCCTCGTGCTTTTTTTTTGGACTAGGTTTCGTGCTCGTGCCGGGCCGGGCCTCAAAAAGTAGGCCCGCGCCCACCTCTACAAGAGACGCAAAAGGCAGGAGCCGCAAAAGGCAGGTACGTTTGAGCAAAAAACACTAGTAGTGCAAGAACATTTTGGCAAAAAAGACAAGAGACGCTTGCCCAAAGGCTCGGTAGGTAGAGACAGCAGCGTAGGGGTCGGGGCATACAAATTTGTTCGAGAACGTTCGGTTTTCCCTTTCTTCTAGCGCGTGCCTCGCTTATTTTGTGGAAGGGGTAAAGGAACAAGTAGAAATTGAAATGCATCGGCCTCGGGTTTTTTTTTCCGTCTCTTGCTTTTAGAGTCTCCCGCTATTTGAGGCAAAAATCTTATTCAGTTTTGAGTGGCTTGTTGTGCATGCATGCATGTTGCAGTTCTCTGATACACATACACAAATATCAATGCTGCTTGGCTTTATGGAATGTACAGGGTATTTATAACATTTTCGATTGTGTTTAATGAATAAAAAAAATAATAATTTATTTAACGCACTCATTTTAGAGATATACATGCAATATAATATTGAAAAATTTATTTTTAGCAAAATTATAGAGCAAGGCATAATATTATAATTGTTGCAATCGTTAACATTCATTAACTTATTTATATAATTATTAATTAATTAAGTAATTGTCAACTTTAAAAACGAACTACCCAGTTTAGTACGTGTGCGAGGTATTTACGCCAAGTAAAAATAGCATGGAACTGTAGCATGCCTAACAAACCACTCAAAAATTACCACTTGGGACCGCATTTCGCACATACCGCATATTGCATGTGTTCGTTGATGAATTCAGGGAGTGGGGTAAAATGTACTTGCCGCTTAACAGTGCTCTCTAACAGAGGGCTAATGGTATGTCTTGATAGCTTTGAATAGAAACTATCGATAGTTCGACTTTTCGATTATTACAGTAGTTTTAAAACTAAATATTTAAGGCTATTGAATGTGTCAGCCTTATCACTTATATTTATTTTTTCTATTTTGTGGATATTATGGCTCACCAGCGACACATTGAATCACATTTATAAACATGCCGCCAAAAATTCAAATCTTAATGTTAAGTTTGCAGCACACAATTGCGTGTTCGCTTACGTGCTCTGTTAGTTAACATAGCCCGCATGCATTACGTTGCGCAAGTTACGTTTGTAAACATAAAACAAACGTAGTGTGGAAATAAATTGCAATAAGTTTGTTATTCAAATTTATTATAAGTAATTTCAATTGATTGTTATAGTATAAAATATAAGGGGTATGCTATCTAAAACAGGCGCAATCAACAGAGTGCCGTTCGCATGGCTGCCGCGCCTTTTGTTGGCCAAACGCAGCGTAGCGACTGCCGCAGAAGTCTCGGAACCGGGAGAGGAGAAAACACAGGTGCCACCATCGCCGCCGCCACCGCCACCCGTGCGGCCAAAGAGCTCACGAAAGATGTCCGGCTGGCAGTTACACTGCTATGGCGACATTGATGAGCTGCAGTTCTCGGAGAAGCTCAAATTGCCCTCCATACGCAGTTCGGAGGAATGTTTGGTACGGGTGCGCACCACGGCAGTGAATCCCATCGATTTGGCCATGCTGCGTGGCTATGGATCTACTCTCCTCAACAAGATACGCTGTCAGTATGCCGATGACATTGAGTTTCCATTGACGCTGGGGCGAGAATTCTGTGGTGAACTGGTGCAAAAGGGAATGGGCGTGCACAATGACCAGCTGCAACTGGGCAGTCGAGTCTGGGGCGTAGTTCCAATACCGAACACTGCCGGAGCACATGCGGATTATGTTGTGGTGCCATCGTCATGTGTAAGTGGGATGCATTACACAATTTTTTGAATGGATTAATCATAGTTTCTTATTTTTTTTTCAGCTTGCGCCAGCACCGCGGGAACTGGATGACAAGGAGGCTGCAAGTGTGCTGTATGCCGGATTGACTGCGTGGTCAGGTCTCTATCTGACCGGCTTCTTGGGAGGTCCTTGTGGTGCTGCCACATCAGCGGGTGGCGGCAGCTGTAAGCGCGTCCTGGTTTTGGGCGGCTCCGGTGGTGTCGGCACGCTGGCTGTGCAAATCCTGAAGTCACAGGGTGTCCAGGTGCTGGCCACGTGCAGTGAGAATGCTATGGAAATGGTACGTCATCTGGGCGCTGATCTTGTGGTGGATTACTCCAATCCTGCTGCCATGGATGAGCTATGCTCATTTGCACCTTACGACATTGTGCTGGACTGTGCCGGGCAGGGCGGCCAGCATGCGGCGAATTTGAAATTCGACTTTCGACAATATATAACCTTCTCGTCGCCACTATTGGCCAACATGGACAAGCAGGGTCTTTGCCTGGGTGCCCTGCAGAATGTCTCCGATCTGCTGCAGACCAACGCGAAGGCGGTAACACAACGCGGCGGCCTGGTCAAGTGGGGATACTTTTATCCGGCGGCACATGGCATTGAGTTCCTGCAGCGGCTGGTTGAGCGGCATAAGGTAAGCTCCAATTTTTCATAGGCAGAAACTATAATTAAAATAAAAAATTAAATATTTTCAGCTCATTCCGCAAATCGACAGTTGCTTCGACTACGCCGAGCTACCCAAAGCCTTCGAACGTTTGAAGGAGGGACATTTGCGGGGCAAGGTAGTGGTGCAGCATGAAGACTGAGCGTTATTGTTGATATTACGTTTGTTTAATAATAAATATAGTTATTAAAATTGCATTTGTTTACAATTTAAATGAGTTATCGATATTCAAGAGTTGCAATTGCAGACAAAGATAAAATCGATAAGCCTTTGCCAGTTATCGGGCGACCACCTCAGCCAAAAGGTTGCGTTTTGTAATGCGCTTCTTAAAATAAACTTTTAAAGTTTATTAAACAATGAAAAAAATCAGTTTAATAAGTGTCACAAATTATATGAAAGCGAGTGAGTTTGTGAAACATCGAATTTGTATAATATGATAACGAAAAACAATAGACAAGGCAGTGCAAGTCTTATACTTTTTATATTTTATTAATGTGATGCCTTTGTTTATAATTCTGCGCGCTAAAAACAAGTGCAAACAAGAGCTGTGCTTGAGTGTGTTTGTTTAATACGCCTATAGACAATGGTCCGCATTGAATACACACAAGAATTTTCTTGTTATTAAACAATTGTAAATTATAAATAAACCAATACACATGCACCGCCGGCAAAAACAGAGAACGCAGTCATTGAGCAGGTCACAA
The DNA here is from genome assembly GCA_018901885.1 of Zaprionus kolodkinae. Taxonomy (NCBI): domain Eukaryota; kingdom Metazoa; phylum Arthropoda; class Insecta; order Diptera; family Drosophilidae; genus Zaprionus; species Zaprionus kolodkinae. Next base: position 2,284,002 of record JAEIFM010000247.1, on the reverse strand, counting down.
AAGTGAGAGAGAGAGAGCGCCAAGACAGTGAGAGAGCGATGTACCGATGGCTAGAGTTGTCAGCTGTTTGAAAGCAGCTAATTGGTAGGGTGAAAAAATAAATGATGCACTTGCTTATTTGTCATTGATAAATTGATAACAAGGTGAACAAATTCTTAATGATTCAAGTAAAATTTATCTTAGCACGTGTACCCAAATTTTTAACAATAATAATTTAAATTCTGTTTGAGTTGTGTACAATAAAGAACACTCTCAGGGCGCAAACTCAGCCGCCCAAAGAGCGTAAGAGGAATTCGGGAATCGAAACGGCAGCGGCTTATTGACGCCAAAGATAATCAAAGCATAGATGTTCCACCGGCAGTTCCCCTGATGGCAAACATGAGCACGTGTGCTGTTTATTTTCTTAGTTAATTTATTAGTGGCTTTCACAAATAAATAAGTATTGTATTAATTGAAAGCATAAAAAACGTGCTAAGTACCTTCACACTATTCAAATAAGGAACGCATATAGCAAAGGAAAGCAGCACTTCAGCTCGCTCCCTAGGCTAATGCAGCATCTTTTCTTTGATGGTCAATGATTCTCTCTCTCTCTATCTCTTACTCTCTTTCACCAATCGTGAGAGAAATAATAACAAAACTGCTGCCAAACATGCGCAAAGTGTAGCAGCATGTTGCAGTATACGCATTTCTTTCGTTGTTGTTGTATCGCCCGCACATTTTGTTGCCAAGCAAGAGGGTTGCTTCGGGAGCGTGATAACAAAAATTCACTAGCAACATGTTGCCAAACATTTGTTGCAAACATTTGCTGCGCTTTTTGGTTCCCATTTATTCCCGTTCGTTTCACAAACGAAACTCCGCCTGAGTTGTTGTTACGTCGTCGTGAGAGTCGCGTGTTCATGTGTCGCGTTCGCGTGTTCTGATGTTGCCACGGGCTTTGTCTGGTCGTCGTCGCAATGCAGTAGCAGCAGCATCAGCAGCTCTGACTGACTGACAACAGAAGAGATAAACAACAGAAAAATACAAAAAAAAAAAAAATAAGAAGAAAAACAACCAACGCCGCTAAGTGTGAAAAAGTGCGTGTTTCTCAATTGTACGTTAAATTGCAGTAGTTCCGTTAATCAATTGCTTTAGTTAAAGTCTCTTGTTGTGTCTTCTCTTTCGCTGTGTGCGTCTTCTCGGTGTGCTTGAGTATATGTGTGTGTGTGAGTGGCTAAACAATAATAATAAAGCAATCAATTGGCCCACGAGTTTCCACATAAATTGTGTTAAATTTCAATTGCGCAAAAATCAAAAAGTGCATAAATTCGCTGCAAAATAGCGGCAAATGTTGCTAGCGCATATAAAGGCGGGCGCAAATAAATAATACAAACATTTTTTTGGGCAATTTTTCCAGATATTTTTCATTGATTTTTCTACTGGCGCGGCACACACACAAACAAACAAATGCACACGCACACACACACACACCTCCTGCTGCCGCAACCGCTATGCAGAGAGCGAGAGCCCGCAAGCAAGCCGAGAGAGAGAGGGGGGGAGCAAGAACTGAGAGAACAAGAGAGAGAGAGAGTGAGAGAGAGAGCATGTTGCCATGCCGCCTTGTGTTTTGTGTACATTTCGGCATTGGAACACTGCCCGACTTGGGTGTGTGTGTGCGTTCCTGTGTGTGCGTGTGTGGATTATCCTTTTTTATATATTTTGTTTATTTTCAAGTGCCTGTTTCCATTTTGTTGCGCACATTTTGTGCTACCCATTCGTTTCGCTGCATTTCATTCTCGCCGCGTTTCAACACAATAAGCATGTGTCTGTATATGTGTGAGACTGTGTGAGTGTCGGCAGCTGCCCTATGTAAATTTTGCTCTCGCAGCATTCGCTCAGCTCTGCTCTGCCGTTTTACCCCCTCGGCGTGTGCCTGTGCGTGTGTGTGTGTGTCATGTTTTGAACTCTGCTTTGCTCGCCCATTCGCATCGTAGCTGGCGCCGCTGTTAAAACTGGCGCCGCACTCGCTCGCATGCAATCGCTCTCTCCCTCTCTCTCTGAAATTGAAACTCTCTTGGCCTCTGGCACTCTCTTTCTCTCTCTCTCTCTCTCTCTGTGTTCTCACATCGTTTGCTGTCACTGACTGCAGTCGTTGTCCTTTGGCCGTGCGTTGCGCTGCGCGTTGCCAACCAATTTGCCGTGTGTGTTGTCATTGTCATAATAAGAATTGTTAAAAACTTTCGATTCAGAATGTGCAAAAAATTAATTTATCTTCAATTTTTCAGTGTCTACGACTAATTGAAACCACAACGGAGCGGAAGAGCTGAAGAGATAATTGAAATAAAATATACATATAAATACAATTGCAAGGCATAAGGAAAATGAAGCAAATGCATTATTGATAAACAAATGAAAAAATAAAAAAAAAATTGTTGCATACCTTTTCGCGTCGCGTGTGTGTGTCACTTATTTTGTTTCGTTTTGTGTCGTCTTCCCCCCCCGCCCCGCGTTATCTCAAACGGTTAATCACTTGCTCCGCCATCACAGTCGCCTATCTACTACGTACATAAGTGTCTAAGTGTGTGTGTTTCTCTCTGTGTGTGTGTATATTTCTTATATACAGCCTCTGTACATATGTACAATATTTGTCGTATCTCATCATCCTCATCATCAATCGTCGTCGTCGTCGCCGTCGTTGTCGCTATTGTTGTTGTTGTTGTTGTTAATTGCTCGGCATTTCTCGTATATAAATAAATAAATAATAAAATAATAATATAAAAAAAATATAATAAATTTGTGTTCTTCGGTGTTGTCTCGTGTAAGTGTCTATAATTTGTTCAAATACGACAAGCGATCCGCAACGAACAAGTGGAAAAAGAAAAGAAGATGCAAAAAAAAGAAAGCAGCAACTACAACAGCAACGTACGCAATATTTATCGATAATCTGCATATGCGTTATGGAAATTTATCATTAATCGCTCAATACGCAAACACAACAAGAGAGGACAGAGAGGATCGATTTATGCTGATTTAATCGAACTGGAGCAACTAAGCACATGTAAAAGGTAAGTCTATCGATAGTTTTAGTATTTTTATGTATTTAATTGAGCAATATTCGATAGACCCGCATTATTAAGCACTTATCGTTTATGAAATTGATCGAGCCAGCAGCAGCACACTGGAAATTAGCTTAATTCGTGCATAAAGAACATGAAAAGTGTGTGGGAGAGAGAGAGAGAGAGCGAGAGGCAAATAAACTATCATCATTTCTACTGCTCACAAGCCTCTTAGCTACATTAAAAGATTAGAAAACATCCAAAATGTTGACAAACAAAAAATGTTCAATCAAAAAACGAGAACAAGATGCCGATTGTATCTGTAAGATATCTACACTGCATTTGCATAGAAGAAGAGGCAGGCAATCAAAACTGTTAAATCGGGCAACTAATGCAGACATAAAAAATACAATCAGAATCAACTAACTAGATAAGCAGCAAGACGAGCCCGAAAGGCAGAACGAAACAAGCTGCCTACGAGACATCATTAAATCGGTGTGAAGTGTTGAGCGATCCGTGAGATACATTTCGTATCTTCTATCTCTCTTGCTCTTGCTCTTGCTGTGCCTTAATTTCGTGTTGTTTTGTGTTGTCAGCGCCTACACGCAGAAGCAAGCAGAGAGATACAGATGCAGATACACTGCAAGAAAAAGAATGCAAGTTGTATAGTTTGTGTAAGATATAGGAAAAATGAAAAACCTCTTATTTTTCTCTCAGTGCACTTGCAATTTTATCTGCATTTCTTTGTAATGACTTTGGCAGGCGGCGTTTTTTGCTTTTGTGGTCCGAAAATGTGCGGGCAGCATGTTTTGTTTTGTTTACATTTCAAATTGTGCATGTGTTTGTGTGTGTGTGTAGATACGACCTGCTACAGCTGCAAAATGCATTTTGCCATGCTTCGCTCTTTCCGTTCAGGCACAGTCCAGACACAGTCGAGGCCTGCCCAGACTTGCCTCGACCCGACTCGAGTGTCGCCCGCCTGGGTCCACTCTAATGAGGCGAACGCCGTCGTGCGTATCGTGTGACAGTAGGCAAATATCGAGAGAAACTCTGGAAACCATTACCCAAGTGATTCCTCTTCTATCTGCTGCTATCTACTGCTATCTGCTATCTCTTGTGTGTGTCTTGTTTTGGCTAAGGACACAATGTGCCGCAAATAAAGATTGGCTCGTCTACTCACCCAGCCCCATGTGTGTGTGTGTGTGTGTGTGATACAACGCATTAGCGTTTCAGAAAAGAAACGGAAACAACAGAAGGAAGCAAAGCAAAGCAAAACAGTAGAGACAATCAGCAGGACGTCAGACCCGACCCCTGCGCACACACACACAGAGAAAACGTCACGTCCGAAGTCACATTTGAAATTCCAATATCCTGAATAAGTATCTGGCTGCACAGTGGTCACACACACGCACAGTGCTCGCTTTGTCCAATTAATGAGGCATCACTGTAGATGTACTTAAGCATGTTTACAGATGATTAGCAAGCACTTTTTCGTACCTAGAGATCATTATATAGATACTGTGTGATATAAGATCAAATAAATAGAGCTAGTTGTATAAAAGTGCAGCTTATACTTTATAATTCTCTTATTTTTTTAAATAATTCTTATACACAACTAAAATTATAGTTACAGCTTTAAAAATATGCTTTTCAATCAATTTTTATTGATTTACATAAGCGTTAGGAGGCGTGGCTTAGTTCTGTTAGTAACTTACAGTAATTACAATCCATATCAGTGCTCTCACAAAATTTCATAGCTCAAACTCTTATATTCTCAGAGATATAGACGTTCATACAGACAGTTTCAGTATTTTTATGCAAATTAGGGCTTCACAATTATCTACAACTGTCTGACTTACATTATAGATCATGCTTTTCTTTTTAAAAGCTTAGGAATACATGTTTCTTTCAAGATCTTTCTAAAACCTAACTAAATAGTAAATTCCCAAATAGATTCTCTTGCAGACATATATCTTTAATTGTTTTTTGTTAGATAATTGCCTTATAAATGTTGCATGCCTGCTGAGAAAGAGAAAAACTTGAGAACCCCCAGTGTCTGGCAATGTCTAACTGTAACTGTAGCGACTCCTAGAGTACTCCTCTCCCTTCTCTTCTCCACCACACTCGTATCTAAGCTATGTATCTAAGTATAACCAAAGAAGCCCGTATGTTTTGTATTATGTTACACAAATATTTAAGCTGCCTTAAGTAGATACAGCGAAACGCGTTTAAGATATACAAATAGAGGGAGAGAGAGGATGGAAGCGAGAGAGAGAGAGAGAGAGAGAGGGAGAGGAAGAGCTAGGAAAAGCGCGCTGAAAGAAAAGTTACATTCAACTTGTGTTGTGCGGGTGCTCAGTAGGAGGCAAAAGTCGTGAAAGAAGTTATCACTACTCAAGATATATATATGTATGTATGTATATCTAGTATATATATGCATGCGTGTGTGTGTGTCTTAGTTTTTATGTGCTATTTGTATAAGTTGTCTGCCGATGCTCTGTTTTTTCCATTGATACGCATATCGTTTGCCATTTGCCAGCCAGCAGGCAGCCCCTCCTCCTACTCCTCCGCCTCCCACTCCCCTCCCCCTGTCGCAGAGTCTACACACAATTCACTTCAATTCAATTTCTACGATTTCATCTTGGCAAAAAAGACTTTTGGCCAAACGTTTGTTAGCCACTTGGCCGCTTGGCGAGTTGCAGCCTTTTGGCCTCGGCCTAAGAAAGAAAAAACGAAAAAAAAGGAAAAAAAGGGGAAGCAGAAAAGCAAAAGCAAAGGCAATGGCAAATCGAAGCAGGCTGCATCTATAAGATACATTTGCCTTTTCCATGCATGCTTATAAATTTCAATAAAATTCATGAATTATTTTGCATGCTATTAGAGAGAGCTTTGTTGTTGCTGCCTCGGGCTATAATCCCCACTAATACGCTGTACAGTTACTTTAGGCCATTTCTGATATAGCCGGAATTTATAGTCAGAGTCGAGAGAGAGAGAGAGCTAGAGGCGCATCGATTGGTTTTGTCCTCTCCACACGCCTCGTGGGCGTTTTTAATCAAGATACACGAGCCTCGATTGCGTCCATGTATGTACTCTAAAATATTATTGTTATTTGTTTATGCAGTTCTCTCTACAGAGAGAGAGAGAGAGGGAAGAGCGAGGCCAACCTCACGTTGAGTTTCGTGTGAGAGAGTACGTGTATCTCGTAGGTAGTAGTTGTGCGATTTATGTGCCTTTAACATTTTTATTTCAATTACCAAAATGGGTGTGTCCAACAATATTATGGCCTCGGGTACAAGATTGTGCTGCATCCTGCTTCTCCTCCATTCTCTCAAGGCGAAATCGAAATTGAAAATACTTTATCTTTTTGCAATACTACGTGTCTGTGTCTGTGTGTGTGGGCAAAGCTTATGAAATTTATTAATATTAGAATAAGAAAAACAATTTGATTTGTTGCATACGTCTTTGCTTATTGTTTAAGAAGCTGCAGATTAAAGATTGTAATTGTAGACAAAAGAAATTAAAATGGAATTCGTATTATATTGATCTTAAATAGCTGAGCTCGTTGAGATCAAATTGGGATAATATCATCAAAGTTTAGAAAGATTAATTTACATTTTATTTAATTTTTGATGAGTTTTATATGCCAATATGTCATATTTCAGTGCAAAGAAAAATAATTTCATGTCTTAGAGACTTTTAAGATGTTGGACAGAGCTTTCAAGATATCTCAAAAAGTCTAAAGATATCTCAGAGAGCTTTAAAAATATCTCAGAAATCTTGAAAATATCTCATAGAGTTTTAAGATATCTCAGAATGTTATATAACATATTTCGCAGAGTAATTTATTTCAGACATTCTATGATTTTGCAGAGCGACCCTGAGCACGTGTTCAAAGCCCCTAATTAAGTTAGGAATGTAAAAACACATATTATATGTTGCCCATGCCAGGATATTCCTCAATTCAATGGGCAAATTTCGCCGACAGTTGAAGCTCCTTAGAAGGTGTGTGTATTCCGTGTGTGTGTGTTTGTCAGGTGGCGCCTTCATTAGTTTAATTATAATCATTTTTATTTGTCAGCGATACGAAAATGCCAAAAAAGAACAAGCAATAAAACCAAAATGGCCATCGAACAGGCGATAGGACTGAACATATTATATGGTATACAATTGTATATGGGCTATAGGGAGTATACAAATATTCCACCTACGAATTAAGTTGCAAGTGGCTGACTGAACCCGCAGAAATGATTGATTTAATGAGGCACTATCATTGACACTTTGCACACTCTGTGGGGCCACACCCTGTGCTGGTGTCCAGGTTTAGGGATTGCCAAATTGAAGGCGAGGAGACCTTGAAATATGGGGTACTGTGATTGAGCACGCCGGGAATGTCAATCCGATTAAATCGAGCGAAATTCCTTGTATGTGTATGTGTGTGTATTTCCAAGAATTATTATCGAGAATTAAGCGTATCGTAAATACTACGATATATCGTTTATTTGACGAAAATACTAACCTTACCTTAAAATACTTTTTTCTTTTACAAGTCAAAAAATTTCCTCTTCTTTTACTTCTTTTTTTTTGTCCACTGATTGTTTGTTTCGTAGCTTTCGATCCAGTTTATTATGCCATAAACAATTAGGCGAAAAAGTTGCTGTGTCCTTGCGTGGCCAGAGACCATTAAATAACACGCAAGTGACCCCCCAAAAATACAGTTTCTACCATACATACTCGTACACCCGCATCCACACACCCCACAAAAGTACAAAACAAATTGTGAATGTCTATTGAAATTGGACAATAAACACTTTGGGTGGCATGGATGTGTGCGAGGGTGTGTATAGGGCGTGGTAGGATAACAAAAAAAAAAAAAAATGGTATATACTAAAATATACATAGATAGTGGCAGCAGTTGCCTACGGTCAACTAATTTAGTGCAATATCTCATTACTAATTAACTTTGCGACGTTTTTGAATATCATAAAAAATACGCATACATAAATTTAGCACATGTCTGCATTAAATTACTGAAATTAATTTAATTTTTCCAATTAATTTGCTAAAAACTTTGAAATATGCCGCAAATATTCTAAGCTCAATTTGTGCTCCATTTCGCTTGAAATAGTCCGTAAAAAACCATTGCAAACCATTTAAAATTCCAACTGACTGCTGTTTATACGCTGAGAGAGAGAGAGAGAAAGAATTAAATCGGTTATAAAATATATGTTCATAATTCGTAAAAACCATAATTTATAACATCAATAAAATATTACAGAAAAATATGCGCGGAGTAAAAATAATTCGAGCTTAAAACAAATGGAAGTACAATTTTTGTAAAGCGTAAAATAGAAATGAAAATGAAATGAATGCTCGACTAACAGTTACCTTACATGCCTTAGAAATGTGAAGCAACTAAGGTCTTCCCTATGGTGACTTAAACATTTCTTAATTATATTTTTTTTTAACCTTACCAAAATCTCAAATATGAAAATTTACTTAATGTTTTATATTGCTAAAACTATTTAACCATTCAATTCTAGAACTAAAACCATGAATAAAATGTTCTACCCGAAGAAAATCGATCGATTTTTAAGAAAGTTATGAAGTAAGGAAAGTGAGGATACTGGTCATGTCGAGGGTCTTACATGTCAAATATTTAGTCGACTTTGACATGATTTTTGGTAAAAAATTAAGTATCCTCTAAAACAATTTTAAACACTTGTTTTATACTATTTTTGACCTCCGCAATCGATTAAAAGTAAAATAAGCCGATTTTAAATTTTGAAAAAAAAAATTTTCTGAAAAATTTACAGGGGGGACCCTTACCAAAATCACAAAAATGAAATTTTTTTTGAATTTTAGGAATTCAGAAAACTATTCAGCCATTCAATTCTAGAATTAAAACCATGAATAAAATGTTCTACCCGAAGAAAATCCATCGATTTTTAAGAAAGTTATGAAGTGAGGAAAGTGAGGATACTGGTCCTGTCGAGGGCCTTTCATGTCAAATTTTTAGTCAACTTTAACATGATTTTTGGTCAAAAATTAAGTATCCTCTAAAACAATTTTAAACACTTGTTTTATACTAATTTTGACCTCCGCAATCGATTAAAAATAAAAGCAGGCGATTTTAAATTTTGAAAAAAATTGTTTTTTGAAAAATTTACAGGGGGGACCCTTACCAAAATCACAAAAATGAAATTTTTTTTTGAATTTTAGGAATTCAGAAAACTATTAAGCCATTTAATTTTAGAACTAAAACCATGAATAAAATGTTCTACCCGAAGAAAATCGATTGATTTTTAAGAAAGTTATGAAGTGAGGATACTGGTCCTGTCGAGGGTCTTACATGTCAAATTTTTAGTCGACTTTGACATGATTTTTGGCCAAAAATAAAGTAACCTCTAAAATAATTTTTAACACTTGTTTTATACTAATTTTGACCTCCGCAATCGATTAAAAGTAAAAGATGGCGATTTTAAATTTTGAAAAAAAAAATTTTCTGAAAAATTTACAGGGGGGACCCTTACCAAAATCACAAAAATGAAATTTTATTTTAATTTTAGGTATTCAGAAAACTATTAAGCCATTCAATTCTAGAACTAAAACCATGAATAAAATGTTCTACCCGAAGAAAATCGTTTGATTTTTAAGAAAGTTATGAAGTAAGGAAATTGAGGATACTGGTCCTGTCCAGAGTCTTACATGTCAAATTTTTAGTCGACTTTGACATGATTTTTGGCCAAAAATTAAGTATCCTCTAAAACAATTTTAAACACTTGTTTTATACTAATTTTGACCTCCGCAATCGATTAAAAATAAAAGAAGGCGATTTTAAATTTTGAAAAAATTTTTTTTTTGAAAAATGAACAGGGGGGACCCTTAGCAAAATCACGAAAATTAAAATTTTTTTTGAATTTTTGGAATTCAGAAAACTATTAAGTTACTATATTCTAGAACTAAAACCATGAATAAAATGTTCTACCCGAAGAAAATTGATCGATTTTTAAGAAAGTTATGAAGTGAGGAAAGTGAGGATACTGGTCCTGTCGAGGGTCTTACCTGTGCAATTTTTAGTCAACTTTGACATGATTTTTGGCCAAAAATAAAGTATCCTTTAAAACAATTTTAAACACTTGTTTTATACTAATTTTGACCTCCAGAATTAATTAAAAATAAAAGCAGACGATTTTAATTTTTGAAAAAAAAATTTTTCTGAAAAATGAACAGGGGGGACCCTTACTCACATACAATTTTCAAACAGATCGTATGATATATGTATTTTCGTACCATCGGAACTATCGAATGTTCAAAACTACATCATACCCTTTTTGCCAGCTATTTTAATGCATGGGTATATATAAAAATTGCAAACATTGAATTTTTAATTGCTGGAAATTTGTGTTCTTTGGTTTTAACGGCTTTTCATAGATGCGTTAGGGCTATGGTGTGGATATATAGTGTGATATTATGCACAAGTGTGTGTGTGTGCAGTACGTGAGCATGAATTCTCTGATGTGTGTGTAAGCATGAGTGTGTATCTCTGTGTGTGTGTGTCTGTGTGTGTGGTTAGCGTTAAGCGTATTTGTGCATTTGCGTTTATTTATTTTTCAACTTTTTATCGCACACTGTTTTTTCCGCTTCAGCCGCAGCGGAATTCAAAATATTAACTGCTTTTCATTTGGCTCTTTTTATCTGGGTTTTTGTTTTTGTTTTTTTTTTTTATTTTATTTTATTGTTTTTGCGCCATCTTTCTGTTTTGGTCTGGCGAAATTGCAGCATGCAATATTTATACGTGCACGAAATATTGTATGAAATCTAAATTGTTCGTGTTGAAATCATTCTGCATAACTGTTTCCACATATAGTATACTCGTATATAGTTATATGTATATATATTTATATTTTCTTTTGTTTGCACAGGGTGCAAATTTACGTACATTTGAATACCGTTAGTTTACTTTTGTTGCCCCATTTAGAACTGGCAAATTTTTGAATACGTTTTCAAAACGTTAGAAAAAAAAAATATTATTTTTACAGAGATAACATGCAGAGAGGCAAAGATATGAAATATTTCCGCATATTATGCAAAAACATTTTTCATAATTTTCATATTTGTTTTCGAGCTTTAAGGGATAGAGTTATGTGTATATAAAATCGGGTAAAATCGGTAGAAAAGATTTTGGCTTAATTAAAAAATAAAATGGCATGTTTCGGAAATGTTCAATGTGCTCAATCGAAAATTGACAGAATTTGTTAATCAATTGAGGCATTAAATAAATACAACAAAAACAAAAACAACAACAACAACAACATGCGTATTACAATTACAACAAAATCAAATTCCATTAGGATGTTCAAATAAAATTAAACGAAATTACAAATGCATGGTCAAATTGTAATTTCAACGTTCTGCGGTTTATCACGCAATCCTCTGGCCCCCCTCCCCCTCCCCAGACATCCACATACAGCTGCCCTTTTTTGCACCTGTTTATTGGGCACTGATTAGGGTTGCCACCCCCTTGTTATTGGCCTCCGTCGCCGACGCCGCCGCCGCCGTCGCCACCGCTCTTATGTAATTTGTCATATTAATTTACCGCCTAGTTTGTGTTTTCGTGTTTAATTTGCAATTCGTTGTGCATAAATATTTGATGTTTGATAATGTTGCCTTTCATACTCCAGTAAATATCTTTGTGATTTTATACACTCGCACAAGGGGGTATTACAGTGCAGAAAGTTAATATAACTCTGAAAGAAATATTGTTTTAGGGTTTAAATGAGGTTTTTAATGAATAAGAGGGAAGAGTTGAATTTCCTAAAGTCAGACAGCTGTAACTACAATATTATATCATGGAGATCAAATCGCGTAATATATAGCTCTCATATAATATTAATTTTGCCAGGGAATGCGCATTTCGTCAATTTCTTTGTGGTTTTTCTTCTCAGGTATAGTAATAAATATATTTTGTTAAAAATGTTTTACATAAGTGTTTTTATTAATTCCGGTTTTTTTTTTTGTATATCTGTTTGTTTCCTCTTCTTTTTTTGGTTTTTTTTTTTTTTTTTTTTATTTTGAATTTGCTTCAATCGTATTTGCCGTGCAATTAACTTCACACGCGGCCCCGAACAATATGCAGCTGTTGGCTTTAATAACGAAAAAATCGCTTTAATTATAATTTAATTAATATTTTAATTACACTGTGTTCCCTTCGAGTACGCATATGATTTTCAGCGATTTTAGATTAAGTGGAAATTTTAATTGGATTTTACATTATTTTTTAGTGCATTTCTTTGCACTTCGCTGTGTGTGTGCGGGTTTTTTATTCTTTATTATTATCTGTACTCATTGATCGAGTGTCGTATTTAATCATGGGCATATTAATAATGGCTTTAAACGGGTGTTCCGAATGAATAAATTTGAACTGTTGATGGATGTTGTCGTTGGGATTTAGTTAGTTTATTTTTTTTACTAAAAAATGGAAACAAATCAATGTGATTGACAATCTTTTTTTTCGTAGTTAAATTAAGCTAAAATCAAATTGCGAATTGCAATGATTTAAATGCTAGAAAAATAGGTATAGCATAAAAATACTTTAAAATCTGTACAATACTGAAATCAGTCTGATTCTCGAGATTCATTAAAATCGCTGAAGTGAATTCAAACCGAAAAAGATCAACGGGAAATACTACACTCAATGGTTGGGTCTGTAGTGCACTTCAATGCGAAACGAGACGACGAGCAGCGACGTACTTATTTGCATCATTAAAGGGTGCAACCCCAAAAATAAAAAAAAAAATACCCGAAAAGCTGCATATCTCTCCCTCTCTCTCTCTCTCTCTCTTAGCACAACAACCCCCGAAAAAGTGGAACGTCGACATATTTCATGAAGCTAAAGTGCACTCGTCCAAAAGAGAAAAAAAAACAAGAGTCGAGGAAACTGCGACAGCTGCCGTAGAATACCATTTTTTTTTTTTGGAAGCCCTAAGGGGGCAGTACTTTTAACCCATATGATGCAGGCCGCAGGGCTAAATACGAGAAGGCGATGGTAAAACTTAAGTAATACACGCATAATTGCAGCGTAATTGAGTTCGAAAATGAAGCACAAATGTCAGTTTGAAAATGCAAATTGGAAATTGAAAAAAAAATTCATACATTTGTTGGGGCGTGTTTTAGCAACCGTACAAAGATCTAGTATAACTTGCAAAGTAAACACTTTAATGCCTGCAGATGTTATAAATATCATACTATGGGATACAGCTGTCTCTCTCTTTCTCTTTCACTCTCACTCCCGAGCAAATTGAGCGCATAGTGCAACAGCCTGTAAAACTAATAAAAATAAATTGTTTTACCAATTTCCTAGGCACACACACACACACACACTTGTCAACTTATCATATTTGTGTGGTAATTTTCTCGATAACATAACAAGGCAGCAACCACAGCCACAAGGCGCAGTGTGTGTGTGCGGCAAATCGATAACACAGCAGGCAAAATATAATATATATTTATTTCTTTTATGCTTCTGTGTGAAAGTGAAATATGTGTAGAATATTTTGTCAGAATTTGTTTATTGTGATAAGAGTTGGTTTTTAATTAACTTATATCATATCTATTTGCCATATATTTCTTTTATGTTTTTGCGGTGTTCCTAAGTCGATTACAGCTGGTTTCCTTTTTGTCCCCTACCGCAATGTGTTTATTCACTTTGATTATCTTTACTTTCTATGTATTTGCTTATCTGCTTTGCTTTTAGAGTTTAGTTTTTTTTTTAATTATAAATAAAATAAATAATAGGAGTCCTAGAACTCTAAATAAATACTATCCCTTTATTTGCAAAGATTGTTATTATATACATAAATGCTCACGTTAATTATCGTTATTGATATATTATTACTATTATATTTCTTTTATATTATTTTAGCATTATTATAATTATTTTATTATTTTATATATATTTTCTAACGTTATATTTGTACGATATTCTTTTTTTTATCCCATATAAACTTTATAGAAATGTTTGAGCTCATTTTTCCAATTTCCAGTTCCACCTGCTCATCGCGCTGCCCCTCCCTCTATCCCCTCTATCTCCTCCCCTACTTGGCCCTTCCTCTGAACTAGCAGGTCTTAAAGCTACTCCAAGTACTTGACACTCCCACGCAAACAGCTGGCGACGAAGACATTGACTTTTTCTACAGTTTCTCTCTCTCTTTCTTCTTCTTTCTCTCTATTTTGCAGTAAGACTTTTGGCAAAGTAATATGGGTAGAGGGAGGGAAGGTGTAAGGTTGGACTGCATTTCACCCGCATTAAATAACTCAAAATATATACAAAGTCCGAAAAATTTGTTCAAACGAAAAAGAAGCAGCAGAAGAATAAGATGAAGATGAAGCAGAGAAAGAGAGAGAGAGAGAGAGAGTAGCAAAAACTTTTCTTTTAAAAAGTTACGTACACTACTGCGCTGAATGACACTTCTGTTTGTGGCCCCTTTCTGGATGGCGGCGACAAAGATGAAGATGGCGATGGCGATGGCGGAGGCGATGCTGGTGATGCTTTTCCAGATGTTGCAGCGCATCAAAAGTGCAGGCAGGAAAACTTATTTAGTCTTTTTCACATTTTCCACAGCGTGCACACTTGACGTAGCCGTAGCTACGACCCATGTGTCTTCGCTGTCTCTCTCTCTCTATCTCTCAATTCGGTATGGAGGAGTAGGAGGAGCAGGAGGAGCAGTAGGAGCAGGCGGTAGCCAGTGCTGTGGCTACTTGACAACTTTGAAATTTCAATTAAATTCATTTGAACTGCGGCCGGAGTCGGTAAACCGTAATGAGCTGTGGACAGCAGTGGCATCTCCTGCTGCTCCCTCTCCATCTCTCGCTCTGTCTCTGACTGCACATGACCTGCCCCCAGCTAGCATCGTGTCCAGTGCTTCGCGTGGGCGGTGCAAATTTCTGAAACGGAAAATGTCTTCATCAATCAAATACTACTCGGCCCTACACACTCTCGACACTGATGCAGTCACTCAACTAAACTCAACTGAATTCAACTGCTCTGTCGTCCAACCGAACTCAATTCAATTCAATTTCTCTTCGTCTATCTCTCTCTCGCTCTTCCCTCTCTTTCTCTGCCTGCGCTGTGCAATGTTTTGTTGCTAAATTTCAATTACAACTGAAACTACTAAGTACATCAAGTTGACTCAAAGCTGTCCAGGCCAAGATACCATTTCGAGAGCACACTCGTTTCACTCACAGGATGGTTAGGATAGGGGAGGGGAGGCACATCATCAGTCAGTTGGGTTCATTCATTCATTCATTCTGCGTGTGTATGTGTGTGCTGTCAGTTAGAGTTGCCCCTACCAAAAAAAATAAAAAACTTTACCCCCAAAATCCATGGCATTTCAGCCAAGTTGCCAGCCAGCCAGTCCACAAATTGTTTGCTTTTAGTTAGCCGAAAATATATTAAAAATTTTTGAACAGAAAATTTTATTAAAATTCACATTTTGTTAGCTAATTGCCCATGCAAGTGTGAGAGAGAGATAGCAGCCAGGGGATTTTCATTTGCTCAAATTTGAATTATTTTCAATTATAAGAGTAATATATATGTGGATGATATGTAAAAACAAGGAAGGAAAGCATAGGGGATCTCTTAAAAAAAAAAAAAATAAAAAATTAAATGACTTTTGAGCAAGAATTGTGATTTACAGGTCTGGGTAGTCTAAGATTGTTTTTATAAATAACGATTAAGCTGGAAAATTTTAAAAATAAATCGTAAAAGTCTTCTAATTCTTAAAAACAAATGCTAAATCAATCTAGAAAAATATTCAAACTTAAATTTATTGGTTTTTCATGGGAGTTATGTGTGTAGAAGCTATGAAATACGATCATAAAGTGCCACACAGTCTATAGGGTGCCACTTTAATGATATATGAATACCAATTACGTTTTGGTTATACGTATAATTGTCAGCTCGTCTGTTTAATTTACAATTCCGAGTTGCGAGTCAATTACAAATCGCAACGTTTGTGGAGTCCTAGAACTCTGCCACTTGCTACCAAACTCTTCCCCAGAGATGGGCCAGAAGTGCAGTAGCCTTTGCCACTCCCCCCTTTGCGTCTGGCCCTAACCAATTTCTGGCCTGAACTGTCATTGTGGCTGCCCAGCAGCAGCAGCAGCATCAGCTCCTTCTTCTTCTTCCACTTCAGCTGCACCACATGGCGTCCAATGCGAGACAGTTACTTCTTGTGTCTCTCTCTCTCTCTCTCTCTGCCTGGCCACATTTCCGTTCCCCAGCGACATTTGCCTGTCATTGTTGGTTTGGGGCCACGGCTTGGGTTTGGTCAGCTTGAATTGGCTTCGGCTTTGGCTTTGGCTTCAACTGGACTGGACTCTGGCTGCTTAATTATTACAGCATAAATTATCTGAATACATCGCTGCTTACACTCGCTCAGCTCGCAGCGTCTTGAGATGCGTTGTTCTCTGCATGATTCACATGATTCACTTAACGACTGACTCTCGATTTGCATACTAAGAAGCTTTTGTTGATCCCCCGAGCGCGTGCGTCCCTTTGCCTGATAAGCTGCTTCTCTTTCTCTGCTTATCTGTGTGTGCTTCTCTCTCACTCTTACCCACTCCATCTCTCTCTCCCTCTCTCTCTCTGTTGGTCCTCTCGTTTGGTCAATCCCATAACCAGTTGAGCTGGCAGTTGTCAGTCCGCCTTGCTGGATTTGGTATTGAGCCTGAAGCGGAGACAATCGGTTCCATTTTGGCATTGACATCGCCGTCTGTCGCACAGATAACACACACATAATTCTTTGCTTTGTTTGTAAGCATTTATTTACATTTTTTGTATACCCTGTAAACTGAAGGGAAGGGTGTAGATTGAGTGGGAAAAAGTGCAGGCCAAAAATATCTTTAACTTTTAAGATACTTTCTTAATTATTGAATTTTATAAGTATTAGAAATGTTTCTTTTTTTTAGCATATTAAATAATGAATATGCTGCAAGCTTACTGAAGATTTCTTTAGTCATTTACGATGCGTTTCTAAGTAAATTAATATACAAATAAATATTTATAAAGTAAATATTTTTAAAGTAAATAAAAAAAATTTAATAATTTGTAAAATTTATAATTTAATAAATAATAATTTGTTGTATTATACATTTTTCCCCTGCATACTAAGGAATATATTGTATTTAAAATTTCTTAATACTTTGATAGGGTATCTGCTTGTGCAGCACTCCCACATGTGTTTTTTATTATGCATTCCCGTTTCTTTATCTGCATTGCGCTGCTATTACAGCGAACATTTAGGCAGGCGGCAATTATTTTGTTTTTTATTTCTTTCGTTTTTTCTTTAAATTTTTTATTGAACTCTTTGCAGTGGCACGTGATTTATTGATTCTCTCTCGCACTCTCCCGCAGTTGTTGTTGTTGTTTTTTTTCCCCGACTGAGAATCAATTTTTTATCGCTAATGGCAGCGAGTTGAGTAAGGTTCAATTGGTAAGGGTTCACACAGGCCAAGAGCGAGAGAAAGAGACGGGGAGAGAGAGAGAGAGAGAGTTCTCAGCATTTGATGAGTGTGTTAGCGAGTGCTAGAAACACTTATAGCATCGAACTACCATATACCATACAGTATAACATTCAAAACCTTCTCCCTAACTGATGGATTTGCCGTGGGAATTTGTAATTTCGTATGCATATTGTGTCTGTGCTGCGGTGTTTTATATGCCTCTATCTCTTTCCCACTCTCTTTCTCTCTCACTCTCACTGTCAGTCTGTGTGCGGATTCGGTTACCCTCGTTGAGCCTAAGTAAATATGATGGGTAATTTCTTTTTAAAGGTTTTGCGTGAGCCATTAGCTAAATTGCAATACGAGTAGACTGAAAAAGAGAGTGCGCTAAATCAAATTAAATAGCAGGGTGTATTGAATTTGAAACCAGGCAGACCTCTTGTGGGTTGGATAGAGGAGTGGTTAAAGGTGTTGGGAGTTAAGCTCGCTTAATTTCAAATGTATTCAATTAACGTTTTCTATTGTTGTTTTCTCTTCTCATTGCAGGTAATTGTGGATGAATGATGGCGATAAAGTGGAGGAAAATTTAGGCAGCGTTTCAATCGAGAAATCATTGAAGGATTGCTTTGAGAATATAGAGTGAAATACAATTTTATATACTTGAAAATTCTAAATTTCTATATGATTTCATTGAAACTATACATACTTTAATGATATAATATATTAAAGCTAATTAGCTGTCATATTTCTGCAACAAAAATTCTGATCGATAAAACAATGAAAAAAACAAATATTAAATACTCAAAAATTCTTGAATATGATTTCATGTGTAAAACCAAAATAGAGAGAGAAGGAAAGGGAGGCAGAGAGAGAGGGAGAGAGAAAGCTAGGGAGGGAGCGAAGCCCTGCTTGGCTTCCTCGAGCATGTCTGAGGCAAGCGGAAAAACCAAAACGCAAAGCATTCAAGCAATGACAACAGAAATTTTCCTAACTTCCCCCCTTCCGCAACTGCCAGATTTTCGTAAGGAAAATGCGAAGAAGAAGACGAAGTGCAGAAAGACAGAGAGAGAGAGAGGAAAGGAGAAAGGGAAAAAAATAATCCCCTTGGCACGCGGCAGCGACACTTCCAAGAAGCAAAAATTCGCCAGAGTCGTGACAGAGGGCTGTGCAGGGGGGAGGGCAGCGCAGGACAAGGCAAGGACACGCACAGTCGTGTGCATGTTATGGATTTTAGGGGGAGGGGCAGGCCTCTGACACAGGGCACGGGGGAAGGGGGGAGGGTAGTAAAAGCGTACCGTTATACAAACATTACATAAAAATATTAAATTTATGATGCAATAAAAAAAGAGTGTTAAAAGAGGGAGAGAGAGAGCACAAGGAAAAACAAGAGAGAGAAAGAGAGAGATAGAGAGAGCGGGCCAGGGAGGAGGGAGGAATGTCAGCATGCGTGCTGGAAGGGTACGTGACATGGAATTGGGGTTTGGGTTTCGGTTTCGGTTTCGGCTTCGGTTTTTCTTTCATTCTTATTTTTGTTGGCTGGAAAAGTGGAAACGAATTAAAGAAAATGTGCATAATGAAAATTGGACAAAGAGGAAACATTTCTCTATGCATATATCACAGAGAATGATACAAAAAAAAGGGTACCTCCCTAGCCCTGAATGACCAGTTTCAATGATCAACTGGACATGAGGCAAAACCCGTTTTATCAACCCGCTCTAATGATCTTTGAAGAGAAACGGGGGAAAAAAAAACACATTATCAAAGGCAACTGTGGATAGTTAAGAATACTAAAGGGATGGCACAATTTGATGGGGTTGCCTGCCTCGCAAAGGGTACAGCATACGAGAGGTGGCAACACTGACACACTCCACACACACACACTCTACACACGCACACACTCGTTTCTCGCACGTACGACTTTAGTCTGGTCTCTCTTTATCCCGCTCTGCTCCCTCTCCCTCTCTCTTTCGGAGAGCAGAAAACTGTCAGACGCCGTCGGCTTACTTTGACTTTTGACAGCACAAAAGTTGTGCAAATTCATGGGCGTAGGCAGGGGGGGAAGGGCAATACCAAATCCTCTCTCTCTCTCTGTCTCTCTGGAATTATATGAGAGCACGTGCCAGACACGACAAAGCGGCATCAATTTGATTGGTTTGTCGCAACAAATTTTCATTATTTCTAATATATAATCAAATTCACTGAGCTACCAAATTGGCTTTATGTATGCGATGGGAACAAAACAATTGACTTTTCCTCCTGTAAAAGGCGGCGAAAATCGCAAGTTACGATCTATTATTTGCTTGAGCATAAAATGGGATTGACAGAGATCTAATAAATATCGAAAGTTAAGCTAGAAACAAAGCGAAATGCAATGCAATCACATATGATAAGAGGGAGAATATTTATAATATTTATTCTATTGTTTTGTGTTTCCCTTCAATGTATACTCTACAAATATAATATTTATTTATTTAAATCTTATAAATATCACTAGAAACAATGTGAAATGGAACGCAATAATAATACAGAATTGCAAATATAATAATTTTATTACAGGATGATTTTGTTTTCCAATTTATTAAATAGGTTTTTCTTTTGTTCCATAGTATGCTCTTAAAGTTAATAACAACTTTAAAATTTTCATATAATTTGCACTTTAAGACACTTAAAATCATATTGCTGTAATTTAAAGCTGTAGAAACTTGTAATCTTCCCCCAAGTTTCCCTCTCAAATGTCAATTTATATACATATTTATGCTAAAATGCATAAATCTTAACTGCCTCCCCCCTATTTAATTTGCGCCATTTGCATGGATTATGTGCACATATATATTTCGTATATATGAAAGATACTATATATCCCTTACCCCATTATTATGCAATCACAGACATGTGTGTGGTCTTCAGTTCGGACCTTCTAGTTAACGCTGTGGGTGGTAGGGTGTGAAAAGGGAAAGGGGGAGCGTTAGAGGACGTATATGTAAGTAAATAATCGTAAACACGCGACGTTGCAACCAGGGAAAATCTCGTAAATCAATTTTTATACATTCTAATTATGTGATTAAGTGATTTATGAGCTTTTTGCGATCCATGGCGATGCGCCGCCAGCCGCCAGCCGGGTGGCACAGGGCGCACAGGGCGCACCTTGTGTACCCTGTCCACCCTGTCACGCTCACATTTGGCACACGCCTTGTGCGTCATTTTATGGTCAGTGTGACGTAGTCTGCGTCCACTTTCCCTCTCTCCCTTTTCCTCCCTCTTTCTATATACATTTAGTGCGCTTTTTAACACCATGTGGCAGCATCTCGCTCATCTTCAGTTCTGTTTTTCTTTTTTTTTTGGGATTGTTGACCCAGCTCAAAAAATCAACGAAAAAAAAAAAAATTAGGAAAAAAAAAAAGAAAACCCGTAAAAGAAAATCAACAAATATTTCGCTCTACATTTGGCTTCGTATTTCATTTCTCTCTCTCGTTTGCTTTCGGTTCTGTTTGTTGTTTGCACTCTTCAAACATTTTTATGGTCGCACTAAAAACGCACAAAATGTGTCCGTGACATTTATGATGTGACAATGTTACCTAACTACCCCCAGATACTTGTACCGTCGTCATACATGCTTGGAGGGGGTATCCTCCCCCCCTCCACACTTTTTATGAGCGCCGTCCATGACCCACACAAAAATTGTGTTTGCACTTTGCTTACTTTTATGCGGCTCGTTTAGTTTGTTTGTTCGCATTTTTGTGGGAAGAAGAATCTTTGCTACACTTTGAAATATGATTGGGTTCGATTTAATTGATGACTTGATTGATGCATTGCAGTGTAGAGCGTGTGTGTGTGTGTGTGTGTCTGCGTGTGTGTGTGCGTCCATTTGCCGTTGATTTATTGCTTGCGGTGGTGTCGTAAAGGAATTAATACGCTTGCGGCATTTTTAAGTGTCCTCTTTGACCCTGTTCCATTCCATTTCGTAACATTTATGGCAGGTTAAATGTTTAGCAATGCGTGTGGCATTTTTAAGTTCATTTTCATTGCATTTAGATTAGGTTTTGCATGGTTGTTTGACTACCTACCTATAAAAACTGAAAAATATATGGTTGCTCGATTTTTGTTCTATGCCATTTCGTTTCTAACCTCAAATCGCTTCAACTTTTTATACCCTTCGACCATTGAAAATGGTCAAAAAAGGGTATACTAACTTTGTGCAAAATGTATGTAACAGGCATAAGGAGGCGTGGCAGACCCCATAAAGTATATATATTCTTGCTCAGGATCACTAGCCGAGTCGATTGAGACATGTCCGTCTGTCTGTCCGTCTGTCCGTCTGTCCGTCTGTCCGTCTGTCCGTCTGTTTGTTTGAGACAACAGATCTCAGCTATTAAAAAAGCTAGAGATACAAAATTTGGCATGAAGGTTCCTGTAAATCATAGGCAGATAAAGTTTATCTCAAATTTTTGATGCCACGCCCACCGCCCCCGCAAATCGGTTATTTGCGATTATTAAGCAAAGTATTAAACCCATAACGTTCTGCTTTGGTATGTATAAAGCTAAATGCAATATGAACATATCCTCCAAATTACAATCCGATCGGACTAATAACACAGAAGTTATTAAAGTCAACGTTTTCAGTACAAATGTTCGGTACGGGCAGCAGCCGACGCGCTGCTTTGAGCAGTTGACGCCGACGTCGACGTTGCGTCGTGTCGCTTTACTCTTTACGCGCGTCGCTGTGTGAGTGCGAGCGAGTAAGCTATATGTAGTAGAAGAATTTGTGCAGAATTTTTGTTTGAAATTATGAGTATAGTTTCACGCTTGTAACGGATTTTAAAAATTGGGAGAAGGGTATCTTACTGTCGGGCGCCCGACTGTAGCTTTACCTACTTGTTATCAGTATATCCATTCAAGATTGTATGTTTAAGCATCGTTGTTCCATTTTACTGCATTGTTTGATATCCTTACCTATAAATCTGAAACATTTATGCTCTTTCTAATTTTGTTCTATGCCATTTCGTTTCTAACCTCAAATCACTTCAACTATTTATCAGTTTATCCATTCAAGATTGTATGTTTAAGCATCGTTGTTCCATTTCAATGCATTGTTTGACTACCTAACCTATAAAAACTGAAACATTTAATCTTTTTGATTTTTGTTCTATGCCATTTCGTTTCTAACCTCAAATCACTTCAACTATTTATCAGTTTAAATGTTAATTTAAGATTGTTTAAGCATTTTTGTTCTATTTTAATCTATTCTTTGACTACCTAACCTATAAAAACTGAAACATTTATGCTCTCTCGATTTTTGTTTTATGCGATTTCGTTTCTAACCTCAAATCACTCCCTCTTTATATCGGTTTATCCATTCAAGATTGTCTGTTTAAGCATCGTTGTTCGAATTTAACCCATTCTTTGACTACCTAATCTCTAAAAACCTAACCTTTTATGCTTTTTCGATTTTTGTTCTATACCATTTCGCTTCTAACCTCAAATCACTGGCATCATTTATCAGTTTAAGTGGTAAATATGTTTACCCAACCCATTTACTTTTAAAACCCTTTTTGATTCTCGTCTCGATGCGCTTTGCATTACAATAGATATCGATTTATAGAGAGCCCGCTCATTAATAACTTCGCTTTGCTTTTGACAATCTTGTAAATGGTATCGTGCTTGGCAGCTAATCGTTTCATTGATTGATCATTTCTAAACTAGCGAACACTTTGTAAGTGTCAACTTTGTTTAATGATACTACGATTGATAAAAGGTTTGGGGGAAAAAGAGATGAAAGGATTAATTGTGTAGATCTTTTCAAAAGCTCTAACCCTCTCGGATCTCTTTTTGAAAACAAAGTGAAACGCTTAAAGTTTCCACTAATTCCATGATATCTATTCAAAAAGTAAATCCTCTCAGTCTATAGGGGTGCATATTTTCGACCCTTGAACATAATTTATGAGTTTTTTAATGCAAACCAAACAAAGTCAAATGTCCGTCAGTTGTGTCACGCCTTGAATGCGACGACCGACCGACCGAACGACCATACGCAAATTTAAAGGATTATCAAATGCAAAACGAAAGAGAGAGAGAGGGAGCGAGAGAGAGGGAGAGAGAGAGGGTTCCTTGAATCTCATAAATCATGGAATCAAAATGCCACGTCGGACTAAGCGTTAAGCTCTTTGGATGAGGCGTATAACATGCTGTAAAATATGCAGGGAAAAATGGGGAAGTCGTTGGGGAGAGGGATGAATCGCGCCCTGCTTCAAACATGTGCTAAAACAGACCTGGTTGAAATAGCTAACTATTTGTTGAGAATTTTAGAAGAAACTACTTGAATACCGAGTTAAGTTTTTTAGTAATTGATGGGATTTTTTGTATTTGTGAGTAAAGATATTTTGCCTTGTATCTAACAAGTTTCTGGAAGATACTAACAAATTTTAGCTAAGAAAAGTTCTTGTAAATACTTAAATTTCAAGCTGAGTTTTATAGTTAGAGCTGCAATTTTTTGTAGAGATAAAGTTAACTAAACTGCCATATATTTAGTATAAATTACAAAAACAAATACTAAATAGATACGAAAAATCCCAAATTGTTATTTTGTTATGTTATTACAGTATATACTACAAATTTAAAATAAAATACCAAATTGTTTTAATTTTTTTTTCTGAATAAATTCGTGTGTACCATATATAAGCTTTGTTTATGCAAAATTTCATAACTAAAGTAAAGAATGATGTGATCTATAGTTTCTAACACACCATAATATTTACGGAATATTTTTTTTAACAAAGTATTCCTATCTTTAGTTTGATAAAGCAACTGCATAATAGGAGTATTTATCCACTTGGCTCATTTATCTTGAATACTTTTCAACTCTCAATTTGCGTACTCTCGCCGCGCTGCGAAAGCTGGCAAGGCTTAAGATTTAAACCTGACTAACGTTCATGGTGGGGATTTACATACTGTATTTCTTATGCCATGTCACGTTCGCGCCGCAGCAGTCCTTGAAGCACAGCAGTTGCCGCCCCCCCTCCCCCTCTCTCCCGCAGCCTCTGCCTCTCCCCTTCCTTCCCCCCGCTTGGCAAAGTCTGCGCAAACTTTGTGCGCTTTGGTCGCCGCGTTTCGCATTTCCTGCTCGTCTTTTTTTTTTTTTTTTTTTTTTTGACTTATTTTTAGTAAATAATAGTTAGTTAGTTGAGGTTTTATTTATTTTTATTTGTTGTTGCCTTTTTGCTTTGCTCCTCCTCTGTTGTTGCTGCTGTTTTCCTTCATAATTATTATTCCTGTTGTCTGTGGTGGCAAATGGCAGCTGCTGCCTGGCAGCAAATGCTTCCTGCAGCAAGAAGGACAAGCTCCTCCAGGAGGAAGAGGCGGGAGGCGAGCTGGTCTTCTCTTTGCTTTCGCCATTTTGTTTGGCCTGGATTAGCATAATGCTATTTATTGTTGTGCTTTCTCGTTGTCATTCTCTCGTTGCTGGTTTTCAGTTAATGTTGTTCGCACAGCTTCTTCTTCTTGTTCTACTGCTTCTACCTCTTCTTCTTGCATTTCTTTTCTTTTGTGGTTATGTAAATAAATTCACAACTTCCGCATTGCAACTGCGCTTCGCTCTCTCTCTCTCTCTGCGCTTCTCTTGCCTTCTCTATCGCAGCTTGTTATCGCAAACTTTTGTTGCTGTTTCTCAATTCATTAATAATTCCGCCGCAAGTTGTGCAACAGCTCTCAAATTTCCAATTTACACTTTATGAACATGTAAATTGACGACTTCCAACCCGCTATGGGGTAAAAAGAAGAAGAAAAAAACCCAACAAGATATGTGGGTGAAAGAAGGAGAGAGAGTGGGCAGTTTGTTTTTCAAGTGCTCCAACTCGAATTGCTGCATAAACAAAATTGGATTGAAGTACTTCAAGCTAAGTGGACGAGTATCTGCAGCAAATGGCAAAAATCTCTGGTTGCCACGCCCCCCCACAGGCTGCAAAAATTCAGATCCTTCGCCTATTTCTAACTATATTTCGTTTCTTTTTTTTTTTTTTTTGAATCTATGCTCTTTGCATAGCAAAGAGAATTGCAAAGAAGTTGAAGGCACCTTTTTAAACATTTTAGTTAGACTAGCAAATACCCTATAAACAGTTTAAAATTCGAAAAATATGTTCAAGCAATATGCAGAAAAATACGAATATATTCCAAGATTTGCAGGTTCTTCTCTTAAAGTAACATTTATTTTACTTAAAACAATAAACCTTATTTTAATCTTTTTGAGAAATAATA
Organism: Zaprionus kolodkinae; assembly: GCA_018901885.1. Taxonomy (NCBI): domain Eukaryota; kingdom Metazoa; phylum Arthropoda; class Insecta; order Diptera; family Drosophilidae; genus Zaprionus; species Zaprionus kolodkinae. The sequence continues at coordinate 2,258,221 of JAEIFM010000247.1, read as the reverse complement.
TAACTCCAAGATATATACAAAATCTTTATGGAAAGTGCCCTCAAGCTATAGGAAAATAAAAGCAAGCATATCAGGCAAGCCACTCACTTTATTTATGACATAAATTCCAATTAAGTGGCGCAGTTCATATAGGAATGTTATCAACAAAAAAATAAAGAAAAGAAAAGAGAAAAAACCCGCATAAGTCATTGTTAACCCTTAGGCAGGGCCGGTTATATCGCACACAGGTTACATGTTAAATTGTCATAAGCCTTAAAAATTCCATTATGATTATTTACTCAAGTATCAGGCCAGGGTACCCCCTTTAGCAAGAGAGTGGAGAGACATAAAACACAAACAAAGAAATGAAGGGGGGGGGGGAGGAGATAAGGCAACAAGGTTTTCTAAACGAATAAATCTGTTTGTACTGCTGGCAGGATACGTTCACACACGCATAGAGAGGGAGAGAAAGAGACATGTGCTTATAAAAATTGTAAAATATTTTCACACACACACACCGAGTCCTGGAAATAAAGCTAATAAATGAGAAGTTTACGCGACGGCCCAGGCAACAAATCCCATTTACAAGGATATAACGTATACGTAGTCCCACTGGCGACTGCAGTCAAAACAAAAACAAAAACAAAAAAGTCACAGACGAAGGCGAAGAGAAGCAGAAGAAGAAGGAGAAGGAGAGAGGCAACGCTGCAGGATATGCAGACAAGACAAACAAGTCACGAAACGAGGAGCAAACGAGCACGAGCGCAGAGACAAGTGCAGAGAACACAAAAACAAAAAAGAAAGAAAAAAAAAAGAAAATAAAAAACAAAAGCGAGCCGCAAAGATTTGCAACATAAATATTTTCGTTTCGCAGACAGTTCTCGTCGGCGCGTAGCACAAGCGATATAAACATGATTGTACACGTATTTACAAACACACACACACAGAGACAGAGACACACTGTGTACAACTGTAACTGCATACATATATACCTTCTCTCTTTCTCCCTCTCGCACTATGTAAATGCGGCATTTATTTGTGCATTACGAGTTGATTTTTAACCGAAAAATGCCGGCGCGGCCATGTTGTCTCTCTGTGTGTGTGTGTGTGCTTGCAACAAAATGGCGGCCGCAAAACAAATGGCGTCGTTGATGAGTGTTAACTGTAGTAGTAGTGTTGCATAGCGAGGAGTGTGAGCGGGGGGGCAGTGTTGAAAAACTGCAACAGAAATCACAAACTGTGCACGCTGCCGTTTTTCATTATTTTTGTGAGTAATATGCGCAATGCATCAGGCTCAGCAGCAGCAGCAGCAGCTACTGACAGTGTACGGTGGTGGGGAAGGGGAAAAGGGGTGCCTCCTTCAGTCTGTGCCCAAATTGAGCATATTATTATTGTTGCTGCTGCTGCAGCCGGCCGCACTTGACATATTCCTGCTGCATTTATTTTCGGGTTACAGTGCTCCCTACTTCCCTCTCCCCCTCGCCAAATGAAGCTAAGTACACATACACTGCGAGAAAATTTCGTAAATGCAATTGTCCACACGCTGCAGTGGCGCGGCCAGCGAGGGGGGACAGACTGACTGTATTTGTGCACTTGTTTGCCATTTTAATGCCGTCTCTCTTGAAATGTTTGCTCCACAAAAAAAAAAAAAAAAAAAAAAATACAAAAAATAAATAATAATAAAATAATAGGACAACACAACTCTGTGCTATAATCGCATAAAATGTCAGAAATGTGTGTGTGTGTAGGGGGAAACAACAAAAACAGCAAAACGCGTACTTAAAATGCAGTTTTTATGTGCCGGAAATAATACCAAAAGTAGTATGTGAGCTTGTACAAAGCAATAAAAAAGAAAATAACTTAAAGAAAACAAAAAACAAATATTATTAATATTATATTTATATTATGTATGTTAAAAATCAAAACAAAGTGTGTTTAATTAAAACATTTTTGCAAAAATAAGGGAAATATTATTTTCACGCAGATATTTATGCAATTTTCGCTGCGGTTTATTAACAAGTTTTAAATTTCAATTTGAATGGGGAAAAAACATATACAATTTTGGTATTTTGTTTAAGAACAAACAAATTGATTATCTGCAAAATATTTAGGAAATGTTGTGCTGTTATTTATTAGCGAAAATTTCACGTATATTCATTGATAGGAAAATCAGTCTATATTTGCTATTTTAAGCTGCAAAATATTTATGAAATTTACGCTTATAATCGAAAAAAAAAATAAAATACTATATTGAGAAATTTCATAAATTTCCATTTATGCAAGCAATAAGCAAACAAACTGGGGAAATTCCTTGGCTAAATTGTTTATAAAAAAAATTTCATAATATTTCTATAGTTGCAAAAGGTGGGAATACCTCAGTCCCCCCTAATATATAGTGCGATTTCACTCTTGATTTCGTTTTTAATTAAGTTTGGAGTGTTTTTCATTTGTTTTGTTTTTATTTTTTTTTTTGCACGGGCAACGCATAAATTTTGTGCTCGATTTAGGTTGTGGGCGAGCGAATCGGCTTTATTGTGCAATCATGTGTGTGCGCACACACACTCTCACACACACACACACGCACACTAACACACTGACACGCATAGCAAATGCACGCAGAGGCGCAGTCGCTCGAATTGCGATGCAGATAAGTTGTCGACCTTAGCCCACAAAAGGAGAGGAGGGGGGCGAGAAATGTGTAGAGAAAAAGGCAGGGAAGGGTAAACAAAGAGTGCAAAGAAAACAAAGCGTGAGAAGGGGTCAAAGTGAGAACAAATTGTGAGAGAAACTGGCAAAAAAAAAAATAAACAGAAAACTAAAATAAAAAAGAGAGAAAGGTGCCAAGTAGCGTGCACAGTTAATGAGTTTTTCAACCTACACCCACCAACCCCCCTCCCACTGCCCCTCTCCCCGAGCAAGCGAATTAAAATGTAGCACGAAATGAAGAAATGTGCCACATAGGAAAAGGGTTGGAAAGGGGGTGGAGGGGGAAGGGGCCAAGCAAAATATAGGGGGCTATGCGGTGTCATAAATCTGTGCAGCAGGGCAAAAAAGTGCAGCGCAATTTGTTTGCAAGTCATGTGTGTGAGCGGGAGGGCAGTCTAGAAGAGTGTGTGTGTGTGTGTGTGAGGTGTGTGTGAGGTGTGTGAGAGGTGTGTGAGAGGTGTGTGTGATGTGTGTGTGTGCATGCTAATGTGTGTGTTTGTGTGTGTGTGTGTGCATGTTTGTCGGTGCGTTCTAATTATGATGTCAACAATGCGCGTAGCTAAGGTGCTGTATAAAAGGGGTGGGGTAGGGGGAAGCCAAGTGTGCGCCAAGTGCTAAAAGTAGAGTATCCACTTGGCACTCCACTCTATCGCACTCCACTGCATCGCACTCCGCACTCATGCCGCATTCATTCATTTAACGCGAGCGGTTTCTCTCTTTTTTATATTTTTTTTCTTCTCTCTTGTTGTTGTTGCTCTCTCAAGTGCCTGAAAGTAGGCAACATTAATGCAGCAAACTGAATTAAGCACAGCAAATAAGATAAATTTCAAGTGTTGCAAAATGGGGGAAAACAGAAAAAGTTTGCCAACACTTGCTGTGCAAAATTAAGGGAGAGAGAGAGAGAAACAGTTCGATCTCAGTGTTTACTAATGTCTACTAAAGACAATAAATATTATTTATTATTTTTATTAATATAAAATAATATACTATTATTTGTAATTATTTCGTCGTCTGTAAGCCAGAGAAAAATATTTTTTCTTAAACCTACCAAATATCTAAAAATTATTTTATTTATTTTGTATTTATAATAATAAAGTATATCAATTTATACTTGGAGAAATATGTATATTTTCATACTAACCCCTTTTCTTTTCTCTATATCTTTGCAGCTATGGCTTAAGGAAAAGCTACTCCTAACACAATCAAGTTGTTCGCAAAAAAGTTATACCCCTCATATAAAATACACTCCCTAAAAGAAAGTAAACAAACGTAAATCAAATTTCAAAACAAAACGCGCTCAGTTTTTATCGACTTTGTTAAACAAAATTTGTTAAACAAAAGAAAAATATAAACGAAAATAAATACAAAAAAGAACTGAAAAAAAAACAAACCTGAATTATATTTGCCATAATAAAATAGCGTTTAAATAGTAAGTAAATAAGCAGAGGCAGTTAATAAATTTAATAATAATCCCTACGATAAACACACACACACTGACTGAAAATAATCAACAAATCGAACAGAGAATTACGTAAATTTATGCAAAAATAGAAATGTTTCATTTTCCCAACTCGGCAAATATAGAAATCAAGCAAAGCTACAATAAAATCCAATACAATTATCACAATAAACCAAACAGCAACAAACACATAAATCATAATAATAATAATAATAATAAAAATATTAATCAATTGAAAAGCCACAAAATGCATCTGGAAAGTGCAAAGAAATTACGTAGCCATCTACAACATTATCGTCTAACCGAGAGTATTGGATGGCTGCAAGTCTTCCTATTGCTGACACTATTTGTGATCGGTAATCAAAGTGCCTGGCAGGAGAATATACGACCAAAACTCTATGTGGAATTAGGTGAGTTCCCCAAAAATATTAGTAACTTCATAGTGTCAAAATACTAAGGATATTTGGGTCAGTTGTATGCTCAGTTTTTATGCGGAATGCCTTTATATTCACAGTTTAAGCTCTATATATATTCAGCAGTAAAAAAAAGAAGTGAGGTGTTTGTATGAACATCAATAACTTGCATATAATAAAAGCTAGAGCTATTAAATTTGGTAATCATATCTCTTCATAGAGCACACAACTTAAGCTGCTCTTAGAATTCAGCCACGCCCCCTAACGCCTCTGTAAATCGAAAAAAAACTTTTCAAAAACGTAATTTTGAAGCTTAAACATACGAGAATTATATACAAACATGGAAATCATTAAGGAAATAATTTAAGTAGCTTTATTACTGAATTTCTCTCCTGTGTCCTGAGCTAATAGAAATGCCAATCTAAATTATGAGAAAGCAGCTATCTCTCTCTTTCTCCCTCTCTCTCTCTTTCTGTATGAATCAACTGCCAAAAAACTTTAATAGTTACTTTGTGCGCAAGCTGCAAAATCTAATTTGACTGTACTACAGACATAAAAGATATAAGATACATGGGGGAGTTAGGATGTGGAGACAAGACTAACCCACAGTGGGTTGAACTGGCGTCGGCTGTCTGCACATGGCAAGGTGCGAGTAAGAAATAAAGCAATAACTTGTGAAGTAGTGTAGCACACACTTACACACACACACACACTCGCACACACACCCTGAGACACACACGCTCGCTTACACTTGGCTCTCTCTCAGGCGGCGCATCCACACGTCTGGTATCTTAACTATAAATGGCAAAAATTCCTGGAAGACATTATTTGCATAAAAGTGGCGAAGCTTTTCACACACACACGAGACACACACAGAAAGAAATATATATATAAATATAGTACTATATAGTGTGGAGAGTAGAAAACTTGCCTTGGCAGGGGGTAATTCCTGCTGCCTCGAGCTACGTCATCATCATAGTCAGTTGCATATGCAAATTTGGCTAAAAAGTTCTGCGACATGAGCAGACAGATAGAGCTACACACGTGTGTATATACTACGCCATACTATATATATATATATATATATATATGTATACTATATATGACTTTGTTTGCAGATGAAGCAGAAAAGTTGCCAAAGAAAAGAACTAAATTCTAAAAAATACATATATTTTGCACGCTTCAGAAATTACGTTATTAAATGTGCATTTGGCACACACTAAATGTGAACAACACACACCCACACTCACACACACGCATACACACACCCTTGCACTGCTCTGCACTGCATTACACTACACTGTAAAATGGCAGCTGGCAACACTGGCTGAGCCTTTTTAGACAAGAGTCACATCAGGCGCACATGTGCTGTTTATAAATGAGCCAACGAAATGGAGTCAAGACTCGCTTTCTCTTCCCTCTCTTGCTCATTTTCCTCTCCCTCTCCCTTTCTTTCTCTCTCTTTTTTTTGGGGTTGCCTGGGAACTCATTGCAGGCAGGAAGTAATTCAAATGAATGTGTCACTGCTAAGGAAAATGCATAAAGAAAATGCAAAAGATATCATGTTGATATGAATGAGAATGTAGTGCCATAACAGTCGAGAAAGAGAGAGAGAGGGAGAGATAGGGAAAGCAGTGGCAGATATATGGCCTAAAACCAGAAATTACATTTTTAGTTTTGGCTGGCATATCTATCTGCCTTATATGGTAGATAAGGAGACACTTAGCATGTGAGTGCACAGAGAGAAAGCTGAAGTTTATTTTCAATTTTCATAAGAAGAAAAAAATAAAAAATATAATCATAAATATATATTATTAAATTGTGCATATATTAAAATTTTGTTGGATTTGGTTGGATTTAAAACAAAAATATTATAATCATAAATATATATCAATAAATTGTGTATATTTTAATGAATTGTGTATATATTTAAGAACTAAAAGATCTCCATGCTCCAACTCAGTGAAGAGTTTTTTCTAAAGATGAGTTAGTTTCAAGAAAATAATCTTTTTTTTTTGCGAATCTTTTGCTTTTTCATTCCACAATAAAGAGTATTTTCAGCAGCTCATAGTGCCCCGCACTACTCTATACCCTGATTGAGTTTTCTTGAAAATTTCGCCAGCATTCGCTATAAGGTTTACTTAACTGATTAGCTGCATATAGGGCGACGCGTTGCACTCTGCCGCGATGACGCTTGGGCTGCTTTATCAGGCTTAAGTCAAGGTAATCTCTGTGTGCGGTGCCCTGTTAAAACCAATTACTTAGCCAACGCCCTTTTTGGGAAGCGTGTGGTGTATGTGTGGGGGAAGGATTGTCAGTTTTATGTGGGTGGTAGGGGGGCGTGGCACGTGGCATGTGTTAAAGTTCATTTAAAATCCATCAAGAGGCAAGTTGTAAAAACCTTCGGGCTGGGTGACAATTTCTTTCTCTTTTTTTTGCACTCATGCATAAGAGCGTAAAATAAGGTTAATGTGCAAATTATGAATGCGGGAGTGAGACAGCGCAAGAGAGAGAGAGAGAGAGAGAGAGAGAGTGAGATGGAGCATGAGCTGTAATTGAAGCAGTTGCCAGGGTCGCAGGAAGACGTCGTTTGGCGTCGTTGAGGACATTTGTGACCAAGTAAAATGAAAGTGCAGTGCGAAAGGCAATGAAAGCAGAGAGAGAGAGATGGCAAGAGGGCGAGAGGGGAGAGAGCGAGAGAGGGAGGGGGAGAGCGCGAGGGAACGTTAGTGAGGCTTGTGCCAGGGTAATGCATTCATATGCCATTGTTGTTGTTCTTGTTGGGGGGAGGAGTTGGCCCAAAACAAAGAAACTTGCCAGGCTGCTTAGGGTCCCCCTCCCCCCTCAGCTTGTTGCAACCGCACACGCATATAAAATATTACAACGCACACACACACACACACACACACACACACACACACAGAGTTGCATTTGACAGCCGCAAGTGGTTGTCATTAGGCGAAGCTTTTTTGGCCTCAAACGATGCAACAACAAAACGAGCATTTAAATGCGGCGTGCAGAGGTGTCCCGTTTGGGGGGATGGGTCGGGGGGTTGCAAGGACACTCTGCTTTGAAATTACTTCTATCAAGTGGGGTGCGCGGTTAATGTTGATCGCTTTGTGGCACTTTAAACCTTCCCCCCCCCACAGCTGCACTTCAACTTCACTTTGGGCCACTTCATTTTCCCAGACATTTCCTCCCAAAAAAATAAAAGAAAAAAAAAACCGCAGCTTATGCTGATTTTTCTTTTCCAAAAGCTACGTGCCAGAAATGCAGACGTTTTCGTTTAGGGTTGCGAAATGTGTATAGGGTTTTTCGGGGAGTGAGAGTTCCTTAAGTTGCCCCCGGCTGCATTATCATCAGCGACCCTGTCTATATGCATGAAAATGAGTTAAGCTAATGCCAAATCGATTTCATTATTGTGAGAGCAGAATGAGAAAAGATAAAAATAAATAAAATAATAAATAATAAAATAAATAAAAATATATAAATTATTTTTTAAATATTTCTCTATCATATCAGCTGTTGTCCTACTCTAGTTTCCTGCAGCATCATCGCGGACATAACTGAAATGCGATTATTATACATATGTGTGATAACATATATGCCTTGAGTATCATATAATCTGAAATTCCTAAAGTTCCAAGCAAATAGAGTCGCTGCCTCATAACTAAGCGGTCCCTAGAGACATGTGTGCTTATATGGAGTGCACTACCTTCCTCCCCCCAACAAGTTGAGTAAGAAAGAGAGAGGTAGAGGCAGACAGAAAGAAAGAGAGAGAAATAGATACAAAATATACCACACAGCGCGAGCCAGGAAATTATGAATTCCACAATTTGCTCAAGATGCCATTCCCATAACAGTCGTCCAACTGTGCCTACTTAATATAATTTGAATAAAAGTAATATGCAAATATCTAGAAGAGAAGAGAGAAGGCGAATAAGAGAAGAGGAGAAGAAGGAGGAAGGGAAAACAACAGCGAGGAAACCAATGTCAGACATAATATTTTTAGTTGTCGCATTTCCGTCGACTATCCAAAAATGCATATGCAAATCTAAATGAGTGGGAGAGAGACAGTCAGAAATTGAAAAAGAGAGAGAGAGAGAGAGGGAGAGAAAGGGGGGAAGGAAAGCACATATAAGTACAAGTGAGTGAGGCAAATGTATGGCAGGGGAAGGCAGCAGGAGGGGACGAAATTATGTGAGGCGCGTGTCAAGTGCGCTAAATATATACAGGAACTATACGGAGAACTTCTTGCCTGTCTTGCCAGTTTGCCTGGCTACCCCTACCTCTGCCTCTATCCCTTTCCTCTCCCCCTTTCCTCTCCCCCTCCCTACCCCTTCTGCTTCCCCCCTGGCTGTACTGCAATTACATTGTGAATTAAATTGTAATGAGGCGCATGCGGCGGCAAAATATGAAAATGAGCGGCGCGAAAGCGAAAAGTAAAGCTGAAATAAGTATTGAAAGGGGGTAGTATGGGGGGGAATTACCGAGGGGGGGGGAGGGGTTATATGGCATTGCTCTCAAGCAATGGCAATTAACAGTTATGTTTGCTGTACACCAACACGTTGCAGACAGTTTTAATGATGGCGTCGCCTGCGTCGACTTCGCTGCCGCTGCGCTTGCAAAACTATTTTTAGGCGATGCAGTCGATGGCTCTGGCCACCGGAAAGCAAGTGAGGGAGGGGAAGAGGAGGAGGGGCAGGAGGTGCTCCAAGTGTGTAAGTGTAACCAACAAGGTTCTGACCAGACAGGGCAGAGGAGGAGGCAGAGGGAGGTAGAGGGAAGACAGGTTCGTTTCGTTTCATTCGCTTAATTGGCTGCAACGGAAGTTCACGTAATTTTCAAGACGGCGACGACGGTTGCTCAATTTCAAGTTAAATTGCGCGGAAGATCATCGATAGCCTGTTCACCCCCCCACCCCCCCAAGCACTCCCCCTACATATATAATACTTGCACGTCTTGTGGTCTAGTCGATGTCGTCGTCGCTGCCTGTTGAATTATGCGTGATAGTTTTGGCAAGATAAAAGCGAATACAGGTAGAAGGAGGGAAGAAGAAGAAACTGAAAGTCGCCATGAATTTCATTTAAGGGTCAGCAGACTAGACAATGTTTTAAAATAAGAAAAAAAAAATCGCACTGATTACTATCGATAAAGTCTGCAGGAGCTAGCATATGTTATATATCATTTATAAGAGTAAATTACAGCTTTATAGCGCACTCATTCCATAGAAGTAAATTTAGCTACTGTATATGCAATAGTTACGGAGTTATTATAGACAGTTTTGGGTTTGATAACTTTGTGTTTTCATTGGATAAAAATTCAATTAGCAAAGAAATATTAACACTTTACATTCGAGGAGATAAATTGATTTAAGTTAAAGAATTACACAAAGTTTCAGCTGCTAAAGTTGACTATAGCGTCAGATAAACTAATTTATAATATTAATCATAGATATTTTGATAGTTTAGCTTGACAAACCATTCATATAATACCCTAACAGCGCTATCGTTAAGTTTTACGCAGTATATTCAAATTTCATTAGGTAATGTTAATTATTTAGATATTTTATTAAAAGTTTTTGTGAGTTTTCCATCGCAAGAGCTTATCAGGCATTTAAAAGTAAAAACCCATCAGTACTATATTAATTAATACATAAGTTCATAAAGTTTCGGCTACTGAATTTGATTGGAGACTGAGTTATATGAATATACCTTTCAAATTCAGTATACTATCTGTTCTTGCCAGCTAAAACACTGAAGAGATCATGCCTCCTAAGATTTCTTAACAATTTAAGAGCACTTTAAAGTAATTTATTTACAAAAATTACACAATTTCCTGAACTAAACTAAAAGTGCTCACAGGTTAAATAAAAACCTAAAATTAAAAAAAAAAAACTCTTGCAATGCGAGGCATTTGCCGTGTAATTTGTGCTGGGAATTACAAATCACTGGAATGTGCTTTAAAATAAATTCAAAAGGAGCAGCCCAAGTAACACCCTATCAATTACGACAGCCAAACGGCAATTTAGAAAGAGACAGGGAGAGAGAGAGTGAGAGAGAGAGAGAGCATTTCATGGATTGAAACGGCTTTCTTAATTGAGTGCTCATTTTCCGGTTAGGAAGTTTTTATGCCGAGAAAATAAATTACACACATGAGTGCAATTTGGAGACGGAGCAGGAGCAGGAGCTGGAGCTGGACAGGAGCCGGAGCTGTGCAGGAGCCGTAGCCTGATGTCCTTCTGCGTCTGAATGCAGAAGCAGGCGGCGGCACTGAAGCATTAACCTGGGTCAACTGAACAATCAGCTCATAATAGCGTTAATCAAAAAGTTGCACACGTTGCAGTGGCAACAAATGCTGCAGCCAGAGGCGGAGGCAGAGGCAGAGGCAACAACAACACAACCTGCCGCTGGGGCAGATTGAACGTTTAACGATGATGCCAGGAAGATGCGCTCTGCGCTCTGTTGGGTTCAATGGAACCTGCCACACCCTGTGCGAGTGTGTGTGTTTGTGTGTGTGTGGCACGGCATGTGGCACGGCTGCCCTTGGTCGCCAGGGAAATTAGTAATACGACAAGCGCAGTGGCTGCCCGCTGTGCTGCAGTGCAGCTGCCCCGTGCCCCATGCCCCTTACCTCTTCTCCAGGCTGCTGCTTTTGGACAAATGAGTTGCATGTCGCCAGCACACACAGCCTCCTCTCCCTCTCTCTTCCTCCTCTCTGCCTTTCTCCCTGTCTTCACTTATTCTCTTTGTTCTCTCGTGCAACGTCTTCGGCTTTTTGTCTCTATAAATTTTGCCACTGATCGTCCCCGGCTTGGCGCCTCGCCAGTAATTGAAATGGCGTAACGACAAAAATTGAAGCGAATTTCCACAACGCTTTTCTCTGCTTTTCCTTCCGTCCCCTGGAATGGAAAAAAAAAGTTAAAGCGCAGCGTAGAAAAATTGTGAAAAAAATGTGAAGCTGAAAACTTTGTGCAGCGCGCGCACAAGTAAAAAGTTAATATTGATAAATTGATTAAAAGTTTAATAATTGTACATTTTGTTTTTGGTCTTTCACGTGCGACACGCTCTCGCTCTGTTCCTGATTAGTTTGCTAGTTTGCTGCCCCTGCCCCCTGCCTCCCTCTCTCCCTCTTTCAACCTTATCGACATTGGATGTCAGGGAAAAGGAAGCAAACTTATTGTCTCGCCACGCAAAAGTTTGCTTAGCTCGCAAAATTAAAAATTAATTGCCCAAGTGCAACTTATGCCTTTTGTTGCAACATTGTTGTTTTTGCTGCTGCTGCTGCTGCTATTATGATTGTTGCGTGCGGCTTTTACCATAGTTTGTGGCATCGATTGGCAAGCTGAAACTCATTTTGCTTTCTAAAGCACTTTAATGATAATGAGTAGGGAGAGAGAGAGTAGCAGGAGAGAGAGAGAGAGAGAGGAAAAGAGCAATAGAGAGCGAGGGTTCTGTAGTCGATAAGTTGGCAGTTTGTTTGATTGAAAAGTTAAACATATTATTTACGTGGGGATTTTGCTTTTAGTTCTAATGAAAATGTTAACTTTTCTTTACTTATTTGAGTAGTTTTAGAAAACTTTAGGAGCTGCTCTTATGCTTTATAATATATAGTAAATGTTCGATGGATTTTTTAGGTTTTCAATTAACTGAAAGTTATTTATTTATTTTATTAATGCTTCATATAATTGGACTTCTATCTATACACTTATTTTTTGTTTATTTCGAATATTGTAATAATCAGTAATAAATTAATATGAGTGGATTACTGATACTCTTTAAATAAAAATTTAAGTACACATTTACATGAATAATTTCTATTATTAAGATGAATATCTCGTAGTATCAGAAATATGCTTTCTATAATTCTATCAACATTATACATATCAGAACTATGATATTCCCAACTAAAACTTCCTCAAAATGTGTGTTTTATCTAGATCTCTTGTTTTTTTTTATCTCACTTCCTGCTTCTTCATTACTTTCCACTTGCGTGCCCTTACTTATTGATCTCTATGCGGTCGTAAAACTTTGCTCAACATCGATTTAAGACCCCCCTCCATTTTCCACTCAAAGTGTACATGATATTTCACTATTTTATGCGCTGTTAATGCACTGTAAAGCCAAGTGTAAAGAGTTAATGTGGGAGAATAAGGTGGGGGAGGTACAGAGAGGGTCTCCTTAGACACTTGAGAGCCATTAGGCATTTGAAATGTAATTATGCATGTCATTCGTACATCAACTTACGCATTCCTTGGCACTTCATTACATACACTCGGGCATCGTCTCATTAAAAATGAAGTCACGCCTGGGGAATACTTAATATACTTAAAAGGGAGATGGAGTAGAGAGCGAGACAGAGAGAGAGAGAAAGAAAATTGCGATGAACATGTACACAAATCACAATAGGAAACCAGAAGTTTTTCGGGCTAAAACTTTTCGCCAAACAAAATGCAAAAAGCGAAGCAGGAGAAGGAGGAACTGAGAGGGAACAAGAGATATGATGTTGGCAAATAGTTTCGAGGGCAAACAGAGAACGCGAGTACAGGAGAAAATCAGCATGACAATTATAATGATAATGAGAGTGGTGAAGGAATGTAGAGAGAGACACAGAGAGAGAGAGAGACAGAGAGAGAGAGAAAGGGGGAGATCCTGATGAAAATGTCAGTGAATGACAGTGGGGAATGCACAAAATGAATCCGCAGCAGCAGCAGCAGCTCAACTTCTGTCGAGTCATCATCAACTGCCAACTACAACTCTATAGAGTACCCCCTGTACTCCCCTGTCTCCCCCTCCCCCTCTATAAAGTTCCACTGTGCAGCTACATTGAATGCAATTAAAAAAGTTGAACTTCAGGCGGCGGCGACGCTGCTTTTTTTTTTATTTGTATTTTTTTTTTTAATTTTCATGCATATATTTTGGTGTCTATAACCCCACTGTACCCCTTCTGCCGCCGCCCATGTTTGTGTGTGTGTGTGTGGGTTAAGTGGGCACGTTTGCGCTTTTCTTTTTTCGCTGTCTTGTGGAAAATGTTCTAATTAAATTAATTAACAGGAAAATGAGTTGCTCAACAGTTGTCGTTGTTGTCGCTATCAATGTTATTGCTGTAGCAGGAGCAGGTAGGGGGCGGGGGGAGGAGGAGGAGCAGCACATTGCTGCAGGTGAAGATTTGCATGTGTCGTTTCGTTATCTCGTCATCAACTGCCTGGCTGTGTGTGTGTGTGTGCGTGTGTGTGTGTTGCCAATTTACGAGTGAGTGAATTCTGTTATTGCCAGCAGGCAAATCTCGTCCTCCATCCTGCTGTAGCTCTAGCTACTCTGGGATAAACTCATACAGTATGTTGAAGTAATTGCAGGGCAATGGAACTTATAAACATGCAATTAGCAATTAGGAATATGCTACAATTGCCTTAAGCTCATGCCAATTGGATTACGTAGCACTATAAGAGCTAATGAGGATTTTTTGTAGACTTCAAATCACTTCTATCACCCATCGTAACTTGGTTAAAATGCAATTGATTTTTACGGGGAATAACATTTTGTTTATGTTTTAATACCCGTAGTGCTCTCATATTAAAATATACAGAAATATAGAGAGTGGAAATTTTTTCGAAATTTTAGATTTTAGTAAGGGTCCCCCCTTACTATTTTTCAGAAATTTTTTTTTCGAAAAATTTTATATTGTCCGCTTTTATTTTTAATCGATTGCGGAGGTTAAAAATAGTGCTAAACAAGTGTTTAAAAATGTTTTTGACGATACTTAATTTTTGCCCAAAAATCATGCCTAAGTCTACCAAAAATTAGACATGTGAGACCCTCGACAGACCCTCAAACCACAATTTTCACCCATCGTAACTTTGTAAAAAATCCACCGATTTTTACGGGGATTGACATTTTGTTTATGTTTTAATGCCCTTATTGATCTTAAATTAAAATATATAGTAATATACAGTATTGAAAATTTGTCGAAATTTTGCGAATTTGACAAGGGTCCCCCCTTACTCTTTTTCAGAATTTTTTTTTTCGAAAAATTTTAAATCGTCCGCTTTTATTTTTAGTCGATTGCGGAGGCCACAATTAGTACTAAACAAGTGTTTAAAAGTGTTTTTGATGATACTAAATTTTTGTCCAAAAATCATGCCTAAGTCTAACAAAAATTAGACATGTGAGACCCTCGACAGGCCCTCAAGCCACAATTTTCACCCATCGTAACTTTGTTAAAAATCAACCGATTTTTACGGGGATTGACATTTTGTTTATGTTTTAATGCCTTTAGTGATCTTAAATTAAAATACATATTAATATAGAGAGTTGAAAATTTGTCGAAATTTTGCGAATTTAGTAAGGGTCCCCCCTTACTCTTTTTCAGAATTTTTTTTTTCGAAAAATTTTAAATCGTCCGCTTTTATTTTTAGTCGATTGCGGAGGCCACAATTAGTACTAAACAAGTGTTTAAAAGTGTTTTTGACGATACTTAATTTTTGCCCAAAAATCATGCCTAAGTCTACCAAAAATTAGACATGTGAGACCCTCGACAGACCCTCAAACCACAATTTTCACCCATCGTAACTTTGTTAAAAATCCACCGATTTTTACGGGGAATATCATTTTGTTTATGTTTTGATGCCCTTAGTGATCTTATATTAAAATATAAAGTAATATAGCGAGTTGAAAATTTGTCGAAATTTTGCGAATTTAGTAAGGGTCCCCCCTTACTATTTTTCAGAAATTTTTTTTTCGAAAAATTTTAAATCGTCCGCTTTTATTTTTAATCGATTGCGGAGGTTAAAAATAGTGCTAAACAAGTGTTTAAAAGTGTTTTTGACTATACTTAATTTTTGCCCAGAAATCATGCCTAAGTCTACCAAAAATTAGACATGTGAGACCCTCGACAGACCCTCAAACCACAATTTTCACCCATCGTAACTTTGTTAAAAATCCACCGATTTTTACGGGGAATAACATTTTGTTTATGTTTTAATGCCCTTAGTAATCTTATATTAAAATATATATTAATATAGAGAGTTGAAATTTTGTCGAAATTTTGCGAATTAGACAAGGGTCCCCCCTTACTATTTTTCAGAAATTTTTTTTTCGAAAATTTTTTTATCGTCCGCTTTTATTTTTAATCCATTGCGAAGGTCACAATTAGTACTAAACAAGAGTTTAAAAGTGTTTTTGACGATACTTAATTCTGGCACTAAAATCATGTTAAAGTAGACAAAAAATTAGACATGTAAGACTCTCGATAGACTTATATAAACATTCCTGCTCTAAAAAAAATACTCGTCTGCGTCATAAACAACTTTGATACTTAATCCAAGCCAACATTTCAACTATTTATAGAATGTGACTTATGCATTTGCTGTGTCGTAAATTTGTGTATCAAGTCAAGGATCTAGTAATACGATGCGAAATGGAATTGCTTTAATCATTTGCTCTAACAAATTGAACCATATAAATTCCTGAATGGAATCCCATCCCACACACAAACACACGGCTATTTGGTCAGCTATTTTATTGGTCGCTCAATTGAGCCCATTAATACCATGGTGTGGTCAGTGGAGTTGCCTCTGAGCCAAGCCCCATTTTAGGCCCATGCCAGGCGTTGCTTTTTATGACACCGCTGGCGGCGGCGGCGTAACGTGGACAACGATGCGTCTCATTGCGCCGCGTTGGCCCAGTTAGCAGGCGAGGCACAGTGGGGCAGAGTAGGTTTTATAAGTGCAAACAAATGTGTGTAATCAATTATTTTATTTTTTTAACCGGCATTTAAGCTAGTGCAGCCCACTGTGCCGTGCTGCCAATTGAGCTGCCGGCTAGTTAATGGCATGTCTGCTTGACAGCGCTGCTTATCACGCTTCTCTACACCTCACCGCCGATCCCCCCCCCTCTCCTCCGTCCACTTGCCACTGCCAGTGTTGCCCTAACGAAGCAACCAACGAGGCGTCTACAGTGCTCGCATTAAAATAATAAACACTTTGGCGACGGCCATAACTTTTTTTCTCCCTCTCTTTCTCTCGCTCTCTTTCTGTTTTTAATGTTTTGCTCTCGCTGTACATAAATCCGTCTTTGTCTTTTGCAGCTAGAGGTGAAAAATCAAACAGCTTTTTATCGGTTAAAGAAACAGGCGAAAAAAAAGCTAAAGTGGGAGCAGGCGTAGGGGAGTGGGGGTGGAAAGGTTCCCCCTCCCCCCTCTCGACAGCTGTGTCAGCCTGCGCTAATGATCTGCACCATTGGCGGCGCCCACGTAGCCTACGCTTCCTTTTCTCTCTCTCTCTCTCTAACTTGATGTCATTGTTGTTGTTATTACTCACGTCTTGGCTTAAACCATTGTATTTACACTAGTCGCAGTTCCTTTGCCTCGTTGCATACAAATGATTTTTGCCTTCATTTTTTTCTCTTTTTATTTTTCTCGACTTTTGCTTGATGATTCCTCTTGGAGCTGAAGTGCCCCTAAGTGTGCAGGAAAACTTGTCTAATGTATTTTTGCAAATCAAACCAAGTGGTGTAATCACAATTTTCCTATAAACCAAGTCGTGGAATGGGCTGAAAAATAAAGAAAACTACTGGGGGATTGTAATATTGTTTTATATCGAATTTGATAACAAACTGCATATATTTTCATGATATATCGCAGATAATGCATTTTATTCGATTTTATATATTGTTTTTTTTTTTTTTTTTGCGTAAGAGTCTGTTTATATTAATCTAAACTAAATTTGCCATCAAGTTAAGCGCAAACTAACTTATTAGTCAAGTTATATCAATTTGCCTATTCCATATGCCAAAAATCCTAAATATTTTTATAAATATATACATAATTACATTTTTTTTCATATCATACCCAAAAAAGTACTGCATTATGTAAAAAACTTGATCAAACAAAGAATTTCCTATGATCTTTTTAGAAAAAGACTGTTAGAAAAGCTTTTCTAAATTATAATAAACCCAAAATGATATCAAACTTAGCAATATCTCACTATATAGGCAAGATAACTCAATTTTCTTTTTCCACAATTTTGCAAATCTAATCACATATGGTACTACTAGATTTCTTTATTTTCCTCTTATTTCCTTGTCATCTGATAAATATGATGAATGAAGTTACATGAAAAATAGCCACAAAAAATAATATGTCTTTGTTAGGGTGTGCGGTGGCTGATTATCTGAGTATGTGCACCCTGTCTCTCTCTCTCTCCCCCTGTTATGTTGATATATTAATGCTTGATTGAGACATCTGTTGCGGGCTTGCTTCATTCATCATTGTTAGTTGTTTCTAGAAAACTATTCGGGCAACCCTCGCTGTCAATGTCGTCATTCGTGGCAGCCGCAGCCGCAGACGTTGCCCACGACCCACGCATGCTGCGTTTCGCTCACTTTGTACAAATCAGCGTACGTCAGCCCTGGTTGGGCTTAGACCAGGGAGTGTTGGGGAGGGGAGAGGTGGGAGTGGGTAGAGGAGGGTCTATAGCTCGTTCAGCGTTCAGTTGCAGCCGTTGCCACAGACCTGGCAGCTCACACATTTGTTTCTCTCTCTCTCTCTCTCTGCTCTTGAAGCCTTGCAAGCCTAGCGGGGGCTTCAAAACAAATGTCTTCCGTCTTTTGCCAGCTTCCGTTGTGCCACAGCCCACTCCCGCCCCCTGTCCTTTCCCCCCTACTGGAAACCCTTCCGTTGTCGTGGCTTTTCACTCGCACCTTCTGTTTTTGGGAACTCTGGCGCAAATCCGTCGCACAGTTTTCATTTGCTTCGTATTGTTGTTTTTGCTTTTCTTAGGTTTTCTTTTGCTTTTTTTTATACATTTTCTATGTCTTTTCTTCGCTTCTGCTTCCCCTCTGCTGGCCAGATTTATCGCCTTTTATTCATCATTGTCAGTCGAGCGTGTTGTTTTTGTTGTGGATACCGCGACAACGTTGTCAACGCAAGGCAACGAGAGAGTAAAGAAAGGAGGCGTGGCAACGCAATTTGCCGCCACGTCGAAGGCCTTCAAAATCGGCTGCAAGTCTCCAAATCCTTCACAGGGATCTCTCCCTCTCTCTCCCCCTCTCTTTCTGGCGCCTTCTGTTTTGATGAATTATTGCTACGCATGTCGCACTGACAATCGGCAAATCAGCAAAGCTTTTCAATATGCCACACTGTAGCTGTGTGTGTGTGTGTGTGACTGATGATGTGCCTGCTCAGTGGAGCGGGATTGGAAGAGGTGTCTCTACCTTTGGGTACCTCATCTGCTTGTAAATGGCCTTAAAGCAGATTTAGATTTCAAAGTCATTTGCGAGTTTTGACCTAAGCCGCTTAAAATGTGCTCAAGTGTTTGTCCACTGTGCAGCGGTATGTCCATCTCTTTTTCTCTCACTCTTTCTCTCTCTCTCTTTCTCTGTGTGTGTGTGTGTCACTACATTAATTTGCGGGCTTATGTCCTGGTACGCTGTTAATGAAAAGCTCTTAGCTCCCTCTCCCTCTCTCTCTCTCTTTCGGTCTGGGCCCCAAAGCACTTCATGAAAACGTTTTACAATTTGCACTGGGAAAGAGTCTGGAAAGCGCAGCTTAGTGCATAGGGTGGCATTATAGAAAGAATAGTTGTTCCAGTAATTGAGTTTGTTTGTTTGCGGTTACAACTGGGTCAACAACAGCAGCAGCAGCAGCAACAGCAACAGCAGCAATTGCCGCTGTGACAGCCAGCAACATGGCTAATTCATTAGCCAGCTCTATTTTTTTTTTTTTTAACTATTCTGCCATTTTAATTTAAACTTTAAATAGACTAAAAAAGTTGAAAAAGATTTGTAATATGTATAGAATTATTTGAACTACTAATTGGCACTAGTTTCGCTAAATATTTTGCGTTATTTTAAACAATTTTACACTGAATCCTTTATGAATAGAATTTTTGTGTGCAATATTGTTTGGTTAGATGAAACTTAAAGCTTATGTCTTTAATAATGATACTTTGAAAAGGAATTTAATGAGTTTTGTACAAAGTTCTTGAGTAGTTTATAGCGCAGCAAGAGATATCTTTCTTAAGCGCAACTTAAGTTAAATATTTGTCAAAAACGACCTATTCAACGACCTATTTTGGCTATTCAAAGCTGCAAATGCAGTTTACTCCAAGTATTTTTTTAAGAATATGCAGAAATCAACTAATAACAAAGTTATGCATAGCCTCAGAATGATATCTATTAAACAGATCTTACGAGTGCAGCTTAAATTAAATATTTTGCAAAAACGACCTATTCAACGACCTATTTCAGCTATTTACTACTTGCAAATGCAGTTTAGTCCAAGTATTTCTTTATAAGTATGCAGAAATCACCTATTAACAAAGTTATGTAGTTTAAAGCTTTAGAAGGTGATATCTATGCTACAGATCTTACGAGTGCAGCTCAAATTAAATATTTTGCAAAAACGACCTATTCAACGACCTATTTCAGCTATTTACTACCTGCAAATGCAGCTTACTCCAAGTATTTCCTTATAAGTATGCAGAAATCAACTATTAACAAAGCAATGTATAATTTAAGACTCAGAAAGTGATATATATCCTACAAATCTTAAGAGTGCAGCTCAAATTAAATATTTTTCAAAAACGACCTATTTAACGACCTATTCAAGCTATTCATAGTCTGCAGATGCAATTTTCAGCGCGTATTTCTTTATAATCGTTTTTTCTACTATCTCATAATATCGTTGACAATTATGGATGCCTAGATGAAAAAGGGTTCTCATAATTTACGGCTCGTTAGCGTTTATGGTTGACTGCATCGCATTGCATTTATATATATATATATATATACTATAATTTCGACAGCCAACCAGTTTGGGGTGACAGCTTTTCACTTTTCACCTTTGTAGGAAAAATGGGGGGAGCCATTTTATGGCTGCGCACAATTGACAACAACAAAGAGAGAGAGACAAAAACAAAGAGAGCGAGACAGCAGCTGCCAACTGGTGTCCCCGAAATGCCGCTGGCCAGACTTGACCATAGCGAACCGCAATCTCATCCAATGCAATGCATTGCAATGCAATGCAACGCAACGTTTCGCATCCAAAAGATACTTTTGCTGGGGCCCATGGACCACTCTCAGTCCCAGTTCCAGTCTCCAGTTCTCCTCGCTACTGTTAACATGCACATGACGTTTGTCTTTGGACGTTAATCTCATTAAATAAGCAATGTGGTGCAGAACGAGGCGCCTGCTGCACCGTGTCTCTCGCTCTCAGCGTGTGTCTGAACATTTTCAGATTCTTTGACAGTGGTATGTGGGAGTAAGTTTTTAGGGAAATCTAAGCAAGGCTTTCAGGCCTTTTTAAATATCTTCCTGACATTTATTATTAGTTTTATATAATAAAAACTTAAAAAATATTATTAAATTCTTATCAACTTGCATATTTTTTAGATTTCACTTATATTCGCCATCAATCGTAGTAAAATTTCTTTTGTTTTTATTTAAATTCATCTTTTTATGCAGTTTTCTATACTAAACTGGCATATTTTGAATTTATTTCTAGAATTAGTTTGAGAAAATGTTTTATATAAATATAAATATTTTTAAAAAGCAGTTTGTCTCTTACAGAAACTTGACTTTAAATAATATTGCAACTTACATAGTTACATATTGCTTAATTATATTTCGTATAGAAGTTTTAGCATTTATAACATTTATCTGCCAGTATTAGTTTTTATGATTGCAAAAGCCTCATCTCATTTGTTTAAAGTATATTTAAGCCTTACTTATATTTGGGGGTTGTTATAGTTTTTTGCCGCTTGTTTTTCCCCTTACAAATTTTCATGACATTTTCGCACATCTGCCGACCACTGTGCAACATTTTAGGTCTTGCTTGTTCCTGGTTTTGTGGCTACGCTTTTAATGCAAATGCAAATGCAAAAGCGCATTAAGCGCAGCACAAACGAACACGGGCCGCAAAGTAAGCCGTAGCCGTAGAGGCAGCAACAGCAGCAGCAGCAACATCAGCAGCAGCAACAGCAGCAGCAGCAACAGCAACAGCAGCAGCAGCAGCAACAGCAGCAGCAGCAACTGGAAGTGGCAGGCAGCAGGCAGCAGGCGGCAGGCCGAAGTTCTGGTAGATGTTGCAGCTGTAGCTGCAGTTGAAGCTGTATCTGAAGCTGGAGAATGCACATTGTGAGATACAATGTGCATCATTTATGACATGCATGTGCATGCAGTGTTTAGTTGGGGGAGGAGGCGGGAGGAGCGAGCGAGAGAGGGCGGTGCTCGCTTTGTGTCTGGGTAAATGTTGAGCCATCGATTAGTTTGCTGCCAAATTGCCAAAGCCGCACATTTGTGCACAGTTAGTTGCGTGTGACTAGATGCAGATGGAGAGGGAAGCGGAGAGAAGCAGGGGATAGAGGCAAAGGCAGAGGTTGAGGCCACGCCCCCCTTCATCGATACCGCAGCAGCTAAAAGCCTCACCTGACCCCAAAAACTTGGTAACATTTGCATTTGCATTTACTATCCATGTGCCTGCCTATGCCTATGCACAGAGTATATCTATCGGTAATTCTATAAAGGCAGCGTTTAATTGATGAATTACTGCATTGCATTCAAATGTATCTGCAAGATACAAGTATGTCTGTCTCTCTCTCTCTCTCTCTCTCTCTCTTCCTCTGCATTGCCTGTCAGCGACTTTTGCGGTCTCATTTCAACCGTAATATATGTGTACCTAGATAATTTAGCACACACTCAACACACTCGGTCGGCTGTGTCTGCACCTGAATCATCGCATTTCAATTATACAACATAAGCTGTCAAATTGTTGCAACCATCTCTATCTCTCCCTCTTTCTATCTCTCTCTCTATCCTGATTACTCTGCTGTCTCTGCAACTGTCTCCCAAGTCACTGCAAGTAAATAGCGGTTAGACACAATTGCAAAATGTTACCTACAGTTGGCACTTCTTATCGTAATGTCTTCACAATTTAGATATAATTTTGAAGATATACCATAATTACGTATTTGCATTTATAATTATGAGCAGACAAGACAGATAGACAGATAATCTGACAGACAAATTGGGTATGAGTTGGAGCAGTGTTACAAGGGTTATTTCAAGTTAGAATTTTCGTTGTGTATACTTTAAATATCTATAGAATAATATTTAGATTTTTACTAGCTATAATTCAGATTTATTTTAATAAAAGGAAATTTTTATATTTGTATACAATTAAAAAAAAACCTTTTTGAAACCAGGTTGTAAAGGGAATATATTTTATTTCTTGTCTTAAGAGTTATAGATCGCTTGAAAATTCTTAGATATCTCGTTGGATTTGAAACATGCAGTAAATATTTTATATATTTATTTTAAGCATAATTATATGCTTTTTAAGTGAAATTGTCTATCCGTTGGTTTGATCGTGCAGATCTCAGCTATTTAAAAAGCTAGGGTTATCAGATTTGGCATAGTTGAGCCTGTATACCATATGCAGAGTACGTTTATTTCAAATGAAGGATACCATACTCAAAGTACTTGAAAAACGAATAAGCGAAGAGAACTAATGTATAATTTTCAATATATATGCATTAAATATAGATCTTTGAAGTTTCAACTGTTTTTTTGGAATTTCTCACACATTTGCATAGTATTCTTACATGAAAGTCGATGCTTTTCTTTAGATGTTTTTTTCTCAACTAAAAAATGACTTGCTTTGCCGCCAACATGTGTTGAAAATTAGTCATTGTTAGCCATTTTGGCTCCAGTCTGTCTGCAGAGCAATCAGACGGGGAGTTTGTGGTGGGTAGGGGAGGGGGAGGAGGGGGGAAGGAAGTTAGGATTGTAACTGGGGGAGGTTGGCAATGCGAGCGTAACTAAATCGCACATGTCATCGCCAGCGGACGCAGCAGTAGCAGCAATATATGTGTGTGTGTGTGTGTGTGCGGCATCTCGACTACACACACACACACTCACGCACGCACACAATTGCATTCGCTATCCGTCTTCACTGTTGACTTATTTGCTTTGAGATAAACGCCAAGTTGATTTAATACAACCCACCGACAATTCATTCAGCCATTTGCACCAACAGCCAAGGCAGTCAGTCATTCACCCACTCACTCACTCACTGGCACACTCACTGGCACACTCACTCGCACACTCACTCACTCACTCACTCACTCTCTCATTCATTCATTCACATTCATACAAGCATGCAGTCAAGCGTACAAAATTCTTGTTTGTTTGTTTCTTTATTCATTGAGGCAGCGGGTCTGACTGAGGTCCAGACACCCAGTGGATACCCTCGATGACCCCCATAGCCACCCTCCCCCCTCCCTGGCACTGCCTTGGACTTGGCGCGGTAGCTGCAAGATACTTATCGTTCAGCCAACTAACAAACTAGCAAACAATTGAAGCCAAACCGGGCGAGAAACTGGCCGCATGTCTGGCAAACTCTCTCTCTCTCTCTTTCCATTTCCCTTCTGCCTTCTCGCTCTCACACTTGGCAATCAATCCGCATTTGAGAGGCGGAAATTATTCAGGCGTTGCCTCAAGTTGCATTTCAATGTGGCCGTTTTTCTTCATTTATGTGGTGTGTCTGTCTGTCTATCTATATATGCTATATATGTATATATATATATATATAGCATGTCTGATCTGTTGCAGTGCCATTGGCGCCGCCAGACAAGTTGTCGTTGCGGCGCCGGTCTTGGCCCCTCCCCCTAGTGACGATTAGAGGTCAAAGTGCACAAATTAGATGGTCTGATGAGGCAGTCCCCCAAGTTCCCCAAGTCACACAGTCTGAACCTGATGCGTGTCTAGCAGATGTCGCCTGATTAAAATGACACCAAAGTTCTTTTTTTTTTCTGTTTTGATACGTTTTGTTGTGCATATACCCTTGCAGGGGGTATATTAGCTATGGGAGAGCAGCAAAAAAAATATATAACCCAATTCGACTCTCACAATGTTGTATTTCCTCCATCGTTTTCCAGCTATCGCAACTAAACTGTACTACAACTAAGTTTTTCTATGTCTACTTTATGCTGTCAAAAAAAAAAAAAAAATAAAAATCGGACTTATTTAAGCATCCAAAATCAGGGGTTTTTAATGAAATATAACTTTAAAAAAAATTATAGATTTATACTCTTTGTATACCAAAAATACACTTCATAATATAGTCATAATATAATAATAATGCTATTAAATAAAATTTTATAGAAACCTTTGGAAAATATATCCAAGACTGCAAGAGTATTACTTCTTCGGTTTTTCTTTCTCTTTTTTTTAGAAATTAATTCGTCTATTTGACATTTGGTGTCGCTTCAATTTTCGTTTGTCTTTTGTTTCTTTTATTTATTTTTTTTTTTTTTTTTTTTTTTTTTTTGTGCAGCTGTTTGATTTTCAGTTCCATTTTCCATTTTCATGGTGCGACGAGTTCATTGGTATTTGTAACCTTTCCATCGATTGATGATTGATCGAAACTGATTAATACACGGCGACAGTCATTGGGGTGATCCATTACCGGGTGTGTCACGAAGTGCCTTTAATTGTGTAAAGTAAAATCTATATATGTATTATATTTTACTTTCATAGTAAAATATTCTGAAAATTCCGCAGGCTAAATGCGCATTCAATGCGCCTAACTAGCCTGTTTAGATGTGAATAGATTTATGTTTCAACTCCCCGCTAATTGCGCTATTTCTACTAATATTTATTACTTGTTTTACTAATTGGCCATACGTTCTATACTATATACCATATATGGGCCTGCTACATATATATCAATTGAAGTACATGCGTGCATATTGAATTTATAGCATGCTGGTTGTAGAACATGCACCCTGAACTCACCCTGCGCACCCTGTAGTCGGCAAATGAACTCATTGAACTCGAGAACTAAGCAAGTGGGGATTGTGAAATTTGGTGTGTACATGTATGTGAAGCTTATAATTGATACTATTATGAAAGCATAGTCATACGCGTTATATTTAATAAATAATTCTAGTATTAGTTTTATTTTACCAAAGATTTTTCATCTGAAATGTTTGAAAGTTGAGCAAGTTAAACAGCACTACTCATGTCAAAGTTTAATCAACTTTGTGTGATATCTCTTGGCACATCAGGCTCGTACTACGCATGTTTATGTAGGGTGTAGGGTAACGGGGCAGCGGCGGTTGAATAATGTCGGCTATGGCTTGTGTGTTTAACAGCAATTAATCAGCGGAACTGTCCGCGCCCGTACATGCGTAAACACCAAGACTATACACACACACGCACACACACACCCACTCACATGTGGCACACACACACAGGCAGGCATAAAGTGGTAGCTGCTGGACCCTTGAAAGGGCCCATTTTCAGGCCTGCTAACAGCTGCCGCCGACCCTAAAAATGTTTTGCTGTAATTAACTTAGATAAACAAAAAGCAGACCAAGCGACCATGGGGACATTCGCCTCTGTGGCACCACGCAGAATGGAGAGTAAGGCAGCGACCTCGTTGGCCAAGAGCACCCACACACACACAGAGAGCGAGAGAGAGAGAGAGAGCAGAGGGAAAGAGAAAAGAAGCTGCCTGCCTGCCTGACTGTCTCGCTCATTTGCCAAATGCAGTTGAGAAAAATGCTTGCACAAATAAATCATAATTAGACAAGTAAACAAGAGCAGCACTAGACAGAGAGGGTGTACAGAGAGAGAGAGAGAGAGCAAGAGTCTGAGACAGAGACAGAGCGCAAGCGACAGTCAGCGTAATGTAGTGTAGCAAGTTAATGTGGGAAGCAGCACGATAACATTAATCGTTGAGCTTACTACTAAATGGATGATATCGTATGTACATATATTTGTGGATAGTGCTGTAGTTGTTAAATATGAAAGGATATGAGCAAATTCCATATAAACATATGTATATCTATAAATTGCTACATAGCTATTGTGAGTGAATTAATAAAATTAATGGGTATTCGATAAATTATCGATGACTACAAACGATTAAAACTTAATTCTATAAACTACAAATGCTATTTAGTCAGCTTATTGAACGATTTCAATAGTTGCTTATGATTAATATGAATTTTGTCGACTGCGATATCGATAGATACCAAAATCGATTGTTTTTTTCTTTTTAATCTATATTGAAAACGATATATTTTTGTTTCTTTTTTTTATCGATTTTATAGCTGATAATATCAAGTAATTATATGAATTATTTATTGATTATTAGATAAGTACAATTTTTTTTTAATAAATTGAAATAAAAATAGTTTATCGATAAGAAATCGCAATGATTTCTGCTAGTTTAGTGTAGGTAAGTGTCTTGCGACCTAAATTATCGTCATCGATCGATACCTTTTCCCACCTACTCCTCCCTCATTGTCTGCTTCAGTTCATTTGTTTCATTTTTATGAGTCTATCGGACTTTTGTGCAAATTCTTCTTCTGCCATTTTCATAAGCCTAATTGTTGTTATTATTGTTTTATTATTGCTCGTAATACTCTGGTATTTGCTGTCTGTGTTGCCTCTTTTAATTTCTCTCTTGCTTAATGAGGCGTAAATTACTAGACAGCAGCACTTTATTGACATCTCCTGCCCCCGCTCCCAAGCCCCCCAGCCCGACCCAGCATTGTCTAGGAAGGAGATAGAGGAGGTCGAGGTCAACGACGCGTCGTGTATCGTCATAGTCATCGTGTTTGTCTCGTCTTGTCATTTCATGTGGTTTACTTGGTTCAATGTTCCGACTTCTTCTGCTTTCTTTGTCTGCCTTCAACCCACTGTGCATAATTGATTTCTTACCTCTTTTTCCAATGAAAATTCACTCGTAATTACAGCTCACAATTGTTGTTACCATTTACATCGCTTTTTATGGTATGATGTGCACCCCATTGTGTGGTAAATTATAGGGTTTACAAAGGGGGCGCTCAAGTAGAGTAGGGTGTGTCTGTGTGTGTGTGGGTTGGCCTCGAGGTGTGTCGGAAAATGAGGGCTATTCTTTTAATTGACCTATTGCTGTGATTCGAGAAGGTTTCCATAATGATCTAATGGTTTGTTTTCAGAGTTTCTAGAAAATTAAATTTTGGTATTTATTTAATTATATATTATCGAACTAATTATATGTTTTCTTTCTTTTTTTTTTCTTGCAGGTACGTAAGAACTCAGGGAACTTATGATGGAAGAAGCATCTACTGAGCAGGTTGTGGTGTAGAAGGAAACATCTGTATATAAAATCAGTTCAGTTTCTAGAAGGAATCTTTTTCTGCGTTTTGACTATCTAAGTATTATCTAAAGAATGTTCAGCCCATATCGTATACGTATTGAAGTTATGGGTCTTCTCAAACAAAGATCTAAAGGGCTTCATAAGGCAGCAAGCTAGCCTGGCTTACGCTGCTCTACTGCTTTAAAAATAATTTTGATGAAAGCATTATTGGATGAAATATTATATGGATTTATTTTATTGACAATTTTTGATATTTTTCCCTTCTCCCCTCTCCCTGCTGCAAAACTCTACGTAAGCTGCTGTCGTATCGCATTTCATGGATGAAAAGTTAAGCCACACTGTACAGCAAATGTAGGGCAGGTAGTTTTGGGTAGTAATAGCCAGTTGACCTTCTCTCTCTCTCTCTCTCTCTCTCACAGTGGGGTAACTACACCTTATGCTGCAATTTATTTCAACAGCTTATCAAGTTAAAGTTTGGCGGGATCTTTCATTGCGTGGCACGTAGCAGGGAACGCTTTTTGTGGCAGCTTAACCTTTTTGGACGTCATGAAAAGTTGACTCCATGCTAGGGATGGGAAGAGGAGGCGGGGGGGTTGACAGCGTAGAGTGCTTTTTTGCACTGACTGTTGTCGCCATTTGCGTTGAATGCAGCAACAACAAGAAGAAGACAACGCTGCGTAATAGAGTCGGTTAGTTGAGTTGAGGGTTGAGGGGCTTGAGAAGGGTCGTGGCCCTGTGTAAGCGAGCGCTGAATTAAGTCTTTCGTAGCGCTTCAACAATGGAATGTGCTCTCTCGCACTCGCACTCGCAGTCGCTCTCTCTGTCTCTGTCTCTCACAGGGTGCAGAATGTTAGAGTTGCACTTAACTTCAGACACAGGAAAGCCGAGAGAAAGCCGAGAGCGTTGTGCATGGTGGCACAATAAGCACAAGGACAACGGCAATGACAACGACAACAGCAGCAGCAACAGCAGCAGCAACAGCAACAACAGCAGCAGCAACAACAGCAGCAACAACAACAACAGCAGCAACTAAATGGCAGTGGTGTCTGTGTGTGTGTGTGTGTGTGTGTGTATCTGTGTGTGGCTGACAAAAACAAAAGTCGCATGAAAGTAGCATGAAAATAGCTGCAGTTGCCGTCGCTGCTGCTGCTGCTCAAGTCAAGTGCCAAGCGATTTTTCTTACACAATAATACACTTTTCCTATTTTGCTGACAGCTCGAGTTTTTTTTTTTTTTCCAACTTGCAAGCCGGCTACGGTTTGGGTACTGCTGCCGCTGCTGCTGCTGCTGCATGACGTCACTTAGCGCAGACAACTGTGATAATGATTAAATTAGATTATGGATGCTTTTCATTTTTCACACCAACTTCACATCGGATACAGAGCGCCGCTCTCGCTCTCTCTCTATCACTCTCTCCCTCTCTCTCTCTCTCTCTCTCTCTTTCTCCCTTCTTTTCCAGATCTCACAGCCCCCTTCGAAGCTCGCGCCCGTCAAGCGAGTTTCAATTTATGGCGCATCCCATGTGGGAATACCATGCGGGTGTGTGTGTGTGTTCTATATAAATAATTACCAGAGACAGAGAGAGAGAGAAGGAGAGAGGGAGGAAAAAGCATCTGATAGATACAGATAGATGCCGCTCGGCATGTGCAATGAAGCGAAAATTAAAGTTTATTGACAGTTTTCTTAAGCGCATTTCTTGTTCAATGTTCAACTGCAATGCCCTTTGACTTTCCAACTACACATTGTTCTAGCTCATCCAGAGAGACAGAGAGAGAGAAAGAGAGAGAGTGTGTGTGAGAGCTAGATAGATATGTAGCTATCGAATCACTTGGATAGTTGCCTTTTGTCTCTGGCGACAACTTGCGACAATTGCAAACATGGGGAAAAAATGACTGAAGAAAGTCATCAAAGTTTTCCATTCAAGCAGGGGAAATAGAGCGAGAGAGGGATAGAAAAAAGAACACGAAAAGAAATTAAATACATATATGTATCTATGCCATATATCTATATCTTCATCTATATTTGTCTTGTGAAATTTGACACACAATGTTCACGTTAAGTAATTGAATTGAATTGTAGTTCATATACGAACAGGAAAGTCAAGATAAACACAAGCAGAGAAATGCATTGAAAACTCAACGTTGAAATAGATACATCTGTAGAACTAATATCATAAATATGAAGAAGAAGAAGAAGTCTGGCATGTAAGTTGACCGGTTTTTACAGATGTAGCAAGGTGTAATTTGATAAGTTAATGGGTTTTCCGTTAAGTTATAAATATTATGAAGGCTTAATGGATTTTTTTTCTAAAAAGCAACACAATTTTATGCAGTTTTTATTTTTATTTTGATCTGTTTTATTATGTGATTCATAAATTTGTGGATACCTATAATGTTTCTATTGGTGCATACGACTATCGATTTAAGAGGTTTCAAAATTTGCATCACATAACTATTTTAACTTGATTTTTATTAAATTCTCTTTTGTTATGAGTCATACTATCGGCTTACTATCGTTTACGTATAGAGAAATTATCACAGCTATCACGCTGAGTGCTTCAGGCTTTCTATTTTGTAAATAATCTGTTTAATACTTGATTATCGATATATACCCAAAAGAACAATCGAAACTGATGTTACAATTATCGTTTAAGTTGAGATAAACTATCTTAACCATGAGCTAATCCAATTTAATTTGTAGTTCTGCTCTACCCAAAAGATCTATCGATACTTTAACCCATACTATAATCAGTTTAATACTTGATTATCGATATATAACCAAAAGAACTATCGAAACTGATGCCACAACTATCAATAAAGTTGAGATAAACTATCTTTACCCTAAGCTAATTTAATTCAATTTGTAGTTCTGCTATACTCAAAATAACTACCGATACTTTAGCCTTTACTATCGCCTACAAACGATCAAACCTATAGCAACCTATCGTTACAGTCTCCTCCTCACACCTCATATTGATATTATGCAAATAAATCGCTTTCGATTAGCAACACACACCTAATAAACTTGAGCTATTTAAACGGATTGCCAAAACCGCAAAGCATTTACAAAGTATTCAAAACACTGGCCAACAAACAAACAGAACAGAGAGCAAGAAAAAATACCCCTCCCCCCTTCCTACCCAACACATATAAAAGACTAATTACACTTTAGGAAAAACTTTAACGATGAGTGTCAGGAGGCGGCGGCTGCAGGGGGCGGGGCTGATGCAGGTCTGGCAAGAGTTGCAACCGCAATGCTATAAAACGAAATTTTTGAGTGTAAACACACTCACACACACACACAGACACACGCCACGTCTGGCGAGGCGCCACAAAAGTGTTTTTGGGCGTTGCATGCCACACACACACAGGCAGAGGCGAGGCAGAGAGAGAGAGGGAGAGAGAGAGAGAGAGATGGAAAGACAGCTATAGATACATTTGTATTTGGCCGAGGAGTCGGGCGCATGTTGGGACTGCTGTAAATGCCCGTGTTGGCCCTGCCTACCGGTAGATCTCTTTTGCCTTTGGGCTTTGGCTCGGGAAGTACTGGTACCGGGTCTGTCTGCGGCTCTACGAGGCTGCTGCTGCTGCTGCTGCTGCGGCTCCTCACAAATGAGATACAAAGCGAAAGATGCAAAACGCATGCGACGTGTTGCAGTAAGTGACAAAATCTCGCTGAAGCGCTACGTGTAGCATCTTTGGGGCTCTCTCTGTGTGTGTGTGTGTGTGTGCGTGTGTGTGTGTGTGCGTGTGTGTGTGCTGTGGCAATTGCTACACATGTTCGGGAAGTTCGTCGTCTGCTGTGGCAACGTGGCAGGAAAACTATTTGTCACGACATTCCTTCAGCGACGGGATTAAGTTCTCACTCAGCAGTCGAGAGTCGTCGCTTCTTTTCCTCTGCTTTCCTGCTTTTCCACTCACACAACTCTGAGATTTAGTCTTCAAACTGGAGGGAAAAAAAAAGATTTTTGAAAAAAAAAACACGGCAATTGGTTGAATCTTGTTCTACTCGCCCCTCACTTCATCGCGATTTTCCCTAACTGCAACGAGAGTTTCAACTTAAAAGTTGCCCAACTTTGAGCTGAAATATAGATTCACATGCAATCTATAATTAATCAGCAAATAAATCATAAAAGTGTGCAAATATTTATGTTACATTATTTAATTATGAAATGAGTGTATGAAACTTTAGATATTTGTGAATGCAACTAAAAGAAACAAATTTAAATGAGCTAAAGCTTGGTATCATATGTTAAAACAAATAAAAAAAAAAAAAATAAAATAAAATAATAAAATAAAAATAAAATAAAAACCAATAATATTATGGAAAAAAAATGCTGACATATATGACAAAAAAAAAAATCTTTTAAATCAATACCATGATATATGCTAAAACAAATAAAAAAAATAAAATAAAATAATAAAATGAAAATAAAATAAAAACAAAAAATATTAAGGAAAAAAGATTAAACAAAATATTAAACAAAAACCTGAAATAAAGTATAGCATAATTTTTGTTCATTATGTCAACAATTTTAGATCAAAAACATTAGATTCTCCTTTATTCCTTTATACTCATCAGTTTTTTGCTGCTGAATTTCATTGCATTTGTTTTGCCCTCATTTTTATTGCCATCTCCCCTTAACGTGCTCATTCGCTGCAGTTTGTGTTTTAATTTAAGGACAAGCGTGAAAATGTGTGTGTGTGAGAAAGTGTGGAAAACAGGGGGGGAAATTGCAATAAAACTCGTTTACATGCACATAACACGGCAGAGTTCTTTCCTTGGTTTTGGTTGACGTTTGATATGTGTGGCACACGCCCAGTTGCCTGACTGTCTGCCGCCCCTGCCGCTGTTGCATGCGGGGCGTGGCATGCAACAGCATACGAAACATGTGTCTAAATTCGCATTCGCATTCGTACACCCATTGCCACCCCCTCCCCCCTGTCTCTGCCCACATTGCAGCTATTAAAAATCCACGCTTCCGGCTGAGAAATCTGCCCCCAGGCCCCCCCTGCTTCTCTGCAGGCCCTTCCAGCCTCATCCAGCAGACAAAAGCGAACTCATCCCGCGCTTAGAGACGCAACCGAGTCCAATCCAGATCTCAGTTACAGCTGGAATGGCAAATGCATTTGGAGTGTTTTGCGGCAAAGCCAAAATGAAATACATAATACTTAGCAAAGAAGTGGAAGTGGAAGTGGAAGAAGAAGATGCCGAAAGAGAATGAGAAGTAGACAGAAAGAAAACAGCAAAAAAGTTAGAATTTTGTTGCTGAGTTGCATATTTCTTGTTTGGGGAGAGAGAGAGAGTATGGGCCAACCCACACATGTCTGATTTGCACATGGGGTTGCTTTTGGTTTTCTCCTCTTTCTTCTCTTTTCCTCTCTTTTTTCTCTTTTTTTAATTCAATATCGCCGTGAGGCTTTTACATCTTCTTCTTTTAGTAGCGACAGAACCCTTGGGAAGCCTTTAGAGAATGCGGGGCAACTTGTTTTGTAATCCGCTTTTAAAATAATAAAAAAAAAAAAAAAAACTGAATTTTGATTTATTTGCCAAAAAATATGTCGGTCATTCCATGTGAAAAAGTTCTATAAATCATGCCTAAGAGCGAACTTTAGTTTCTTTAATAATCTATCGAAAGTATACAAAAAAAAAAAAAAAAACTCATGTTTGTTCAGGAAATTTATTTTTGTTTGCACGAAAAACTTTTGTGGGCAAAGTTTTCCAAAATTTCACATATATTTTTCCGCCTGAAACAATAAATCTTCTGCAGCAAATCAATAGAAATTGCTAATTTCATGCTCCAATTAACAGATGATATACGATGTACTACTCATGAAAAATCCTGTTGAGTTAAGAGTTGCTTAAATGAAATCCAATGGAAACCGAAAAGAGGTTAAATTTCGTACGATATTTATTTAAAGATCATAACTATCGATGCTAGCGAAAGAATTGAATTTTGCTTAAAGAATTTCAAGGATTCCATCGATTTTTTTGATGGTACAATTTACAAACTTTGTTTAAAAGTATTTCGAATAAAAATATAAATTGATATATATGCTTTATTATAGTTTATACAATTTTATAGATTTAGCTCTTCTCTTAGCCATAAATCCATGGCCACGATTGCGTTTGTGCATGTTGCATTCGCTGTAGATCTCCAGCTTGGTTTCTCGTACCTTGAGCACAAAGAGTTGCGCAGCGTTTATACCGCCTCCCGCTTTCGTAGTCTCTATAATCATTATAATCCGAACAACATTCATCCTCTGATGAATTAAATACGAAAATATATGTATGAGGAGCTGCGGCAAGACCCGTTATCAAAGCGAGCAGCACGCACAATTGAATAAAATGTCGACCGTTCATTATGAAATATAGATTAAGACTGATTTTCAAAAATGCTTTAAATATCTAGACAATAAGTTTGAGCTTGAGTTCTAGTTCCAAGTCAGAGAGAAAACTATCTCTCCCTCTCTCTCTTGCTGCGATAACCTTTGTAATTTTGGTATTTCGTGGGATTTGGGCTTGCTGTTGTATTATTATTCTAGCACAGATATAATATATATAGAGCATGGAATTTGCTGCATTGAAACCGACCACGATTGCTATAGCAATCCATGTTTGTTGCTGATTTGTAGCCGTTGCAGTTGGCAATAATTCAATGCGCTATGTTGAGCTACGGAACTGAAGAAGGGAAGGTAAGGGAGATAAATGTATGTATAGACAACGATTGAATAAGCTAGAAATTGGGGGTGGTCGGTATATCCAAACACCTTCGATGTTGTCGTCGTCTGCCTCTCAGACCGTCGCCTGCTCTGCCCTGTCTAACTGCAATTGCAATCTGTCCCGTGCCATCTCTCTCTCTCACACTCTTCCCTTCTCTTTCTCTGACCTTCTGTGTCTATTTGCCATGGGGTTGCAACTCCGGTGCGCCCGGTTGACACGCCTTGAGTGCACTACGTGTCCGTGTCGCTTTTGTTCACATAAGGAACCTCCAGTTGGATATGGCTGACGATGAGGATGAGGGTGTCGGGTCTGATGGTCGCAACAAAAAGTGCCCCAAAAGTTTCACGCTCCAGAGTTGATCTAAATTGCGATCTATAATTTGTTTATAATCTCAAGTCAAGTAATCTCATTTTTTATGGGATCTGCTACGCCTGTTACAAACATATGCTGGTTGCATAAAGTTAGTATACCCTTTTTTTTGACCATTTTCAATAATCGAAGGGTATAAAAAAGCTATGATCGTATCCCAGAAAAAGTGCAAACAGAAATTGATATAAACGGCTTATTCAATTTCGATTTGATGTCATGAAATTTTCAACATTTAGATTTTTATTTAAGATTATGAAATTATTCTAAATAATTTAGCACGGATTTCGAATGACTCATTGGCTTTGGATTTCCCTGGCACTTGTCTTATCAGGTTGTTGGTATATAAGTGAGGAGCACTGGCATTTGACCCGTCCATTGATTTGGTGATTGTCATGACACAGACATTCTTTCGGTAGAACCGAAATGGCGCGTGCAGCGATACTCGTTATGAGTGATTATGAATATTGTTAACGACTGAAAATTAATGTATTCCGAAACAGACTTGCTAAGCTTTCTAAAAATAAATAAAACCGAACCGTTTAAAAACAACAACAACAAAAAAACAAGTGGGTAAGGCTACAGTCGGGCGCCCGACAGTAAGATACCCTTCTCCCAATTTTCTAAATCCGTTACAAACGTGTAACAACACTCATAATTCCAAACAGAGAATTCTGCATAAATACTTCTACTACATATAGCTTACTCGCTCGCACTCACACAGCGACGCACGTAAAGAATAAAGCGACACGACACAACGTCGACGTCGGCGTCGACTGCTCAAAGCAGCGCGTCGGCTGCTGCCCGTACCGAACATTTGTACTGAAAACGCTGACTTTAATAACTTCTGTGTTATTGGTCCGATCGGATTGTAATTTGGAGGATATGTTCATATTGCATTCAGCTTTATTCATACCGAAGCAGAACTTTATAAGTTTAATACTTTGCTTAATAATCGTAAATTACCGATTTGCGGGGGCGGTGGGCGTGGCATCAAACATTTGACATAAACTTCACCTGCCCCGAATATATAGGAACCTTCATACCAAATTTGGTGTCTCTAGCTTTTTTAATAGCTGAGATCTGTTGTCTCAAACAAACAGGCGGACAGACGGACAGACAGACGGACATGTCTCAATCGACTCGGCTAGTAATCCTGAGCAAGAATATATATACTTTATGGGGTCTGCCACGCCTCCTTATGCCTGTTACATACATTTTGCACAAAGTTAGTATACCCTTTTTTGACCATTTTCAATGGTCGAAGGGTATAAAAATAATTTCTTGCCTTATCTTATTGCAAGCGATATCATAGTTTTCCTTCATTTTGTAACATGGATCGATTGGGATTGTGGCCAAAACCAATATAAGAATGAATAATATATCGACCGTTCATGGTGGACTGTGTACAAACACTGATTTGAAAATATGAAATTTTATAACTCGTAAGAATCAACATTAAGATACAGTTGCATTTTGACTCGATCAAATATATCGAGGAATTGCATTACGCTTTATGGGGGCACACTTACTCGAACTTCCGTCGAATATTTATGTGTAATAATTGAAGTATTTGTAAATATAATTTAATAATATAATAAAAGACATTTGAAATTGGATTTTTGGAATAAACAATTTATTAAGTTTATGTTGATAAATCTCTTTTGTGTCAGGCTTCTAAAACCAAGAAGCAAAGTATCCCCATATTTTTTTCCCGAGTGTCTCTTCAGACGAAGTCAATTGTATTGCCTTCCCATTTAAATCCTTTTTAACAGCGCACTGAAGAGCGGATCGTTTGGATCGCGTATTCGATGCAATACCCAAACAACATGTTTCGCATTTGTAATCACGAATTCTGACGCTTTCTTCGTGACTGATAGACAAACCGATTGGACTTGTGACCAGACCCGTGATGAGAGCAAAAAGCACGCACAATTGAATAAAATGTCGACCGTTCATTATGAAATATAGATTAAGACTGATTTTCAAAAATGCTTTAAATTTCTAGACAATAATTTTGAGTTTGAGTTTCTAGTTCCAAGTCAGAGAGAAAACTATCTCTCCCTCTCTCTCTTGCTGCGATAACCTTTGTAATTTTGGTATTTCGTGTACACTGTAAACGAGCGCGATCCGAACGAAATGTTGTATAGCTGATTTAGAATCTAAATTGAATGATTTCCGAAAGTTTCATGATCAAATTAAAATCGATAGTTCATTTAAATCAAACTAGGTTAGGGTTTTTTTTTGCTGTATTGGAATTTGGGCTTGCTGCTGTATTATTATTCTAGCACAGATATAATATATATAGAGCATGGAATTTGCTTCATTGAAACCGACCACGATTGCTATAGCAATCCATGTTTGTTGCTGATTTGTAGCCGTTGCAGTTGGCAATAATTCAATGCGCTATGTTGAGCTACGGAACTGAAGAAGGGAAGGTTAGGGAGATATATGTATGTATAGACAACGATTGAATAAGCTAGAAATGGGGGGTGGTCGGTAAATCCAAACACCTTCGATGTTGTCGTCGTCTGCCTCTCAGCAGACGGCGCCTGCTCTGCCCTGTCTAACTGCAATTGCAATCTGTCTCGTGCCATCTCTCTCTCTCTCTCTCACACACTCTTCCCTTCTCTTTCTCTGACCTTCTGTGTCTATTTGCCATGGGGTTGCAACTCCGGTGCGCCCGGTTGACACGCCTTGAGTGCACTACGTGTCCGTGTCGCTTTTGTTCACATAAGGAACCTCCAGTTGGATATGGCTGACGATGAGGATGAGGGTGTCGGATCTGATGTTCGCAACAGAAACTGACCCAAAAGTTCCTCGCTCCAGAGTTCATCTAAATTGCGATCTATAATTTGTTTATAATCTCAAGTCAAGTAATCTCATTTTTTATGGGATCTGCCACGCCTGTTACAAACATATGCTGGTTGCATAAAGTTAGTATACCCTTTTTTTTGACCATTTTCAATAATCGAAGGGTATAAAAAGCTATGATCGTATCCCAGAAAAAATGCCAACAGAAATTGTTATAAACGGTTTATTCAATTTGGATTTGTTGTCACGAAATTTTCAACATTTAGATTTTTATTTAAGATTATGAAATTATTCTAAATAATTTAGCACTGATTTCGAATGACACATTGGCTTTGGATTTCCCTGGAACTTGTCCTATCAGGTTGTTGGCAGACAAGTGAGGAGCACTGGCATTTGACCCGTCCATTGATTTGGTGATTGTCATGACACAGACATTCTTTCGGTAGAACCGAAATGGCGCGTGCAGCGATACTCGTTATGAGTGATTATGAATATTGTCAACGACTGAAAATTAAATATTAAATTAAATTTCCGAAACAGACTTAGCTTAGCTTTCTAAAAATAAATAAAACCGAACCGTTAAAAAAAAAAACAACAAAAAAACAAGTAGGTATGGCTACAGTCGGGCGCCCGACAGTAAGATACCCTTCTCCCAATTTTCGAAATCCGTTACAAACGTGTTACCACACTCATAATTTCAAACAGAGAATTCTGCACAAATACTTCTACTACATATAGCTTACTCGCTCGCACTCACACAGCGACGCGCGTAAAGAGTAAAGCGACACGACGTAACGTCGACGTCGGCGTCAACTGCTCAAAGCAGCGCGTCGGCTGCTGCCCGTACCGAACATTTGTACTGAAAACGCTGACTTTAATAACTTCTGTGTTATTGGTCCGATCGGATTGTAATTTGGAGGATATGTTCATATTGCATTCAGCTTTATTCATACCGAAGCAGAACTTTATAAGTTTAATACTTTGCTTAATAATCGTAAATTACCGATTTGCGGGG
Organism: Zaprionus kolodkinae; assembly: GCA_018901885.1. Classification (NCBI taxonomy): domain Eukaryota; kingdom Metazoa; phylum Arthropoda; class Insecta; order Diptera; family Drosophilidae; genus Zaprionus; species Zaprionus kolodkinae. Next base: position 2,219,599 of record JAEIFM010000247.1, on the reverse strand, counting down.
GCGGTGGGCGTGGCATCAAACATTTGACATAAACTTCACCTGCCCCGAATATATAGGAACCTTCATACCAAATTTGGTGTCTCTTACTTTTTTAATAGCTGAGATCTGTTGTCTCAAACAAACAGACGGACAGACGGACAGACGGACAGACGGACAGACGGACAGACGGACAGACAGACGGACATGTCTCAATCGACTCGGCTAGTGATCCTGAGCAAGAATATATATACTTTATGGGGTCTGCCACGCCTCCTTATGCCTGTTACATACATTTTGCACAAAGTTAGTATACCCTTTTTTGACCATTTTCAATGGTCGAAGGGTATAACAAGAAAGCAAGACTACCTTCAGCTTACCGAAGATTTTGATACAATTTTGGCAGCACAATAAAAACGTAATAAGAATAAAGTTTGCCAAATCTTGTTGCAATATCTTGAAAAAAACAACAAAAATCGGCCTATAGCTTCTATAGCAGCAATATGATATATCGCTCCGATCTGGCTCGATTCTGGCTAAAATTAATATACCCTCTGCATGGGTATAAAAATTCGACGTTTAATGAATTATTTTATTTAATAATCCCAAAGATTAAAATACACCGGAGGGTAATGTGATTTTTGTTCAAGTTCCCCTGCCTAGGTGATTAATCAAATGTTTTTTATACCCTTCGACCATTGAAAATGGTCAAAAAAGGGTATACTAACTTTGTGCAAAATGTATGTAACAGGCATAAGGAGGCGTGGCAGACCCCATAAAGTATATATATTCTTGCTCAGGATCACTAGCCGAGTCGATTGAGACATGTCCGTCTGTCTGTCCGTCTGTCCGTCTGTTTGTTTGAGACAACAGATCTCAGCTATTAAAAAAGCTAGAGACACCAAATTTGGTATGAAGGTTCCTATATATTCGGGGCAGGTGAAGTTTATGTCAAATATTTGATGCCACGCCCACCGCCCCCGCAAATCGGTTATTTACGATTATTAAGCAAAGTATTAAACTTATAAAGTTGTGCTTTGGTATGTATAAAGGTAAATGCAATATGAACATAATTTCCAAATTACAATCCGATCGGACCAATAACACAGAAGTTATTCAAGTCAACGTTTTCAGTACAAATGTTCGGTACGGGCAGCAGCTTTTGCGCTGCTTTGACGCAGTTGACGCCGACGTCGACGTCGCGTCGTGTCGCTTTACTCTTTACGCGCGTCGCTGTGTGAGTGCGAGCGAGTAAGCTATATGTAGTAGAAGTATTTATGCAGAATTCTCTGTTTGAAACTATGAAAGTGGTTACACAATTGTAACGGATTTAGAAAATTGGGAGAAGGGTATCTTACTGTCGGGCGCCCGACTGTAGCCTTACCTACTTGTTTTATTCAGAAGCCGCTTATTAATTGTTATCAAATTAAAAAAAAAAAAATAAACAATTGTTTTATTTTGCTGTTGCAAATTTTCGAGAATACTTCTATGATATAGGGTATATTATAGTCATGCCTTGCATTACACACAGATATGTTATGGGAAGGGAAGGGAAGGGATAAGAGAAGTTGTTTCTGCAAACACATGCGCGCATTTTCAATGCAACATGCAATTTGTCAGGCTTGCAGTCGTCCCCAGAGTGTCTCCCATCTCTCCTTTTCTGTCTTCTACCCTTTTGTGGCATTCTCTCTCTCTCTCTCTCTCTCTCAGTCTACTTCTTCATCTTCACCTTGCTGCCTGCTCTGTTTGTCATTGCCATTATAATTGATAGCGTATAATTTCGTTGCTGCTGCCTTCCACCAATTCCATTTTCTCTCGAATTCATTCGTTCTCACTCGCCATCTCTTGCCATTTTCTATTTCTGTCTCTCTCTCTCTCTCGTCAGCGTTTACTTTTATGCAAATTTTGGTGCAAATTGCTTTTAATGCATTTTGAATGCAATTTGTGTTTTTGTACGTTGGAATTGAAGTGGCACAAAAACTCGTAATTGAAACTGAAAGATTTTAATTTAATTTGAGTTTCTGTGTTTCTCTCATCGTTATCTCTCCCGTATCTCTCGAGCATCTCTATGTATCTCTCCTGATTCTCCCTCGCATTGTTTGCTTGTTTTTATTTGTATACCTCAGGATTGGATAGAGTTGGGTGTTATTTTTAGCTGCAACATGCGGGATGTATATTCTATCTCGTATTCCGTATTCGGTTTTTCGTATTTTGTATTCTCTATTCTGGGATCCAAGCTTTTGGGTATTCATTAAATTGATTTAGATGGAATTGTGTTTTTGTTGACAATAATTACGATACAAAATGCCAGGGGATCCCAACATAATTATGACAATTGTGCTACGTAAATGCCGGATACATTTAAAGCCGACCCCCTTTAAATGAAATGCAAAATTAGAACTTCTTTTGTAATTTATTGTACAAATGAAACAAGTTTTAAATGCTTGTACAGAGATTAATTGCTTTTGAAAATTGTAAATTTGATTTATAGTTAATACAATAAATTGAATGTGCTCTTTTAATCTTTTTAATTTCTTACGTGTATTTTCATTGAAAACCACCATAAACTGTTCTATAGTTATCTTCACAGTTTTGTTTTTTTTTTTTTTGTATAGATCACTTAAATCTGCTATATTTTGCAACCACCCTTCAAACTAAAAAAAATAAAAACATAATATATCTCGAAAGATGATTTCCCAATTGTTATTAATTTTTCTTAATCTTTGAGAACTTTTTGGATAATTTTAAGCATACGTTGAACTCAAATGCCATAAATAATCTAAGCCCCAAGAATATTAATGTAATTTTCATTTATCCAATAACATGCCATGAAAAGACTGCGGGAAATAAAATAAAGAATTTCAAGGAGTCCGTCGATTTTTCTGGTAGTACAATTTAGAAACTTTGTTTAAAAGTATTTCAAACGAAAATATAAATTGATATATTATATATATATTTATATGCTTTATTATAGCTTATACAATTTTATAGATTTAGCTCTTCTCTTGGCGTGGAACCAAAAACCATGACCACCGTAGTTTTTTTGCATGTTTCATTGGCTGTAAATATCCAGCTTGGGTTCTCCTAGCTCGAGCACAAAGAGCTGTGCAGCGTTTATACCGCCTCCTGATTACGTAGCCTTTAAAACCATTATAATGCGAACAACCACATTGATCCTTATATGGTTTAAATAGGACAGAATATGTAGCCGGAGTTGCGGCAAGACCTGCTATCAAAGCGAGCAGCACGCACAATTGAATAAAATGTCGACCGTTCATTATGAAATATAGATAAAGACTGATTTTTAAAAATGCTTTAAATTTCTAGACAATAAATTTGAGTTTTGAGTTTTGAGTTTCTAGTTCCAAGTCAGAGAGAAAACTATCTCTCTCTCTCTCTCTTGCTGCGATAACCTTTGTTATTTTGGTATTTCGTGTACACTGTAAACGAGCGCAATCCGAACGAAATGTTGTATAGCTGGCTGATTTAGAATCTAAATTTAATGATTTTTTGTTATTTCCGAAAGTTTCATGATCAAATTAAAATCGATATACACAATATACCATCAAAAGTTCATTAAAATCAAACTATAATATATATAGGTTTTTTTTTTTGCGTATTGGGATTTGGGCTTGCTGCTGTATTATCATTCAAGCACAGATATAATATATATAGAGCATGGAATTTGCTGCATTGAAACCGACCCCGATTGCTATAGCAATCCATGTTTGTTGCTGATTTGTAGCCGTTGCAGTTGGTAATAATTCAATGCGCTATGTTGAGCTACGGAACTGAAGAAGGGAAGGTAAAGGAGATAAATGTATGTATAGACAACGATTGAACAAGCTAGAAATGGGGAGTGGTCGGATTCAGAGTTGGTTGAAAATGCTTCTACAAGTATGTATGTATGCAGCACATTAGGGTAAATCCAAACACCTTTGATGTTGTCGTCGTCTGCCTCTCAGACCGTCGCCTGATCTGCCCTGTCTAACTGCAATTGCAATCTGTCCCGTGCCATCTCTCTCTCTCACACTCTTCCCTTCTCTTTTCTTAATCTTTGAAAACTTTTTGGATAGTTTTATGTATTTTTACGTTGAACCCAAACGCCATAAAAATCTAAGCTCCAAATAATATTAATGTAATTTTCATTTATCCATTAACATGCCATGAAAAGCCTGCGGGAAATATTTTGTTACAAAACACACACTCCAAAATGTTATATGTATAATATATGTCTGCATAATCCCCATCATATACGGTTTAAATGCAGCACTAAAATAAATTGTTGCATAAATTCTGCTTAGCCTTGGAAGGCAACAAAAAAAAAAAAAAAAAAATAAAACAGAGCAACCATGTTGGGACCCTCTCGAAACATGATCCCAACGGCAATGACCAAAATTTGGCTAATTTTGATTATTTTACTGCCGCTTTTGGGGATTTTTGTTAATTACCTTCTGCGTGGGCGGCACACACACACACACACACACACACTCGCACACTCACACAGCACATAAAATTTGTTTTATGCACTCTATTAAAATGCTATATGGAAGCGTTTTTTTGGGGGAATGGATGCTGGGTAGGTACTGCCCCCTGTGGGCGGCTGCTGCTCTGATAGAATTTTGGGCACACTTTATGCTTTTTACGGACTTGCCATGAATGTGACATTAATGAGCTCTTAGCTTATCCCACAGGCGCAGTCACAGCAGCGCAGCACAAAGAGTAGAAGAGAGTGAGGAAAGAGAGAAGAGAGAGCGGGTGCTGCCCAGCTGAAGCATAAAGTTTTGTTGCCATAATTTGTCCTTGAAAACACACACACACACACACACACACACACACACACACACACACACATACACACGCATGGTATGTTCATAATTAAATTGTTATTTAGACAGCATGCTAAACTGCGTGCTCATTTGGAGGTTATGAAAGGTCGGTCGGATGTCCTCGCAGGCAGAGAGGGCTCCTCTAACCCTTGTCATAAACAAAACTGTCGTAGTGGATTAAAAAATAAGTAAGCAAAGCTACAAACGACTATGTGATACCCTAGAATCTATTAAGAGAAAAAATCTTTGCGCAGGCAGCGCTGCTCGGAACTACAGAAAACATTTATGTGAATAACTCGTTTATTTATGAATAGAATATTTTGAAATTTGAAAGATATGTGCATAAAATATTTATCTATACTTATGTGAAAGCAGAGATGAAAGACTTCCATACTGTGTCTAATAATCGTAAAAAACGGATTTGAGAAGACGTTGAGCGTGACATTTGCAAATGCAAATTAACTCTATATGCGTATGATATACAGTTAGCTTCATGCCAAATTTGGTAACTCTAGCATTTATAACAGCCGAGATTTGTGCGTTCACACAGACAAACATGACTTAAGCGAGTTATGTCCAAAAAGAAGAGTATAACTTTATACACCACATGAATTGACAATTTTTGATTCCACTTTTTGGACAATTTTGATTTGGTTGCCTTGAAGAAGTCCGTAAAATAGGAACCCTCAAGCCGCCGTATCCACTCGAGTCGTGGCAGCTGTTAAAAGTTTCGATTTTCCAACAAAAGTTAAACATAATCCAAGGCAAAGGTAGGGCGCCGCCAAAGTTGACTATTTTACTTGGCATTAATTTCATTAACATCATTGGGTCCTGCGTCTGGGAGGTTTTGGGTTTGGGTACGGGTTTTTGGGTTCGAAGTTTGGGTCCCTCGTTGGGTCTGATATGATTGTGAAAGTTGGAAATGGCATCATGATCTAGCAACAAAAGCGCATTTAATATGATTGTTTATTGTTGTTTTTCTTTTTCTGTAGATAATTCTTGTTATTACGCAAGGGAGGGGAAAACTTTTGATGAAACTTAAAATAAATTAAAAAGTTGTGCAAATTAATTCAATCAAAATATGGGAACATTTTTTTGCAAGAGAAATTGAAACCAATATTTTCCAGAATATACTCTATTTCTTTTATGCATATAGTTCTGTTTTAATTTGATATTTTACTGTAAAACTGCTGCAATATGTTTTTTATGTGCACGAAATTTAGTAAGTTTTCAGTATCTAGCTGACTTTATGATTTCTCACTGTATACAAATATAATATAATATATGAAACTCTGCTTTAGTTTCGTTTTTATTATGAAAAACGCTTTAAAAATGCACGTTTATTAGACTCAATTTTGCCTTTAATTTTAGATTGTTTTCTTCATAAGTTTTCAAGCTAAAAGAGCAACTTAATTTCAAGCTAAAATAAATATATAGGAAGACCGGTTGAATACTTTTAGACGAACTGCTGTAGAAGGACACAAGCTGTCAGCTATAAAACTAGCAGGGTGTCTGCAGGAGGCGCTCCCTCTCTCTCTCTTTTTCTCTTTCTCTCTCTCTCTCTTTTATGTATGCTACGATGTTTCTATTGTTGTTGTGCCCATTGCCCGTACTGTACTCCTCCAGTGGCTGAATTTATGTTTACCGTCGCTCTAATTAAATTTAATATGCATATTGCCAGGCAGTTTGAAGTGGGCAGCTGTCCAAGTTGCCCGCTGGCAGCTGTTGGCCAGTCGGAGCAGGAGCAATGGCAAAGCTGGAAAAGGAAGCTCCGTCTGCTACTTCTGCTTCTCCTGGCTTCTGGCTACGGCTCCTGGCTCCTGGCTCTGGCTCTGGCTCTGGATCTGGCTCCGGCTCTGGCTCTGACTACACCTGTCAGTTGAAGCGCTACGTTTTGGTTTGGTTTGCTTCGAGAAATGAGCTTGCGGTCGCCAGGCAGAACGTGTGTGTGTGTGAGTGTGTAGCCGTGTGTGTGTGTGTGTGGTGGAGAGAGGTAATAAATTTGATTAGTAGGATTTACGGGCAGACGGCAACGTAAACGTCAAATGTTCGTGGTGCAGTAAATTTTATGCTAAACAGGAAAGGGGAAAGGGGTGTGCGGTGTGGGGTGTGGGATAGGGGCAGCAGCTTTGGCGGGGATTAGGGGGCTGCCTCGGCATGTTCTATTTCGTTTTTATTTTCATTTTCTACTTTTTTCTCTTCTGTTTCTTTTTCTTTTTTGTTACGTTTAACGAGTTGTTACAATAAAATGTTATTGCATACTTTATGGCGCACTGTGTGAGTATCAGCGCGACAGACTAAAGCGGAAGTGCACAAAACAGCGACTGAGTGAGAAAGAGAGAGGCAGAGAGAGAGAGAAAGAGTGAGAGAGACAGACGGAGATAACGAGGCAATGGGGAATAGCAAAAACGGAAGGCTAAAACCAGCTACAGGGACAGCAATAGCGACAGAGACAGATACAGATAGATACTGAGAGAACAAGAGAGAGAGAGAGAGAGAGAGAGAGAGAGAAAAATAGAGACAGCGACACGCGGCATATGCAGCGACTAAGCGTTTTCTTCAGCTCCAACGTCAAAGCTTGCCGCAGCACGCAGTAACTTTTCGCATGCCGTGCTCCATTGTAATTCTAAACACAAAATGGCGACGCGACGCCATTGCACACAGCTGGCGAAAAAAGAGGCAGAGAGGGAGCAGGAGAGAGAGAAAGAGAGCGAGAGAGAGCGCGTGCGGGCAGTGCAAAGTGCTGACTGCCTTTGACAGCATTTCCGCTGAGCAGGCGCCGCCTCTTTTGACTGCGGTCGCATTTAAAGCATTTTCGCATGCTCGTAATTAGTGCACCAAAAGTTTGCCCAAGTCCCCTCCCCCCTTTCTCTCTCTTTCTCTCTCTGCTTTTGGCATAAACAATTGCAAAGTAAATTGCTTGCACCAACAAAGCCACCGTCGTCGTCCTGCTCCTCCTCCTCCTCCTGCTCCCATCACGCTGAGGCCTGCATCGTGTCCATCATTAACATCATCGTCAGGCCATAAAAAAGTGGGCAGCGCGAGATTATGCGATAAGGCACAACGTGAAAGCGGAGGGATGCGAGAGATGCTATAGTAGACGTGGCTAAAATGAAATTTATGCTGCATCCTCCTGCTCGCTTCATACTTCATCTTCGTCTGCTTCTTCCCCATTGCCGTTTGCTGTTTTGGCACATGGCAGCGCACTGCCGCCATTTTGTTTGCTGCCATTTTCATTTTTTTTTGGGGGGGCCACAAAACTACAAATGAAATGCAGCGTGCTCGTAGCTGGAGAAATTATGCACATTGGGCTTTTCTTTTGGTATTGAAATTTTTTTGGGCATTTTCCTGCAATGGATTTTTCTTGCATTAGGGCTGAAATTCAGATGGATTGAGTCTGGCTAAGGCATAGTTCACTTTGAGCCCAAACGAAAAAGATGAAAACTAGTATAAAGAATTTTTTCATTCATCTGTTTCTATTCAATAGCATTTTGTGGTTTATCTACGACACTTTTAAATGAAATATATATGTGGGTAAAGAGGGAATAAATAAATAGCAAAAGTTTCATAACATTTTTCCATTATTTTCCAGCATATAACCAAAAAAATAAGAAAACAAATAGTGAATTTTAAATAATCTTTAAATTGTTTCCAATAACACACTTAAATAATTAAGAAACTATATATAAATAAACTAATAAATTAAATTTCTTCTTTTTTTTCAGGTAACTATCATAAACTTTTTGGATAAAATATTTTAGATAAAGCTGTGGAAATAAGGAAAAGTTGTAAAGTTCCCAAGAAAACTGATGCTGAAGGGGGTACAACAGATCTACAAAGTCTAATAGTATATTGACCTATGTATTTTTTTCGTATTTTCTCTTGCTTTTCTTTTATAAATCTCATTTAAGTTTTGCTATTTTTTTGTATTTATTCTTTATACCAATTGTTCCGTTCCGCTTACCGTACTCCATCTGCATTTCCTTTTCACTCGCACTCTTTGTGATTGCATTACGCATTCATTATTATCGGAACTGTTTGTTGTTTTTTGTTTTTTTTTTTTTTGGTTTTCCATTGTCACCACAAAAAACAAATTAAGATTTATATGCACTTAAATAAGTTGAAATTCAGCGGAGAATGTATAATGAAATTACGATTTCATGCCAAATAATTAATAATATTATTGAAAACGGAATATTTAAAGCAAACGAGCGGAGGTGCCAGTAGGCACTTGAAAATTATGTGACACATTTTCCGTATTCATTAAGTGAAAAAGGCTAATAAATCAACGCAAACGAAATAATACTATATATGGTATATATGGTATGTACTATATATACTTATATTGTCATAAATGACAGCTGCAGTTACAGTACTGCCGCTGGTATTAAAATAACTGCGCATTATGTACTACTCTATAAGCCGCAGTTGAATGAAATGAAAAAAATGGTCTATGCAGCTGACAAAGTGTGAATACTCTAACCTAAACTATGAACATAATATTGAGAGTATAAACTGCAAATAAATTGATAAAATTTTCTATGCAAATTGCAACCGAAAATATCATAAAACTTGACCCCATATATCTTCATCATTTCTCATTAAAATTTCCTCTTAATACTCTCACTTAAAGTACTTGCAGTTAGTGTATAAACTGCTGCAAAAATTGCGCAGATATTTACGGAATTTTCCTGTTCTGGTTGTGGTTCTTCTTCTTCTTGTTATTGTTGTTGTCATATGAAACGCGGCATAAATATCGAAAATATTGTCTTGTCACTGAAAATTCCAATTAAACTTGTTATTAACAAAGCGCGAGAGCTTAATGCATTTATAGAGAGAGAGAGAACTGCAAATTTGCATTTTCTATGGCGAGAGACAATCAGTTTGCACTTAGTCCCAATTGAGGTCGCCAGATTAGCGTTCCATATGTGCAAAAAAAAATAGACTAGATTATATACGAGTTCGTATGCATATTGCGTATGGTATATGTGTGTATATTATCAGTTACATTATGTGTTTATTATATAGTTCAAAGAACTATTTTTTTTCGGAATCAATTTATAATGAACATTTTTCGGGGGTGTAGTATAGGTAAAAAAGCTGCAGATTGGTTTCCTCTTGCCATCCTCCTTACTTGCCGCCATGCACATTGCAGACCTTGCAGTCTCCATTGATGATCACATTGCCAGGTTTCAGGGGCGATGCTGTTGAAGAAGAGAAGAAGTTGCAGAACTTTTCAACACGTTCAAAGATATTTTTAAGGTTAACTCACCGCTAGCCAGAGCCAAAAGACCGAGCACAAAAGCAAGCGAAAGGAATTTCATTTTTGATTTTTTTGTTGAGTTAGTTTTAAAAACTTAAGAGATTGTACTGGGTACTGGGAGTGTACTGAGAGCTGAACTGATGCTGCTCGATCGATTGCAATGCGCTTTTATACTAAACTACTAGAGTGCAGCGAGTATAGTTCTCTATTATCATTCTGGGAATTACCCTGGGTTGAGGTTGATTGCAGCGAGAATTTCCCATGCATGGGAAAACACGAGACTAGCGATAAGCTCGATCGCTTGAATTAAAACTGGATTCTACATAGTATTAAAAATAGTTGCAGCTATTATTATTATTGCATCAGGGCAATCAACCTGGGGGAGCTCAGAATGAATTTTTCTTTGGAAATGAACATAAAACTGTAAACTGGTTTTACACCCATCTCAACATTTCTCTCTCTGTTGCCAATTAGCAACGCGACACACGTAGTAGTAAATAAAAATTTGCATAAGTTCTTGGCTAGAAAAGTGTTTACAAACACAGCTCGTAACATTTGCATTCTGGATTTCTCTAGTCAACAATTCAAGAAATCCAATTTCATCTTAACTTCAGCTTAACTCTATGTCACATTGTGGTTAAACAAGAAATCAAAATGCGTTGCAAAAATACGGTAATTATATTATATTCAAATCTAATCTTACTTACAGCAGGTAGTATCAGTTCATATATGCTATTTACTACTGTTGAAATTGGAATATATATTATAGTTATATTTCATTCATTTAAAACTAATTTCAAGCTCAACACCTGAGAATATCCCAAGAAAAACACAATTTTCCTTTCGTTTCGTTGGAACTTTAAATTGCAATCATTGCAATGATATATACTATTCGGCAGTGGGATAAGATGAGAGGGGACAACCAGGTAAATTGCAAAACGAAATAGAAATAGAAAATCGTAATGGAAATGTATAGTAAGTGCAAATGGAAGTGAAGGTGGAGGTGGAAGAGGCGATAGAATAAGGTGCTGTAAAGTAGGTAGAGAATAAGCAAACATAAATCAATTCATCATCAATTGAATGTTCTGTTCTGTTCTGTTTTCTTCTTGTTCCACTCTGTTTTGTTTGCAAAGCGAATGCCAACTGGAACTTGAAGTATTTTTCAATTTTCCGTTTTGCGTGAAAATCAAGCGAAAAGTTTACAGCAAGCTGAAGAGCAAAAAAAAAAAAAGAAAATAAAAGAGGAAATATAAATATAATATAAATGTAAATCGTGGCGGATAGAGTAAAATCATGACCAAGTCTACCAGAGCAGGTGCTGAAAAATTCACCAATAAAATCAGTATTTTTATAAGGTGATAGATCAAGTGAAAAAATGCTGGATGAGTCGATGCTGTATAGAATATGTTATCATATATTGATGTTTTGTTGCTTATTTTGAAAGTAATTCATATTACTTTATTTTTTTTTCGTAGTATATGTACGTAGAGCATGCCCTGTTCCGCATCCCTTCTTTTTTCCTTAATCATTCCATCTACCTTTTATTATTATTTGGCGCAAGGACACGCATAGCTCAGCGTTTTTTCGTTCTCTTTATGCTGATGCAATTCGCTTTTACATTTTCTGCTGCGTCTTGTCTTCTTTTCCTGCATTCTTCAAGAGTTTTTAATTTATTTTATTTTTCGCTGTGTCTTGTCCTCATGCTGTCTCTTGCTCTTCATTTTTTTTTTCGTTATCCCACATTTTCCCAAGAACTTTCTTTCGTTTTTTTTTTTTTTTGGGCAAAGGTTTTGTAAAGCGTCAATTCGTAATGCAATTTATGTGCATACAAATGAGATATATCTGGGCGAAACTTTTTATTTCAAATTCATTTCGCTGGGGTTATTCAAATAGTCCGAGAGAGAGAGAGAGAGAGAGAGTTGTATTCATTCCCCCAGCCAGAGAGCTTTTCATTAGTGCAATTGTCCCACGAAGTATATATAGTCGTAAATTTATATATATATTTGTTGGGGATCCAATTAAGTGGGTGCGAAATCAGCATTAACTGCTGGCCAGATAAACATTATGGTTCGTTCATTAATTTGCCCAGACTTTGCATTAAATGTGCATTAAAAAGCCTTAACATATGTGTATGTAAATTGAGATTAAGGTGTACACAGAGGTATGGATTGGGATCAAGGGATTAATTAGAGCAATATTGCTAAAAACTTGCATAATTATTTTATTACTATCTGCAGAGAGAGAAAAGGTTTTCAATTCACTTGTGTGTAGTATTAACAACTTAAGCATATTAAGTAGCTTATAAGCAATTTACCAGTTGTGTCCCCCGTTGGCAAATCCACTTACTACCGGTTTCCTTATGCATTTTCTCCTTGCATACTTCAAGTGCGCATTTACTAAGCTTTTCAATTTCCGCTTCTGCCATCTGCATTGACAATCCTTATTATTATGTATAGTATGTGATTGTCTAATGCAAAGAGAGATAGAGAGAGAGAGGGACAGAGGGACAAGAGGTAGCCTATTGTGCAGTCCATTATCCTGCAGACTATTCAATTATAGATGGAATATCTAATATACTAAAGTACAAGTATTCGTGTATACACATACGTGCATGTAAAACATGTGAAAACCGAAAAATGATAAATGCTCTTATCGAATTGATAATGAAATGTATAAAATGCTGTTAGCTCCTTAATCAAATTAAGCTCTCAACCATGCAATTTCCTTGCATCGGACAATAAAATTAATTAATTTACTTGCCAACTTCAAGCTTCACATGCCTCGCTTGGCCTCGGTCTGAGCCAGGTCCGGGTGCGGGTTCCTTTCGGGACCACCCCTTTCAGTTCTCGTCCTCATTCTGTCAGGCTGTCGACTCGGTATACTCAAATTTATCCTCTTGTCATGTCTGACAATATGCAGTTAATAATAGCGTGGATACTGTTGAAATGTCTGTTCATCAATTTGACTGAGCTACATTCTATCGTCATAAATATGCAAATCACGAACACTGAACTGTAACACAATTCGATTATAAAATATTAATAAATTAATTTAAATTCAAATACCAAACCCGAAATTAAATTGTTTTCACAAAGTCTCGAGCGCATAAATCAAGAGTAAGAGAAGGAGACGAAATGGAGACGTTTCATTTACTTAAATGCGCTGTTGTCGATTTTCACATAATTAAAATTCAAGAAATTTGTCTAAAGACGCAAAATATAAATGCAAATGCCTTGTTGCTAATTTTCAAGTAATGCTAACCTAAATATCAACAATAATGAATTCATATAGACAACGCACTGCGCTGTTGCCAATTTTCAGTTTAGTAAAATTCAAGAAATTTGTCTAAAGACGCAAAATATATATGCAAATGCGTTGTTGCTAATTTTCAATTTAAAAACTATGCTAACCTAAACACCAACAATAATGAATTCATATAGACAACGCACTGCACTGTTGCCAATTTTCAGTTTAGTAACTATACACTGCTAATAAACTGTCATATTTTTGTACATATAATTGAAAGAGACAACTCATTGCGCTGTTGCCAATTTTCAATATGTTCTACACATACCTTAACTTACGAGCTAACCGACCCCTTTAATGCAAATTGACAACTCGATGCGCTGTTGTCAATTTTCACGCCACAATTTATGCTAATTTGGCGGCAACCTTTGATGCCATTGCCGCATAAGCTTGAGCTTAGGTAGGGAGATGCCAGTTCATTTCAGTGATCCCAGTGGCATCCATTAGGTGCACACACACACACTCCCACACACACACACGCACATAAGGAGGATGACTGGCAACAATCCATTAGTGGGTTACTAACGGTGCCTCTGGATGACGCCATTTTGTGTAACAACTGCAAATCAATGCGCTGACATGTGAAAAATGGCAATGGCGCTTTTGTATGCCATGTCTATTATTATAATATCCCTATATTATTTTATGCATGCAACTCGAGTGTGTATCCATATGGGTGTGCATGTGTGTGTGTGTGTGTCCGTATGTGTGTGTGTGAGTGTGTCTGCCATACACATTTTGTGATTGTGTCTGCAGTTTCGTAATCAACCTCATGATAAATCGTTTGCGCAAAATTTATTGAGTTTTTGCATGACATTGCCAAGCGGCATCGTGCGGCATGCGGCAGCTGCAACAACCAATCATTGAATTGAGGCAACAAATTTTCGAAACTGCTATCCAAGTATTACGTGTCACAATTGTGAAGTGCCTTTTCAATCTAAAACCCTCTTGGGCCCGTTACGATTTATGCAAAAGTTGCCAAATTTCAGCAAGTAAATTTCGGCAACTTACAAATTAAGTCTAACTTATTCAGACAAACTTGACCCAAAGCAAACTAAGCTATTTGCGACTTTGCGTGAGGCACATTAAACTAAAGAACATATTTAACTTTTCGACAACAAACAGAGAGAGAGAGAGGGAGAGAGAGAGAGAGAGAAAGAGCGATAGAGAGAGAGAGAGAGAGTTTGTAATCAATTGCAAATACGATTGCAATCAGAGATTTTGTAATCAAATCTTATGCAAGAAAATATGTTTAAGATTTTGTTTGCTCTCTGCTCTAATTCCCAATTCGAAATGCAAGTAATAAATGTTTGAAGGCCGCCCCTCCCCTCCCCTCCCCACCCATCACCTCTGCCACAAACCCAATGACAGCATTTGCTATGCCCGAAGGGTCTGCAAACTGCAAACCGTAACTTTTAATTGCAATGACAATTTTAGTAGAATTTATTTTTATTACGACAGATGCTCGTATAGGCTTTTAATGCTCACATACCCTGTACAACATGAAAAAAGGATTTGCTGTGCAAGTGAGCCAAGCAAATGTAGAATGGAATTCAATGTAGAGTATCTCTGAGTCAGTCTGTCATATTCTAGTTTTGCTTTTTCGTAGTTCACAGTGAAAGAATTTAGGAAAATAACATTTGCAAGCTGTGCTTTAAATTCCAACCTAACCTTACAGACAGATATACACCCTGCTCTGTGTATCTGTATCCATTTGTGTGTGTGCGTTAGTGTGTGTGTGTGTGTGCGTCTGTGTGTGTATAATTGATGACCAACTATATAGTCCAGCCTGGTTCAATGCCTTTTGTGTCGTCTGCGGGGCAAACCTCAAAAATGCTGCAGCATAAGCAAATTTTATTTGCTTGAATTTTTGATATTTGTTTCCATTCCAAGGGGTAGTCCACATGGTTCCATTTCAAGTTCCAGTCCCCCCCCCCAAACTGTCGTGATGATTGATGAACTATCGAACTATCTTCATTTTCCTATTTATTTTCAACACATAATTGAGAGTGTGCAAAATACTTTAAATATTTTACAGAGAAACTCGATATGGAAATTAAATAAATGAAGAATTTTCATTGAATTGTTGTTTGTAATGTGCACTTTGCCATAAAAATGCATTAAAATGCTCGAACACTTCGCACACTTGATGGAGAAGTTAAATATTTGCAAAACTGTATAATCATCTCGCTCACACTTACACTCTTCTTCACTCACTTTTAGTGTTGAGTAATGTGTAAATTGTTTTTTAAATGACACGTGTTTGCTGCTTGACAATAGTGTATATCAAATACCGTGACCAAAGTGAGCTGAGAGATATTTTAAACGATATTTTAAATAAGTTCCAATGGTTTTTAATTAAATATTTAAAAGTATCGCAGTAGTGCTGAATGAAAGTGATCACAACTTTCTTAAAAATTGATCGATTTCCATTCGAAATGAAATTTTGTTTATGTTTAGATCTCCATAGTAATTCTACATTTAAATCTTGCAATGCAATTTTTGAAAATTTTTGGCAATTTTTAGACAAGGGTCCCCCCTTGTTACTTTTCGAACAAATATTTTTCATCACAACTTTCTTAAAAATTGATCAATTTCCATTCGGAATGAAATTTTGTTTATGTTTAGACTTCCTTAGTAATTCTACATTTAAATCTTGCAATACAATTTTTGAAAATTTTTGACAATTTTTAGACAAGGGTCCCCCCTTGTTACTTTTCGGTCAAATATTTTTCATCACAACTCTCTTAAAAATTGATCGATTTCCATTCGGAATGAAATTTTGTTTATGTTTAGACCTCCTTAGTAATTCTACATTTAAATCTTGCAATGCAATTTTTGATAATTTTTGAAAATTTTTAGACAAGGGCCCCCCCTTGTTACTTTTCGAACAAATATTTTTCATCACAACTCTCTTAAAAATTGATCGATTTCCATTCGGAATGAAATTTTGTTTATGTTTAGACCTCCTTAGTAATTCTACATTTAAATATTGCAATTCCATTTTTGATAATTTTTGAAAATTTTTAGACAAGGGCCCCCCCTTGTTACTTTTCGAACAAATATTTTTCATCACAACTCTCTTAAAAATTGATCGATTTCCATTCGGAATGAAATTTTGTTTATGTTTAGACCTCCTTAGTAATTCTACATTTAAATCTTGCAATGCAATTTTTGAAAAATTTAGACAATTTTTAGACAAGGGTCCCCCCTTGTTACTTTTCGAACAAATATTTTTCATCACAACTTTCTTAAAAATTGATCGATTTCCATTCGGAATGAAATTTTGTTTATGTTTAGACCTCCTTAGTAATTCTACATTTAAATCTTGCAATGCAATTTTTGAAAATTTTTGGCAATTTTTAGACAAGGGTCCCCCCTTGTTACTTTTCGAACAAATATTTTTCATCACAACTTTCTTAAAAATTGATCGATTTCCATTCGGAATGAAATTTTGTTTATGTTTAGACCTCCTTAGTAATTCTACATTTAAATCTTGCAATGCAATTTTTGAAAATTGTTGACAATTTTTAGACAAGGTTCCCCCCTTGATACTTTTCGAACAAAAAGAAATAGAAAGAGGATAGGGGAAAAAGAGTACAAAATATAAACACATATAGTAACATACGTGTATCTCACTGAAGATAGCTCAACTTGTTGACCACAAGTCAGCCTCTGATGGTCGTCAATAAAGTTTGAAATTACAAGAGAAAGAGAGAGAGAGAGAGAGAAGGCACTCGCTCCATCTCTCTGGAGATAGGGGTTATTATGGTTGATATCCCAACTGCTTTATGTCCACTCGACAGGGCTACTCGACTTTTGTTCAGCTTCAGCATTTCCGTTTTATGCAATTTATGGCGGAGTACACAAAAGCAGACACAGAAAGAGAAAGAGATAGGGATAGAGTGAGATAGTTTAAGAGTGAGAGGGATTTTTGGTAGAAATTATTTTGAAATATTGCAGACAAAAGCTGCCTGTGTGCAAGACAAACGACTGGCTGTGTGTGAGTGTATAAATATGAATGAAAAACTATTAGATGTGTGTGTGTGTGTGTGTAGAGGAGAGAGAAAGGATGAGTGAGTGAGTGAGAAAGAGAGAGCCACCGTAAGTAGGCGCTTAGTCTGTGAGCCTTCTCTTTCTTTTCTTTCCTACTTTTTTTTTTGCTTTTTTCTGAACAACATCTCTGCTGACATGCAAAGTGCTTCAAGGAACCCACAGAATGGGCCCAGAGCAGGAACGTTGGCGCTTTGTAGCGGTCACTCGGCAAGGTGATTCACACACAGTTAACGCAGACAATCGACCGTACTTGCCGTAGTTGTTGTTGTTGTTGTTGCCTTTTTAGGGTTTTTGTGCAGTTGAACGACCCCATGCCGGAAATGTAACATGGCCCAGTCTTTTGTACCGGCTAAATACACACAGAGAAATAACTATAGATATATCTTCCGGAATCGCTGTACACTTGTCTCCTTCCCCTTGCAGCATCAGGGTGCTATTGTCGCGCCGCTCTGCATGTTTTTGCAAAAACAGAACGCGAAACATGCGAATGCAACTTCTGGTAGAGACTAAGAGTTACGCCGTAGACAAAGAATCTAAGGATTTACTGGGATATTTATGATACGATCCCTATGAAATTTGTGCAACAGTTAGCTGAAATAGGAAATCAAAGATGTGCCAAAAATCAGGGTGTTATTTATTACTGTTATCATAATAACTATTTCCAAAACGAAAATAGTTAAGTTTATTATGCAGCAATCATTATGAAATTTTGTGAATAGTTAGTTAAAGTAAAAATGCAGAGATATGCCAAGAATCAAGTTTCTATTGCATATTTTAACTAGTACTAAAACTAAAAATCTTCAGAAAAACTTTGTGAAAGTTGTTAATATTATGTTTAGGAACCTTTCAGCCTAATATACCCACCTGTCACAGCAATTTTCATCCGGTTGGGGACAAAACAAAAACATTTGACAGCCGTGACGTTGTTACCAAAAATATTTGCCAGCTCAAAAACCGTTGACCATTGTCAACGTGTTTTAATTTTTTTTGTCCACTCTTTCTCCATCTCTTCGCTCATTTTTGCGCCATTCTCTCCAACCTCCAATTGGCAAATACAATGGCGTGTGGTATTTGTTCAGTTGATGCTACTGTTGTTCTCTTTCTGCTTGTTTGTTTTCGTTTCGTAATCACTTGAGTTAAAAAAAAAAAAAAATTAATAAAAAAATTGCCTCAAGTTTTTTTTATTGACTTGAGTGTGTGTGTGTGTGTGTGTGTGTGTGCCTGCGGTAAATGTGCAATAAATTAGCATCAAGTGTTATGGTGCGTGCCCGACTTGATTCGCTTAAAATTGTTGCTGATTTACGACGATTCACTGTAGTAGACTGTAGTAGTCTGGTAATCTCCGGGTACTACAACTACTACTGCTCTCAGTCAACTCGTTACTCCTTTTACCCATTTTTATGGCCTTTAT
Source organism: Zaprionus kolodkinae (assembly GCA_018901885.1). Taxonomy (NCBI): domain Eukaryota; kingdom Metazoa; phylum Arthropoda; class Insecta; order Diptera; family Drosophilidae; genus Zaprionus; species Zaprionus kolodkinae. Next base: position 2,200,758 of record JAEIFM010000247.1, on the reverse strand, counting down.
CGAGTTAGTTGCGGCATGGCTTATACTCTATTTAAGTTTCATTTTGTTACTGCGCGGCATTAAGTTTTAGTTTTATTGGCTTGCCAACGCGCACTTAAACTTAATTTATTGCTTAATAATGACATTGTCAGCGAGCTGTGTATACTACGACGATGTGAAAGTTTTTCGATCCGCCCAGAGAGAGAGAGAAGGAGAGAGAGGACTTCCCCAATCCGCATTTTAACCATGACCCCAAAATCAGTTTGGTAATCAAAGCAGTTTTTTATGGCTCTTAAAAAGTAACTTAAGTTGATTCAAGGGTTTTTCTTGTAAAGTTGCAAACGGGTAAAGTGATGATGGATAGATACCCCCCCCAGAAATTGACTTAGATCATTTTGTAGTTTTGTAAAGATAATTTGCTAATTTCGAAAAGTGATGTAGTTTGATTAAAATTGCAGAGAATTTACATATATTATTGTTAAAAATATTTTAAAACAAATTTCATAAAAGGCATAAAGAAAATAAACTATTGAGGTGCATCTTCAGTTCTAATCCATTTCGTTTTCTAAGTTTTAATCCGTTATCGGCTTAGTATGAACTTCATTTATTTATTTTCTTCAACTTCATCTTCGAGTAGGCTCTTCAAAATTGCTTATTAGATTATTATTAAAAAAAAAACTCTCGAAAATCTTTTTAAATGATGCCCATCGTTAGGAATCTTCTTCTCCAAGTCGAATCGCAGTGGACCAATTCTTGGGTACTTATCTTCGAGCATGAATGGCTACATTTCTTTGATTGTCTGTCATCAGTATTCATCATATTCTCTCTTTCTCTCCCTCCCTCTGTCTCTGTCTCTCTGAGCCATGGAAGGGAACGTTGTACAATAAAATAAATAAACATGGCGTCGAAAAATATCAGAAAAATAGCAAGAAGAAAATAAAAAGTGAACATAAAAAAGAAAAAAAAAAAATTGTTTGTGCCTTATTAAAATTCCATGCAAATGCGCTTATGTGGCCCTGTGGCCCAGCAGGAGGGTCGTCCGTCTGTCCGTCTGTCTGTCTGGCCACGCCTACCCAACACAGGGCTCTGGCCACTTGGAGCCGGAACACACGCGCACACACGCCCAGCAAATCCTCAACATGCTCATCAGCCTGGCCATACAATTTTCGTAAGCACTTTGGGACACATGTGTGGGTGTGTGCCAGGGCAGGGGGAGGGGGCAGGGTGTGTATTCGGTGTGTGTGTGTGTGTGTGTTGTGGGGTTGCAAGTTTTGCGGCAACAATTGTTTCGCCGCCCGAATTGCGCAAAAAGTGAAAACCTAACCAAAACTTATTTCATATGCGAGGCGAGGCGAGCAGGTCAGGCCCGGAGATGCCAGAGGAAGGGAGGAAATAAGGGAGGACGGGGTGCGGCACAAGGACAGCAACAATTGCAGTGGGCGGGGGTGTGGCTGCGCGCGCGTGTTAAGCATATTTTAGTTCATTTATTTCAAATTAGATTTTTAAGCGACAACAAAACGCGACACTGGGACTGGAGGAGCGAGTGTTGTGGCTGATAAGGAGAGCAAAGCAGTTTCCACTTGTCGAAAAGGGGAGAGATGGGGGAGAAGTAGTAGAAATTATGCTGCTCTCTTTGGGGTTTTGCATACATTTTTTGAAATTATGCCGCTTGTCTCTCGCCCTTCCTCTCTCTCTCTCTTTTCTTTAGATTTTTCCATTTGCTGATTAAAGCGCGCGCCCATGACAAGGGTGTATGCTTCTGTTGCTTAAACCGAATAAAAAGGGTTCAAATAACCAGGCAACTGTTTGATGTGGGCTATGTAGTTTTTCGATGGTTTGGTAACTTCCCCCCCAGCCAGGAATGCTTCATTAAGCCATAAAGCAAGTCAAGGGGGCGGTGGGTAAATGTGCTATGAAATTAGTACAAAAAACGTCTATATATGGGCAATGTGGTCAGTTTTGTGGATGATCTTAAGGAGGCAAGAACTAAGTTAACTAAAATAGAAGGTTAGTTTCTTTTTGGGAAAAAACCTATTTTTGAATTCTTAGAAAGTTCTATTGAAATTAATTATTATTTTGCGCTAATCAAATAAAAAAAGAGCATTAAATTTATAAAAAATATGCTACAGGTTTTTATGATATTTTCGTAAAATTTCAGTTATGTTTTGCGGCTTATAAACATAGCTGTTTCTGAATTCCTACTAAATTTCAGTTAAATATTTTTTAAAACCATTATCAATTATCAACATTATCAACAACAGAAAATTATACACATTTATATAATTCTTATCTTTTTATATAGTATTTTTTGTATATGATATCATTTAATCACAACTCAAGTGCTGTCAGTTTTTGTGAAACCTTTTAGTGAGCCGCCCAGAACACTCCTTAGCAAACTTCAAATCTATTTGCTATATCATCTAGTAGGTCACTCACAGGGTGTTTACACTAACTTAGACCTGCCCCGCCTTGAAGCTCTATGTATATGCTAAAATCGTGTGACTTTTTTGCCTTCAAGTCGATGTTCTACTCGACTCATATCGAGCTGCTGTCCGCTGGACAAGCTATCACAATGTGTCCATCTTTTAACTACAGTAAACATTCCACGTTGTGCGCAGTTTGTTTTCAATCTAGTAAAGTGTACGAGAAGGGGTGGGTGGGGGGGGGATACCGGGGGCGGTAAGTACCGCAAGCCAAATGCCAAAGAAGTAGGAGGGATGGCGAGGAGCAGCTGCGGCAGGGGCAATTGAAGTAGGGAACTGAAGAGTGTAGAATGCTGCTGAACAAGCAAAAATTTTATGACATAGCGAACAAGTGATGAGAGCCAACAGCAAAAGGAAAGAGAGAGAGAGGAGCGTGTAGACAAAGGGAGAGAGAGAGGGGGTAAAGGAGAAAGAGAGCGACGAAGAAGAAACTGAAAAACGCAAACACAATTATAACAAGTGCGGGCAATGTGGAGAGCAGCAGCAGCAGCAGGAGGGGACAGTGAACAAAAAAAAAAAAAATTACAACACAGCCTGGGAGTGTCTCTATGGGTGTGTGTGTGTGTGAGCGAGTGTGTGTTGACCAACAATGTTGGTCACAACACACATACACACACACACACACTTCCCGGGCAGCAAGTGGCCCCACAACCACTAACAAGAACTAATATTTGACAGCTGCCTCATCCTGCTGCCTCCTCCCAGCTGCCTGCTCCCTGCTGCCTGCTCCTAGCTGCCTCCTCCCAGCTGCCTTCTCCCAGCTGCCTCCTCCCTGTTGCCTGCTGCTGCTGCTGCTCCTCGTGTTTTGGGTCCATGTTGCTCGTTGACGGGGTCGCATAAATGTCGACTCGAGCCTGCTGCCGCGTTCAACGACTTTTGGCTGTATTCAGCCAAAAAAAAAAAAAAAACAGCCAACGAAACGAGGCAGAAAAAAGGCAGAAAAAGGCGCAAAGAAAAGTTGAAACTTTGCAGAGTCAAGTAGCCAACAAAATATACAATATATATATATACAGACAGACCTATATGCTATATACAGCATCATACAACACATGCTGCTCATTGGTATAGAAAAAATATTTTTATTTCTTTTTATGAAAACAAAGCGGGGCGTGGCACACGAACCAAACACACTCACATTTTTAAGGCACTTGAAACAGAGAAAAAAAAAATAAAAAGAAAAGCGTGAGAAAGAAGCGAAGATCCTAGTAGGGGAAAAGCGGAGAGAAAAGCACAATAAATGCGAGTCAGGTAAAAATATTCTAAACGAGCGCGCACACAAAAATGTTGCAGACTTTTAGGCGCGAGCAGAAAGAAAGCGACAGCAGCAGCGACAGCGCAGCATATGAAGCAGTGCATAGTGAATAAGTGTGTGTGTGTGTGTGTAACATATGTGAAAACTGAAGAAATACGTGTGAGATAGTAAAAGAAGGGGGAGTGGCACAGGGGGGGAAAACAGGAAAGAAAAAGGCAGCAAAAGTTTTGCACTTTTCGTCAGAAAAATGCGTAAAGTTGCGAGGGGGGAAAAATCTTAAATAAATATATATAAGAGCTATATATTTAAATGATTTTTTGATAAATGTATATGCATAAAGAACGTAAAAAACGAAAACTTAAATTCAACTGCAGTAAAAAATCAAATAAATTGCATATCTTTAGTAAGCTACGCATCTAATAGAAACGATCTAACTATAGAACTATCTATGCCAAATCAAGTAACAAGCACAAACTCCAAATTTCAACCAAAAACCCAAGCTCAATTAACTGCTTTATTAGTTCCCCCCATCAATAAACTGTTATTAAGATCTCAAAATAGAAAAAAAAAATAAGAATTCCCCAATTGAGCTCAAACAATTCTCCATAATTGTAGAGGCACTTCAGGACTAATAATACTTAATATCCACACTTCAGCTCGATGTCTACCTCCCCCCCCCACCCACTGCTCCCTTTTTCCGTCACTCCTGCTGGCAGATTAATTGCTTTTCAAATTCAAAAACTTTGCTATTTGATTAAAGAGGCGAACTGCAAATTAAATACCTTCTCAGCACTTTGAACTTGACTGCAGTAAGAAAAGGAGAAGGAAGGAAGCAATGAAGGATGGAAGGCAGGAGACGAAGGCAGCGTGGGCGTGGTTCATATTTAATCAGAGCTTATTGTTGGGGATTTGACTAATAAATGCCTGACGCTTCAATTAAATGGAGGGCAGAAGTTTTTCCTCTCCCTCTCTCTCTCTCTCTAGGATGATGATGATGATAATTCTGATTGCATAGGAAAAAACTTAATTAAGTTACGCGTAGACAGAGAAAATTGCTGAGTAACTTTAATAGTTTTGCACGCTAACCCAGTTTTGCAGTAGAGAGAGAGGGGGAGAAGTAGAGAGAGAGAGAGAGAGAGAGGTGTAGATGCCGCGACAAAGTGTTGAGGAATTTGTTTGCTTGGGGGGAGGGGAGGAAAAAAGTCAAATGCATATTTGAAAAATTGCAAAACTTGATTAGCGATTTGAGAGAGCGAGAGGCAGAAAGAGACAGAGAGAGAGAGAAAGAGAGCGCGAGTGATGCCAAGCCACTCAACTTTACTGCAAATTTGCACAGCTGCTGCAAAGTTTTTCCTGATTTTTCCTCTCTCTCTCTCTTTGCTGCCCCAAAAAGTGCGCTACGAAAAATAGCAAAGCTAATCTCACACCAAGAGGCGTGAGGCCACCTGGGCAGCTCTCGAGCGCATTCATCACAGATGCGAGTGTGTGTGAGTGTGTGTGTGTGCGAGAACTTTGCCGGCATCCCAAAGTCCCAGTTCACTTATCCATTTTGCTGCAGGCAAACCCCTCCTATTTCCACTCCCCCCTCACTGCCTACGACCCTGGCATAATGTTGCGCCTCTGCAATTCAATTCCCAGCGTATACTGGGGTGGGACGGAGGAGGAGTAGAGGATTGAGGGGCAGAGAGCGTGAGAGACCAGACCGGACTTGGCATTCGCATTTGGCGTACGTATTCGCAATTTGTCCGGGCGCGATAGCGTGATTGAATGGTTGCTGCTCCCGCTGCTCCCTCCCTGCTGCTCCTGCTCCTCCTCCTGCTATTCCTTTCCTGCTCCTGCGCTGTTTCTGTCTTTGGCCACGTGCTCAACCCGCTGCGGCGGCATAATGAGAGTTATTGCTAATGCAGCAACTGACTTTTCGGTTCAGTTTGATAGATGGCCGGTTGCCTGGCTCCGCTATAGACCCTCCTCCGCTCCTCCTCCACCTCTAAGCTGCCCATCTGCACTGAAGCGCAAAGCTTCTAATGAAATTCTGAAACGAAACATAAAACTTGCGATTGGACACTGCAGCTGGCTAAAGGTTTTGCATACTGCGAGACCGCTGCGAGTGTGTGTGTGTATGTGTGTGTGTGTGTGTGTGTGGGATTGAAATTGCTTCCCTGGCCACTTTGTCTGGCCCGTGGACGTGCCCGTGTCCTTGGTTTAGGTGAAAGTAGGAATCAATAGCAGCAGCACGGGCAATTCAATATTTTTTTTCCACCTCTCTCTCTTTCTTCTTTTCGTTGCCTGTCCCTCTCTAGCTCAGCTGAAATCGATGTTGTTTGGCTTTTAATTTATTTAATGGTCGGCAAAGGTCTTAACTCCTTTATATGGTCGAGCACAAAGGTTGCCGCCCCCACTATATCATTGTCCAGACTGATTAGAATAGGAGAAAGGACTGAAGCAAAAAAAAAGGTTCAGTCAGCAAAATAAAAGAATGAAACGAGTTTCCAAAAGCCAAAGGTTGACCGGGCATATAATATAATATGCCTGTACAACAGTTTTAACGTGTCATATAAACCGTAGCAAAGTGCATATAATAAGCTCTACACTGTAAAATATATATTACAAATATTCTGTAATTTTAAAAGTTGCCATTCTTTTTATATATCTTCCAAATTAATTTAAGAAAACTTTATTAAATAATATAAGATAAATTGAGTGAAATTTATAGCAACTATACATTTTTTCCATTAATAAATCTCACTATTTTCAAGCCAAAAGTTTTGAGCGCCTGCGGCTTGATATAGCATTATTCTGCTGGGTTTGCCACGCCCACAGTTTCTCTAAAATTGTCACACTCTCTGACAAATATAATATATTTTGCCAGCCTGTAGGCTAGGATTTTCTTATTTTTTACTCTCTCTCTGTCTCTCTCTCTCTCTTGCTCTCTCGATATATGTATAAATGACATTCCGATTGTGGACATTATTTTTTATTGTTGAAAGTTCCCTAACGATTTATATGGGATATATTTTATTTTTTTTGCGTGTGTGTTTTTGTGCAGCTTAACTGGCACGCATACAAATAAATAACCTCGCACAAGACATCTCTTTCAGCCATGTTTATCGGGCCGAAGTCAGGCAAGAGAGAGAGAGAGAGAGCGAGAGAGAGAGGACTCTGCGAATTCACACAACATCATTTATATTCAACTTGTTTTCGAGGCGTCTAGAAAACTTTGAGCAAAGCGACCGCATACACAGACATATAAATACAATTTATACGTGTGCGTATGTGTGTGTGTTGTGGCAGCCATTTTTGCGTATTTTTACAGCAAGTGAGAGAGAGAGAGAGAGGAAGAGAGAGAGAGGGATGCCACACTTGAACGCACAAGCAAATGTTGTTGCTCAATCGAAAGTATCAAATTGCCCACAATAACACTTAAATCCGACATCTAAGTTGAAGTCAACGAGACAGCGAGGGGAGAGAGAGAGAGAGGTAGAGGGAAAAAGAGAAAGAGCAAGAGAAGGGTGAGTAACTGCCAAGTGAGTTTAGAGCTGTGCTATATGCTATATAAGGCTATCAAGCGACACGGAAATGAGCAGCAATAATGAAAATGTAAAATCTTAGCCAGTCCAGACGCCATTTTGAAGTGCAGCCAGTGTTGTATAAGGCAAATACGTGATTGATTGCTATTTATAGAGGCAAAGAAACCAGTTATTAAAAGTAGAACGAATTCGCTTAACTTGTGAATAAACTTAATACGATATGTAACAAGGATAAACATAATTTTTACAGCTTTGCATTGATTCTTATTGTTTTCATTTTTGTTGTTGGCAGCACTGTCACACCATTCCACACACACACACACACATACCCTCACACACACACACATCCCTTTTGGCAGCTGCTTCGTTAGTCATTTTCTGTTTCGGGCAGCAGCAGCAAAAACTTTTCACTCATTTCTCACACAGCGCGTTTCGCTTCATCTTTAGATATTTTGTGCTTTTTGTCTGATTTTTGCCTCCTGCTGTTTCTCGCTCTCCCTCTCTCTCCATCTCTCTCTCTCTCACACTCTCTTTTTATATACATTTATAGTACGTGCATCATCACAGACTTTTTGCTTGATTTCTGGCGTTTGCTGCTGCAACAGCAAAAATATTGTAAATATTTTGCAAACTTATTGTGCACAAGTTTCTTGTTTATTTCCCGCTCCCTGTCTCCCTCTCTCTCTCTCTCTCTCTCTAGTTCTCTCTCTCTCTCCTTCTCTGACTGCTGTGACTGTAGCACGTTTAATATTTATTTCATGTTTTAATATTTGACACGATTGCACAAAACAGTTGCGCTCTGTTTGCCAGTTTTCTTCCCTCTTCCTCTCTCTCTCTTTCTCTCTCTTTCTTTCTGCCAAGAAAGTTTCGTCTGAGAGAGAATTGTACGAATGCCAATTTCTATTTGTTATCACCTCCCCCTGCCCCCTGCTCAGCCCTGCTCAGCTTGGTATTGGAATAAGTTGGCATTTATGCCAGCGAAAAAGTTGTCGAGCCGTCAAGTAAACGACACTTATTGGAAAGGTCGAACAGTTTTTTGAGAACTCTATATAAAATGTAGATTGAGATGGTATGAATGGATTTGCGAGGAACACTTGTGGCTTTCTGATAGACTTGTATAAGGAAAAGGCAATGCAATTTTAAAGGAAATTAAGCTAAAATTTAGGGAATATATAATAAAAATTATAATTCAAATGCAGAAATTAAAAAAAAAAAAACAAAAAAAAGGAGATGTGCAGTAACTTAGATTTTTCCTAAAGATTGAAAAAAATCCTGGGCAACTTCTTCTCTGAAAATTCCTTTCGAAACAGAAATTGAAAAACCCTTCTCATAGCAGCATATGCGACGCTGTTTACTCTTATATGTTTGCAATACCAAAGCGAACTTTAGCTGAAATGAGTTTTCCTCAATATCGCTGCACTCTTTTGCTTTTCTCTTTCCCTCTCTTTCTTCTCTTTCTTTGTCTCCCTCGCACAGCAGTAAACGAGCAAATTTTAATGCCAGAGCAGACGCGCTGCTGCCCATCAAATCAGCGTGCCACGCCGCAAAGTATGCAATTTGCACTGAGAAAAAAAAAGAGAACGGAATAAATAAATAAATATTCTGTGGAAATATTTTTGGCAACGCCGCGAGCAACACTTGAAAAAAATGCAAGCAAAAACCAGGATAGATGAGAGTAGGAGAAGCTATATAGTAGATATATATAGCTAAGAGCCAGAGCTTGTACAGGCAGCTTGTGCTTCGACACGAACTGATTTATAAAGTTTACAAATGCGTGGCAAAAAACCCCGTGACTTGACTTGACAGACAGTGGGATGGAGTGAGAGAGAGAGAGAGAGAGAAAGAGACAAAGAGAGGGGGGAGAGGGTACTGGCTGACTGAGTAACGCTGCTTCGTTTCGTTGGCAGCTTCTGGGGCTGAAAAACGTTTGCCACTTAACACGTACGCCGCATATTTTGCCACGCCTCCCTCCGCGCCCCCTTATTTTTTTCTTCATTCTTGTTTTGTTTTACACTACACTAAAATATTTTTGCTGATTTGGCAGTTGCTCGAGTAGAGCGAAAATTTATACGCCACACACAGATGCGCCAAGCCGCATGCCGCATGCCACATGCCGCATGGCACATGGCGCTGCCCAGCTAGCCCAGTTAGCTTGCCATGTGCCTTGTTTGGCCGAGCTGATCCTTGAATAATCAACAACAGCAGACAAACAGCCAGACCAGAGCAGCTGCAGCGCGCCAGCTGGAAGCAGGGGAGGAGATACTGAAAAAAATGACTCGAGCGTTGCCAACAACGTACGTTGTTCAAATATTAATGTTGACCCTCGACTGCTCGTTAGCCCAGGCTGGCTGACTGGCTGACTGACTTGTTGGCCCAAAAAGTGCAGAAAGTGCACAAGTGCCTCCCCGACCAGACCAGGCCAGGCCAGAGCAGACCCAGTGTCCAGAGCGAAACGCATCTGGTTTTGTCAGACTCGTCGTGGCCGCAGTTACTCATCAGGATCGCAGCTCGAGTTGCGAAATCAGGCTAAGCAGCTTAATCAGAGCCAACAAGCTCGTCGACCACGCCCAAGACAACAGAATGGGGCACACAGAGAGAAAGAGAGAGAGAGAGAGAGAGGGGGAAGAGAGAGAAAGAGAGAGCCCATGTGAGGCACTGTGTTGCATTTCAATAGGCAAACAGTTCGTGCTATTAGTTTATGCTGCAGCGCGACTTTTTGGGCTGTGTACGGTGCACTGAGCGAAAGTTTTGCAATTTTGCTGGTCTCTAATGAGGTATAGATTGGCTTAGGCTTTACTATGATGCTTTAGCTTTACTTTGTAAACGATATTTGAGATATTTTACTGCTCTTTTACCTCAAAAGTTTGTATTCTATCTCTTTTAATTTATTTCCATATCACATTTTGCACTTAACCTCACTTTTTGCATGCATATCAATGACATTTCGCACATATAACCTCACTTCTTGCATTTATTTTCCTGCCTAACCTCACTTCTTGCACTTATTTTCCTGCCTAACCTCACTTCTTGCACTTATTTTCCTGCCTAACCTCACTTCTTTGACTATGTCTCACTTAACCTCACTTGTTATTAATTAATGCTTATGAAACTAATCTTGCAAACAATATCAAATTATTTCGCCCACAAATTGTGCTGGAAAATCGAATTGAAAATTTATTACCTCCGCCACGAGGGGAAAACAAGAACATTTTCCGCTCCATCGAAACTACGATATTGTATATAAATATTTATGATCGAAGGGAGGGAGGGCAACTTGTTAATATTTATAAATGAAATTTTGGTCGATTGAACTGATAATATTGTGCTCTCTCTCTATTGTATGCTGTAAACAATTGCGATTCTAATCAAATTTACCGTATGTTTCTTCCTCTCTTCCTCTTCCCGTTACAGGTATGTATTGGAAAACTTATGCGAAAATCTTTGGAAGGTTGAATCAATTTTGAAAGGCGGCGCTGTGCGAAATTGAGTAAGAAATTAAATTAGAGACACAATGGAAGCAGAGAGAGAGAGACAGAGAGGGAGAAGTGTGTGCGAGGGAGACAGGCTGAGCGACCACAATACGTTGTGTTGGCCAATAAGAAATGCCATTGTTACAAGTTTAATTAATGGCCATTAAGCTAAAAATGCCAGGCCATTTTATACGGCTCTAGACATGCTGGCGACTGCTCCGGACATGGACATGGACATGGACACGAACACGAACCACACCCGGACACACACACACACACACTCGCACACACCCACACACACACTCACACTCTCTGATTCAGACAAAGCCAATTGCCGGGCTATTTACGAGCTGCTGCGGGTGTTTTCTGCTTTAATAAGCAATTTTTAATTTGCAATTACTCGAGCTGCTCTCTCGCTCTCCCCCCCTCTCTCTCTCTCTTTCTCGCATTGCACTGGAATTATTTTTAATGAAAGTGCGCATGCAAACATATTACGCATACGAGGCGTGTTGCACACACACACACGCAGCGCACTACATGCTCGTTTCGTCCCACTGTCGATAGCAGGCAATGCCGCAAAACGCCAATCAAAGCTAGCGCAGCTACACTGCAAGAAATGCTAAGGTAACTATGGTATGGGAATGATAGGGAGAACTCTCTAGGCAAGTTACAGACACATTTTATTTGCATTTTCTTTATTTTAGTTTATTCTGTTGTTTAGAAATAAAAACAAAAACGTATTTTTATTAAGCATGCATATATCCTATATAAAGTGATAATACTCAATGTGATAGCCAAAATAAGCCAGATGAGCACGCAGAGTTAGGGTTCGATCAAAACAGCTAATCTCTAGTTTTTCCCATATCATTTCATCTCTATTTTCAACAATAAATGCCTGAGAATCACACAGATTTATTTGAATTGCGAGAAAATAAAGAAAAAACCTGATTATCATATGGTTTTTTTTAAATGCTAGAAACTACAGAAAAAGCTAAATCTTGCATATTTCAACAATTGTTCAGGATTAAATATCTATCAAAATGCTATAAAATCTATTTAGTACTTTACGTAATCTACGAAAATGAAATGAAATAGCCTAGATATATTTATTTTCCTTAAATATATTTTACATAAAATGTGCTATATGCACCATAAGCTGACAACCCACTTATTTTTCTCAGTGTAGACATACATGCATGCACATAAGTTTAATAACTTTGCTTATTGCTTTGCTTTTGCTCCTGCCAGCAAACAATCCTGCACAATCTGCACTCTATTCCTCCTCCTGGTTGCACCCCGTGCAACAACCTGCATACACTCCATTCCTTGCCGCCCGCAACGTCATCTCAGCCAAGGAGGAGGTGGTCATTATGGATGCTTTGGGTGAATGTTAATCACATTACCGCAAAACGCTGTAATGTTTGGAGGATGCGGTCCTGCTCATTCGACGCTCATCGACGCGTTTCCATCAACTGCTCAAGTAACAATAACAATTATTTTGACCACACAGTCACTCACACACACACTCAAACACACACACACACACACACCCATCGTACGTGTGTCCCATTGAAATAGTAAACCGCAATTTGGGCTCCCCCCTGCACCGACAACTAGTTGCAAGTGCAAACAGCAACCGAAGTCGATGCCACGCCCATTAAGCCTGCGGGGCTGCTGCTGCTGCTGTGTACGCATAATGTGCCAGCGCACTGTAAGCCGCCTGCAACAGAGAAACAACAACAACAACAACAACGAGGACGACGACGACGAACATAATCAAAGTCTCCGCTAACCAAGCTGAACCCTCGAATTTTCGGGTGGCAACGTCTCCCCAAAGGCTCAAAAGTTTTTGAGGTCGTCGTCGTTTTGGGGGCGCGCTTAGTTTGATCTGAAATACACACACACACACATCAGCACACACACACACACATGGAGAAAACGTAACACACGCAGAGGAATACACAGAGGCATTCTCATAATTGTCGGAAAGTTACATTTCCTGTGTGTAACTGCGCAAACACTGCAAGAAATTATGAGAGTTTTTAGAGTTGATGGAAAAGTTTTTAGTAGATCGGAAATTGAGGAGAATTATGTGTAGTTTATAGCAGAAAATGGAGGTTAAAAATAATGAGTATTCAAAGGAAAGAAAGCGTAGGTTGCAACTCAAGAAAAATCTAACTCGAAATACTGCGCATTTCTTTTATAATATGCCATGTCTGTATGAACGCTTAATACTCAGTTATTGGAAAAGCTAGAGAGCTCAAATTTGGTATAAAGGTTCCTGTATATTTTTAGCAGTTGCTGGTAATGTCAAATTTTGGATGCCACACCCAGCGCCTGCACAATTCAATATTTGTAACTTAACCAAATTGATTATACGAACAAATGCACTTAAAAGATGCTCGAGAACAATACTTCTTGCACACACACAATAATGTCATTAGTGTTGCTTCAGAAATTTACAAATTTGGTATGGTTCCAGCTGATTTTGTACAGTGTATAATGCGTTTACAATTGGCAAAATGCGATGCGCTGCCAGCCGGGCAAAGTAACATAACAAGCAAATCGATCGATACAAATTACAAAACCAACGTCAGCAGCTTTCCTGCTTGTCAGCCTGAGACACACAGAGAGAGAGAAAGAGAGAGGGGGATGTCTCTCTCTCTCTGTCTCTGTCTACCTATAGGGACCTGGAACGAGGGTTGTTGTGCTTGAGTCAGCCTGCATGGCATGGATGGAGTAGCGAGAGTTATCCCACAATTTGCGTCACATGGGCAGCATCCCTGGGGGTGCATAGTTCCGCATTGATGGCGATGCCTGGCACTTTGTTCCGACTGTTTTCTGATTCCAGCCAGACTGGGTGTGTGTGCCTGTGTGTGTGTGTGTGTGTGTCTGTGTGTGCGTCTCCTTTGTGCTTTACTTCCACTTCAATCATAACTGTGTTCAATTGTTGTTTTTATTACCGCATTTCTTTCACCTTTTCCCTTGTTGTTGTTGTTCTTCTTGCTGTTGCTTTTGCTCTCTGCGGCTGGGAAAATTGGTTGGCTTTTCCTACCCTCCCCCTCTCCCACTCTGTTGTCCATTCGGTTTTCTGCTTTTCTCTCTCCTTTATTATTTTTTTTTTTTTTTGTTGCTTTTGTTTTTATGATTTTGTGCCTGGCAAGCGTTACATGCTGCTTATCTGCCCTTCACCCAACCCCCACTCCCTGCATACATTTTCCGTACATTTCCTTTACGATTTTCCGCATGAGCAGCAGCAGCAGCAGCCTGGCATGTGTGTGTGTGTCGGTGTGTGTGTTCTACCGTGTGCTCAACAATTGCGCATCATATAAATTAATAATGCAACAATTGCATTTTGTTATGCTTGTTTCCATCTTGTTGTTGTTGCCGATTTCATTAAATATTTGTTGGACCGCTTTGGCAGTTATCAGTTTTTGAAATTGTTTTGCATCCATAGGATCCGTGTCCGTGTCCATGTCCATGTCCGCATCCACACGCATTTTGCCTGCTTTTATTGCCGCCAACTCCGACTCTCTCTCTCGGTTCGCTTTTATGACAACACAAGTCCGTGTCCAGTTCGTAGTCGTGTCGAAGAGCGTGTCCAGTCCATGTCCGAGTAGGAGTCGCAATCCTTGTCCAGCCACTCGCCATAGACCTTTAGGATGCCACGCCTCCCGCCCCCTTCACCACTGTAGCCTGCGGCACATTTCCTTCAACATTTTACGAGCGTGTTAAAGTCGATTTGCTCTTGTTGTTGTTGTTGTTTGTTTTAGCTACATGGAACATGCTACGTGTTGGGCTTTTTAATTTGCAACACTTGCAACACACACACAGCGAGAGAGAGAGGGAGAGAGATAGAGAGAAAGAGAGAGAGAGAGCACACGCGAACGTGTAACGCAATTATGAGCATTCCCTGACAAGGGAATTTTCTTTTGATCTGCAATTCGGTTTATGGCGAAAAACATAACTAATTAAGGCAGCTGAGAGAACTCAGTTCTTATTTTGGGTTAGCTCTAGGCTAGAGCTAGTTGTAGAGTTAGAAATTAAATCAATTACAGAGGCATGAGAAGTGTGAAAATAATACTGGGAGTAGCCTAGTGTGAGGGTTAAATTGTAGAGTAGAGTATAAAGCTAGAAAGTACTAGAAAGTGCTGTAATTATTAGGCATGTTATCTTTAATATATCTAGAGTTATAATCTTTATTATTTATCGAGCTATCAAAAGCTATCTGCCTTTTAAAAATATTTTGTTTTTAGTTTGCCTATAATTTAATATAAATAAATATAATAGATATAAAGCTAGCTAGCTTTCTATTCTATTCAATTCCATCTATCCTATTTAGTTTTCTGTCTTTTCCCATTCCCCAAATAGGTCTCTCTGAGACTTTTACTTCCAAGCAATTAATCCCTTCAACTACAACTTCATGCAGCTCATTAAATCATAATTTTCTCAGCCAAAAATATGCGAATCAGTCGTTTCAATTAACGCTTCAGTTATGAAATTAGAACAAGACAGAGAGAGAGAGAGGGAGAGAGTGAAAGAGTGAGGAAAACTTTATCTCTGTCATGGTGATTATTATTGTACTACTACGCCTGTTTCTGGCTATCAAAAAGTCATTACTATGCACAAAACTAGCGTCCATAATGAGAATTGCGGCTCCTCCTCATTACGCACCACATCTTCGCTGGACACGGGGGACTGGGATCTCCCTGGGACACGCTGGGGAACGTTTTGAACGAAAATAACAATATTAATTAGTATGTATTACGTGACAACTTGCGTTTTAGCTAGCTAGCTAGCTGGGGAGTTCATTTTGTGACTCTAATTTAGCGATTCATCAGGCCTGTGGAAAAAGCTGTGCTTAATTGTTTTCGATTTTCTACTTGTGCACGAAAATGGAAGGAAAATGAAGGGATAAAAGTAAATCAACTAAATCATACTGCAAACGGGGGGGATTAACAATGTGATTGGCAACGACATTAACATTTTCATCAGGCGCACAATGAATGAGTCACTCTTTTTCACAATGCTTCAGGAAGAGGAAGAGGAAATGAGATGGAGAAGGAGAGAAGTAGAGAAGGAGAGAGAGAGAGTCTGTTGACGAGCGTAATCCATCATCATTGCCAGTTGGTAAAGGCTTTGAATTTTTATTATTATTATGTTTGTTTTCCTGCCCGACTGGGCTGGGCAACAACAATGGCAACTGGAGATGAGAACGCGGCGATAGGCGCACGCGAGTATAACGAGTGCGATATCAGCGATAACAGCGCCGCGTTGGCCATTTATCGCAACTCATGCCGCACGTTTCTCATTAGTGTAAGTGTGTGTGTGTGTGTGCTCCTATCGTACTTCGTCTCATGCTCAATCTATCGTTATGTCCTTTTCACGGCACAATGGACAATGTATAAACGATGACGTGCTTTGACAGCTTACAAATTATCGATATACATTTTTACAATACGCTTGGGATAGCTTTCTCTCTCTCTGTCTCTCTCTCTGTCTCTCTCTCTGTCTCTCTCTCTCTCACTGTTTGACATTGTCAGGATAATTGGCAAGATATTATTGGCGTGAGTTGTTGTTGAAGAAAAGATATGTTAAAAATAAAGAAAATAAATATTGAAGTGTAACTAGGTCACTAGCATGTGGAATCGTTATCGGTATAAGCAATGAATTGTTTTGACAGCAGATAGCATGATCGATTTATTAACGAAAAACAATGGGTATAGAGCTATTGTTTGTAGAAAAATTTATGAATAATTTGTATAGTCGTACTATGCATAGTAAAGTTATGGAAAATAAATTAAATATTGCTTGAGTTTGGGGTTTTCTTTTGTAAAAATTTCAGTATTAGCTAAGGAAAGTTAAGAAATAAATATATTATTTATTATTTATATATATTATTTTTTATTTATATATATTATTTTTTATTTATATATATTATTTTTTATTTATATATATTATATATTATGTAAAGCCTTAAAATTTAAATTTTAGAGAGTATTTTTAATATATAATAATGAATATAATTAGAAATATTTTTGTTTTTTTGCTAATAAATCGCATACAAATCAAGAAACTTTTTTAAATTTTGAATAAATAATTTTTCAGCAGTTACCCAACACTGTTTGCATGAGGTTAACTCACTGTAGCTTGTCGCTCAATTCTGCAAGTATCTAAAATTAGTTTGGCTTCCCTTGTGTGTGTGTGTGTACGGGTGTGTGTGTGTGTGTGTGTGTGTGGAGCAGGCCTCTCCTCGGGTGGCAAAGTGGCGATAATCATGACTGACTTTTACAACGCTCCGCTGGCGTGGCATGGCTGCTGGTGACAAATACAACTTCAGCTGGAAGAGGAACAACTACGACCCACTGTACAACCCCCCTAAGTGCCACGCCCCCTTTCCGCCTGCCTCCCCCTTCCCCCCTGCATCCTGTAACCATTAGTGGCGAGCTACAGCTTTCAGCTGGAAACACGTTTAATCTGCTTGCCACAGATTTCTATCACTGTCACTGGCTGTCGCCGGCGTCGCTGTCGCTGTCTCGCTGCCATTGTCAGGCATCAGGCTGAGGTTTGCTGTACTCCTCCTTTGGCTGGGGGGGAAGGGCTTTGGTTCCCTCGGACTCATCAATAGGGCGCGCGGACGAACTTGTCTGTTTGTGGCGCTGGGCCCGCTGGCTCTGCTGGATTAACATCAGCGCGCTGTAGCTGCGCCCTGTCGCGCTCTGCCTTCGCTTCCTCTACTTTTTTTTTCTCCTCTTCTTTTTTTTGTAGTATTTTTAATGATACACAATTAGTGCGATGATAAATGGTCTGTCAAATGCAGCATCAATGGCAGCAACAACAATGAGCCAGCCGCCTGAACTGGCAGATTTTTATTTTTCTCCTTTCTCTCTCTCTCTTTTTTTTGCTCCAGCTTAGAGCTTTTCCTTTTGCGCCCTTGCCTTTGTTGTAGTTTAGTGCATTGATATCATCGGGGAGCTATATGTATATATATATAAACTATATACCATATACATGTATATACTGTATAGTTTTCGCAGAGTGAAACATCCATTCAGCGCAGCAGACAGTCAGACGGGCGACGTGCAACAAGATGAAGAGAAAAACTAATGATGGCAGAGCCAGAGCCAGCGCCAGAGCTGCTGCCAGGGTTGCCTGCTCAGCCAGGGTTGCCCAGATATTGGATATTAATTGTTACAAATAACAACGGCGGCGTCTTAGCGTCGGCGACGAAATCAATTAAAATGACTGAAATAAATTGTAGACACAAAGTACATGCTGCAGCGAGACTAGAGCTAACGATACACTGAGAGAAAAGGAAGGAAACTAATTTACAAATTTATAGCAACTTTTTAAAGCAGAAATTTATGTTACACAATTGCTGTGTAAGGCAAATGAATTGTACAATTTATTTCAAGTAAAAAAAAAATATATAGAAATTATAAAATTAAATTATTATAGTATAATATATATTTTATATTTATATTTGAATATTTATATATCTCTAAATAGCCACATATATCTCCACAAATTGCCAAATATAAATTTCACTGAATTTGACTTAAACAATGCGAGACAACTTGATAGAATCTTGTGAACTATGTGCCTAATTGATATTGATACGATATGTGAATGAGAATATTCGATACTTCCCCATATACGAGTATGTATCTCCCGCTGAGGGTTATCAGTTACGAATTGAAGCTTACTCCATCGACAAGTTCATTATGGAAGTCTTCCAATTACATGGGGCTTGTATAACCATATGATTCGAACCCTGCCATAGTCTGTTGAGAAGCAGAACTTGTATCGAAATGTGCAATCACATCTAATCAGCTGCCATGGTGCGCCGTATAGACAGCGCGTAGTGCAGCGCATAACTGTAAATTATCGTTACCAAATCAGTTTGCCACAACGGCTTAGATAATGTTGCCAGCGACGCTGCGCGCAGATTTAATTGCGCATTGGGCAGGGGGCAGGAGGAGGTAGGCGCAGGCACATCAAAGCCGCAGAGCATAACTTCATTTGCATCGGGCAATCGCAATCGCAATCGCAATCCCAATCGCCATCGCCATGGTCAATCGTTTGGGTTTGCCTCACTGTGCCTGTGCACCCGCATTGTTATCGAACTGCCAAATGCAGTGGGGGGGGAGGGAGGCAGATGGGCGGCTGGCTTGGCTGGGTTGGTTGTGGGGTTGCTGGGTTTCAGTTTACAGTTTGCTCGTACCCGTCGAACTTTGAACTGCGTAATAACTGCGCTCTCTGCCATCGTTGCTCCCTCCCACTCCCCCTTCTCCTTCCTCGTGCCGTGCCCTGTCGCATTTAACATTTTGAACTTTATTATTAGTTTTTGCGGTTGATTTCAATTCGCAATGCAATCAGAGCACGCAGTTTGCCGCAGTTTGCGGTACGGAATGACACATTAACCGACATCAGGGCGGGTAGCCAGAGTCAATAAGAAGTAGAGAGAGGGCGAAAGAGAGAGAGAGAGAGAGAGAGAGAGAGAGAAAAGTCAGAGATAACTTTATAGATAGCTCACGCATTTCTAGAGCTCATTTTGCAAGGAGTTTGCTCAATATTAATGAGAAACCCAAAGAAATACAGGAATAAACGTTAACTGAAACTAGTCGGAAGATATATTCAACTGTATAATATCGACATCCAAAATTTAAAATAATCACTAACTGCTGAAGATATACAGCAAACTGCATACCAAATTTGAGGTCTCTAGCTTTTTTAATAACTGAGATACAGAAGTTCATACAGACAAACAGACGAGCAGACGGACAGACGAACAGACAGGCAGACAGACAGACAGACAGACAGGCAGACAGACAGACAAAAGAAAAGACAAAATATTTAATTGTACATTTTTATTAAAAGCTCTATTATCGTTTTTCTTTTCGTATTTCTTTTTTTTTTGGTTGATTTTTTTGTGATTGCATTTAAAAATAAAGTAGAGAACTTAGGAACTACAACAAATGGAGCGGGAGGGGGTCTCTAGTACTCCACGGAGTAGTCGAACGTGCCGAAATTGGGGTACTTCTGCTCAAAGTACTTGGCAAACGTGTCCTTGTAGTAGATCTTCACATCCTTGAAGTAACCGTTGGGCACAAAGAAGTTGTACTCATCGACGGAACGATCGAAGGGGTAGCCGAAGGGTTTGCTGTCCACAAAGCGGGTACCGCTGCCAATACCGGCGGCATAGGTGTAGTCAAAGTTGGAGAACTGCTCGTAGTCCTCGGTGTAGGGCGAAACGAAGAAGTAGAACTGCATGGGCATACCCTGTTCCCAACCACGTGGCAGGACCAGACGATCGGGGAAGGCATTGTGTGGTTCAGTGATGTCCAGGGGAAGATCATGGTTACCGCTGCTCGCGAGCATGACATACTTGTAGAGCTCAGTGTAGGTAATACGATCCTCATTGGTCCAGCTGAAATCCTTCGAGCTACGCTTGATGGTGTTCTCGCCGGCAACGAAGGGATAAACGAAGCTATCCAGCTGGACAAAGTTCTGGAAGTTGTTCTTCAATGGGATGACACGACCGTATTCATCGAACTTGGGTCCCAGGAAGATGCGCACAACACCCTTCTGTACCTTGTCGGACACGATGTCGAATTGGAATTGGAAGGGCGCGTGGTTGAGGCGAGCTTGACGAGCCAACAGAGTCTTGTCCCAGACGAATTTGCCATCGACGAAGGTCATCTTATCGTTCAGCAGATTGGTAACATCCGTGTCAACGAAATCGAAGTAGGTAACCAATTTGCTCACATTGACCTGCTTGATGGTAACACCTTCATAGATCAGCTCCTTCTTGGCGTAGGGGCTCAGGTAGAACTTGAACTTGTAGAAGATATCAGTGAATTTCTTGTAGAACGAGTAGAAGAAAGGATCACGCATCATGGTCTCAAAGTTGAGGAACACATTGGGGAACACCTCGTAGTCCGTGTAGTCCACATCAGCGAAGTACATGTGCGACAGCACGTACCAATAGTTGAAGAAGTACTTGTCGTACGTGTCCACATTACCCTGCAGATAGTTACCAATGAATTCGATAGCCTCGGGTTTCTGCAGATCGATGGTTACACCATCGGCGGTCTTGTAGTAGCCGGTCTCCAGAACCTTGTTGATGCGATCGAAGAAACTCTGGATCTGGTAGAGCATATCGAATTTGCCATAGGTTTCAAATTCGAAGTAGTTCTTGCGGTAGCTGTAGCCGATGCCATTGTAGTTGATCAGCTGAGGATCGTAACCGTATTCGACCTGTTGGTACCAGAAGTATTCGGGAATCTCACCGAAACCATTGGCCAAACGTTCCTGGTAATAGCGAGCCAAGATCTGTTGGACATTGTAGATCCACCATTCGCCGCGACGATCCTTCTCCAGACCGAACTCTTTGCCATTCAGGAAGAATGCGTAATCCATGTTCAGATAGTACCAGTAGGAGTTCCAGCCCAAATCCTCGGTGAAGTAGCTCATCTTGGTCTCCGCGTTGAAGAAATCAATGTCACGTGTATAGTCTACAGGCATCCAGAATTTCTGTACGCTCTTAACAATGTCAGAGTATTTGGCATCCTTGTTGAAGTCGGCAATGTTTTCGCGCAGGAAGTACTTGTCCTCAACATACCAATGCTCACCCAGACCCATCATCTTCCACCATTGCCAGGTCTTCCAGTCCTTGGTGTATATGTAATGCTTGTCACTGATCTCGCTGACATCCTTGTAGAGAATATCCTTGTATTCCTTCTCGTACATTATCAACTTGCTCCACACATCGTAATCGAATTTCTCAGCCTCATAGACAAACTTGCTGTTGAAGAAGTACTGTGGGAAGATCTCGTAGATCATGGGCAACATAAGTCCTTGGTATTCTGGCTTGTGGATGACAGCCATGGTCAGAGCATAGACAAACATGCCCTCGTTGACATGGATACGAGCCCAGGCAACGTTGCTAACGAAGGTCTCCCAATCCTTGGCATAGTAGAAGAAGTTGAACAAGCCCCAAGCCTGCTCATGGTGGGTCTTCACCAGGGCACCAAAGAACTCACCCTTGGGCAGCAGCGCGTTCAGCTTGTAGAATTGCCAGAATTGCTCCATGTACGTGTCGAATTTCTAAGGGAAACGAATTTGAGAACTTAAGATCATGGGGAATCCTGAGCAAATGCTGGGTTAAGCTTACCGTGTACTGGGACTTGTTGTAGACCAATTCCTTGCCATGCTTGATCCACTCTTCGTACATTAAGGGATCCTCTACACGGTACACGATCTCCAAAAGAAATCTCTGCCTCTCGAGGAACTCAGCATTCGCCACCTTCACATTGCTGGATGTGGGCACACTGAATGCGGCCACACAGCCCACCAGGGCCAGCAGGACAAGTGTCAGTTTCATCCTGTATTCTTAAGCTTTCCTTTCTTCCTTACTAACTGCTCCGGCTCTGGTCTGCTCCAAGCTCCAAATACCTAAAGACTGTTGATTTTACTGTGGTGCAGCTGGCATTTTTATACCCCAAAACAGCCTCCGGTTTCAGTTCAGCCAAAAATAGTCATTGTCATCTAATTCGCATTATGTGCAGTTGATGCCCTCTGGTTATCAGTCTGCACGCAGGTGACATCGAACCATCCAACCATCCTCCCTGCCTCTCCCTCACCTGCCTGCCTGATAAGCGCACTGGCTGCAGCTTGTATTGTGTAATTTCGTATATGCAATCATCTCTCTCTCTATATATGCTATATAGGATACTGATATGAACATGTTTTATGTTCCATTTGAACCTTCCAATGACATCGCATGGCGACTCTCGGACGAGACACTGCGTTCATTGTATATACGTGTATATATATAATATATTTTGCATTTCAATTTTGGACTCTGATATGTTTTTCGGAATGCACGTTTCTAATACTATATGTTGGGTCTATTTATGGCATAGCAATTTCCGGAGATGTGTTGATGATAGTCTGGAACTTTCCGTTTCCAAATGTTCCTTAAGAATATATATACAAATTTAGTTGCATTAAGGCAGATATATGAAGACATCGTTGAACCCTATTGAAACGTGTCTCAACCGTGTACGATCACTCGGAATGAGATCATATATAGGCGGAAAACGTGATAAGCAACGTATGAGGCCGCCAGACACGTATTATCTATCGATTGTAACATGACTTGAAGAAATTTAAAATAAAATACATTAATCTATACTCAATTAAAGCAATTTATTGAGCTCAATCTATATATATATATATATATTCTTTTTATTATTTAATAAATGTTTAATTTAAATCTATTTCCTCTTTAAATTTTTTTAAAATTTGTGTCATATGATATAGTATATAAGATTGCAATTTATCTTAGAATTCCTCCACTTGGCTCTGATCTCCTTTTCTCTCTCTGTCCCTTTTTTTATGCCTTTGATTTCCAACCTCTTTTAAGTAGTTCAAGCATGCTACTAACTAAAAACCCCATAATAGTTAACCTGCTCCCTGTAAAGTGTGCATGCATAAACATGTCACCTGCTGCCCAGGTCGACCACAAAAGTGAAAGAACGAGTGCAACGTACTGCAGAGAGTTGTTAGGAAAAATACAGCTCCTTCAGCTCTTGCTACCCCCCTCTCTTTCTCTCTCTCTCTTCTTGCTATCTCGTTTTCCTTCTCTCTTTCACTCTGGCAGTGCAAAACTCACTGAAATAAATGCGCAATTAATTTTGCGAAAGGAATTTTCGTTTCGGAAGCTACGCTGAAAATTGTTTTGGTACCCAGTAACATAAACAACAACAACAACAACAGCAACAACAACATTCTCTCAAATTCAATGGAAAGCAGCAACAACAAGAAAAACGAAAAAAGAAAAGCGAAAAACCCTTACGGCTTAGGGAAAAACAAAATACCAAAAAAAAGGAAAACTCAGCAGTAAAAACCCATTTGTTTTTTATCGTTCTCAATAGAAACAAGCGTGTGAAATATTTATATAGATTTTTGTTTTTGGCCAACCAAAAATAGTATTAAATATGCCCTGTACATAAGTTGACAGAGAGAGGGTATATAGGTCAGCGATAGAACAGAAATAAATAATAATAAACTTGAACTATTCTCAGCGAAAGATGATTGAAAGCAAATGCTGAAAATAGATTATGCTAAAAAAATACAGGGTATTCGATGTGCCTGCATACGCAAAGAAATAGATTGATATTTTTATTAAAAAAATTTTGAATGTGTTTGCTTTGTGTGTTACTATCAACTCAACTAACCCCCCGTCTGACCCCGTTTACCTTCCCCCGCCCCTCTACCTGCTATACGATGCACTGCCCTACCCCACGGAATGGAAACTTTTGCTTTACTTTTAATTTGCTCGGTGTGTGTGTGCGATTCTTAATTTATTTTTGCCAGTGTACCCAGTGGCGATGGGGCGACGGGGCGCAGGGGAAAGCAAAAAATCAAAATCGCGCAAATGAGCAAAGTTTCGCATGGAACTTTTGCAGTGCAAAGCTGTAGAATTTATTGCTTTCGAAATGCGGTTGCGCTACAACAAAAGGGAGAAAGAACTATGACAACAACAGCAGCAGCAACAACAACAGTAGCAGCAACAACAACAGCAGCATCAGCGACGACAGCAACAAGGACAACTCGCTGCCAGTGCAAACAGCCAAAGGGCTGCAGCAACATCTGCCACAAAAAAAAAAAAAAAAAAAAAAAATGTAAACAGCAAATTGTTGTTCTTGCCCCACTGTAACAAGCTGCCGCGGTCCAGCTGCTGTGTTCCACTGTCCATCTGCCTCCTTCCTGGCTCACACCCTCCCTCCCTTCAACCTCCCTACCTCCCTCCCTCCTACCCACCTCCCTCCCTGCCTGCTTGTGCATTCTTTTACCCGTCGATTTCAGCAAGCCGCAAGGCCGCAACGTAAATGAAATGAAGAAAATGAAACGAAACGAAGTGAAGTGAAATGAAATGAAAAATCCGCACATAATTGCAAATGCGTGAGATATTTTCCAAATGGCAAAATTATGAAAATGAAATGAAAATGTTTTCCCACCCACTCAAGTCGGTTGAGTACGGTCTCTCTTTCTTTCTCTTTATGTTCTACATACTTCTTTCGCCTCTACTTCAAGCAGTTTCAGTATTTTTTAAGTATTCCATTCAGGTCTGAGTGCTCAGGGCCATTTTGACACCCGATTGCTGGGGCTGTCCCCCTAACTATCATGCCATTTTCGAAGGGCACAACCCAAGCAACTTGGAACACTTTTATTAAATTGCCAAATCGAGCATAGCTACACATACAAATGTATATATATATATATGTTCTACTTGATAATAAATAAATAGGCCTGAATCTTCGAACTAACCGAGCTCGTGCAGGAATAATTCAGAGAATAATTCCTAGAAAACGATGATAAGCATATAGTTTTTACACGAAACTAAGTTTGAGAAGCCAACGAATCGCCTAGTTAGAGATTAGCATAAAATCATATACCACAGAGAATCATAATTATTAGAAACTATAAAAAAAACACAGTTTAATCAAAACCAGCACAATTAACACATTTCTTGTTTTAATGAGCTATAAATTAACTAAATTTTATATTGGGAAATTACGCTTGACTTTTACATAGACATTTTTTCTGTAGAAATTTTTAGAGGCACGCATATAACATATTTATATAAGAACTATATTAAGGCTTAGGTACTGTCTCAGAATGTATTTAAAATATGTTGAAATTTATTATAATAAATCTGCATAGGTTTTTGAAAATGCAGTACTGTTTTTAAAATGTACTTAGTTTAATTTAATAAAAAACCCTCTAAACGTTTATCAATATAATCGATGAATACTCGAAGCGATCCATTGTTGTGGTTATTTAGTAAAAAGTTAATGCTCGCTCTCTCTCTCTCTCCCTCTCTCGACCCATATACTACTACTTAATTGAGTTGAGTGTTCTTTTATTTAAAATGCGAAATTAATGACCAACCTAAAAAATGAGTATATCGTAAAAAATACGATAAAACTATTAATCAATACGTGTAAATGTTCGTAAGCATTGAATGAGAGTGGACCGAAACAAAAAAAGAAATATGTAGAGCAACAACAACAACAACGATTGATGCGATGATGATGATGATGAGAACTTTTGCCCACTTTATGAGATTTAATGGGGGGCGTGGCTTGCCAAAGCAGCGCGGCAATTATGTGTTTTAAAAGTTTTTTACAGCTCTTCATTTTGTTTTTTTTTTTTTTATTTTCAGCATGTGCAATAAAAAATTGTTTTGTTTTTTTTTTTTATGATTTTATTTTTTAAGGCTTTGTTTCTGTGCTGCGTTGGAGTGGCCAGCGGAACTCGGAACTGGCGCCGGAGCTGGCGCTGGCTCTGGCCAAGATTCACTGAGCCCGAAACATAAAAAAAATAAAACAAGCGGCACAGAGAACTCGCACAGTTAGTGAGTGCGGCGTATGTGGGCGAAATAGTAGAAAAACAAAAAAACAGAGAGAGCGAGAAAGAGACAGAAGAGAGAGAGAGAGAGAGTGGGAGGTAGAGCGAATACTACATGACGCTTGGGGGCACAATAGCGCAAAAGTTTCAAGTGGACTCTCCTGGGGGTTGGGTTGTGTTGCTCCTGGGGGGTGTTTGGTAAGTGTGAGTGTAGTGTGTGTGTGTGAATGTGCGGGTGTGGGTCTGCTGTGTGTGTGTGTGTGCAGTACGTCGGCATCTGCTCAACGTTGTGGCACATATTCCACTTTTGCCTTTTATTGCCTGTTCTTGCTTAGCCCAGTCTCAGTTGGGGGGCCTCTTCTGCACTACAGTTCGCTCCCCCCCCCGCTCCGCCCAGCCACCCCTCTACTCTATATGCATGTATTCCATTGTTTTAGAACAATGTTATCCATTTGGCTGCGCGACTGACTTTGATTTGCCATCTCGCTCGCACTAGCGAGTGTGTTGTTGTTGCTCTACTCTGTTTTATTTATGCGCTTAGCCTGGCCAAAAGGCAATTTAAAAAAAAAAAAATCAAGCCAATTGACCAAGTTGGGCAATTTTTAGAAACTCTTGACTGCGTTTCGTAGGCGTAGGTTACGCAAATTTACATACAAAAAAATTCACGTACCATATATGCTTTAAGAACACTTTAAAGCACTTTATTTGGTTCACCCTAAAAAGCTCTTTTCTGCTCTGCTCAGGTGAAATTGCGCAACGTCGCTTCTATTTCTGATTAGCATTCTCTGTGTCGCCCTCGCATTCTGTTGCGCATTTGACGCGTCGCTGTCGCAAGTCAGGATGGCCGAGTGGTCTAAGGCGCTGCGTTCAGGTCGCAGTCTACTTCTGTAGGCGTGGGTTCGAATCCCACTTCTGACAAGATTTTTTTTTCATTCTTTTTTTTTTGTATTTTACAACACTTTTTAGCTATGAGTAAATAAAAAAAAAATATACATATACTCAACACTTACCACAAATGCAAACACAAACTCTACAAAATTTGTTGCTGATTTCGTTATTGTTGGTGCTGCTGTTTTTGTTTGTTAAGGGGGTATTACCGTTTGGGGTTTTTTTGCCCATCGGCACTTGAAAATGTCTGTCTGAGCACATGGCGAACATTAACAAAGTTTCACTTGGAAATTAAGTTGCTTTTCTGGCTGTGCACTGTGAGAGAATTCAATAAATTTGCCATGGGGCAGCTGGGAAAAAAAGGCGAGACAGAGAGAGAGAGAGAGATAGCAATAACAGAAACAGAGCAAATAGCAGCAGCAACAGGAAGCGGCAACAGAAAAGTTTGTGCAGGTTTTTCTACTCTTCTTGTTGTTTTTGTTGTTGTTGCTGGCAGTCCTGCAACATGACGACCACGAAACGGAACCCCCCGGAACACAGACACATAGGAAAGCTCATAAAATATTTAACTGCACACACACACACACACACACATGTCTGCCTGGATCGTTTGAAATTGTAGCATTGCGCGGGTAGAAAAAAAGTGCGTTCAAAACAATGAAAGTTCTCAGGGCTCTGTCGCTTCCTTTGGCTTCTCATTTTCCGCTGTGCTGAAATGCAAACGACACACGCACAGACACACATGCAAACATACACACACGGCACACACACACACACACATAGACACACCTGCTGCCCATAAACACAAAAATATCGAACAGGCAAGCGGAAAAAACACAGAAAGGAAAAACAGAACCGAAGCAGTCAACGCTTCGCTGCGTTGTTTGCCCCGTTTCTCTTTGACCCACGCCCCTAACTCCAAACACCACGCCTCCTCTCCCTCCCCCCCTCCCTCTACCGACTCCATGGCAAACCCGAATCTGGGTTACAAAGTTTTATTTCCAAATGTTTCTTTGGCTGTGGGCGTGGCAAATAAAATTTATGCCAAATGCGAATATTTTCATTGATTTTGGCTTCTTTATTGCCGTTTTGTCTCTTCTTCTTTTTCATTCTCCTTCTGGCATCCCTAAATGTTGTAACAATTTTGTTGTTGTTATTTTTGTTGCTTATCTGTTCGCTTTGGCTCAGCACCTGCAGTATGAAAAGCACAAATCAAGAGGGAAAAACACTGAAAATAGCTAACAAATTGCCAAAGGGAAGGGTTGAAATTGCTTAGATATTTCAACTATTTAATAAATAAATATAAAAATAAATTTATTATTATATAGAAAAATAAATGTATTTCAAAATATATACTTAAATATATATAAAAATATATATATAAATAAATAAATTAGTAAATACATAAATAAATATATATTAATAAATATAGTAGCTTTTTTTCTCAATTCGTTTTCTAATTTTTTTCATTCTTTCTCTCGTTGCAGGTGCGTATACGTAATATTTTGTGAGAGGCAAATCACAACTGCAGCTGCGATAAGTATACTATGTGAATTAATGCCATATCTACGTGCCACAGTTCCCAGTTATATACAGACTATATAAAGTATATATTTAAGATGGCTGCAGTCGTTAAAGTTGCACTTAATAAATGTAAATAAAGAGACGTTCTGCAACTTGCTGCGTTTGTCAGCGACGGATGATAAATAACCGCAGCGAGTTCTCAAGCGTATTGCACTCTCTCTCTTTCTATCTGTCTCTGTCTCTCTCTCTCTTTTTCTGTGCTAGCGTCGTCATCTTCATCATTGTCTTTGTTCGTTTTCATTGCCGCTGGCGCTTTTATCTTTACATTCGGTTTACTTTATTTCTTTCTGCTACGTCTCTCTGCGTCTCTACGTCTTTTGTATTACGTGGGTAATACGCAGCGAGTGTGCTACGTGAGCTACGTTGCGCATACGACACACTGTGTACACACTCAGTCGTAAAGGCCTTTAGCAGAGCACATAAAAATTCCCAACCTTTTCTTGCCTCGCCTCGGCTTGCTACGCCTTGTTCCGCCTGCCTCAGCCCACTTGTTTTAAAAATGGCGGCGCCATCAGAAAGAGTGAGAGAGAGAGAGAAATTATGAAAGGCCTCTCTCGTTGAATGCCCTCACAGGCGGCCTCAAAGCCAAACGCTTTTTCACCACTTAAGACTTTGGGCTTCATCGGGTTTTGGCCTTTAAATAAATAAAACCAAAGTCGCAGTCAAAGCAGAGAGGGATGGGGATGGAGATGGAGATGGGGGGAGATGCTTGGGGTAACTGGAGAGGGTTGAATCGGCTCTGCCAAAGGGCGGCCACAAGTAGCTCAGCTCAACTCAACTCAGCTCAGCTCATACCGTGCAAAACCGCAGCTGAATAATGATGATTATAATGATGACATTGACGATTTCAATTGTTCAACTTCAGGAACAAATGTGCTGGGATAAAACCCGTCATTCAGTCAGTCCTTTCCTTTTTTTCTGTTGCCTTTCGAGCTCACTCGGGCATCTCTGACAGCGCATTTTGTAAGTTATTTTTTGCCCACGTTTCAAGTTCCGCGTAACAAGTTAAGTCCCACTCCCTCCCTCTCTCTCTCTCTCTCTCTCAGCATCCCAACAACCTCACAACCCTCACAACCCTCATGAAACCAACGCGGAACGAGGTTTTAGCTTAGGTGTTCTAATGCATCTATAAATCTTGTCTGACTTATGTGGCAAATATATAATAATAATAAAGCCTTTTATTCAATATTTATGGATTACATTTATATTTTGTAGGCTAAGCAGAGTTCTCTCTAAACATTATTTTAAGGCACTTCAAAGTTGAAGATTATAACAGTTCAGCGAATTTAAAGCTTTATGGCCCTGACAATCGGAATTTAGAAACTTCATCAGTTTTTTATTTAAATATTTCTAAATTGTTTTCTTTCTTTAAACACTTTCTCTATTTTTATCATTATATATTCCTGCATTTCTTTCAATATTTTTCATATTTATTGGCATCTCTTAAATATTACTATAGATATCGTATGTATCTTGAGCTCAAGCTCCTAACACTATCTCTTCTATAGATATTTTATTTCTCTCTATCTCTGACATATCTCCAGATCAACCTATCTTTCTGCTATATCCGTCTATCTCTGACATATGACTCTGTCTCTACCTATCTCGCTTTACTGCCAACTTTCGTCTGTTTTCTTTGCCCTATAACTTTCACTATTTACCCTGCCTTCCCTACTAATAGTCTATCCTTCTATACACCTGTCTCTGCATCTATTTTTGGCTTGCACTCTCCTCCAGCAAACTTCCTGCATCTAACCTAATCCCTGATTATAACAAATCCCATAGTAGAAAGTGCGCTCAATTTCATTAGGGCCAACTCAATCGACTAAGCCGCATCGATGTCAATTGGCACGATGCACCTGCTCTATGGCTCTGGCTTGGACTCTCGTTCTGATGGGATCAGGTTCAGTTGCAGTTGGCAGCGCTAACGCTCGATTTGACATGACCCGCTTTAGTTTTGAGCGCGTGCCATGTGAACCACAAAAGCAACACTGTTGGAGGGGGAGGATGAGTACCATGTACCATGTGTCTGGACGAGCGCGTCCGTTTTATGGGTCATTGGAGCAGTAGCATCAGCATCAGCAGCAGCAGCAGCAACTGACGTGCTTCAGCCCGCCATCGAGGCAATCATTGGGGCTCGAGTTTGATGAAAAGCCAACGGGAGCATGCAGCGACATAACCTACATGATAATGTTCATGTCATCTGAAGCAGACGCACAGCAAGGGGCAGACAGAGAGTGGGAGAGAGAGAGAGAGGGGATACGTAGCCAGTTAAGGCGATGGTGCTGCAGCTGCAGCTGAAGCTGGTTGACAGGCAAACGGCATCATTAAACACGAACAAAGTATCATCGTCATACTCATCGCCATCGCCATCGCCATCTTCTCCATCGCCATCGCCATCGTCGTCAGCAGCCGCCATCAGATGGGGTATACATACATAAACTTTAGCACGTGCCTTGTGCCTCGTTGTCTGTCATCGTACACTGCAAGAAATTGCCACTGAGATCGTAAAAAAACTTTAACTGCTGGTTAAATTAATTGTTAATCAAGTGCTTCCGTTGTTACTTTACGATTACACGCATACTACTCGGATGAGTACTACGAGGTATATGTAGCATGTTGACAGCATGGAAAATTTTGTTAATCTATGCGAAGAGTTTCGGTGGGGGGAAGTAGTGGGTAAAGGAAAAGATTACTTGTTGCAATCCACACTTAAAGCTTAAAAAGAATAAGATTAAGAATAGTTGGATTGTTGATAATATATAATATATATTTATAAAGCACATTAGTTACATATCTGTGCGTTAGAAGACTTTTTATTTAATAAGAGAGTTTTCTTTCATTTTTTTTAGAATTTTATTTAATTTTTTTTTTACTCCTCAACTCTTATTTTTTTTGATAATATTCCTAATAAACCTAATTAGTTACATATCTGTGCTTTAGAAGTCTCTTTCTTTAATAAGAGAGTTTTCTTTCTTTTTTTTAGAATTTTATTTTATCTTTCTATTTTTTTTTTGTGCCTCGAGTCTTAATTTCTTTTTCCTACAAGTTTTGTGCATTATCTATACTTTTTAACCCCTCGATATGTCTCTAAAATTCCTTTAAACTACACACCCATTTCTCGCAGTGTATTGCAACATATTCTGTGCATATGTTAAGTTGCGTGCTGTGCATCTCATATACCTTTTTCTCTCACTCGCACTCTCGACAAAGTTTGCATCAATTTTT
The DNA here is from genome assembly GCA_018901885.1 of Zaprionus kolodkinae. Classification (NCBI taxonomy): domain Eukaryota; kingdom Metazoa; phylum Arthropoda; class Insecta; order Diptera; family Drosophilidae; genus Zaprionus; species Zaprionus kolodkinae. The sequence goes on along the minus strand of JAEIFM010000247.1, from coordinate 2,168,927 downwards.
AAGGCAATGCAAGTCATTGTTTGATTGTGTGTGTGAGTGTGTGTGGCATGAACTGTGTGTGTGTGTGTGTGTGCCCCCACTCCACATGCAACTTCAACTTCAGCTCGGCTCAAGTGCTTTAGCCTGATCAATTACACCCACTGACACTGTTAACCCAACAGAGGAACAGAGCACGAATCTGCCACCTTGGGCTGTGCTCATATTTGTCGAGGCAGCTGCTCCACCTTCTCCTCCTGCTGCAGCTTCTGGCTCCGCATATCATTGTCAGTGTAATAAGTGACGCGTGGGCTTAATGCACACACCTGTGCACGTCTCTCTCTTCCCCCTCTCTCTCCCTCTCTCTCTGTGCGTCTGTCCCGCTATCTATCTGTCTTTGCCTGTTTGCGATTCATTCATGCATGCCTCACTGGCCCAGTTTGTGCGACGTTGGACTCCTCTCTGTCTGTCTGGGTGCGTGCACCTGACATCCCTCATCCTCCATCCTCCCCATCCCAGCCAGGTGAGGTCTGAGGCACGCCGGGCATGTGTTTGTTTAGGCACATGTAAAGCGTCTTATCTGGCCTCGTGTAAATGCTGCTTGCCAAAGCCAGCCCTGGATCTGGATTATGCACAGAAGCAACGGCAGAGACAGAGCCAGCGCCACAGACAGACTCCACCTGCTGTCCCAGTTCCAAACTGGAGCCAGCTCATGCCGAAAATATCATTTAGCTTCTGTTTGAAGAGCAAGTCATACAGGCGTGAGTTCCTAATGAAGGCACACACAGGCACAACTTGTCGAACGTGCCAGGGAAAAATGAAAATGCATTACGAGAGCACTTAACAAACATGTACGAGCAGGTATTTTTACAGACAGCGGAAGAGAGAGAGAGAGGGGGACAGAGTGAGAAAAAGATATCTATATATCTTGAAGGTCACACAAAATGTGCGGCGTAAAGTCAAAGGAGCTTTGGCGCAAGATATGTTACCCATAAATGGAATTCCTGAGGTGTGAAAAGGCTCAACATTTTGAATGCAGTATTTTAATGGTATTTTATATCATAAATAATCATAGCTTGCTGCCTGAATGTACAGAAATAAAGTAATCTTTTATATTTTGCACATAAGATAATATGGATAAGTTTAAATTTGTTGTATTATTATTTATAATTTAGCTTAAACTTGCTGTTCTTTTTGTTTAAAGTCTATTTGTACTCTATATACTCTCTTTGGAATACTTAAAAATTATGATCTCTGGAAATCCTTCTTTGCAAATCTGTTAATTTTCTTAGCTCTATCAAATTTCTATTAGAGCACTCCCTGCCTTTTTCCAGTCAAGCAGCCCTAACTGCTGTATAATCTTGACTTCCCTCTTCGTATTTTTCCGCTACATTAAAATGTAATTAAATTCGTACATTCATCATATCGTATATCTTACTTCCCTTATACATATTTATGTATGCGACCCCTGCTGTTTTTTCTTTTGCCCTCATGATGCCAGAACTTAACTTGGCCTCTTAAATAAAGCACTTGCCAATTGCTTACAACAATTTGTTGTCATTACGTTGTCGGGGTTGGACGAAATGGGAGCGATCCGGCCCACTGTCTCTGTGTCGCAACAAGCCGCAGCTGACAGAAGTTCTTCATCATTAAGAGGCGAATCGGTTACAAAGGAAAAAGCGGTTGGGCGGAGCGTGCGATGAGCGTAAATAAATGCAAAATAATACAATAATAATTAAAAGTGCATAAAATGCGTACAGACAGGATGCGCTCGATCCTTGGCCTCGGCTACGGTCTCGCTCTCCCCCTCTCTCTCTCGCTCTCGTAGGTTGCGTTAATTGCTGCATAAATGGCGTGTAGTCCATATCCTGTCACATTGCGTGGCAACCACACACGCACACACCCACACACACCCGCACACACACACGCATCACAGCGTCGGTCTCTTTTCCGGCCTAAATGAATTTAAAGGCTTTTATGGGTTTTTCTTAACATCTACCGATTAATTTCATTGCGCACGAGGCACGTTCGATAACAAGGTCACATATTGCAGCAAGTAGCCGACAGATGGCGTGCGTAGCAGCCAAAAATACGGTTATTTCGCTTGCACCTGCAGCGCATATATATTTATTTGAGGTTATTGTCTGTATGAATGCCTATATCTCGAGAACTTTAAGAGATAGAGCCATGAAATTTCGTGACAACATTCCTATGTATTGCAGTGTGCTTAAGATTTCTATAAAGTTTCGCCACGCCTCCTTGCGCCCTTGAAAATTAATCAAATTCAGTTACACTTTCACCGGATTTGCATTTAATTAACTGTATTAAGTTCTTGCACTCTAAACTGCTGTCAGAATTTCCATATTATTTATTGATTTTATTAATTGCATATTAAAATCCTTTCTGTTTTTTTTTTCCTGCTACTTCCGCTGGTGACGAAAGTGAGGAAAACTCTATATATTATCGCCATCACATGCATTTTTCTGCTAGCAAAGCGGAAACCGCAAATCCAATACAATTATACGCTTTATTCGATTTGCGCCCGTTTAAGCGAGGAAACACCCTGTTCCCTCTACCCTCTATCCTCTAGAACCTGCCATTTTTTTTCTCTCTCACGTGGGTTTTCTGCATTGTAATGCAAAAAGTGTAGACGAATTAAATTTAATTGCCAACGATTTGAAATATTAACGAAGTTTTCATTTCAACACAAATATTTCTCATGTCCCGGGGGAGAATTCTAATGGGGGGAGGGTTACGCAGAGTACGAGAGGGGCCTCGGGGCGCATTCGTTAGCACACAATGCACATAAATTCGATTTTGTTTGTATGCTGCAGTCGATATATAGATATATGTACAATTATATATCGTGTGGGCAAAAATGATTTGTGATTGAATTGATTTGTGTGACAAGGCTTATTTCATGATTTATAAAGGACTCAGCGCGTTGACAATGTGGCTTACGAATTTATATGTTTTGTATATATTTTGTATAATTTAAGGATTTATATTTAATTGTGGATTATGTATGAGAATAATATAATGTATGATTATCAAACAGCTTAATTTATTTTATGGTTACTTTTGGTATATTTCATAGCGTATTTAAAGTAGGAGATAGAGAAGAAAAGACTTCCTACAGTCAGCATTATTTGGTTACTCTTGAATCTTATTGTTTTATATATATTTTAGATATATTTAATCATTTTCCATGTATTTTTTTTTTCTATTTCTGATATTACCTTTATATATATAATAAATAATAATATAATCATATAATATGCATCATTTTCCTGGAAAAAAATTGCTCAATCTTCCATCTACATTTCCCAAACTCAATGACTTCTACTGCCCATCTAATTTTCTCTGATATCTCCCACTCATACTCCCCCTGTCTGAAAACAATGCGTAAGCTCTGCTGATCCCAATTAGCTCTGGCTATAACTGTACATTATCCGTTGTCATATTGCGGGCTTAGGTATGACAGGCTTGGACAAACACAGTCAGAGACAGAGACATTCAGGTGACAGACAAAGGTGTTACCAGTCGATCCAGTTACAGTTCGGGCAGCTTTCGGCCTTATCAAGATGCAAACGACAGCAGAAAAGAAATTGCCAGAACGAGAAGGAGAAAAAGCAGAGTAGACTGCGACTAGCACATCAATTGCAAAGGGAAACAGAATGAAGGAAAAAGGAAAGCTAAAGAAAAACAAAACAGCAGAAAATAAAGCAGGCAAAACGAAATCAAACAAAACAGAGACCTGCAACAGGGCCTGTGGCATTGGTAGAGGTGGCACGTGGCGAGCTACCGATAAGCCTGTGGCCAGAGGAGAACGTTGTGCCAGAGATAAGACACTGCCTCGAAGGATGCGTGGGAAGGATGGGGCAGGATAGCGTCGATTTCTGATTCCATTTCGCAAGCAACGGCGGCGACGGCGACGGCGGCTCTATGTCTAAATGATTCCCTTGATGCCCACTCCACATTCCCCTCTCTCTCTCCCTCTCTTTCTCTCTCTCTCTCCCTCTGTCATGCTGCACCCTTCGCTCTGTGATGTTTGCCTTTCGCTCTGCGCTTTTCTTTTCATGCCTTTTGTGCTCGCTGCGACGCTTCGGCGTTCATTTCAATTAAATGCAAATCTCGGCCCAGGATTTTTCCCATTGAACGCCGTTCAGAGCTGAGCTGGTGGGGGAAGGGGGGAATTGAAAGGAGGGGCTAGGGGGAGCCAAGTAGTACGCTGGACAGGATGTTGATGCTGTTGCCAGTGAGAATGGCGTTGCACAGAGTCGTGGAATGTTTTTCACGCATCGCTGCGTTTTGTTTTCCGGCATGCGAAAAGCTCCCTTTACCCTGCCTTCCCCCCCACTTCTTCCCCCCTTAGTCTGCCCTGCGTATTTACTGTATTTTTTTCGACCATATAATTTTTATGTCGTGGGTTTTTTTCCCTGGCTATAAGCCAAAAGGCGGGGCATATCGCATTTTAAAAGCGGTTTAACAGTCCGTTCTGTTTTGTTTTGTTTTTTTTTTTCACTCTTTGATGGGAATCCAAATGAAATGTTATCAAATTAATTAATATTCTATATGAAATATTGTGGGCGATTTGTCATACTCACAGGAATATGTAAATGGCAGTTAAGGATTTTTAAAATACCAACTAAGAATGGAGTGTTTTAAAGTAACTTTAAAGAAATTTAATAAAATTTCTTTTACTTTGAAATCTGAAAAGAACTAAAAATATCATTTATTTAGCAATTATAATACATTATATTTGTGTTATGCATGTAATAATTTCCTTAAAGAGAAGGTTCTCTTTTAATCCTATAATTTGAAAACTTGCCTTAGAACTATCCTGGAACACATTTCTTTGGCAAAATATAATGTACTTTACTTTTGACAATGCAATTGAAGCTCTGGAGAATTACTAGCACTGCAATTCTTCTCTCTCTCTCTCTCTCTCACTCTTTCTCTCTTCCTTTCTCTTTCTCCACTGTCATTTTTTTGGTTTCTCTTGGTTTTCGCATACAATTTGAGTAGTTCACTTTGGAGCTACCCTCACTTCCATTAGAGCCTGTTTCATAATTTAGTGTTTTTTTGTTCGACCAGCTTGCAATATTTCTGTCTCTCTCTTCGCCTCTCTCTCTTACTCTCTGCCTCTTTCTCTTTGTTTTCTCTTGGGAGGAGTGTAACATTTTGCTTGCATTTATAAGGTATTTGCATTTTTAATAAACACTGTCTTTTGCTTGCCTGCACAGAGTCCTTCTCTTTCGTCCACTCCCCATCCCCCTCTCTCTCTCTCTTTCTCTCTCTCTGCTGTGCCTCATAAAAATGCTGCCCATACCTGGCCAGGTCTGTTGCAAGCCTGCAACAAGAAGGAAAGTCAATGTAAATGTATTTTCCGGGTAAATATTTCCTTTTCCGTTTTCGCAAATGTTGCGGTTTTCCTTCATGTGCGTGTGTCAAGAGTTTTTCCGCAGCGCAAAGCTAATGAAAAATTCATTAAGAAATATTTAATAATCAGCTTTATTGTAGTGCTGCCCCTCTCTCTCTCTCTATCTCTCTCTCTCACTCAGCTCTGTAGGGAGGATAGGGTACTGTTCTTTGAGCCATAAGTCGTGCCTTACTTGCGTTGTCACGTTCCGGTTACACGCTCAAAGTCAAACATGGACACGTTGTCGCCATTGTTGCCACATACACAGAAGAGGCAAAGAAAGAGACAAAGAGGGGGAGAGAGAGAGAGAGAGGGCTGTGCAGTTGTCCGGCATTTGTAGATTTCGAATGTCGGAATTTTACGTTATTTTCGTTGAATTTGCATAATTTGCAATGGCAGCGTACAGGACCGTGCAGGATCCTGCAGAGCAGAGCAGGGCAGAGCAGTTGATTAAAGTGATAGACTGACTCCATTCTCTTTCTCTCTCTCTCTCTACCCCTCAGCCGCTGTCAGAATTTGCCTTTTGCTTCGTTTTTTTTTATATTTCTGTTCCGACAGGGACCGCTTCGCTGAATCGTCTGGCGGATTCGGCACGGTCTGCTGCGCCTTTGTTCAAATATATATGTAGCTCCCCCTTTCTCTCTCCCTCTCTCTCTCCCTCTCTCTTTCTCTCTCTGTGTGCGTACTGTGCTTGGGACCTTTCCCTATGGGGTTTGGGTACGTGTTGAGTTGCAGTTTACTTTGGCGTCGCATACATTTTGAAAGTCAAGGTAAATATTAGATTTTCGGTTGCGGAAATTTTTGACTGTTTGCTGGCCGAAACTGCCTCTCTCTCCCTCCTTCTCTCTCTCTCTCTAGCTCACCCTCTCCCTCTCTACTGTATTGTAGATGTAGGTAAAACAAATATTAGCTTACAATTTGTGGGCTTACATAGTTTGCCGGGTCGTGAGAGCCAAAAAGGCCCGCGGTGGCATTAAACATAAGTTAGGTGCGATGTGGTCTCTGTGGCGGAGCAACTGCTGCGTTCCCTACAGGCTGTGGTACCTACCTACTGGAGAGTGGTTAAAGGGTAGAGCAGCTGCGTGAGAGTGAGAGGGAGTAAGGGGAGCAGGGAGCTGCAGCGGGTTGAGAGAGTTCCCCCTGCAAGACAGGTGTATTTTAAATGCAAATTAATCGAATATAGGGTTGCCATAGCTTCTACTGACTTCTCACAGCTGTAACTGGATACTATATTAAATTTATGCCATCTGAAATCTCAGTCCTATGAGTATGGTTCCATCTTTTCTATAACTCTACTTTTCCTAGAATTTTCTCTGACTTTTTTCTCTCTTCTTTTATTGATTTCTACCTGTTCTCTACCTCCATTCTCAGCATATTTCATTACCCATGTTCTGTATATGCTTCTCCTGCACTTTCAGTTGCTTGTGACAACTTGGCAACTCTTTTTTTTATAACTTTTTTTCTCTTGCAAAGATTTTTGTTGTTGCTTTTAATTAAAGCGCCAAATTAAAAATGTCGTGAGTATGTGCCGAAAAGAGCGTGGAACTTTCGCATTACTTTCCGAGAACGAGGGTGGCAACCCCTGCCCTGCCTGCCCTACCTCTTCAGGACAGAGTTGCCTTATCGGACAGACAGTTGTGCACATGTTCCACGTGTCACGTTAAGCGTCAGGCAAACAAAAGGCCTGTCCTATTTGGGAAAAGCTTGTGAATAAAAGCTTTTTTTCCGCCCATTAATTTTGACTCTACAGCGAAATGAAAAGTGTGAAGCGACAGGGGAAAGAGAGAGAAAGAGAGAGAGGGAGAGAGAGCGGGAGGCAGACCTCCTCCCTCTCGCGATTATACGAAAAATAAAACACCAAATCCAAACTCGCGCTGAAACTTTTTCGCTCTTTGTGGTTGACCCAACGCTTGCAGTCAAAGTTAAGAGTTCAGGTTAAAAAGTTCCCAGCGACATCATTGATCAAATGAAGGTAACCCAACTGGACAAAAGGGCGTGTCACGTTAGCCGTAATGAAGCCAGCGGGGCGGGAGGGAGAGGGAGAAAGAGATGCGTGATAATTTTGGCTAAAGGAATGAATGAAAGGATCTGTGCAGCAGGAAAATATTGCATAGAATGCAATTGCTAAGGATAAATTTTGACAAGGGATTTCAATTAATTAAATCTATTCCAGGAGGGATAAATAAAATGCTAGATTAAAGATATATGTATATGAAAATATGTAAGGTATATCATTAGATCCCAAAATGTTCATTAAATACTCTTCAAAAATTCTTAAACCTGCAATTTGATCAATTTAACTCTGTGTCTGCCAGGTTTTTATTTTCATTCTAAATATATTTATAAATAAAATACTTTGCTAAGTATTAAAATACAAAGAAAGCAAGCCCTTACTTATCTTAAACTCTACTACTCTTATATTTCTCTCGAGGAGTTGCAATTCTTTCTCAAACTCAAATATATAGAACTCAACAAACTATTCGCATTTGCCTGTGATAAATACAATATCATTTTACTCCATCCAATTCATTATCTTTTAGTTCCCTACCCCTAACAAATCTCATTATTAGCAAATGAGCTTGCCCCCTCCGCCCCAGTGCATACACCTCTTTTCTATCTGCCAGTTTCTTCTCTCTTCAGTGCAAACACCTTAGCATGTAATTACCGACAACTCCCTGGGAGATTTAAGGACTTGCCTGCTCTTATCCGGCTATACCCACTGTCAGCTTCAGTTTGTGACAGCTGACAACTATCAGCGGTCTCGGCGCGCAACAAAAAGCGAGAGAGAGCGAGAGAGAGGGAGGGAGAGGGAGAGGCAGCTAAATTGCGAACTAAGCCAAAGTAAACAAATGATAAAAACTTCGCAACGTCTTCTGCCGTTGTTGTTTTTGTTGTTGCTTCGTTTTTTCGCTGCTAAACGGGGTATCCTTTGTGCTGGCAGCTGCCCGCATAGCTGCCAGTCGCCCTGTCTCGCTTCCACTCCCACTCCCACTCTCTCGCTGTCTGTTGTACGCCATTTGCATAACGGGACAACACAGACAAATGGCGACTTGCAGCGAACCGATGGCGCTGCCGCTGCCGTCGCTGCTGCTGCATTGTTGCGCCATTTTGCTGCGCTTTTTGTCGCCTTTAACGCCGTCTAATTGCCTAATTAGCCACGCCGCTCTCTCTCTCTCTCTCTCTCTCCCTCTGCCACTCCCTCTTTATATTTGTTTTTCATCAACTCATTGTCTATTTCTCTCTCTCTCTCCTTTTTGCAGGTCCCGAAGATATACTGAAATTTCTGGGCAACGAGAGTGTTGTGGATCACTTCAAGCTCGTCACCAAAGATGGCAACAGCCTTCTCATCGGTGCCAGGTGAGTTTTTTTTCCATACTATTTCACGCTTTGTTGGAACTGGTCAAGTAGGGGATGATTCTTGTTGAAGTTTTTCATACTAGATGCTCTATAGGGGTACTAAAATCGAGCGAAGGGGAAGTCATGGATGACTTAGGAAAGCTCAAAATTTTCGAAAACCTTATATTCATTATTTTTTAATGCAGAATCAATCTAGACCCCAACTATGGGATATAATGTCCTCTCTCAAGAAATCTAGACTCGCCTGTGCCCGTCGACGTAGTCGTCCACTCAACCCAATTCCTCCACCCAGGAAGGGGCGTGTCGAGAGAGAGGCCTTTGCTACAGGCCGCCTACTTTTTCACTTTTAATTCTGCTTTGTGTTGTGTGTTCTATTGTTGTTGGATGGATGCAAAGCGGAGCAAAGAAAAGTTTCTTTTTCCGCTGCTCCATTTCGCATTCGAGTGGAAGACGAAAGGGGGTGGGGCGGTTAGAAATAAGGGCGTGGCATGCAGTTTATGAGTTTTATGCCGAGCGTAGAGCTTGAGTCGAATAGAAAGAGAAAGAGAGAGAGAGAGTGAGACAGTGAGAAAGGGAGTGAGAGAGTCTGATTAAAGTTTTATAATTGCATCTGGTCAGACTCGATGAGAACTGTAAATGGGAAAATGAGGGAAGTGTGTAGAGCGTAAAGGGAAAGGGCTTTTAATAATTAAAACTTTATTTATTGACCAATTATGCCTAAGTAAGTGTAGTATAATTTTCTACTAGCATTTTTATAGCGAAGAGGGTAGCTCTGGTAGTGAAGACTTCGCATATGTTGATAATTTATCGAATAATTGTATATTTTTATTTATAGTTTCATATCTTATGACACATATTTTAGTAGTTTAAGAACTTAAAAAAAAAAATAAATGAGAATACAGAAAATTACAAAATTTCATAGCTCTAGCTCTTATTATCCCTGAGATATAGACATTCATACAGACGAAAAGATGGAGTATGCTATAGAAAAGTGAAGTTTATATAGTTTATGAGGTCGCACAAGTCTGCCCCTATCTGATACGCACATTCCAAACAATAAACTAAAGTTTTTGAATAACTCTTAACTCTCAGCTGCTCAATCTACTACTACCTTAACCCTAACAAACATCAACTTCAAGTCCATAAAATGAATATCCCCACTCGCTGTGAACCTCATTAAGTGCTCTACGAAACCGTTAGTTAGGCATTTTAAACTTTTCCCATAAGGATTTTTGATGCGTTTACCCAAAAACAAATACGACAACGAGCATTAAACTGATGTCGTTACAATCTAAGCGAAAATAGACGAGGGAGAGATGGAAAGAAAGAGAGGGAGGGAGAGTGGGGGAGTTCAAAGTTGAAAGTTGAAGCCTTTAACAAATTGCCAGAGGTTCCCCATACCGCACAACCTGCTGGCAGCCGGCTTAGGTAATGTCAACTTTTTCGAAAAGTACCATGCGAGACGAAGTTACAGGGTAGAAGCTATGTGGAGGTTCGACGTATGTGTGTATAAGCCTTGTCGCCAGCATTTGTTTAACATGTTTTAAATGAAACTCCCAAAATGCACTACGACTCGATGAAGTAAGGGGCAGGGGCAGGGGCAGAGCAGGCTTGGCAGACTTGGCATAAAGCAAACTTCAATTTACTTTTCGCACACATTGTATTTAATTTAAGTAGAAAATACCGTGTGGGAGAGAGAGAGAGAGAGAGAGAGAGAGAGAGAGTGAGACAGGCTGACTATATGAAAAGTTCGCAAGGGCAACGAGCAAGACAGTCGAAGTTGTGGAGTTGAAGTGGCTACAAAGATGCTGAAAGAGTTAGCTGGGTAAGAGGGTGCCGGGAGGGGGAGAAGGGAGGAGAAAGGAGGAGTAGCTGGCAGTCAGTGCCAGAAGCTAACGTGCGTGCTAACTTTGATTTTGCTGGTGCAGGCAAGAAAAACAAAAAAAAAAAAAAACGAGGGCAAAACTTTGCAGCAGGTGCCCCAAGATATGAAAGGTTGACAGTGTCGAGAGGGGAGGGGAGGGCAGAGAGGGAGGTAGGTAGAAAGGCAGAAGGTGCAGTGCGGGCGCTGTTAAAGTTTCAAGCCCGGCTGAGCCTCAAGTGGTAAACTTAAAGGGTTGCCAGCAAGTTGAAGAAGTAGCTGAGAGAGCGAAAGAGAGAGAGAGAGAGAGAGAGAGAGAGAGATTGTGTGTGAGCATTGTAAATTCTGTTGTTGGGCAAAAAACCGCATAAGATGCTTGCTGCGAGTGTTGCGCTCCCCCGCCGCCGCTTGCCCAGGGTTTATTATATGCTGCTGCTCTCATAGACAATGGGGGGCAGCCCTCCCTCTCTCTCTCTCCCTCCCTCTCTGTCGCACACATGCAAATGTGCGCCAGCTGACACACATATTAAAATGTTGCATACTTTCTGGTCACAGCCAGACGTAATAAACTTGTGAGTGTGCGCCTCTCTCTGTGTGTGTGTGTGTGTTGGTGTGTGTGTGTGCGGCACAAGGACCCAAGGAATTTGTGCCAAAGGAATGCGTGCAGCTTGTAAGACAAGACGTCGCCACTGCCACACCCTGCTGCCTCCTCCCCGCGCCGGCAGACACAGCACAGCAGACAGTGCAAAACTTTCAAAAATTGCAAATAGTTTTTGGTAATTTAATATTAACACGAGTTGGCAGTCCACTCGCTCTCTCTCTCTCTCTCTCTGCCTCTGCTGTTTCCTGTGTTTGTTGCGGCTTTCTCTGAGGTCACACACTGGCAAAGACACCCACACACACACACACACGTTGAAAATTTTTGGAAAATTGCAGAAAATACATTTTGAAAAGGCGCTGTGGGAAAATGTTTGGTTTTTGCAATTAGTGCGGTTTGTGCCATCGTTTCATTTAATATTTTATGTTGACTTTGGGCTGGCACAAAAAAAAAACTGAATTACAAGAAGGAGAAGAGGAGGAGAAAGAGAAGGAGTGGGAGCAGCTGGAGCAAGTGCAGCTGCCTCCTCGTGTGTTTGGCCACAGCTTGCGGGCTGCAGCGCTTAATAAAATAATATAGTTTTGCTATGAGAAAGTGCAATCTCGGGTAGGAAAAATTAAGTTTGTTATGCGGTTGGGAAAGAAAAATAATTTTCATTTTTAAACAGAGCTGAAAATTAAAGTTTTTAGAGCTTTGTACAGCAAGTGATATATGGCCTAAGAAGCTCGTTGAAATATAGAAAAACGAGATCGTATTATGGGGAATAATCAATCAGGTAAAAACAGGGAAAATCGCGGTGAGCAGACTCTAGACTAGATTGTTTTACGAAAATATATCGTACGATTTGTTTGATACTTGTATGTGAGTAAGGGTCCCCCCTGTTTCTTTTTCAGAAATTGTTTTTCTTAAAAATTTAAAATCGCCTGCTTTTACTTTTAATCAATAGCGGAGGTCAAATTTAGTATTAAACAAGTGTTTAAAATTGTTTTAGAGGTTACTTAATTTTTGGCCAAAAATCATGTCAAAGTCGACACAAAATTTGACATGTAAGACCCTTGACAGGACCAGTATCCTCACTTTCCTCACTTCATAACTTTCTTAAAAATCAATCGATTTTCTTCGGGTAAAGCATTTTATTCGTGGTTTTAGTTCTAGAATAGAATAGGCTTAATAGGTTTTGCAATATAAAACAATAAACAAAAATTCTATTTTTGTGATTTTGGTAAGGGTCCCCCCTGTTCATTTTTCAGAAAAATTTTTTTTTCAAAATTTAAAATCGCCCGCTTTTACTTTTAATTGATTCTGGAGGTCAAAATTAGTATAAAACGAGTGTTTAAAATTGTTTTAGAGGTTACTTAATTTTTGGCCAAAAATCATGTCAAAGTCGACTAAAAATTTGACATGTAAGACCCTCGACGGGACCAGTATCCTCAATTTCCTTACTTCATAACTTTCCTAAAAATCAATCGATTTTCTTCGGGTAGAACATTTTATTTATGGTTTTAGTTCTAGAATTGAATGGCTTAATAGTTTTCTGAATTCCTAAAATTCAAAAAAATTTCATTTTTGTGATTTTGGTAAGGGTCCCCCCTGTAAATTTTTCAGAAATTTTTTTTTTTCAAAATTTAAAATCGCCTTCTTTTACTTTTAATCGATTGCGGAGGTCAAAATTAGTATAAAACAAGTGTTTAAAATTGTTTTAGAGGTTACTTAATTTTTGGACAAAAATCATGTCAAAGTCGACTAAAAATTTGACATGTAAGACCCTCGACGGGACCAGTATCCTCAATTTCCTTACTTCATAACTTTCCTAAAAATCAATCGATTTTCTTCGGGTAGAACATTTTATTTATGGTTTTAGTTCTAGAATTGAATGGCTTAATAGTTTTCTGAATTCCTAAAATTCAAAAAAATTTCATTTTTGTGATTTTGGTAAGGGTCCCCCCTGTAAATTTTTCAGAAAATTTTTTTTTTTCAAAATTTAAAATCGCCTTCTTTTACTTTTAATCGATTGCGGAGGTCAAAATTAGTATAAAACAAGTGTTTAAAATTGTTTTAGAGGTTACTTAATTTTTGGACAAAAATCATGTCAAAGTCGACTAAAAATTTGACATGTAAGACCCTCGACGGGACCAGTATCCTCAATTTCCTTACTTCATAACTTTCTTAAAAATCGATGGATTTTCTTCGGGTAGAACATTTTATTCATGGTTTTAGTTATAGAATTGAATGGCTTAATAGTTTTCTGAATTCCTAAAATTCAAAAAAAAATTTAATTTTCGTGATTTTTGGTAAGGGTCCCCCCTGTACATTTTTCAGAAAAATTTTTTTTTCAAAATTTAAAATCTCCTTCGATTGCGGAGGTCAAAACTAGTATAAAACAAGTGTTTAAAATTGTTTTAGAGGTTACTTAATTTTTTGACAAAAATCATGTCAAAGTCGACTAAAAATTTGACATGTAAGACCCTCGACGGGACCAGTATCCTCAATTTCCTTACTTCATAACTTTCTTAAAAATCAAACGATTTTCTTTGGGTAAAGCATTTTATTCATGGTTTTAGTTCTAGAATAGACTGGCTTAATAGGTTTTGCAATATAAAACAATAAAAAAAAAATGTTATTTTTGTGATTTTGGTAAGGGTCCCCCCTGTTTCTTTATCAGAAATTTTTTTTCTTAAAAATTTAAAATTGACTACTTTTACTTTTATTCAATAGCGGAGGTCAAAATTAGTATTAAACAAGTGGTTAAAATTGTTTTAGAGGGTACTTAATTTTTGACCAAAAATCATGTCAAAGTCGACTTAAAATTCGACATGTAAGACCCTCGACAGGACCAGTATCCTCCCTTCCTCACTTCATAACTTTCTTAAAAATCAAACGATTTTCTTCGGGTAAAGCATTTTATTCATGGTTTTAGTTCTAGAATAGAATAGGCTTAATAGGTTTTGCAATATAAAACAATAAACAAAAATTTTATTTTTGTGATTTTGGTAAGGGTCCCCCCTGTTCATTTTTCAGAAAAAATTTTTTTTCAAAATTTAAAAGCGCCCGCTTTTACTTTTAATTGATTCTGGAGGTCAAAATTAGTATAAAACGAGTGTTTGAAATCGTTTTAGAAGATACTTAATTTTTGGCCGAAAATCATGTCAAAGTCGACTAAAAATTTGACATGTAAGACCCTTGACAGGACCAGTATCCTCACTTTCCTCACTTCATAACTTTCTTAAAAATCAAACGATTTTCTTTGGGTAAAACATTTTATTCATGGTTTTAGCTCTAGAATAGAATAGGCTTAATAGGTTTTGCAATTTAAAAAATTAAAAAATGTTCAATAGTTCTGATATTGGTAAGGGTCCCCCCTGTTCAATTTTCAAAAAAAAAAAATTGTTTTCCAAAATCGCCTGCTTTTACTCTTAATCGATCAAAATTAATGTTTTTATTTCTCACTTTTCTATATGCCATACTTACTGCCAGCTGTGACAGTCACCCACAGGTGTACAAGCATATACGGTACTAACTGTTTATTTTTTGCGCAGCTGTACAACTGTGCCCAAACTACACTCCAGGCCAGCACAGTGGAAACAGAACGTTCAACTAAAACATTTGATTTATTTTCTGCACTTTTTCACTTTTTTGTAAATTTAATTACATGCATAATTTCCGGCTTGCTTATTTAGGGAGAGAGAGAGAGAGGACTGTATGACTGATGCTGCAAAGCGAGAGTGAGAGAGGGGAAGTGGGAGGGAGCCGGAGGAATGCCTGAAGCATAATGAGGCAGCAAAATGCAAACACAACAGAAACGCAAGCAAGGCAGAAAAAATTAAGTGAGCGCGCCAAACACACGCATACAAATTAGTGTTGTATTAGTAGTAGTGCAAAGGGAGAGCGAGACAGGCAGAGAGAGAGAGAGAGAGAGAGGGCGAGTGAGGGAGAGCAAAGTTTCCCCCTCTAGCGCTGAGTTTGAGCACGCATGAACGCATTTGTATGCTGGCTTTGTCGTTTGCCAGAGTTGCCACTTACGTGATTAATGGATTTTTAACAAGTTACACACATTCCCAAAAGCAGCACACACACACATGCTCCCACACACACACTCACACACACACACACACACACACACACACACACACACACACACGCATTGCCCACTTATGCCAGCCAGCCAGAGTCAAAGTAACCAAAGGACCAAAGGCAACTGTTGGTGAAAGCCAAAAGGCAACTGACGTTGTGCGTGTGTGTGTAATGGTGTGTGTGTGTGTGTGTGTGTGTAGGGCAGGGTAGGGTGTATATAAGGCCGGGCTAGCGACTACAACTAGCATGACGGGGCGGAAATGCGAATGTGACACGCGTTTTGCATGTGAAACGTCACGAACAATGTAGAACGAAAGAAACGTGCAGCCAAAAAGGTAACGAAAGTATACGCATAAGTTGCCTTTTGCTCACACACACACACACACACACACGCACACACACACAGTCTCGCACACACTCACGTAGTCACACACACCTGCAGCTGACAATCGCCAAGTTCTGCTTCCACATGCAAAGTCAAAGTGAATTTGTTAAGTTGCCAAAAACAGCAAGAACTGAGGAGGGTCCCCCCTCCAGCAGGGTATATATACGTCTATATACTATATATATTCTGCACACTATATATACGTATTAAAAGCAGGCCACAAAAACGCTCAAGGTAATCGAAAGGCAGCTCAACTCTGCTCAGCAGCTGCGGTTCACCATTTTCCCCCTTTGATATGCTGTCTGAGGCTGATTTAATTATGCTCAAATTGATTGGAAATTGTGAGAAGAAAGGAAAGAAGTATAGAAGAGAAGGGTCTGCTGCTATTGAAATCGAAGTGTGATAGTGTTGGAAAGGGATAGATTTCTGCTACCTATAACAGCTCGTAAACAACCCAATCAAATTCTTCTTACCTGTAACTTGTGAAGATATATATAATCACAAACTGTGAATGAAAGAGACGAGTATAATAGATGAGAAAGGGTCTGCTACTATTTAAAACTAAGTGTGATAGTGTTGTAAAAGGTTATTTAAAATGTATGCAACTTAGCTTGAAAACACCCTATATAAACAGGCAACTCTTCTAACTGTCTAAGAATTCAACTGATTTTCACTTTAAATGTCATTTAACACATTTTTTAAATTCTAAAAAAATTCATAATCATACTTTATAAAACTCCTTACAATCTTAATTTAATTGAAAGAAAAAAACACCTGTATTTCCATTATATACCCTGAAAACATCAGGAAATTTTCACTGTGACAACACTCTGTCGCCTTTGTCAAAGGAAATTCAAACTAATTGGCAACGCCGATGTCAGTTTGCCGTATCGTGACTTTAATCCTTCGTCAGTTATGCAAATCAACCTGAGGCCTGGGGAGGGGAGGGGGAGGTGAGGTAACCCCCGCGCTTTCTTGTGACTTTTGCGAGAATTGCATGTGGGTCGGTCTAGGCATTTCGAGAGCGAGGCAAATAACCGTAATCGTAATTCAGCGCTAAATTTGTTATTCACGGATTTCGGTACTTGTGTCCCTCTCTCTCTCTCTCTCTTCTCTTCTCCCTCTCTCTCTCTCTCTCTATCTGATCTATTTGTCGTGCCTTTTCGTTGACTTTCAGAGCGCGCCCCAATCGAGCCGGGCGGCTCAACGTGAAAATTGGGTTAACACATTAAGTCGTGGCATAGGAGTGTGTGTTTATTTATGTGTGTGCCTCTCTGTGTGTGTGTCTGTGTGTGTGTGGAGCAATAACCTCCTCCAGTGCCTGTGCTCGTTCTGGCTGCCATCCTGCATCGTTGTCAGCAGCGTCGCAGTCATCAGCTTGGCAATCGAATGAATGGCGACAAAGGCGGAAATAAAATTGCTAAACGAAAAAACCATTTGAAATGCGGCTCCTCGTGCTCGTCTGTCTCGCTCGCACAGTGTCTCTCTCTCTCTCTCTCTCTCTCTTGCTACTCTGGCAACGCGCTCGCTTCATCAAGGCATATGTCGGCCTATCTTTTTGGCTTTTAACGTCTTTTTCAGTGTGCAACGAGGCATTGCACAGTGGAACAAACAAGCAACAAAAAGTGCAAAACGAAAAAATATTAAAATGCTATAAATAAATATTTTTAAGTATTTTATTTATATCTTTATTAATATCTTCTTTCATTTGAGTCCATTTAAAATTTTGAATTCACTGCAGAAATAGCTGCTTTCAACCACTGTGCACTGTTTTGGCAATTCAATTTTTTGTATGCAATTTTCCTTTGGCATTTTTCAGGCGTAGCACAAATTCGTTTACACACATGCACGCACAACACACACACACACATAGAACACATGTACACACACACTCTCACACACACACACACACGTTCATCTTTTATTTCATTTCGGTCTGTGTCTTTGTGCAACTGTGCAACAATCATTTTTGCGCCGCAAATTTATTTCCGCTTGCGCTCGTTTCACTTCGAGTGCGAGTGTGTTGCACGTGAGTGTGTATGTGTGTGTGTGTGTGTGTGTGTGTGTGTGTGTATGTGTGTGTGTGTGTGCACAACAATCGCCAGCTAATTTTGTGCGATTTATATACGCGCACACTGTGCAACAGCGTTGCATACTTCATGGCGCTTGCGGCGAACCAAAATGAATTTTCATGGCAATTTTATCAAGACGTCGCTCCTCCCCTCCCCCAATCTACCTTATTCCCCTGCAGCCAGTGCATACCCCGTACCGATTTTAATCTGCTGCCCATCCACCCGCTGGGTGCGCCTTTCCGCCTCCGCCTCGGCCTGATTGAAGATTGTAGATTGAATTGTGAAACAAATGTCCTTCCACACGCTCGTACGAGAACGCTGCCTCATCCTCCTCCTCCTCCTCCTTCTCCCCCTCCATCTCCATTGTTGGCCATGTCGTTTGGGCATTGTTTAGCGCCATTCAGGCCGATACCTTGGCACGAGAGTGCTGTCTCTATAAGAGAGGCAGAAGAAGAAGAAGTAAAAGAATATATGAGAAGTGCCCGCTGAAAGTGCTCAGCGATTCTTTCATTCTTTTGCTCGAGCACAATGGAGCATCAATGATGTCAGTGGGTAATCGGAAGTGCTGCCAGAGTAGCTGAGTAGTTTTTCCACTATACCATACTAGACATGCAAAATAATAGTGGGTTGTTAAGGAAAATGCATAAATATGGCAAGTTACTCTATAAATTAATAGAAAGCAACAATAAAACTATCGATTGTTTTGCATATTTATTTTAGATGAGAAATTCATAGAAGAGATGAGTCCTTGCCTCTTTTAAAACACGTACGAAAGTATGTGAGAAATATGAAGCATAAATAATAAAATAAGACTTAAAAAAACTATCGATAACTGCAGAAAATACCATTGATTACATATGAAACTTATGATACTAAATAATTTCAATATAAGCTGAGTCTTTAGACCTTTTACCTTACTCAAGCCAAAACATGTATAACTTCCTAGAAAAAAAATATTCACAACTATCGATAACATGAAATAATATATCGATAACATATCAAACATAAGACACAGTTAAATATCAAATGTCAGCTAAGTCTTGAACTCTTATTGCAGCTAGAAATAACATTAATTATGGTCATCATATACAAAACTATCGATAACTCAAAAACACAATCGATTAACTATAAAACAACTCATAAAATCTCTGTATATCATAATTTGAATCTTAAGCCTCTTAGCAACTTTGAATCTGCCTTTAAAATACTTGTTATAAGAAACTCACACATACCTACATCACCTCAGAAAATACCCTAACATTATTAAGTCAACGACTTGTGCTAAAATTCGAAACTAATTATAGCTTGCGGTGCCTTTTAGTGCCCCTAACAATTTGCTTTGTGTGTGTGTGTGTGCGCCCAACAATTTTCTTGTTAATAATACTAAGGTAGCCCGAGGGCGAACAAAAGGCGACTTAGGCGACTTTATTGTTATAATTAATATTGCATTCATTAGCCAAATTGAATTTGTGCCAAAGTGATGGAGAAGTTACTGTGGGGCGGGGGAGGGGGGATTGTGCCTTAAATATGCATCGGAAACGTAAACCAGACAAATCAAACGTTGGCAATGTCCAAGCAGGAGAGGAGCCTTTGATGCGTCTAAAAGCTCGCAAAGCCTGACAAATTGGAAATGACAGAGCTGTAGCTAATATTTTATGTATAGGGGGGGATGCTATAGGTTGATCGAGAGAGAGAAAGAGAGAGAGAGAGAGAGAGAGTGGGGGTAATTGGCTCAGTGAGTGCGCTGCACTTGGACTTTAATCATGCTTATGAGTCCAATAAGGCTGTCAGAGAGAGAGAGAGAGGGAGAGGGAGAGGCAGGCGAATGCAATTCGCTTTGTCATGTCGCCGGTGGTCAGCATCGCCCGGTTTGAGCCCACTGGTGACACATGGCCAGAGGTGAGCACTGGCATGTTGGCAATGGCAATGGCAAATGTCCAAATCTAGCAGAGACGACTCCAACTGCTCTGCTGCTGCTGCTCCTCATCTGCACCTGCACCTGCTCCTGCACCTGCACCTGCTCCTGCACCTGGTCGTGGTTGTGGTCGTGGTCCATGCGACGGCTACCTTCACACACAGCTCCCTCCCTCTCTCCCTCTCTCTCTCTCTCTCTCTCTCTCGTTGGCATTCACATTTTGCTTTTTGGCATTTGACAGTTTGGACATTTTCTGCTTGCATTGAGTGCTGACGAGGGAGTCGAACTAAAAGGATGCGACAGGCTGCTGCTGCGGGGAGAGAGAGCAGCAGAGAAAGAGAGAGAGGGAGAGAGAGAGTGGCAGCTAGAGATGGATGCCAATTGGAGTAGGGGGCATAGCTGAGGGGTTGAGATGGTGCCACAAAAGAAAAACGTCGGTCAATAACATGAAATTCAAACCGTCAATTCGATGCATGCCAAAACACAAGAATCGACTACGACTGAGCAGAAGGGGAGGGGGAATCAGTGGGGGGGAGAACTTCAAGATAGAAGACTACGGAGTGGGAGACATTGCCACTGACAGAAACCCGAATGAATGCACGAGCTGAACAAGTGGCAGCCAAGGCGACTAATGCATAAACTCATGAATCTATTATGGCAAAAGAAATTGATATTTTTTCCTTAAAAGAAAACTCGCTTGAATTAGGCAAAGTATAGAAAAAGCTAATTAAATTGAGAAACTACAAAAGATGAGGCCTTAATAAAGAAAATTTAAGAAATAGACACCTCAATTTATAAAAGAAAACTCATGGAAATTTTCATATATGAACAACAATATTTTTAAATTATTTTAAAAAGATTTATAACAGAGTTAAGAGGCAACCTCATATAATTCTTCTAACAGAGCTATAGATATACCTATACCCAGTGAACCGACGAGTGAGGAATCTGTTGAGGCAGGCGGAAATGAAATGAAATTGGTTGAGCCGTTTGTGGGGGCTTGAGCGGGTTAAGAAATATGGGAGTGGGGTTAAAATGTCAGTTGCCTGCTGCGCTTCGATAATTTTTTGCATTGGGCTGCAATTGCAGTGCACACACACATGTAATGCAATATGTGCAGGGCGAAGGAGGAGGAGAGAAGGAAGGGAAAGAAAAGAAGGGGAAAGGGAAAAGGAGGCGAGGCAACTTGGGAGGAGGCTGCGACGTGTGCAACACAGATGGCAAATGGCGGCGACAGCGTCAAGTTTTTACTTTGTCCAGCTGCCAAGCTGCACACACACACACACACACACACACACAGCTGGCACACCCACACACTCGCAAGCTAAATGACAGAGGACGAGGCGTTGCCATATCGGGCAAAAGTTTGCTTGATTTGCTTAGCTATCGGGCAATGCCAGCAAAGCCATTTACCGTTATGTCAGCGCAGCGAATGCAACTCAAACGTGATGCACGAAGGGGAGGGAATGCAAGAAGGGGTAGGGTATGAGGGAGCAAAAGGGGGAAGCAGCCAACAAAGGCTGTCAATGGCCAAAGTGAACTTCTTTTCATGCCTCAAGTGTGTGCGCAGGCTGCAGGCTGCCAGAGGAGGGAAGGGATGCTATGGGATCCGAAGGGGTTTGCTATGGGATACCTACCCAAAATGGATGATTGCCGAAGCTAACGGTAAGTCAAGCCTGGATACTGCTGCCGTGCTATCGATACCAACTGCAGCGCAAAGTTTGATGACGTGTGACATTGAAAGTTGACTGGCAATGGCAGAGCAGGTAGACGGGCATAATGGATCCCGAGCCACCTCCTCCTCCTCCTCCTACTCCTGCTCCCCTGCATCCCGTCCATGAATCGCATTTGTAAAGTGCCGCAATTTGCCATCTCAATTGCATGTGATTCCATTCAGCACGTGCAACGGGTGCCTCAAGCTAGAAAAATGCCAGAAAGGCTAGAAAAATGCCAGAAAGGTGAGAAATGCAAGCGGAATAACGGAATAAAGCACTTGCAATGGGCTCAAAAGAAGAGTGGGAGGGAAGGAAAGAAAGAAAGAGAGAGAACGAAATCTGATTCAGATCTGTAGAGTTTCATATAGCTAAGCTAAGTTATACAATTTCTAGAATATTTTTAATAGGGAGAACTTTATATTCTTAAAATTTTGCAACTTCTGCATAACTTTTTATTGATTTTTTTTTTGTTTTTAAATTTTTTTTTACATTTCAATATTAACTTTATAATCGAATAAAAGAAATACTTTCCATATATTTCAATTTTATTTTCGATATATTAAATTCTGAATTGAATTTCTTTATAATTTCATTGTAATACAACAAATATATCTTTATAAACTCACAGCTATCTCAATTTCAGAGCAATAAATAGAAGTGATTTCTGCTTGACAAGCGAAATTGCAATACCAAAATTGAAATTTCAGTCTTGAGCGTTTTACAAGTTTTTTCAATTTGCTTTATTGGCCAATTTGCTCTGTCGAGCTGCCTGTCTAACGTCGTGTGTGTTTGTCAGTGTGTGTGAGTGCACTCACTAATAAATAATCAAGTGGCATAACAACAAATAAATTATGAACATTATTCAAATGGCGCTAATGATGCTTAAATTTCGCAGGAAACCAACAAAAAAAAAGCATAATGCGCCATGGAATATTCGCATTATTCTCCCTCTCTCTCCCTCTTTATCATGCTCTTCTCTCTGCTGACACTGGCAGCTGAATAAGTGGAGAAGAGAAAAAAAAAGAAAAATATGAAAATTAATCAGATCTAGTAGGCATAAGCAAAAACAGAAAAAAAAGAATGCATAATTTATATTCATCCTATGCGCACGACACGCACAGACTCCTCTCCTTCAGTAATATACGATAGATATATGGGGAAAATCTGCCTCACAATGTGCATAATAAATTTCCACATTTTATTGGCCACACGCGAAAAGCGTCCGAGAAGAACCTGGCCCTAAAGATAACTGCGCCTAGGGATAATGATGAGCGAAATGGGGAATGCGCTGTCTGGGGCAACCAAAGGGATACAACACAAAGTCGAAGGAGCCAAGGTCGTTCTGACAAGCTGTATGTGTGTGAGCTTTGAAATACCCTAACAAATCATAAAGAGCATATTAGGGTGTTTTAGGCAACTATGAATAGGTTTGCTCATTACAAAACACTCGAATCTTGAGAAATAGAAGAGCTACAGCTATGAAATTTGTTATATAGACAGTTGATTATAATATATATATATTGTATAGTTGAATTAGAGTATACACAAAGTCGACTAAACGAGCTTCCAACTCTTTCTACTTGTTGTTCGATACGATTTGGGTTCATTGTCGGTTGCCCTGAGGCAAATTTGCGTCAACGCGTCGTATAAGCAATTTTGCATGCTTTGAGCTAGTCTAGACAGTAGCGCCAAGAACAAGAAGAAGAAGGAGAATGGAAAGCAAGATACCATAAAAGAAAGGAAGAAGATGAAGCAGCAGAAAGTATCAGAAGATACCGCGACTGCGGTCGCTTTGTTTTGCGGGTCCCAGTTTTGTCTACTTGATACTTTTGCTGTGGGTCAAGCCACAAAATGGCGGCGACGACGACAACGATGATTTTTTTCCATTTCTTTGGGGTTTTTTTTTGCCTTTGCTTTGTTTTCCCTTTTTTCTTTTGCTATTGCGCCAGGGTTTCCTCAATCTATTTTATGGCATCTCATTCACATTCTGTTGCCTCTCTCTCTGTCCTGCAGTTTTTAACGTCTTTGAAATCCCGTCAACCACAATGCCGTTATTTATGTACATGTGGCTTTTGTTTTGTTGCCATTTTCAAATATTTGAAAAGGGTAACCCCCATTTTTGACTGTGTTTCTCTCGCTCTCGCACGATGACTTGTTACACATAATTTTAAAATTATGGCCAAATCATGTGAATGGGTACGGTTCGTGTCAAGGCAGCGACAGCTGAGGTCGAAAATGTGCCAAGAATAAATGTATGAGATTATGAATTGCAGTAAAGTAATTTATACGGACTGAAGGGGGTTTTCAATAGAGTAAGGTTTTCATATTTGAGCTTAAATCTTATACAAGTGCAGAATTTATAGCTAAAAGAGTATTGGGATCTCTAAAGACAAAGAATCTCTAGAGATCTCTATGATACAAGCTATATTTTCTTAATACAGTCAAGTTATCTATAAGATATGATTTATACACCATTTCTACAATTTATTCCTTTCATATTTGATCTTATTCGTCTTTATATTTCGAATAAAATCAGTTGAAATATATGAAAAACTTTAATACTGCATATATTTTCGAATGCAAATGAGTATTCACTCTGTGTGTGAGTGTCTCTGTGCTTTATGCGATAACTAGGCAAATCAGGCAAATGCATCGATGCATTTTGGAAACCCTGCCCTACCCTGCCCTGCCACCGCCCCCCGCCCATGGGTTGAACGATATTACTGCGGTTTTGCCATGAATGCCGTCAGGCTCGAAATGATTCGCGGTTTGGTATCGCCGCCAACTTGTGCCAACTCGTTGCACACTCATGAATAAATCGAAAACAAATTCAAAATGCGACGCATTTAACATGCGAGCATTTACTTTTATTTTAATTTACAAAACATTAGCATAAAACAGACGGTATGGTATGTTATAGACGGGAAGGGATACGAGGAAAACGAAGATAGACAGGGAAAAATGCAACTGTTAAGCGGATTTTCATATTTGAAATGCAGATTTGAATATTTTCCAAGAGATATGTGTATATAGAATGCATACGAAGGGATAGATAATGTTGAAAATAGTTGGGGGAATTTAAAAAAAAAAGTTTCAGAAACTAGATTCAACAGATTTGCTTATAAATATCAAAAGATAGTCTATCGAAAGTAAACGATATTATTGTATATTTTTAAATATCATACATATAATAAATATCAAATATTATATATATCGTATATTATATACATATATATCGTATATTTATTATTATTATATGAGATTTAAAAGCTTAGAAAAGGTTCGGATAAGCCGGATAAATTAATGCGCTACATTTACCTGTAAGTACAGTTGCGTACGCCACTTAAGCCAACTGCTTGAACTAAACTGAGCAACTACTGCAGCGAAATGCAGTTAAAAGCGCAACAACAACAACAACAGCGACAGTAACGGAACATGTGCAAAGCAGCGAAAATCCTACGTAATCGTTGCGTATGCCGGCAGCGGCAGCCATCATGACAAGCGCAGCAGCAGCAACAACAACAATACAAACTGCGGCAAAACAATCACAGCAACAACAACAAAGGAAGAGAGAGAGAGCGCGCGAGAGCAACACATACTACTAACACGCTGCCGTGTGGAAAATATTTATGAGCGTGGTTTTAACGCCAAATGCATAGCTATAAAATGTTGTCTCTTTACCTCGCGCTCTCTCTCCCAAACTTGCTCTCACCGCTCTCGCTCTCAGTGCTTGCTGCACTTGCTTGTGTCACCTCTGCTGCAGTTGTCTCTGCACTGCGCTCTCTCTGCCTGCGTGCGTGTGTCTGTGTGTGTGTGCGTTAAGCAGTGCGTTAAAGTGTTTATGTGTTTGCTTACGTGCGTGCGTGTGTGTGTGTGAGTACATCAAGGATAGCAACAGTAAGCAAAGAGCGCAGAGCGATTTACATTTTTGTTGTTTTTTTTTTGCTTTTGCTGCATTTTATGCTTTTTGGCACTCAACACGGCAGCAGCGCCACCTGCCGTGCAGATGCCATCACACTCTGCCTTGCTCTGCCACGCTCTGCCTCGCTCTCTCCTGCTCGCTCTCATATGCTAATTTCGCTCAGCACATTTTATATTTATACGCTGCCGCTGTCGCTGCTGCTGCTGACAACAGCAACAAAGCAGCCAAGTTAACTGTAAAAACCGCAGGGTTGCATTCGCTCGTTTTCGTTTGAAGTTGCCTTTCGCCGTTGTCGCCATCGCCATCGCCGTTGCGCTTCTTCTCTTCTCGCTGTTGTCATAATTAAAACGCGCTGCATAATTGCCAAACAATGGCACAATGCGAGAGAGCGGCAGAGAGAGGGAGGGAGAGAGAGAGAGAGAGCTTGCTGTGCTGTGCACAGGGGCCAGGGCCGGAATCGCTTGGCTTGGGCCCTGCTGGGGCTCAGCACGGGACAGGGCGCACACACACACACACACTGCAATCACATCCATTTATTCGACTGCCTAACAAAGTGGACAATGTGCAGGCTTTTTTTCCGCTGTTTGCATTGGCCAGGCCAACAGCCAGCACACACACACACACACACCGAGACACACACACACACACACGCATGAGGGACACACTTGTAGTGAATGCAACGATGCGCGCTACAAAATGTTGCCACATTTTGGGGCGTAATTGGATAACGTTGCATGGCAGAGCGCCAACAAAACTCTTAAACATTGTTGCACACACTACACACAGAGAGAGAGAGAGAGAGAGAGAGAGGCAGAGAGAGAGAGAGAGAGAGAGAGAGGCAGAGAGAGAGAGAGAGAGAGAAAAAGAGAGCGCGCTTGTGTCACATACGGGCACACTAGAAATATGCCGTTAGAAAATGGGAACACAAAATGATAGCGGAAAATGAAAAAGTAGGAAGAAAAAAGAAAATGGTAGAGATAGAGAAAAAGTCTGCAACAAAAAAAAGAAAACGGAAAAAACGAAACCCAAGTGGATGCAATTTCGTAGCACATTCAAAGGTATTTAAAGGCCGAAAATCTAGCCAGAAAATGCACAGAAAAAACTCTAAATTTCAAAGAAAAAAAAAATATAGACATCTATAAAGAGTTTCAACTGACTTGGCAAATATCATGTTATATGTGCTCTTAAGTCTTATAGCTTGCCTCAAAAAGTGTGCTATAATAAACATAACCATATGATTTTCTTGTTATCTTACTTTTAAATTAATGATTTAAATAAATTACTCATATTTTTCTTATTTAAATTGAATTTAATTAAATTTTGGGAGGTATTATGTGCGCAATCTTTTGATGCTGCTCTTGCAGTGTCTCTCCATCTCCCTTCTTTTTTTTTGCTTAGAAGAAAGCCAAATGCAAGGTCTCTCTCTCTCTCTCTCTCCCTCTCGAATATTATCGCAACTTTGGCTTGGCATCCCGGAACTTTGTTACAGCGAAGAGATTCACTTTTAACCGCATCATTTGGCCCCAACGACCCACTCTACCTACACCTATGCAGATATCTCTCCCTCTCTCTCTCTCTCTAGCCAGGGCCAGGGCCAATTTACCCCGAACCCCGAACCCTATGCAAAGTTAACTACATATTTATTTTAAATTTTCCGCTCTCTTTCGCCTGCTGCATTCAACCCAAAAGCGCCGGAAGTTTCGATAAGGTTGGCGACGGCTGTCGATGATTTTGCTGGGGATGAGTTTGGGGTTGGGGTTGGGAGGTGGTGCCTCGTTTGGGTGGTTCGTTAGGTGCTTCGAGTCTCGGTCTCATTTTGCCACATGACACGGCAGCCATAAAATATTCGACCAAAGTGCAGCACACACACACACACACACACACACGCTCACGTAGTTGTGGTTTCAATAATCAATGAGTTGATTTTATGAAATTTCTGTTTACCTCTCGCTCGCCCCTACAGCTTTCCCTCTCTCTCTCTCTCCCTCCCTCTGCCAATGTTTTTGGCTTAAAACTCACACATACACACACACAGAGAGAAACTCGTTAAGCTCACAGCGTGTGTGTGTGTGTATGTGTGTTTGGGGCAAAATTTTATTAACGAGAATTTTGGAATTTTTTGCATAAATTTTCGCATTACTGAACACTGGCTGCCTCTGCCGCTGCCTCTGCCTCTGCCGCTGCCGCCTCCGCTGCGCCCACAGCAGGACGCGGTGGCGTGTTGATTGCGCCGCAAAAGGTCAAATGAATTTTAATTAATATTTTAATTAACAAAACCGCAAGTTGGCCCCAGCGAAGAATTGATTTTCTTCAACACATACACCTGCCCAACCCAATTTGTGCCCATTTCTTATCGCCTATCTGTTTCTCATATTTAACTCACTGTTCTTTATTCTCTTTGTTTTCTTGCAGAAATACCGTATTTAATTTAAGCATACACGATCTCGCCGAACAGCAGCGTCTTGTCTGGACGTCGCCGGAGGATGATACCAAAATGTGTCTCGTCAAGGGCAAAGATGAGGTAAGTGAGAGAGATGAGATAATTAACTATGAGTTTTAATTATGGGAAAAATAAGATAATAGGGCAAAAGATGATGTGAGCTTGAAGAGATAAATACAATAAATAATTTGTGCTTAAAAAAAAATAAAATAAGTTGATCATGTAGAAAATATATAATAAATAAGAGGAATATGATATAGATAAAATCCTTTTATGTTTAGCCTGTTTTAGTCGCAGTTTATAAAGTTCAAACTTTCGTTATAAATCTATATACAAATCGATTAAAGACTCGCTCCCGAAAGCATTCGATTCGAACTTTAATCATTTTGTTTATGTTATTCGATCAGTTTTTTATTTTTTCTTTCTTTTTTTGTGGGTTTTATTTTTTTAGCTGTTTTTATGGTAATTTCAATTTTCGTTTTCATTTCCAGTGCAATTTGTATTTCTCTGGGTGTTGCTGCTGTTGTTGCTGTCTTGTTTTGGGGCAATGCTTCCGTTTGCAACAGCAGCTGCAGCTGCAGCAGCAGCAGCAGCAGCATAAAAAGCGAGAAAAGCAAACGAAAAACAAAGCAATAAAATGTTTAGCACGCCACCCACAGCTGTGCTGGCTCTCTCCCTCCCCCTCTTCCTTCTCTCCCTCTCTCTTTCCCTCTCTCCCTCTCTCTCTATCGCTTCGAGCCACTACTGCAGTTGTAGGGAAATTGATTTATGCAATTGCTTCGTGTTTTCTTTCTTGTTTTTTCGGTGACTTTGCTGAGAAATCGAAATAAATTTATTGTTTGCATTTTTAGCCCCAGTGCCAGTTGACCCATTAAGAAAATGGCCAAAGGAGGGGAAGGAGAAAAAGAAAGAGGGGCAAACAAGGCCAAAATGTGCTTTTGGGCGGGTTAATGGTAACATGGCGAACATTTGCGAGTTTTGCCCAGTTTAATTTGCTATTGGAGAAACGCAGCTGCTGCCGTTGTCATTGCCGTTGCCTTTGCTGCTGCTGTTGCTGTTGCGCCTTCCGTTTCCGGTCAAGTAAACAAAATGGCGCACACACCGCAGCCAAGGAGAAATGAAGGACATGCCAGTGCAAGCAACTTCCCCCTCCCCCTCACCCACTGACGTAATTAAGCAGCACTTGCTGGCATTGTTGTTGCTGCTGTTGTTGCTGCTGTTGATGTTGCTGTTGCTGCTGTTGCTGTTGCTGCAGCTGCAACAACACTAAAACAGGTGTAATTTGTTGAACTCAATTTGCCCCCGCCAACTTGACTTGTAAAGCGACTGCAGCTCGGTACTAACTCCTTTGCCTTCCCCCCTATCCCATTCAACTTGTTATTTATAGCATCAAGTCAGGTGTGGGGGGGGGGAGGGTGTGTGGAGTGAGTTACCCCGAAAATAAGGAAAGAATTAGCCTCGCTTTTCTTGCTTTGACTCCACAACTAAATAGAAACCTCTGCCCCTCCGCCTTTACTACTGCATAGCGTGCAGCGTTGCCATTTCGGCAAAAGGTTTTTCCAAAAAAAAAAAAAACAAAAATAAAAAGAAATGTGCAAGGGGAAACTCAAAGGAAATGCACTTGTTTTCCCCAAACCTACAGCGCTAATGAAAAGTTCAAAATTTACAATTTTAATTAGCTGACATTTCGCTAATTTGCACAAGGTGCCACCTCCTCTCTCTCTCCCTCTCTCTCTCTGGGCTAATAGAGATACCAATCTGCACAATCTGCCGGGGGCGAGAGCGCGCGCCTAAAAGCATGCCACACTTTATTGCCGCCTGACGGTGCAATTAGAGCGCCCTCTATCGTTGAAAAAATATGCCAAGAACTCACGCGATTTGTTATCTAAGTGGTGTGAAGCGAGCGTAGTGTGTTAGTGTTGGAAAATGCCAGCACATGAAATTGATCGAAAAACGACTCTAGGGGGAAGGAGAGACTTTCTATCATAGCGTGATTAAATTTGAATAAAAACTGTGAACTTTAGCGAATTATTATTCTTGAAGTACAATATATAATATAAATATTAATATGCATTATTAATTTCTGTTATATTTTTGTGGAAAATTTTAAACTCACTTTTATTAATACCATTAGCTATCTCTTTAAACTCTTATTTCTATTAAAATGTTGAAAAAAGTAATCCCCCCAATGACTTCATATCAAAAGCGCTTCAATCACAATCTGTTGCGTCATCGCAAATTGCGGCTCTTCATCGTTTTAATGCATCGTTACGCAACACTGCAAATAATTCGACAGCGCCAAAAAAAAAAAAAAACAAAAATCAAACAAAAAACCGAAAAAAAAACTGCGATGAAGAAGGAGCACGATGAAGCAGAAGAAGAAGAACACAAAAACAAACATGCCAAAACTTTTCTCATTTGCGCTGAATATTTTAAGGCCAATTCAAACGTTGTTGGCCAGCGCAAAAAAAAATCATTCATGGCTGTAAAAATTTGTGTCGAGCGTGGCTTTTTTTCGCGTGGCGCAGCGCAGCAAAAAATCAAAAAAAAAAAAAAAAAACAAAAATAAAGAAGAAAAAAATGAACGAAAAGTTCATTTTAATAACACGCCTTAAAACGAACGCTGCGTGTTGTTTTCTTTGCCATACCCTATGAAAAAACTGTATAATGGGTATATGCGCTGCGCAACTGATCGAACTGTGAGCTGTGATGATGTGCACAACATGCATTACAGGGTATGCTGCAGTCTGGCCATGCTGCGCACTTTGCCGCATATTTGTTTTAAACCCATAATGGCGGCCATTTTGTGAAAATGGCCGACCGGATGCTGCATAGTTGGCTCTCAAAGCGCTTTATATTGCCCATATCGCAGTTATGGGCGGCTTTTCGCAGTGGCAGCAAGTGAGAGAGAGAGAGGGAGAGACGGCTACTATAGGTGTGATTATAACTGCACCGCTGGACCCACACACACACACACTCTCACACACACACAGGTATTTGCATTGTCGCCTCCGCGCTGAGGCCGCCCTGAAAGCCGGTTGTAAATTTTTAATTGATTTATTATTTGCCACAATGTTTTATTAAACTTGCGTAAACAGCGGTAAAAACGACGTCAGTCGTAGCAGGATGCCACGCCCACAATGCAGCTGATGGGCGCAGGTGGGCGTGGGCAGGCGAAATGAGCAATCGGTCGCATCCCAATAAGATGAGGGAGATGGAAGCGCAGAGTGCGTGTATGTGTGTGTGTTGCATATGGTGTGAATTAATTAATAAAAACCATGTTAAAATATTTGATTAAATTGTGGAAGCCAAATATTAACGCAGCCTGCTGCTGCCTGTGGGCGTGGCAAAATATTTGCATGCAAACTTACGTGTTGCTCAATATTTGTGCAAGAAATTTAAATTTGTGTTAAGCTAAAATCAATAGAATATGTGGGTAAATAGCAGTGAGAAGAGGGGAGAAAAGAGAATGTGAGAGAGAGAGAGAGAGGG
Organism: Zaprionus kolodkinae; assembly: GCA_018901885.1. Classification (NCBI taxonomy): domain Eukaryota; kingdom Metazoa; phylum Arthropoda; class Insecta; order Diptera; family Drosophilidae; genus Zaprionus; species Zaprionus kolodkinae. Next base: position 2,137,701 of record JAEIFM010000247.1, on the reverse strand, counting down.
AGAAAGAAGGAGAGAGAGAGAGAAAGAGTTAGGTTGAAAGAGAGTGAGAAAGAAATGCAGCAGAAATCTGATTTAGGCAGGTCAGCTCAGTTTAAATTTTGTTATTTTCTTGAATTTTGCTTTGAGCCTCATTCGTAAACGTTTCACTGGCAGCTAGAAGACCAAGACTGGCTCTGCTCAGCTAAATATGGCCAATTCTACAGGCGGAATGGATAGTTAAAAATATTAAATAACTTTCTATCATTTTCGTAAACGTTTTACTGGCAGCAAAAGCAATTTTTTCACAATTTTTCAACTTACCCAAGTCCCAACTTGCTTTTTCATCATATTCTCAATAGAAAACCCTTTTCAAGTCTCTTTTATCTCTTCTTCCTAAACGTTTTACTGCCAGTCAAGTGTTCTTTCTACACTGCAAATCGATGTGGAATAAACGTTCGTTTTAATTCCATATTGACCCTAAGCAACATTAAGCACCATCGAGAAGCTTTTACTCCATTCACACACTCCTAGCCTACCTCCCCCTCCCAAAATCAATCATCGATGATGATGTCAATGGAAAACGAGTGAAAATAAAATGCCGTTACCTTTATTGTTACGGCAATACCGAGTTGTGCCAGTGTCAAGACAAATGAAAGACAAACAGACGATTAATTTTGAATGCCAGACGAAATTTTGGTCAAGCCTTGGGCCCTGCAGAAAGGCAGCAGAAAAAAGAAGTAAATAAACCGAAAAGGGGGGAGGTCAACAGATTACGTGAACTTTGTGAAGGAAATGAGTAGGGGGTGGGGAGGGAAATAGAGAGGAAAATGGTCACGACTTTACTAGAATTAATGAAATTCCGAATGGCAGAGCAAAATGTCAAAACGAAATGAGTGATTTGAATGGATGTACGCATTTGAATGGACCACGCCCCCCCTAAGCTCCGCAAACGCCCCCAACTGGAAGCGTAATAGAGAGCAAGATAGTTGAATGGCTGCCCGACAGATGGATAGATGGATGGATGGATGGTTGGATGAATTGGACAGATTGGAGACCAAAATGCCAAAGTACTTTTGCGGTCCAGGCGAGGCGAGGCGAGGTACAGTCGGTTCTTTCTGTCGAAAGTGTTGGCCACCTGTGCATAAATTAAAAGCACTTTCACACACACACAGACACACACACCAAAGTGAACAATGAAACCCCTCCTTTTCCTCCCCTAACTTTCCTCTCCCTCTCCCTCTGTTATCCTGAAATGAGAATGAGAAATGGTATTTCTGGTTTTGTGGCCTCGCAGCGAGTGCAGCTAAACATCTTTGGCGAAACCATGCCAAATGCCTAATGATGAGGTTTAACTATGCCAAAACGAGAGAGCAAGAGAGAGAGAGAGAGAGCAAGAGGGAGCGAGAGAGAAGCTAGAGATTCTCTAGCATTTGGTCAGCCAGTGAAATGAACTCGAAGCTTGTCCCATGTTCAGAACAAGCCACAAAAATGCGTTGAACATTGCTCGAATTGCTTACTGGTTTAATAAAGCGAACCGCAGATGATGATTTTCCCAATTGATATGGGGGTGGTAAAGTTAAGAGATTTTAAGTAGGTGTGAAAGCAAGTTTAGAATGCGTTTTTTATGAACTGCTCGAGAAACTTTTGTGGAAAGTTAAGAAAAATAAGGCAAGCAGTAGAACTTGAGAGATTAAGAGACTTTATTTAGTTTAGAGTGCAGAAAAAATAAAATTAACGATTTAGTATATCATATTATAATATTAACAATTCGCCAAAACGTATGCTATAAAAATTGCACAAAATGCAAGACAATTAGATAACTCTCTACTCACCCAAGCCTCTACTTAAGTTTTCCAATTAAAGTGCCACGCCCTTCTCTGAGGTCCTTCTCAGTCCTCTACACACAAAGGGCACACTTTATTAATATTCGTTGTGGGAGCATTTCAGACATTTCAACAATGTCCGAAACAAGCGTAAAAGTCATAAAGTAAAAACCTTGAAGTGGAGAGAAAAAGAAAAGATGATGATGAACAAACAACACGGCATAAGCCCAGTTAATATGGCACTGGACCAGCATATTGTTTGGTCCATATGCCTTGGGGCAGTAACTCTTGTAGTCCCCGTTGTTGTTGTTGTTGTTGTAGAAACTTGTCTGTCATTCATTTTTCATGTCTCTTTGAAAATTATAAAACGAAATGCTTTTTCAGTTTTGGCAAACTCATTTGCCAGGCAGAGATGGAGGAGTCAAAGGTAGAGGGCAAAGTGTGCAAGGTGAAGCTGGACTCGCATTCATCTCCCTCTCTCTCCCTCTCTCTCTCGGTGTGTTTGCGTATCATTAACGCAACTGTTGTTGCCTACCTGCAGGCCCAGTTTGCATAGAGTTCTCTCCTCTGTCTTCTCTGACAGAACTTAAGTCGTATCTGCAGCTAGAGATACGTTGGCTAACCGAGCTAACCGGTAAGCGTGTGTCCAGGAAATTGATGTGCCCTGTCGAGAGTTGAGTCTGGGTTCCAGTTCAGTTTCACAGGCAATGCCAGAAATTTCTGAAATTTTTCAAAACGTTTGTTTGCCAAATTGCACTCTCTCTCTCTCTCTCTCTCTCACTCAACTTAACCTCACTTAAAGCTGGCAAACAAATTTCCATTGTCGACGTGATTAATGCCAAATTTACTTTATTTGTTTGTCAGACTCCGATGCGTATAGTAGATAATGTCATGTCTCGCAAATGAAAGATTTACCAAATGTCTGCAAAATATGCCCAAGTTTTGGGTAACTATTTGTTTTATTTAATGAATGCATGGGAATACCCTGTAGAGTGTTGAGAGTAGAGCGTATTATGCAGAAGAAAGCATTATAGAGGAAAAAGACTCTGGGAGACTCAGGAACAACTCTTTTAATTAATTAATACAAAATAAAGGCTAGAGTAGAGTAGAAAATAAAAATATTTATATCAAAAGCAGAGTATTTGCCAGTCGAACTCATCTCACTAGGTAACACTACAATCAATTAATTCATATAATCAATGACAACTTAAATAAATATGAAAATAATATTCCAAATATTATTATAATAATACAGAGTACTGCCACGTCGTTCAATATGCAATAAAAGCGGCTTCTCTATTTATTTTAATAATTTCATTGCAAATAATGCTAATTTCACAAAATTGATATATTGCAAAATTAATAAACATTTGCGCCAGATGCTAATTTAATAAATTTACCAAATATTCCGCATAAATGCAGCAAACACAAAACTCGAAATTAAACTAAAAACCATAGAGAAATTATTTATTAAGCAGTTAACAAGCTGCAGCAGAAACAGCAACAACAACAACTAAATTTAACATGTGCAACTAAACAAAACAATAAAAAGCAGCAATAATTTTGCACAGTGGGAAAATTCATAAATTTCGCAGTTAATTGCGATCGCAACTCGCGTTGGAATTACGCAAAATGGGGTGGGGTGGGGGGCCGTCTCGGGCCTGTTAATTACAACCGGCGATAATGGAAAGTACAACAATGACAAGAACAAAGGCACAAGTGACATTCCAGAAGTGTCAGCCACACCCCCCTCCTTCCCAGCCCACCCCTAACTTGCTGCTGGCCCAGTTTCGCCGCATGCCTGTGTAATTGTTGTAAAATGTGTTTTGTTAATTTATTTAAATTTATGCTCAAACGCAGCACAAAACCAGACAACAACAGCAGCAACATAACTAACATCCTGGCAACAGCAAAACCACAAACTAAGCAACAACAAACACAACAACAACAACAACTACAACTACAACAGCAGCTGCAGCTGGGGAACTTTGTCAGAAGGCAAACAGTTTAAATATTTAAAACAATAAACAAAACGAAATGGAATGAATATGTTGTCTGTACCGAGCTCCCAACAGGGCAGGCAGTTGGCTGAAAATTATTATGAAACTAGTTGTAGTTCCCCGAATATTTTTAACAATTTCGAATTGAAATATTTTGTTATGAATCCACCACAATGTTGAAACAACAATATAAAAGATCAAGTATTTTAATTAACTTCTAGATGAATTCTAATTTGATACAGTTATGAAAAGTGTTTGGGAACTACATAGATGAATTTTCAGGAATTTTATATTCTTGTCTCAAGCTCGTTTATTATAAACGCTGTAGATAGCAAATTTTTTGTGTAGGTTGCTATAGATCACTTTTAGATAAGAAATATTTTTAATTTGGTCTTTCTGAATTTGTACACTAAATAGAAATAATTAATCAATACTTATGATCTTAAACTAACGCTAGAGTTAGAAAATTTAGTACTACATAAGCTAGTAATTATTGCCAAGCTTTACGTGCTCGAAATTCCATGTAACTCACTTAATAATCAAAATAAAAATAATTTAGAAAGAAATATATTCTTGATCTCAGCAAATTTGGCACTTGGGATACTATAGAATATCTTTGAGTCGTGCATATCCAAAATTAAACTTAGCTCAATTGCCCAGCGAAATAAAACGAAATTACCAAAGGTGCTCGGTATAGCAAATTTGGCATGCATGCAGATTACTTATAACTATCTAACTATCCTTAGCATATTTAAAATTTCGTATTACTTTATTCCGCTGCAAAATAAAGCGAAATTATCGATGAATGCAAATGATTAACGTGCAAAAATTCTATTAGGTTTCTCTTATGCCGTTAGATGACTGCAATCAGAACAATGCAAATGTTGTGGTTGATATGGAGAGGGGGGTGGGGCAACAGGCGACAGGCGACACTAAATATGCAACATGAATTGTCTCTGCTTTTTGTTTACATGCTGCAAAGCGATGCCGTGGGTAAATTGTGAAAATTAGTAGGCAAACAAACGAAATGTTTAAATATTTTAGCAAGGCCTAGAGCGGGACAGCAGGACAGTGAGAGAGAGAGGGAGCGAGAGAGCATATGCAAATGGAAAATGGAAAATGTAGTTGCTGCTGTTGCTGTGCCGGGGAACATTTTCAAATGATTTGTCATGTCACAGTGCACTGCACTTCCGGGGCTGAAGCGGGCAATTTTCCGCACAAAGTTTTCCCCGCATATGCGTATGCAAAAGGTAAAAGTGGGGAGGGTAAAATGTGAAAATGTGAAAACGAGGAACTGGTAAAATGGAAAATGGAAAATGGGTGCGCAGTCAGGCAGGTTGCAGTCTGCAGTCTGTGCCGTTGCCTTTTAATATTTATTGAGTTGCAAGTTGGTCTCGCTCTCTCTCTCCCTCTCTCGCTCTCTCCCTCTCGCTTAAGTGTATTTGTTACGCATTAAATATTTCAATTTGCAAAACATTTATGCACTACACACACACACACAGACACACACACACACACGCTGTTGACACACATTCAGCTGCCTGTAGCGGTGCTTCCTTTCCGGCATCTCGTTAGGCCAAAAGTGCGACAAACTCGGGCACATTCAGGCCAAATGGCAAGCGGAAGTGCAACTTTTTGATGAACATATGCATTTGTTAGCACACCATGTATCTCTCTCTCACTCTCTCTCTCTCTCTCTCTCTCTGTATGTGTGTGTGTGCACTTCATTTCGCATTTCCACTTCCATTTCCATTGGAAATTAGTACTGCCAGCAAGCAATGCAGCAACTCAATAAATGTTTACCAACTAATGCAGCCAATTGAACGCGCAGAGTTGCCAGACCCATTGCAAATAGGGTGACCATATACGCTAATTGAATTGCAAGTTAATTAAAGCGCCAGAGACTAGTGTTGCAAAGCGCATGAAAACGAGTGCAAATTGTTGTTAAATTTGAAGGATTTTGCAGAAGCTTTACTATTTGATATACTCTATAACTGAGAAACTATTTAGATATCTTATGCATATATTTATTGTCTAATTTATATTAAATTAATATTAATATTATTATTAATTATACTAATAACTAATTTTCTCTCTACCCCAATTTCCTCTCGCGTTTCTAGGAGGCCTGTCAAAACTATATACGAATTATGGTGGTTCCCTCGCCGGGTCGCCTCTTCGTGTGTGGCACCAACTCATTTCGACCCATGTGCAATACGTACGTGATCAACGACAGCAATTATACCCTGGAGGCAACTAAAAATGGTCAAGCTGTGTGTCCCTATGATCCGAGACACAATTCCACTTCTGTGTTGGCGGGTAAGTTGAAGATTATTCTCGATTTTCTATATCATATGTGGAAATTATCCCAGTTACACTTGCGAATACCCTGTAAAATACCCAGCAATGTATTTAACAGTCTTTAAGTAAGACTACTATTATGTAGAATAAGAGAAAAACAAGCACTTCTTATACAATTCGTATATGCAGGGTATTAGCGCGTCGGTTCAAACTACGCTTGTGTGTTTGCGACAATGGGCACAATATGCGCTTTTTGTTGCATCCCATTGATTTTCGTATTTATTTTTTTATTGTACGTTTTGTTGTGCGCCGCTTTCACAGCGAGTGGGCGTGGCATCCCAACAAGAAATAAAGCCAATAATGAAAATGTGAAATTGATGGATTTCAATAGTTGGAAAAAGTCCATTATGTTCGCACATTGAAATTGAAATGTGAAAATGAAAAAAGTGTGAGGATATACAAAGAAAAAGTGGAAGAGGGAGAGAGAGAGAGAGAGCGAGTAAGGGGAAAGCAGGAATTATAAAGGCTGTAAAAACGCATATCTAATAAAATCCCCATGAATTTTCACACTTCAAGACCTCAGTTTACCATGCTGAAATTCTATTATTATTTGCATATAACTCTAGAACTCTCCACAGCTTGTAAAACTGAAAGAGAACTTTATGCAAACTGCAAAACTGCCAATGGGGGAGAAGCGAAGCAAGAGAGAGAGAGAGAGAGGGAAAGGGAGAGAGAGAGAGAGGGAAATCAAGCAATAAACATGCAATTTTGGCAGCTAACTGCCCTCGACAGCAAATGTTGATAACTCTGGCTCTGTCCTTGGCTGACTGCCTTACAGCTGCTGCTGCTGCCCCTCTACCACCCCCCCGCCCTCTCTCACCCCACACTGCTTGTGATAATATTTCCACTTGGCGCCCATAAATCGACGCTCTGCGACGCGGCATTTTGCTGAAGTTTCGCCAACGTGATTTGTTTGCATTTCATTGTCTGCACACAAGTTTACAGGGGTTGGGGGGGGGAGGTGCAGGGTAGGGTAAGGGGTGTGCCCTTAGGAGGGTGCGCTTTTTAGGTGCCTGGCGAAAAGTTTTGCGCCAAGGCAAACACACACACTCACACACACTAACACTCTCTCACTTGTGCCATAATATCGATAAACGTTTATAACTAACTTGAGAGTGTTTGTGGTCATGTGTGGCCCTCCCCCTCTCCATCTCCCCCTTGCCACTCCCCCTCGCCCACTTTGTGGAGGCGTCTGGCCAAGTGTTGCGGCAAACTTCCGGCGGATGCAGCCAACATGTGTGCCACGTCGCTGCCTCCATTTGGGGGAGGGGAGATTGGATCGAGGTGTGAGGCGAGGTCAATGTGGGTCATTCAAGTTTATCATCAACAAGCTGCCACATCCGGCGTTTTCCAGGCAACCTGAAGCTGCCAGAACCGCCAGTTGCCTCCTGCCCATTTATGTTTTCTCTCTCTCTCTTTCTCTCTCTCTTCGCTTTTGCCACCTTCTTCTTTATATTTCATTTTGATTTCGTCGCTTCTTTATGGCGCTAATATTAAACCGACTATGCTGCTGCTGCTCTCTCTCTCTCTCCCTCTCTCTCCCTCTCTCTCCCTCTCGATTTATCGACAGGATTTGGATGGGCCGCCATCTTGTTTAGATTACAAATTGCTGCGCGCGGAGTGGAAGCAGCAGGGAAATGTTATCAATTCAGCGTGCAGAGGAGGCGTAACTCGCGACTGCGGTTGCTGCTGGGCGTGGCTGCCAGCAATTCCTTTTCTTTTTTTACACCGTTTTTTTTGCAGTATTTTTAGTATTTTTTTGAAGTCTCTCCCGCACTGCATGACAGTTTTGCTAACGTTGGTGGACAACATTTTTGTGCCAATTTCGCTGTGAAAATATTGTTGTAACCATGATGAAGTTTTCAATTGGTTTCGCCCCTCTCTCTCTCTCTCTTTTTCTCTCTCTCTCTCTCTCTATCGAGGATTCAAGCGAAACGACCCAACGTCGCATCTATTTTCCTTCGATTTTGGGAAAGTGCATGCGAAATAAATTTCAATCGATCCTGGGCTACGGTCAGGAAGAGAATACACAGCAGCAGCAGCAGCAGGGGAAAACTTTTGCAATAAAGAATTAAGCTAAACTTTTTTTTTCCAACTTGACTTTTTACAGTTATTTTATTCGCAGTGGGGAAATAGAAATAGAGATTGCTAAAGGGGGGAGGGGGTGGGTTTATGAGTCGACAATTTGTCTGTCTTTGTCAGTTAATTGGCCAAATGCTTCCGTGGAAAATTGCTGCAGGGCAAAGGGCAATGTTGAATTATGAATGAGTTGGGAGCGCACTGAAGGTATATGAATATTGACGAAGTGTCATTGTGGGCGACAGGTAAATTGCAGTAAAATAATTGCTGTATAATTGTTGCAGTATAACAGTTGTTGTATAACAGTTGCAGTATAACAGTTGCAGTATAACAGTTGTATAATAGATGCTTTAAAATAGTTATTGTACAGCAGTTGCAGTATAACTGTTCAAGTATAACAACTGCTGCGTATTTGTTGCAGTATAACAGTTGCATTATAACAGTTGCATTATACCAGTAGTGTTACAGTTGCAGCAATGTAAGTATTACATTAGCTCAATAATAGATGCTTAATCTTGTATAACAGTATAACAGTTAAATTATAACAGCTAATTTATAGTAGCAAAGTTACGCTATCGATAGCCCATCAAATCTCTGTGGAGCCATTCGTGCTTGGAATATTAAGTATACGCACTTCTTAAAATTTCCCCCACCCCAAGAAGGGAATGAGAGATGTGGGGGGAGGGGGCGCTGCGGCACTTGAAAATATGGCTTAAATGTCTTACCAATTCGCGCACGCCCCAGAGAACAATGCGAGCGCGCAATAGTAATAAATAATTTATAAGTGCGCATTTGCCACATTAATCACGAGTCGACGCTGACTGCGGAAAATGCGATGGCCGCGAAGGCGCAGAACGAGGGCCCAAAAACAAAAAGTGGGCAACGAAAAGAGCTAACGGGAAAATCCCTGGGCAAAAAGTTTGACATACCTCCCCCTTCTCCTTCTCTCTCGCTCTCCCCACACCCTGCACAAAAGCCAACGCATATTAATTTCGGCACAAGCTGCAGGGCTGCCCCGCAAGGCCAGACTCGAGCCGCGGGCACAACTGCCTTTCCTCACTTTCCCTTCGCCTCTTGCCCCTCTCCTCTGGAGGGGAGGAGGCGAGGAGGGTCTGCGTCGGCGAAGCGTACAAATTGCCATCACTTGCGTTCAATTTTAGAGTTTTCCAAGCAAATGCACAGACGCGATTAAAACGCTGACGAATGGCGACGTGCGACGTCAATGTGAATGTGAATGCGGAATGGGAGAGGGAGAGAGAGAAAAAGGGAGAGAAAGAGGGCAGGGAAGAGTAAAAACTGAAGTTGGCAGCGAGCCTGCGCCTCTTTCTCCCTCTCTGCCTGTGGCCCGAAAATGTCAAGGGCCAGCAGCGGGTTAAAAACTGGACAAGGCCGACAGAGTCGACGTTCAGCCCGTCTCCTTCTTCGTCTGCCCATTTTCCCATTTTCCTATTTGCATATCCCAGCAGAAACAACAGGAAAACAACAACAACAACAAGAGAAACAGAATTGCTCCAATTTTGGCCGCGTTTGTCGTTTTAAAGCTCGTAGGCGGCTATGGGAATATGACGCATTATCGCATTTGCATATAACCGGAAGTGGGTGGGAATCAGGGGCGGCGGCGGCCCCTTCCCCCCTTTGCGTGTGCTTGGCAGCTTGACCTTTTTCGTCATATTGCCCGTGGGGCAAAAACTTGACATGCACAGCAGCAGCAGCGAGAGGGGGAGGTAAAATTTATAGAAAATTTAATTTGAATTTGAAAACGTGTTAAAGCTGCAGCAGTTTGTCGCTTGAGTTTGTTTTAATTTACATTTGATTTATAAATAAATAAAACATTTCAATGCACGCGGTAGTGTTGCCAGATCGACAGCTTTCTGTTTTTTTGTGCAGCACAAAAGTATGCAACACTTGCAAACGTTTTTGATTGGCAAGCAGTGCCAAGTGCTGCACTGCTTGACGCTTGACGCTCAGTTAAGCAGCCGCACGAAAGTATGCTACGAAAATAAATGCAATCTATTTATAGAACAAGGTCAAAATGTGCTCACCCTACTTTCATTGTTATTTAAACAAATATGCTCGACAGATGACGATTGTGTTTGCCTTTCCCTTCAACACACAAAGCAAATCGCATTAATTTCCCACCCCCCTTCCACTGCTTGCTGCTGCTGTTTTCGATTAATTGCAATCCATATGCGTTTCAAGTGCAAAAACAATAAAGAACGCGCTGCCAACTGGCTTAAAGAGAGATGGAGAGAGAGCGAGAGAGAGAGAGAGAGAGAGAGAGTCGAGCAGATGCTCCACAAATGCAAATGCTGCTTTGCAAACTGTGAGCATATGTAGGTGGGCGTGGCACAAACGGCATACAAAATGAATATCAATGAACTGCAAGAGCGACAAAAAGAAAACACAATAAAACAGCAGCAGCAACTGCAACAGTAAATAAAAGTAACAACAGCAGCAACAACACACAAAGAATCCGCATCGACGCGAAAAACGAAATGGGAAATGGCTTTGGGCAGAGCAGCAGAGGGGAGTGACAGGCATAGGGGGAGGGAGAGGGATAGGCAGAGGGACAGTGGGACAGTGGGCGGAGGCATGTTTGTGAAAACTGGGACAACGCTCGCAGCAGTTAAATAAATGATATCCCGACATGTGAGTGTGCACGTGTGTATCTCTGTGTGTGTGTGTGTGAGTTGGAGAGTACTCGTCGTATGTGTGCTGCGCTGCAGAAACTCATTAACTTTTGCTAAATGAGCACGGAAATAACAACAGTCCCGGAAGAACAAAACCCTTTAACAATGTTCTCATTGCTTTTGTTGCCGTTTTTGTTGCTGTTGTTGTTGTTGATGTTGCTGCAGTGCTGTTTGATATGATCAGCATTAGAATTAGAACTCTGCTTGACTATGAGAAGGCAGTTTGCCGCAGCTCTTTCAACATCCTCGATAGTATAGTGGTTAGTATCCCCGCCTGTCACGCGGGAGACCGGGGTTCAATTCCCCGTCGGGGAGAGATGTGAGAACATTTTTTTTTTTTATATTGTTATCAAATCAAACAAATACTTTTTTTTTTTTTAATAAATTAAGTATAGCAAGCACATACAAAATATATGCTTTGAATTATGTACTTGAGCACAGCTTTGTTATTTATCTCTCATCTGCAAAGTATGCTGTAAAAAATAAGTAAACAGACATTTACAATAACTTAATTCAAAACTCATTACTGAATAGTTTAATTTATCATTTTTAATTTGTAAAAAAAATACTGGTTATAGTATAAAATAAAAAAAAAACAATTTTAACATTTAAAATTAAAAAAAAAAAACGTTTACACATCTCCCCGACGGGGAATTGAACCCCGGTCTCCCGCGTGACAGGCGGGGATACTAACCACTATACTATCGAGGATGTTGTTTGCCGCTCGCCAAAAGCGTATGTCATAATCAAGCAGCTCTTGTTCTAATGCTTATCGTAGTCTTCTAAAAAGAAAACAATGTTCTTTACAAAAATTAATAATAGAATTTTCTTCTATACTAGCGTTGTTGAGACTTTGAATGGACAGCATTTTGTATACTTTAGGAAGTCATTCAAAAAAAAAAAAAAAAAATGTTCTCACATCTCTCCCCGACGGGGAATTGAACCCCGGTCTCCCGCGTGACAGGCGGGGATACTAACCACTATACTATCGAGGATGTTGTACGCGGCTCGGCTAAATAGCCAATTTATTTTTTTTTTGGCTGCGCTGAGATCGTTAAGGGTCGTAAGTAGCGAAAAAGAAGCCCTAAAATGGATGTTTATATAATAATTAAGCGTAATTTTTTCTAGCCAGCATTTGGCTTTAAAGTTGCTGCCGTTGTTGCTGTTGTTGTGGCAGTGCGCTCGTTAAAAGTAAAATACAGCTAATTTATTTTGAGCCAACTTAAATTGGCTTAAGCGAATGACCAGAAGAAAACAAATGGCGCGTTATCTGCAAACCAGAAAGACAACACGCGAAGATAGAGAAGAGGAGGAGGCAGAGAGGGAGAGAACGAGGAACAATGTGGGTGTGCAGGGCAAAAGAAGCCAAAAAGAACAACAAATGCGACTACTGTCAGTTTCATTAAAAACAATGAAATCAGCTAAGAGCCAAGAGTTTAAATGAGCGTCCTACTAAGAGAGCATAAAAAAGGAACTCGCACACACACCACACACACACACATACACACACATTCCACACACACACACCCACACACATATACAGATGCAGGCATGACCACTGTGAGCTGCTGGAAAAAAAAGCCAAAAGCGGCTGCTGTGGAATACACTTAAATACATATATACTGGCAAAACAAAGTCTAAACACAATAAACAAAATGGCGGAAAAAACAAACAGACAAAACGAAACGAAACGAAACGAAAAACCCGTAGAAAGCAGAAAGTACAAAAATAAGCACAGCTTGTTGTGACCCTTTTTTTTGTGGACAATGCACGGGCTACTCCCCCCTCCCCCTCTCTGCTCGTCTCACTGCCCTCTACAACCCACTGCTATTTATTTCAATTCTTTCAGTTCTTTTAATTTGAAGCAAAAACATTAACAAGAACAATTAGCTCTTGAAATGAGCACAGCCAGAAGAACAAGAATAAAAACAAGAACAATTCTATTAGGCAAGTTCAACTTTTGCAACGAGAGAGATGCCCCCTTTTGCTTATGAACTACATTGCAGATAAAACAATGAAAGAGAATAGAGGGAGAGAGAGGGAGCAGGAGAGAGAGATAGAGAGAAAGACCTTGAAGAGCAGACGAAACAAAAGAGCTAAGCGAACCTAAGTTGAGGTCGAGTTCTCGAAAGTTTTCCCAGAATATGCTCTAGATTAGAGAGCTCTCTAAAAAGGGGAATAGCATAGATCATAGATCATCCAGTATTTAGCTTAAGATTAAATATACAATCTCTATATACACATGCTGCTATCAGTTTCACACAAATTCAGATGGGGAAATAAAACATTTCAGTTGTCAAATTCTGTTAGACTTGAGAGCAGTCTGTAACTAATTATATTTCAATCTATTGTAGATAGTTCTCTCTCTCTCTCTCTCTCTGGTAAGTACCCTGTAAAGTCTTAAGGCTGCGGTCTGTTTTGGACCGAGTATCCTTTGGAAACTTTGCAGCTAATTACATACGGTTGGGTAAAGTTTCATGGGCTTAGGACGTGTGCAAACATTTGTAGTTACTGTAGCCAATGGCAACCAGAGACAGAGAGAGAGAAAGAGGGAGAAGGAAAGAGGCAGAGTGATTCATGGAGACAAACGGAACACAGATGAGCAGTCAAAAAGGACATTCAGTCGAGTTGAAGAAAGGAACGCTTTGAGCAATCGCTCTCTGCATGCTTTACATATGTCGAAGAAACGGGTATTAAAAGCGTAAGCTCTAAAGCAAACAGCAGGCGAAGGGAGAAGGAAGAGAGAGACAGAAAGCAGGATTAACAAGCCTGGTGCTAGGTGCTGGGCTCCTCCTGGTCCTGTGCACACAGGAAGGATGACGGAGCACGGAAGGAAACAACACGCAGAAGGCTCAAGAAACGTGTCTACTGTTGCCGTGGCAGCTTTCCCCCGCACCCCCTCCCCCCTGCATTGTTTTAACAGGAAGTGCGTTCGAGTGTGTGTGAGTGAGTCTCTCTCTCTGTGTGTGTGTGTGAGCGTGTTTATGGCAGCCCGCTTGTAATTTATAGCATGTGTAGGTAGGCAACACAGCAGGCAGCTCTCTCTCTCTCTCTCTCTCTCTCTCTCTCTCTCTCTCTCTCTCTCTCTCTCTCTCTCTCTCTGCTCGGTTTATGTTTGCTTTGGCTCATATTTTTAACACTAAACTCGAGTAAATAACAACAGAGGCAACACATGGGTGGAGTGCTCCCCCTTTTCTGCTGCCATATGAATTATGCTCTGCATCACACACACACACACACACACACACAACTCACAGCAATAACAAAGGATCAACCGTAGGATATACGAAGCTAAAAGGATTTCGAATGTCTCACGATTCATGTGCTTGCCAAGCTAATTGGCAGAGCAACACGCTGATGTCGAGGGAGAGGAAAAGTATAACCGAAAACGGAACGTAGGAAAAGCTGAAAACTAGTTTACTCTCTCTCCTCTCTCTCTCTCTCTCTATCATTCGCTGTATGATTGACGCATCAATTTGGATCAATTTGGGTCAATTTGGCATGCTAATCGAAAGAGCAAAGCTGGATACATATGAGAGAATGGAATTAGCCGAGGCTTATTTATAGAGAGCTGGACAAGTGAAGGTTACAGCGTACCTTGAAATGAAATAAGAGAAATATAGCTTGATATACAATATATAAATATATCTACTGCCCACAGAAGTTTTCTAATTATGCGAACAGCTTAAAAGTATCTTCAACGTCTTTTTGTCTGCTCCCTCTCTAATTGAATTCATAATCTCATCTTTTGTTTATGATATTCCCTCTTTCACTTTGTGCCAATTCCAATGCTTATGCTATTAATCTAAGCGTTTTGTAAGCTCCCCCCACAAAGGAAAGGAAACATTGTATAATATAATCTAACACAATAACCTTCAGCATGTCAACTGATTGAGATGACAGGCCCAAAGTTTTGGGTTCGCTATCCGCAGCCCGAAAGTGGAAAGAAGCGGGACGGAAGGTTAACTTAATATCCGGAAAGCTGAAAAGTTTTTCCTTCTTCTTTGCCCTTTCTAGTTTTTTATTTTTGTTTTTTTTTTTTTTGGGTGCCGCAAGACAAGGAAAAACATCAATATCGATGACGACAAATGGTTGGTAGGGAAAATAGTGTGGAAAATGGGCGGTATAGCAAACTATAGAAAACGGGAATAATTCATAATCTTAAGGAAGCCAGCGAGGGGAAAACGGAAATTTGGAAAATAGCTAAACGAGTCAGACTGGCGCCACTTATACAGCTCAAACTGGTTCACTTTGCGGGCTATAAACGCCGCAATGTATGCTACAAATTTGGCCATGTGTGAGCGAGCAAGGGAGAGAAAGAGAGAGGGAGAAGGAGAGAGCGCCAGCACAGGGTTGTTTTCCACAGGGAACGAGGGAATGAAACACAGCCGCAACTGTCGCGTAAACAAGTTGCTCAACTTTTAATGTTGCACATTTTTCGTAGCTGGGAGATTTCTTTCGCCTTCAAGTGGATGCCACTCCCACTTTGGGGGCATTTGCCGGCTCTGAGGGTTGTTCTGCTGCGACTTAACCTTAATGAGCATCAAACTGTGCGCCATAAACCAGTTGATGCCGCCCCAAGCCCCAGTCCCAGACCCAAACCCATCGAAAAAGGTAGCAAAAAAGTGTTGGCTTTTTCTAACCAGGGTGGTACTGCTATAGGGTTGCTTGTAGGGTTGCCTGCCTGAGATCTACATAGTCTAGCTCCTGCAGCCAGCCTAATGATAAACAAACACAATGATTTCAAAATAAATGAGTGGTATAAGCTCTGTACGGCGTGTGTAAGTGTAGTCATTTGTTTATGGCACCGCAGACGGTAGAAAGGTAGCACCAGGGGGTGGGAGGGGGGTAAGGTTGGATTCTGTACGGCTGATCATTTGTCTATACGGGATTTGTGGGTTTTCCGGCTGCGACTACGGCTACTTTGTACTATTTGAGTACTTTAATTATACGTTTAAACTTGTTGTTTATTAGGGTATGGGCTACTTATAAAAGCGAAGGGTTCTCGAAAGGTGCACCAGCAGATTAAAAGCGAATCAGGCGCTATAATTGACTCTTTTTCTGAAGTGAATAAAAAGTAAACTTGAGTAATTTTGAAAATAAAGCATTTGAAGCGTATATTCTTTGAAAATTCAATATTAACAAGCTTCATTTATAAGGGTTTCTTTAGTATTTCCTGTCTAAACTTCTTCTAATTTGTATACCCTTGCAGAGGCATCTTCGACCACATTCACATAGTTTTTTTTTGGTTTCAAACACTCATAAATTTTCTAAAAATCATTTGTTTTTGTTCGGAAATGACTTTTAGATCACGGTTTTGTGCCTAAAGTAATTCTGCATTTAAATTTGTGCGATTTGGAACCTTCGATTTTTTTCGACTTTTTCCATGCAACCCCCTTGTAAAAATTTCGAAAATTTTTCAAAATTTTACATATTCATTTTTCATTTCATTTTCATTTTCATTTGGGTACTTCGATTTTTGTCGACTTTTTCCATGCAACCCCCTTGCAAAAATTTCGATAATTTTTCAAAAAATTTTATTTTGATTTTTTGTTTAAAACCGATAAGGATATTCAAAACAAACATAAAAATCGAGTCCGCACCTAATTCGGACGAAAAATGTGTAAAATATGCATACTTTATCGATTTTCCAGGGTTCTACATTTTTTCTTTGTTAAAAAAAGGTTTATACTACTTGTTGACTCTACGCAAAGTAATTCTCCGCCTTCCATCCTAATTTTCTTAATGTTGTTTGTCAGTTTTGTTCCCTTGCCATAAATTCATGCGAATTCTGATAGCTGCATCAATATATCTGCATATAAAGCTTTGATGTCTTGCCAAATGGCTGAAGAAAAGAGAGAGAGAGTGGGAGAGTGGGAAAACTCTCTCACCGCAAATGCCATTTTCATGGCTTAAGCTGCAAAACATTGGCCATTAGCTGGCAGGAAAATGGAGGAAAAGCGTTTGTTTTATGCCTTGCCAATGGCGAGCCAAGACATTAACTTTTAATTTGAACATTTCTAAGCAAAACGCAAGCCGGGCACAGATGCAGATACAAGATGAAGAGGGAGAGAGAGAGAGAGAGAGATAGAAAGCAGTGTGCGAGGCAGACAGCTGCAGTGCAGAACATTTGGAATTGTCTTCGCCTCGTGCTCGTCTCACTTGAGCTGGGATTGTCGCAAAAACTGGAGCAGACTTCGCACAAAAAGCCAACAGCTGATAATTGTGGTGCGCCAATAAAAAGCAAATTAAGCTAATTGCAAAATTTGCAAAATCCCGAAAGAAGAAAGAGACAGAGAAAAAGAGAGTGAGAGAAGCAGGAAGAGAAAAACTAAGGCAAGCACAATAAGCTAATAAAAGCTGCCCTGCTGTTTCAGTGGGCTGCCATAGGGGGGTCGAGTATCTAGTAGTATCTATAAGTTGCTAATTATGCAGCACACATAGAGGGAGAGAGGGAGAGAGAGAGAAGGAGAGCGAACTTGTTGCCAAAGTTGAACCGCGACCTCTGCAACGCCCACTTGGCAGCAGCTGTTGCCAACGCGCTGCAGCGCTTATTAGCTGCGTGTATTAGCTGCTTTTTTGGCCAACTTGGCTGCACATTTTTATCGCGGCCAAAGTGAAATGTAATTAGAGGAAAGAAAAAAGAAAGAATGGGAAAAGAAAGCGAGGTTATATGGCTGAAGATAATCCCTGGCCTGATGCCCAATGGCTGTCAAGCTTTGCCTTAAAGCCATCAAATAAAGCACTCATAAAGCAGAGGCCCCCCTCCCTGCCTGTGGCTGTGCCCGCAAGGAACTAGGCCAACCACATGGCCACAATTATCGTAATTAATACGCACACAAACACACTCACACACACACAGATACACAACCGAGCACATGTGTGAGTTTATTTGAGATTAATTAGAGAGACCTAAGCCGAGCGAAACCCCAAGCCAATCCAAAACCCAGAACCGCATCAAGGCTAGTCGAGCATGCAAAATCCCCAAAACAAATTGTGTTTAAATATTGGCCAGCCTCAGACCCCCCCTAGATAGCCTGACAGAATTGTGGCAGGTTGTGGGGGGGTGGGAAGGGGAGAGGAATCCATATGCAGCTACTGCCTGCGGTTTAGTTTCGGACACATGATGAAGGCTGCTGCAGTCCTACAATTTTGACTTGTTTTCGCTTTGAGCAAACCAAAAAAAAAAAGAAAATAAACAAAATATAGAAAACAAGAAAAGAAAAAAATATAGAAAAGAAAAAAAAGAGAAACGAAAAACCAACAAAATAGACAAAAGGAACCAGAAAAGTTGATAAAAATGTATGGTCAACAGAAAATCAAAGGAATTGATGATAAATAGACGAAAGATTGTAGGTAAAAGGGTTGATAAATATCGAAAGAAGTCACGGACAGATTTACATAGAGTTTTCTTCAGAAGTCAGGGAATAATAATGTAGGCAAGCAGATAATATGATATATAAAGTGTAAATTAATATGAAATAATTCTATATATGTACATATTTTTTTGCGAAAAAAAAATCAATATTTAATATTGTAAATATTTTCGTATGACTAAGAAGGTATTGTTAGGGTTTTCAAGCTACTCTTACGAAACTGCTATATAATATTTCAAAAGAAAAAAAACTAAACAACAATTTATATATTATATCATGTGCATAAATCTTCATTTTAATTAAAAACCCCAAGCATACTAAAAGAAAACATCCAACTGAGCCTCTTAAAACTTCTGCAGTAACTTCTTTTTGTCTCACTTTAAGACCTTAAAGCACGCTACCCGCCCTTATCTAGCCTAGGCACATCTATGTAGCTGTCATTACAGAGTTCGTACGACTATGTCTTGAAGTTGTTGAGCAACCCATCAATTAGACCCCCGCATTTCCCTTTCTCCCTCTCTCTCTCTCTCTCTCTTTCTATCCACCTGCTCTTTTCAACGTATGTGACTGAAATGAAGTAATTTGCAGTACACGAGGCACTACGCCCCGCCCTATGTGACCCCCGCTCCAGACAGCTAAAAGGTTGGGTAGCCCATTTAAAATGGCCATTGTACTCACACTCACTCGCACTCACACTCATATCCGCACTCGCAATTGTACTCATACGCGCACTCGTATTGCACTTGTTTAGGGTAGCACTTATTTAGGGTACCTATGCCTGTGTTAGCCAGAATGTGTGTGTGTCTGCCTGTGTGTGTGTGTGCTGTGTGTGTGTGTGTGCATAATTATTCCTAAACGAGCTATTTAACTAACGGCTTTACACTCAACACACACGCAGGTCGTAATTAAAGTGCCACAAAAAGTCGTCGCCAGTACGAAAAAAGCTGTCCGAAAAATATGTTTACATAAAATATTTAAAACGCGAGACCCCCCGCCAGTATCCCTGGCTAACCAGGGTTGGGTTGGGTGGTCTGCATAAGGAAGGGGTACCCTGGTACCGTGGTACCATGCGGCTTGTGGCATGTAATAAAGTTACGCGTGCTTAAACACTCGCCTCGCCGTCGCTGTCATTGGAAAATGAGTGTAATTTATGTATTAGTGTGCAGCGATGTGTGTGTGTGTGTGTGAGTGTAGTAAAACATGCAAAAATATGCAAATTGCCGCAGCCAACGCGATGAACTTTGCCCCCTTAAAGCGAGAGGAGACACACACACACACACACCTCTCTTTAAGGGTTTATCGAACTTGTCTCGGGGCTCAGACAAACAGACCGCAGACCGAGCAGGGCAAAGTCGGTCAAATATTTGCACAAGTGACTTTATGAGAATCGCCGAGAGAGGCCGACAGTGTGAGCGAGACAGGGATACAGCCTGCTTTAGATTGTGCATAATTTTTGCACGCTAGATTGTCATTTAAAACAAGTTAAGCGCTGCAATTGCTGCAATGCGGACAACTTGGCTAAAAAGGCGTGAGCCAGCAGGGGGCGTGGCAGGCAGAGCTGTGCTGCTTGGTCCTCCACGTCGTCAGGTAATGAGCAAACAATAAAAGCAAACGGCGCTGCACGAAACAATGGCGACAAGTAAAAAACAACAAAAATGAAAACCAATTAGATGCCGACAGGCAGGAGAGAGAGAGAGAGAAAGAGAGAGAGGGAAGAGAGAGAGAGAGCGAGCAGGCAGGCAGGAGTGTCTCTGCCTGTGCAGCAAACTTTTTGTGTTCTGTCGATGTTGTGACAAGCGACAGGCGAGCGAAAGCAAGAGAAAGAGAGAGAGAGAGAGGGGAGTGGCAACGGGTTCTTTGAGCCGTGTTTATTGTGCGCCTCGTTAGCGACCAACAACAACTACAACTACAGCAACAACTACAACTACAACTACAACTACAGCCCCATCGACAATGGCAACTCTGGTCGCGTTGTAAATTGCATTTCCATTGTTAATTACCTGCGATTCATAAATTTTGCATTGCCCTTTGACCTCAGCGACGCAGGGGCTGTCGTTGGCCTTTGACAAGGCATATTTGATAGAGTCGACTTGAGGTTGCCATGCGAGAGCAGGGTTTTTGTATATTTATGAGAAAAGTGTGCGAGAGAGAGAGAGAGAGAAATATGCATAGAGCGCAACTGAGTGTAAGAAGAGTTAATAGCGCAACTAAGATAGATATTGCATGCGATAGTATGTATACGATATATTATAAAGCTCGTAAGCCGTAATAATATACAATACAAATCTTAAAAAATACCTCCTAAATATTTTAAATAATTTCGAATACTAAATCTTTCTGTATTTTCTTTCTCTTTATTCCTTTTTCTTTGTCTTCACTCGCGCCCCTTGTGAACTCCCCGAAACATACCCAAAACTAATTATACTAATTACCTAAATCTGAAAATTCCATCAGTGACATAATTTTCTAGGAATTCAACCAGAAGAATATGATTTTGGTTATGCGCCATGCCACGTCCTCCCTCCCTTGCATTGTTATGCCTCGTTTCATATTTCAATTTATGAAATTTGCATTTTCTGGCAATTTTCGAGAAAAGTTTAATGTGAAAACTTTAAGCACTAAGCATGGCTTAAAGCAGAAGCGTGTCACTGTCAGCCCCCTCTAACCTCTACGCCCCTGCTGCCCACACTCTCTTGCTCTCCATCTCTCTCCCCGTGCGCATATTTAGCAAATGTTTTTATTGGCCGTTAGCTTCACCTGGCCCATGTCGGCTTTTTCAACTTCTCCTCTCCCCCTCGACTCCCTCATACGTTCATCAAGCACAACGCGACCCTTCCCGAGCCCGCCGCCACTGCCCGCATCCATGATAGAAAATTAGCATTCGTTATTTATCACCAGGGTGAATGGAAAGCTCGATGCTTCGAGCTTCCAAGCTGCAAAGCAGATTTCTATAGCGTAGGTGGGTAGGGGGGAGGAGGAAGGGAGGCAGGGGCGTGCTACCAAAGGGGAGGAGGGGGAAAGGCCCTTGCATTTACTTTTCACTCACCGCGTGACTTTTACAGCCTCTTAATTTAAACAGTCGCCCGTTAAGAGGGCGGATTCACGGGCACATTATGGCCGCCCTGGGGGGGCGGACGAGGCAGCGGCAATGGCGACGGCGACGGCAACGGCGACGGCTTCTGCGTCGAGTGCCAAAATTAATTTGTACCAGACGACATTTTTAATGTTATTGTTGCTGTGGAAAATTCTGTCGCTTCGCATTTGGATCTGTATGCTGCGTTCTTAGTTTCCTTCTTTTTTTTGCCCCCATCAGCAGTCGCGCTCTTGTCACGTAATTCAAATTTTATATTCACTTTTGAGTACCCCTACCTCCCCCTCCCTACCCACATTGGCGACGTACACGTGGCCGCGTGCGTGCGTGAGTGCGGGCGTGCCTGCGTGCACTGTGGTACAACTTATCGATTTACCGCACAGATTTCCCCTCCCCTCCATCCATCCCCCTGGGCTAAACATGTGCATGCGAATTAATATGAAATTATAATGCAAGCATCAAATTCATGTAAGCTTTTTATAATTATGCAATTTTCACAGTTTTGCATAAATTGTTAGACAGTTTGCGGGGCATTTACGTGTCCGACAGTGGGACAGGGTACCCCTCCCCTCACCCCTCATGCATTGGCTAAGCCTGCGGTATTGTCAAATTTTCGGTACTCATTTTGTGCGTTGCGTTTAGCCATGTGGAAAATTGTTTGATTATGCGATCAAAGTTGGCAAACATAAATTTCGGGAAATCTGTAGACAAAACGGGTTCAAGCATAAATAAAATAGGTAAATTTTAAAAAATTGATACAGTATTATTATAATACAAATAGCACATGTTCCTTTTTATTATAATTTCTATGTCAAACTGAGACAAACAAAAGATTAGATCAAGCATACCGAAAGTTATTTTTAATTTAGAACAATTTACCTGGTCTCTACTGCCTTATCGCGTATCTAGAATTTTGGATTTGGCCAAGCGCAATCAACATCCTCGATAGTATAGTGGTTAGTATCCCCGCCTGTCACGCGGGAGACCGGGGTTCAATTCCCCGTCGGGGAGAGAGATGTGAGAACATTTTCCTTTTATTTTTTTTTTTACTGAATTATATATAATATATATATTTTTTTTATTTTTAGTATCTTATGTTTTATTAAGAAGTTATTCCTTTATGAAATGCTCTTGCTGGCAGCGCTTCTGCAGTGCATATTTTTTTCCTGCCCTAAAAGTATGCAACAATAAATAAAAAATATATTTTTTTATGGAATATGTTCTTTTAAATAAAAAAAAATACTATTTTTTATATTCAAAATTATTAAAAAAGAAAAAAAAACTTCATACAGTCCTCCCCGACGGGGAATTGAACCCCGGTCTCCCGCGTGACAGGCGGGGATACTAACCACTATACTATCGAGGATGTTGAGTATGCCGTGGAAAATGAAGAAACTTTGGATCGTATCTTATGGGATATATGTAATCCATCTATTGCGTATTTCTATTTATTATGCCATGTTTCAATTGTTTGCGCAATGTTGATTAATTAAAAAGATAATTTATTGTCAAAGTTTGCGTTTATTTCAGCGCAGGCTGTGTGTGTGTGTGTGTGTGTGTGTGTGAGTAATTACACAAATTTTATACGATAGCTGGAAATTACTTTGGGCTGTAAAAAGCAGCTTTATGTGAAAGAACATTTTTATTTTTATTTTCCAGTATGCTGCAAGATTTGTTTATGCTTACCCCACCTCCTTCTCCCTCTCTCTCACTCACTCTCTATGTGTCCCTCGTTTTGTTTCCTTTTGCGCCATGCCCTGTAGATGGTAGCGATAATTCTGCATTTGGCTTACTCTATGAACTCCTCCCCAGTTGGCTCTGTTGCTTTCGAACTTTTGGCCAAAAGCGCCTGCAGGCAGCACACAAAGCCAACACTGGAATCGATTCTGTCACTGAGAGCCGCCGGCTCGCAATGAGCCTCATTGGACACGGGGAGTGGGGGTCGATAGGGGAGAAGACTGAGAGAGAGAGAGAGAGAGCGAGAGAGAGACAGAGAGGCAAAGGCAAAGCCATTTCCGGCCAGACAATAAACGGGCAACGTTGCCAGCCTGCTCGGCATTTCCGGTCGCGCGATTCACTTGTTTCTCTCGTTGTTGTTGTTGTTGTTGCACAACTTGTTGTCCTCGTTGTTGTTGTTGTTGTTAATGTTGTTACTGCTGCTGCTGCTGCTGTTGCCGCTTTTTCATATTTCTTTGGCTCGTTGGAATTGAAGTTTGACAATGCCAAAGCCAAAGCTGGGCAGGGACAGTGGCAGAGGCAGAGGCGGAGGCAGAGGCAGACCAGGAGACACCCAGAGACAGGCAGGCAATTCCAGCAAGTAAAAAGTTGAGGCAGAAAAAACTCATTTATCTTATGTCTCGAGGCCGAGCAAAGGCAGTAGCAGCAGTGAGACGAAGAGGGATAAGGCAGAGGAGAAGAGGGAGAGAGAAAGAGGGAGGGAGAGGAATCTTTACTGTTCCCTGTGGCCGCGAGGCCATTCAATGTCGCCGGAGACATGTCAAAAGTTTTCCAGCTCCTCTACCTCCCTCCCTCCCTCTCTCTCTTTCTTCCTCTCTCTGATTGTTGTTGTTGTTATGTTTGTCATTTAACTTAATTAAATTTACTCGCAAATTCGCATTTCCATTTCGAGCCGCCATCACCAGCGCGGCCTACGTGGCGTATGCGTAATGTGTGCAAAAAGGAAGCGCAACAATTGATTAAAATTTTATTGCATATCT
This sequence comes from Zaprionus kolodkinae, assembly GCA_018901885.1. Taxonomy (NCBI): domain Eukaryota; kingdom Metazoa; phylum Arthropoda; class Insecta; order Diptera; family Drosophilidae; genus Zaprionus; species Zaprionus kolodkinae. Next base: position 2,113,585 of record JAEIFM010000247.1, on the reverse strand, counting down.
TGCTTTTTTTTTGCTGAGTTTTTTTTTCGTTTTTGCATACGCAAAATGAAAGTTTATCGTTCATTCCAAAGTGTAATCAACAAATTTGCGTATAAAAATATCCATTTACAGTTAATAAAATACCGCGCATAATTGACATTTATTAGCGTGTTTATTTTTTTCTTTTTTTTTTTTGGAACATCGGCTCAGCAATGTTAACAACGCGATAACGTTGATATTTGCATTATGCATAAATAATTTAAGTGATTATTAATGCGAATGTTATCGCCGGGCGGAAGGCGAAATTATCGATTACATTTTCAAATTGAAGCTAAGAGGGAAGGTCACATTGTTCTCTGAGGAAGAGGGCAAATATAAGTCAAGAGAGCTGAACAAACATCTTCAATTGCTGGGTAGCTCTTAGTCCTACTCACTTTCACTTATTTCTTTTAAGTCTTTATACACTTATATAACTTATTTACTAAACATATTTATTTCTCTTTCTTCTATTTTTGCAGACAGCGAACTTTATTCCGGCACTGTGGCCGATTTCAGCGGCAGTGATCCGATTATCTATCGTGAGCCCCTTCAGACGGAACAATACGATAGTCTCAGTCTCAATGGTAAGTTGCTTAAATCAACCCACAAGTCCCCCTACCTATCTACCTACCAATCCTCTCTACTCTGCTTCAGACAGACACTTCGTATAATTGAAAATGTCGGTTTGGTTTGGTTATGATTATTGTTGTTGTTGTTGTTGCTGTTGTATTAGTGAAGTCCGACTGTATCAAATACGTATACGCAACGTGAGCTGCCCTCGGCTGCTGTAAGAGAATTCACAATGTATCGCATCGCCATCGTCATCGGCATCGGCATCTTGCGCTGTCCATGCAATCAGAACAATCGACAATCGACGTCACATCACCGCTTGCGGTTTCCTTTTGCATATTTCAAGTGCTTCGATTCGATTCGCTCATATCGCAGACATCCATTAACCGAATAGACATGACAGCTTTCAAGCTACCCAATCCCAGTCCCAGACCATCTGACTGTCCCTTCGCATTGTGCGAGATATACAAAGAGAACTGTCTCATCTCCTTGTGGCGTGTCTTCTCCTCTTACGCGCATGTTGAATATTTTATGAAATTTCGCGACGTGTTTGCTGCCACCTACAGAAATTAAACAGAAAACTTAAAGGCGCTTTAAAAGCTTTCAAGGAAAAACGCGTGAAAATATTTCAGTTAAAAATTTCAAGAGAAAATTCTAGTGAAAATTGTCTCGACACCCGAAAGATACCCTCCGGGGATGACTGTCTATGCCGCGTGTAGCCTGCTAATGAATTATTAATAAATTAGCTGAAAGTGAAACTGAAGTGAGTTCTAATTTATCACACTTTCATTAAGTTGTTATTACATTTTCCAAAATGAGAATTTCCACTTGTCTTTTCAAAGCTGGAATATACTAGAATATACTCCAAATTTTATAGAATAAATATGTGATAAAAAGAAATAGAATAAAGAACAATTACAGTAAAAAGTATCAATGTTAATATAATTTCCTACATTTTGTCTTCAAATATGCGCTTTCAATTTGATTTTTATAGATATACGAGGGCGGCAGGGTCGTGAAATTAATACCAAAATAAACACAGAGACATTGTGTGTACTATCACAAATTTTGCTAACTCTAGCTCTTATAATCTCTGAGATCTAGCTGTTCATACAAACAAACTTGACTAAATTAATTTAAAAATGTTAAATAAATTTGATAGGAATTGTATTATTCAATATATTCATAGTTTATTCGCATATTTCAATCACTTTGTATCTAATGCAGCATCATCGGCAACAATAAGAGTAATATAAGAGAAGTAAACAAGACTATCCTAATTTTATGGCACATGCTGTGCGCATAAATTGCATATACGAGACACACATACGATATATATATATATTCGATATATGCGTGCAAATCGATTGTCGTGTCATCGGCACGACCTGCTCGTAAATCGCCCAAGAGCGAAATCATGCGATGAGAAAATGCTGTCTATAAAATGTTTTTACAACTCGAACTATAAATGGAATTTATGGCTTAACTTTGGCATATTAACAATTTTACTCGTTTTCGCTTGTTTTGCTCATCTGTTTTTTCTACTCTTCTTTTCTTCTTCTCTTCTTCTCTTTCTCTTTTCTCCTTTTAGCGCCAAACTTTGTGAGCTCATTCACGCAGGGAGATTTCGTCTATTTCTTCTTTCGCGAGACGGCGGTGGAATTCATCAACTGCGGCAAGGTGAGTGAGGGGAGGGATTAGATATAATAGATATAATAGATATGGATAGATAGATATAGATAGATATAGATGTATGGATATGGCATGTATTTATGCATGTGGTCATAATTGAAAGCGCAAAGGGATTGGCAGCGATTCAAGCGGAAGCGTCCACATCGACGCGGCCATGTTTTGGGGCGGCCATTTTGTTTGCGCTACTCATGCACACTTCCGGCATCGACTTGGGCTGCGATTTTGGTTTTCGCTTGTGGATTTTGTTGGTTTTCAGCTCGGCAGCATGGCCAAATACAGTTATCGGTTTTGGGGGGGGACTATATTTGTTTATGGGCTGCGTTTGTTGGCTTTCTATTTGTGGTGGACTATGTGAATGGGGATCTCTCTGTCTCTGTCTCTGCCTCTGCCTCCTACCTGCGCATTAATATGTATCTTTTATGCTATTTCAGGCGATTTATTCGCGCGTTGCACGCGTCTGCAAATGGGATAAGGGCGGCCCGCATCGTTTTCGCAATCGTTGGACATCGTTCCTCAAGTCCCGCCTGAATTGCTCCATACCGGGCGACTATCCGTTCTACTTTAATGAGATACGTAAGTGGTTGCACCCCTCTCGCTCTCTCTCTCTTCTTTACCCTCTTTAACCTTGATTTCACTTTGCCCACAGAATCGGCCAGCAATCTCGTCGAGGGACAGTATGGATCCATGAGTTCCAAATTGATTTACGGCGTTTTTAATACGCCAACAAATTCAATTCCCGGCTCAGCGGTTTGTGCTTTCGCCTTGCAGGTGAGTGCACAATTACGATTGTCCCTCTCTCTCTTTCTGACTCATTTTCATCGCTTTCTCTCTCTCTCTCTCTCTGCACAGGACATTGCGGACACGTTCGAGGGACAATTCAAGGAGCAGAGCGGCATCAACTCCAACTGGTTGCCAGTGAATAATGCCAAGGTGCGTACGCATTACCAGTGTGTGTGTGTGTGTGTGTGTGTGTGTGTGTGTGTGTGTGTGTGTGTGTGTGTGTGTGTGTGTGTGTGTGTGTGTGTGTGTGTGTGTGTGTGTGTGTGTGTGTGTGTGTGTGTGTGTGTGTGTGTGTGTCTGAGTGTGGCCAACACTTGCACACAGCTGTGCCACAATTTATGGCCACACAAATTTGTTCAGCCTTCGGGAAAGTGGCAGCAGCAAAGTTCTGTCAAAAAAAAAAAATAAAAAAAAAATGAAAAAAAAGGAAAATTCGAAAAGCGAAAGAAAATTTGCATTTGAATTACGAATGCTCTGCCAGATGACTCCGTTGACTGCACATGCTGCCAAGCGAGACAGGAGTGAGAGAGAGAGAGACACAGCTTTCTTCTCCTTTTCTCTCTCTCTCTCTCGTTGCTTTGTCCAAATTAGAAATTGAAGATGTTGGAAAATTCAAAATGCAGAAAACTTTGTATATTATAACCGAAAGTGCAACAAGCTGTTGTCCCAAAAATCATACTCAAAATCGAAAAAGTTAACCAAGAGAAAAGCTAAAGAAAATAACAAGAAATTAGTGAGGTTATGTTAATGCTTTCTAGATGCATTTTTGAAGTTAGCTTGATGCTTTTTGTACTGCAATATGATGAAACTCGCCTTAAATAGAGCTAAGATCAAAAGCAGTGCTTAAACATAGCTGATATATAGTTTTTCCCAGCTACTACATTCATCTTTATACAGTGATATATATGGAATATATGAATCCGATTACGAGGAGCAACATTTTGTCGGTCTAAATTATGCTGCAGTCGCGTGCAGAGGTTTTTCGCTTCGATGGGGCGACAAAAGGAGACGAGTTGCGCATACATATGAATGCTGACTTCATATTTTTCACACACAGATACACGCGCACACACAGATACACTCACACACACAGATACACTCTCTCTCACACACACACACTCTCATAAAGCGAGTCAACAGTGCAGCGCGCAGTTTCCGCTGGCGATTCATAAACCAAATCATTGCCAAAACAGCAAGCTCGCACACAGAGACATCTGCAGAATATATATAGTATGCTATATAGTATATATATTTATGTGCATGTGTGTGTGTGTGTGTGCGTGTGTGTGTGAGCTGGTACGTGAGCAGAGGCACACAAAGGACACTTCCCGGTGCGGTGCTTTGTCCGGCTGCACTTGGCCGTGCTCTGCAATTTCCGGCGAGCTGTGCGTGTGTGTGTTTCTTCTGTGTGTGTGTGTTGGCCTGTGTGTGTGCCTGTCTGTGTGTGAGTATTTGTTACGAGTGGCGCGAGAGCAGCAAATGCAATTTATACGCTTCTTTTTGACCGTGCCACACGCACACACACACATACACACATAACCATAACTGGAGCCACATTGCAGTCATATCGAGTATACGCCGCATACGTTTCATCGCGTATACGCTCCATGCTCCCATATGTGTACACATATATTCTGTCTTTTATTTCATCTTCTTCTTCTTCTTCTTCTTCTTTTATAGGTACCCGAACCGAGACCCGGCGCCTGTCACAATGATTCACGAACACTTCCGGATCCCACATTAAATTTCATCAAAACACATTCACTAATGGACGAGAATGTTCCGGCATTTTTCGGTCAGCCGATTTTGGTGCGGACGAGCACAATGTAAGTATCGTCCCAAGTGGCAAGTGGTGTGTGCCCAAGGGGTGCAGTTTTTCAGAGCTTGCCCTGCTGCTCCTCCTTATTTGCTTCCTGGTACCTTTTCTTCTTTTTTTGGAGCGGGTTATTTTCAGCTGCACGGGCACGTCGCAAAGTGCCTTCAATTGTTGGCCACGCCCCCTCCTGCCTCCCTGGCGCCTCACTACCTCTTGGGCCTCTTCCCCCTGCCCCTGTCTCTCCTTCTGCCCGAATAATGTTGCGGCAATGTAAATATTATTGCACAAAGCCAATGCCACAGTCAAGCGAGCAACCAAGCGGTTTCTCCCCCTCTCTCTCTCTTTTTCTCTCTCTGTGTGTGGACGTGTGGGCGTGGCACATGCCGTGTGTGGATTGTAAAAAGTTTAACTGCAACTGCTGCTGCTGTGGCTGTGGCTATGGCTGCGGCTGCTGCTCGAAGTGAATACGTGACGATCCAATCCAACTAATTTCATTTAAATAACAAATTCATCGCCAACTGATACGGCACAACTTTGCCCTTGTGTGTATACCCTGTAAATAGATGAGGCTTATTTTGGGGAGTGAGTATGCCCCATGCCTGGGAATATTTTAATTGATTGCAGAGAGTGAGAGGGATTTTCTATTTCTTCCTTCGATTCCCTTTAATTTACAGAGCAAAATGGGGCGTAATCAAGTTCTAAAATAGGCAACACAATAGATACTAGTATTATTAGTATTATTACAAAATTTGGTAACTCTAGCTCTTCTAGTTCCAGAGATCTACGAGTTCATACATACAAATATAATAAACAGATATCTAAATATATTTGCTGTTTGAGTTGTAGCATCAAAAAAGATCCCAAAAAAGCATTATACCAGTTTAAATTTTCGCCATTCTCCTGCCAATTTACCAACATCATAATAAAATCCCCCAATTAAATATGATTATAATATGTGAAGCTCTTCATGAAATGATATTCTAACTGAATTGGCTTGTTAATTTAATTGCATATTCATATTGAAAGCGATTTTATGTGATTTTTAATAGTCAAGGATTTATAAAACATTCAGGCATTTTTTTTTTTTTTTTGCTTTCATTATATGAATTTTCATTTATGCTCTGCCCCGAAACCTTTGAATTTCTGGCCGAAAAAAGGCTATTAAAATTGTGTGAGAGCTTTAAGAATGCGAGGGGGGGAAGAGAGGGAGGGGTAGCCCACACTCAGACAGACCCTTACACACCCGCACATACATACAATAAAGGCAACCTGCTGATAACCATACACGAAATTGGCTGATGCTTTTTGGCCGCAGGACAGAAACGAAGCCAGAGCACCAGCTGGAGCAGTAGAAGGAGATTCAGTCTGGGAGTGTGTGCTTTATATGCAGCTGTTCTCGGTCTTGGGCTTTTCTGCATGCTCATAAATTATTTTCAAGATTTTCACTCAGACATGTGAAAATTTAAAAATTCAATTTGGCAACTTTTCCATGTAATTGAGCCACAATTATGGAGCACAGGTTGAGAGAGGGGTGGGGTAGGGGGTAGACCTTAAAGAGAGTAAATCATAATGGAGCTGCTCCGAGGAGTACACACTGTAGTTGCTAGGCATGTGGGCGGTGACGTGTGCGGGGGCGTGGCAATGTTGCTGCAGTCAAGCGATAGTTGAACCAAACGAACCGAGCCAGCCAGAAGGAAATGCATGGATGCGCCGAGGCAACCCGTAACGAAAATATGCATGCACAACTGAATAAATTAGAATGAAATATGGAACACGTAGGGACAAGAGCAGCCAAGAGACCCCACCTTGCACTCCCCCCCTCTTCCACACACACACCACAACAGAATGCAAGTTGCGGACGAGCAGCATTAGCGAAGTGGTTGCCGCGTATGTTGCGGATTGCAATGGAGTTTACTGGGGGAGGGCGAAAGCTCTGCTGGTTTTGGCCACTTACGCACACAGCTGCAACTGACAGAGGGGAGGGGGCGGAGGGGTACTGGGTACGGAAACACGCATCAGAATTTAATCATGCTCAAACTCAATTGAAAAGCACAAAAGTTACTACGAAATTTGTGCTGCACATTTATTTGGCGACCCACTTGGCCAGTTCCACAACTTTCTGTTCGCTAAGTCGGTCATGCACAAATGCTGCTAGCAGGCACTGTAGATGCTAACCCCAACTGCAACAATAACAACTTACAGTTGAAAAAGCACACACACTCGCTCTCTCCCTCTCTCTCTCTCTCGCTTTTTACTTCCCTCTCTTTCGCAGAATCTGGGTTAAAGATTTACTCGAGCCACAAAACTAAACGTAATTGAAATATAAATAAATTACAGAATTTACTGCAAAACTTTAACTCACTGGCGCTGTTAACTTATTAACAGTATTTGTTGGCGCTGTTAGCACTAAGCAGAGTGCTGTTAGCTTATTAACAGTATTTGGGGGACGCTAAGTCAATAATGTTATGTGAAGAAACTGTTAATGTAGGAAGGCATTTTAAATTGAGGAAGCTGTTATTGTTCCAGCTGTTAATATTCATTCTACCTGCGCTGTTAAGGCTCAACTGCGCTGTTAAGGCTTAACTGCGCTGTTAAGGCTTAACATAACAGCCAGCTGTAAGCGACAAGAAGCTACAAGAGCTTAACAGTTTCTGCTTCTAGTTTTGCTCTCCTTTCTCTGTTGCCTTAAAAGGCTTTTCTTTCTTCTAAATACCTTATATCACTTATACCGATTTGATAATCTTCTTGCTGTACTTTCAACACTATCCCAGAAGCTCTGACAGCTTACCCAAGTTCGTCTACAGATCCTTTTAAAGCGTTGTTGACGCGATAAGCGCTCACTTTGCGAATTGCGAAAAATGCATTTATCAAATGTTATGCTTTAAATAGATTTATGTTTATATTGAAATTGAAATAATATGCATAAATTATTCAAGCTTAAAGCCGTAGCTGCAAGAATACCACAAAGCCTTGTTAGAGGGCAGACAGAGAGAGAGAGAGAGCGGGAAGGAGAGTGAGGAAGAGAGAGGGAGGCAGCAAGAGAAATACCTTGAATTGGATTTGCTGTGGTTCTGGTTCGATTTGCTTTGTTTCACAGTTTCTGCGTAACGCAAATGTCAAAATCAAATCAAAAATGCACAAAATTTATGGCGTTTCCCCCTCCCTCTCTCTCTCCCGCTCGCTCTCTTTCTCTGAGACTGAGGCATAAATTTATTATAATTTTATTTGAGCCGGGGTCCAGTGTTGCCACACACAGCCACAAACGCTTCCGGCAGCCATTTTGTTTGTGTGTGCGTGGGCAAATAAATAAATCACAAAGTGCGAGACGGAGAGGTAGAGAGAGAGAGGGAGAAGGAAAGTAGCTGCTGCCCGTTGGTAGAAAACTCTCACACACACACACACACACCGCAGTTTACACTCATTTGCATATGCTAGCGAGAAGTGGGCGGGGCAGGGCGGAGGTGACGGAGGTGCAGGATTGCCAGGTCTAACAAACTTTTTGCCAAGAACTTGAGAACAAAGTTTCTCAGCATCTCTCGGCGAAAAGTTAAATGCTTCACAACGTTGCCAGTCGCCGGGGTCACCGGCTCCGTAACAAATTGTTTCCTGCTCGACCCGGAAGTATCCATAGTCAACAGATTTCTGGCAGCTGGTTGACCATATCCTGGTCCTCCATCCAGCCACAATTGGGTGCTCTGTGTGTGCGCTTATCTTATCGGTCAAGTTCTTTTTTCTTTTTTTTTTGTTGCTACCTCCGCCCTTATCATGCATGTCTCTTTTAAGAGGGGGGAAGAGGGGGCTGGGAGTCTGCTAATTTCATTCCACTGCGCATAGAGTTGACTTCCACTTGTGACCCTTGTCACCCACTTTCCTGTTGCTGTTGCTGTTTCTGTTGTTGTTGTCATTGTCGCCGGCCATGCCCATCGAGGCGTGGCTCGAAAGTTGGCAAAAATTGTGCAAGTTTCAATTGCCACAGCTGCCAGAGCAGCCAGCAGCCAGCACCTGTCCCTCTCCCACTCTCACTCTCCCACTCTCTCTCTCCCTCTCTGTCTCCGACGCACTTAAAATGTCCCTTTTTATTTTGTTTTTATTTTCCATGTGTCTCCCCATTTCTATTTCTTCTTCTCTGCTTCTCCCTCCCGTGGCCTTTTTTGCCATTTTGTAATTTTCGGCCAGCAAAAGTTTTTGCCAGCACTTTTTGCATCTCTTTTCATTGAATGTCCCTGCTGCCCCCTCTCTCTCTCTCTCCCTCTCTCTCTTTCTATTCGCTCTTGTTGCGTGGGGAATTAATTTATAAGCTGGCTCAACTTTGCTTTCAATTCGCATTGTATTAAATATTTTATTTCTTATCGCATCGACCATAATTGGATACTTTCTTGGCCTCATGCGATGCGATGCGATAGACAAGAAAGACATTTCCAGCTGGAAATTAGAAATCTGTCGTCGTTGACGAAAAAGTTTCAATGTCGTTTTTGTTAACTTCTGATTTGGATTTGGGAAATTTTCCAATTGTTATTTAAATACAGGCGAAAATAGAAAGGGAATTTAATTATTCAGCAGCAAATGAAATTCAATTAAATGTCGAACAAAAAGCGAAAGAAATGTGGAAATATTCTAAGGAGAGTAAGCTCAAGACTTGAAATAAAGAGCTATAGTATACAAATCTGCAGATAATATAAATATAAACACAAGGCGAAAGATCATATATTTCATATCATATATATCATTTCTTCTGCAAAATTTAAAAGTTTCAGCTGTAATATCATGGTATTTCTAGCTTTCCTACCCTCTTAACCCGTAGAGGCTTAATATATTCCCCGATTTCACATACATTGTGATTGTTTGTCTCTTTCTCTCTCTCTATATATCTCTCCCTCTCTCTCTGTGTGTTGCCATTTCAACAAGGCAACCGCAACAGTTAACAGAGACTGAATGGGGCCCATTAAAGCCGGGCCAAAAGCCCAGACTAGCTCGTCGGACAAGCCAAAATGCGATGCAATTCTTTTGCCATTTAGAAAATTGAGCAACATAACTAAAACTCAAAAAACGAGATTTGTTAATTAACAATAAAACAATGCACAATGACGAGTGGGTCCAGTTGCTGCTGCCGTTTCTGTTGTTGCTGCCGTTGCTGCTGTTGCTGAAGTTGGATCCGGCCATTTGCATTTAAATCGAGGCAGCTCACACACACTCACACACAAATACACACACACACACTGGCAGCGAGCAAAACCAACATGGAAGCAACAATAGACAAGGCAGTCAAGCGCACAGCCACAAATGTTGCCTGCAACAAGGACAACAACTGCAGCAACAACAGCAGCAGCAACAACAGCAGCAACAACAGCAGCAACATCGACGCAAACGTCCAACATTTTTGTGGTGAAATCAGAGAGAAATTTCCGTTTTTATTTCATGTCTTTTTGTTGTTGTTGTGCACTCGAATATGTTTTTACATATAAATGTGCGAGTGTGTGTGTGTGTTGTGTGTGTGTTGTGTGTGTGTTGTTGCAGCAGTAGTTGCTGCCGTTGCCGTTGTTGTTGCTGCTGTTGCTGCTGCTGTCGCAGTTGTTGCTACCGCTGTTGCGGTTTTCTGCCATTCTGTTTGTCATTCTCACCAATGCTACGGCAGCGGTTCCTCCGCTCTTCCCTCTCTCTCTCTCTCTCCCTCTCTCTCCCTTTCTCTCGCTCCCGTTGCCACACTCAACTCTGTCTGTCCATTATTAATGGTGTCTAACCAAAAAACCAGCCGCCCCATCCGGAATGTCCTGTTATGTCATTCAACTGGCAGCATTGACATGTTGTTTGTGGTTCCAATTTGAGAGAGAGAGAGAGAGAGAGAGAGAGACGGCACGAATTTTATGCATATATACCATATATTCCATAAGTAATCCCCATGGCCATATCGAAGCTTAAGCTTACAACAAATGTATCAATGGGATTTTATCAAAATTTAATTCTTCTCACAGAGTTCTAAATGCGCTTTCCCTTTCCCTTTATAATCCCTTTTTTTTAAGCTAGCTTTAATTTAGTTTGCTCTCTCTCTCTAATGTTCCCTTTATTTCCCATCTCTCTCTCTCTTTCGCAGCTATCGCTTCACTCAAATCGCTGTGGATGCACAGATAAAAACGCCTGGAGGCAAGACATATGATGTGATTTTCGTTGGCACAGGTGAGCAACTCTATCACAGTTACATCTACAGTTACATTTACAGTTACAGTTAACGTTTAACGATTTAACGGTTTACCTGGCTGCAAACACGGCACGCTTTATGGCTCCCCCCAGGGCCAGCGAGTGTCGGTTTTGCCGATAACATTGTTCAATTGTTCGAAATGCCCCGAGGGGGTGGGGGGGGGGGCATCATAAACTTGTGCACCCTGTACCAGATAAGCCATAGACTATGCTATAAATAGCTAGCACAGACTAATTTCGTATATATTCAAGCATATTCGACAGTAATTTGTGTAGCATGTGTAAACAGCGGCTAAAACGATTAATTATAAGTTATCGATAGTTTCCTGTTAATAACATAACATCATAACTTAATTTAATGTTATTAACAGCAAACTAAGACAGCAGAGGCACAAAGTTGTGCAGTAATTTGAATTAATGATTAATTATTTAATTTAAATTTTAAAAAAAACAATAAATAAAACATTCAAAATAATATTAAATTAATATAAATTGTTTTGTATTAGTCAGCATTATAATAACTTCTTTGCTTCGCCCCATTTTAGATCATGGAAAAATCATCAAATCGGTTAATGCCGAATCGGCTGACAGTGCGGAAAAGGTCACATCGGTGGTCATCGAGGAGATCGATGTGCTGACCAAGAGCGAACCCATACGCAATTTGGAAATAGTGCGAACCATGCAGTACGGTAAGTGTGGGCGAAGATGGGAGGGAGGGGAATTACGAAAGGGGACTCAATTAAAAGTAAGGTAGCAGAGTGTAAAAAAGAAATAGCGTTAACGTGTAACGAGCTGGCATTGTTAAATGAATTCGCAATTCGCATATTTCACAGATCAACCCAAAGATGGCAGCTACGATGATGGCAAATTAATCATTGTGACAGATAGCCAAGTGATTGCCATACAACTGCATCGATGTCACAACGACAAAATCACCAGCTGCAGGTAAGTGGGAAAAACAGAGAGACTCCACGCTGGACGAGAACCAACTGAACTGTACTGGACTGGACTGGATGAGCTGCAGTCGCTATGAATTGAGATTGAAGCGACTGCAGACAGGACAATGGCATTTTTATTTCATGTAACAATTTGCGTGACTTTCATGCGTCGTCTGGCAGACAGACAGACAGACAGACAGACGAGCAGACTGACAGACAGACAGACATGCAGACAGCTGGACAGGGAGTAGCTACAGCTGCTGCCTGTCTGGGGCTGTCCCTATTGCCCCTCTGTCTGCTGGAGCAATATGCCAGCACTTTCAGTGCCCATTTATGGCGTTTTACATTTCACAATTTGCAATATGTTTACCCTGCCACCCTGTTAACCCCTTTTGCCTTCTACTACTTTGCAGCGAATGCGTCGCATTGCAGGATCCATACTGTGCCTGGGATAAAATTGCCGGCAAGTGTCGCTCGCATGGCGCGCCACGTTGGCTGGAGGAGAACTATTTCTATCAGAATGTTGCCACGGGTCAGCATGCGGCATGTCCCTCAGGTGAGTTAAATGGCCAATACAGGCAGGCTGGCTATCTGCAGCACAAATTAAGGTAAACGACTCAACTGAATCCCGCTCTCTCTCTCTCCTCCTCTCACGCCATAGGCAAAATCAATTCGAAGGACGCCAATGTGGGCGAACAGAAGGGTTTCCGCAACGACATGGACCTGTTGGATTCGCGTCGTCAGAGCAAGGATCAGGAAATCATTGACAACATCGATAAGAACTTTGAAGGTAAGTTGGCAGAGAAAATAAAATCACAGAGTTTTACTTCTCTTCTTCTTTTTGCATGCCTTTTAGCACGAGTTGTAGCATATTTTCCTCACCAGTTTCACCGTCAAGTTTATCACATTTACCAGTTTTGTTGTCATTTTTCAAATCACATTTTCATTTCACTCGCTGCTGCATCTGCTTTCCACTTGCCACCTGCCACCTGCCACCTGCCACTTCCTACCCGTCATCTTACATTTTATCTCCCTTTCTTTCTCTCTCTCTCTCTCGCTGTGCTCGTTTTATCTCACCTGTTTGCATATTGCCACTTTATGCTTTTCAATTTCAATCAACATTTAACCTGCACTTTATTTCCATCTTGCACGTAGCTTATGCATATATAAGCATATTTCTATTTACATCGTCTTCATAGGGCTGCCTCAGAACAGCTAGAAATCGTGTGTTTAAACAACAAAATGGAATCCTCTTATATAGATTAAATACATGCAGAGGGTGTACTCATTTAACTTGCACATTTATCAAAAGATTTATCAATTCTACATTTTATAAAAAGAATTCTTTAATTTATTGTTGTGCTTTCATCTAATAATAGACATTTTTATATGTATATATAAGAAAATATTTATATACAAAAAAATATCTTTAACAGCATGTTTTACCTGTATATTAATATAATGCCCTAAGAAATATGTATATATGTTGTTTTCCCATCCTTACTCTACCTCATACTATCCAATTGAAATATTTCTGTATATATGTAAACAAAAGAAATTAATGTTGTTACTTGTATTAACTCAATTTTGTCATTCTTCTTCTTGTTTCATTTCATTTTTGATCTACACTATAAACCCAAAAAAAATAAACGTTTGTTCTATTTTCGATGTTTGGATGTTTATTGATGTCGTTAAAAACCAAAAAAAAAAATAAAAATAAAAAAAAAAAACCGGAACCTATATGTACACGCAACCCTACTCTGAAAAAAAATCTCTTGAAAAACATGCTATATGTCGTGTAATATTTGGTGAATCTCTTAAAAAAAAACTATCGATGTCCTTTTTTTTCCAACCCATAAACAATGTTCTTTGCTCTAACAAAGGTCCACAAATTTCCGCAGATATTATCAATGCACAATATACAGTGGAAACTCTGGTCATGGCCGTGCTGGCCGGTTCGATCTTCTCGCTGCTCGTAGGCTTCTTTACAGGCTACTTCTGCGGTCGTCGCTGTCACAAGGATGAGGATGATAATCTGCCCTATCCGGATACGGAATACGAGTACTTTGAGCAGCGTCAGAATGTGAACAGGTCAGAGGAGAAGATACTATATAGTTACATGTACAGTTTAAACTTAGTAATATGATTTTGTTTCCTTAGTTTCCCCTCGTCCTGCCGCATACAGCAGGAGCCCAAGCTATTGCCACAGGTGGAGGAGGTTACGTATGCGGAACCTGTGCTCCTGCCACAGCCACCGCCACAGAATAAGATGCACTCACCGAAGAATACACTGCGAAAACCGCCCATGCATCAAATGCATCAGGGACCCAACTCGGAGACGCTCTTCCAGTTCCAGCCCGATGGCTACAATACCCAGCAAACATATCGCGGACGCGACAACTTTGGCACGTTGCGATCGCATCAGGTGATGGTGAGTCCCAGCATGGTCCTTCCATACTAATGGTTTCAATTTGCTAACAATGTCTTTGATCTTTCCACAGGGTGACAACTATCGACGCGGCGATGGCTTTTCAACCACTCGCAGCGTCAAGAAGGTGAGTCGCGATCTCTAAATGTGCCTGATTGTGATATTTACAAAAAAAATAAATTCACTTTAATTTTCATCATTTATATCGTATACTAATCTCGAATCTAATCTAATCTCTAATTGTATCCATTGAGCTCTTTTCGATGTTGTTGACATTTTGACATTTAGTATATACTAACTAAAATGAATCCTTGTGGTGCGCTTGTATATTGATTGAACTCTCACTAAATCGTCGATTGGTGTATTTCTTTAGACTCACACACTTTCAACTTTGTTGTGTCTTCACTATGTGTGTATGTGTGTGTGCGAGTGTGTGTACCCTTATTACAGGGTATTTTGTTTATGGTATACTACATAGTTTACCTGCCCTGTGGCAATCACTTAATGCATCTCTATCTATTCACATCACCACGCACGTTATCAAGTCTATTTGGTTTTTATTCATATTTTAATTTTTATAATTGTATTGTGTCTTTTATAAAATTTATAGTAAATTGATTAAGCAACATATTTATATTTATTGCGATATCTGAAGATTAATAATATTTTTTTAATTTATTACCATATATGTAATGCTTGTTTCTCTTTTAATTTTCAATCAATCAATCAATGTCATAAGCATATTTGTTATCAATAAATATCACCTTAGAATATATATTTATAAAGCTATATATATGTGTATTTTCTACATCCATATCGAACCGACTTGAACTCATACCATTGTCCATTCGCATGCCTATAAATATAGAGTATAAATAAGCCCATAATATGTATATGAATATAACTCATTGTATATATAGTTCCATATAGTACTGCTGATTCTACTTAACTCATTTTGTCTGGGGTGCTTATCTTATTTTTATACCATACTTGTGTGCGTTTCTCGCCGAAATTCTAGAAATACACCAATCCTTCGAAACGGGCGAGAAAGTTGATCTCTTGCAGGCGTCTCTATCTCTCACTTTCTCTCTCTATAATTGTAAAGCATTTTTTTCGTATAGTTGGATTTTCTTGAACTTCTTGAATTTCTGCTTTATGACTCTACCACCTCTCTATGCTTTTACTAACCTTAAATTTCTTCACACGAAACACGATAACTACTACTAAAAAAAAAATAAAAAAAAAGCAAAACTGTCAAATATGGACGACAACAAAACCCAAAAAACTCTATCTATCTTTTCTTCTTCTTCCCTTTTTCATTAGGTTTACCTTTGAGACGGGAGTGGGGCGGCTGAAACCAGTCAGGGACTAATTACCCAAAATATGGTAAATACTTACGCATAACTAAAGCAACTTTGGTTCGTTGTCTTTATTTATGGTGATCTTTTTGTTTTCTTTATTTTTTTTTTACTCAATTTATTTAATATATATTGTTTATTTAATTTGTTACCAACTTTATAATTCGTTTTATTGATACGGAAAAAAATTTGCTCAATAGCTGCAATATGGATACCCTCGAATTCGTGATCAACTGAAATTCGAAACTTAAAAGTAAATTTTGCAAACATTTTGCTACGAAATTGTTTTTGTTTCTTTTGCCTAATTCCGATATTCTGCAATACAGTTCAGATTCACTTTCGAAACTTCTTGAACACTCCGCACCAAAGTTACATTTTGGAATGCCTTCTTCTTTTTTTTTGGATTTTTGTGTTTTCCACTAGAAAGCGGTACTTGTGTGCCCCCTATACCTTTAATTCGCCCATCCAGAAATTATCTCAGATGAAATTCGATCAGCCCAGTCAGCGTAGTCAGCCATCCCGCGCCCAACTCGACGTTGCAGGGTACCAATACTTCATCGGTTATCGGTTATCGTTATCGTTAATCTTTTTATTTGTATGCCTGAGTCTCTGCGTGTGTGAGCTGTGTGTGACTGTACCTCTTTCGCCTATCTCACTATGGTTAGGTTAACTTTTGAACTCTTCTTCTACTGCTGCTGCATGGGCGATATGCGATATACGATATACGATATACACCCGACAATCGATCAAACCCAACAACAACTATCCCCCTAGACAAAGAATGTGTGTGTGCATTTGATACCTACCTACTAGAAACCGTTTACACGTATATGATTATGATTATGATAAATGTACTTGCAACACTCTAATACCTCTATATACGTAATACAAACTACCCACAATGAAACATAGAACTACTCACTCGTACTATTCATTTGTAATGCCTTAAAGTATTCATTCAGTTTTCAGTTTATTGCCTGACAAGTTGAATATTAACACAAATTAAAGATCAGAATAACAATTTTGAATTCGAAATCAATCAAAATTATCCTTTGAAGTCCGTCCGTGAACTGGGCTGAGATCACTAACCATACTTTGAATTGGATTGGATATTAAATTACCAAGAACCTCATTCCGATCTTTAAAACTAGAGCAAAAATGTTGAAATGCAAAAATAAAAAACTACAATTTCTTTATTTTCGATTTCATTACGTACAGTAAAATGCAATATTTTGCAATTTTCTTTCCTTCTGTTTTATGAGTAATACATATTAAAAATGGTATAAACGATTATATATCATCACTCCTAGGCTGTAAACAACACTAATACACGTAACAGAAGTCTTGGTCGTGCAAGAAGACAGCCGCCCCGTCATGGTATCGGTAAGTTTTTCTGTTCCTATTGCGTTTCCAATATTTTTTTTTTTTTTTTTTTTTTGAATATGAGTTAAAAAAGAAAAAAAGAAACATATGAAGACGCACACAGACACAGATCAGAAATCCCCCTCGATTCGTTTGCGATGAATTGTCCCGTTTCTCAGTCTTTTCTGTCTCTATCTCTTTCTCTGATTGTCTCTCCATCTCTATATCTATCAATTGTACTCTATCTCTATGTATTGGATAAACATAAAATTTGCCTTAAATATATAACTTTTAAGTTTGTATAACTAAAATATTTTTGTTTAACATAATTATTGAGTATACTAAGAACTTGATTAAATACTCACAAGACTCGAGCAGCAACAAATTGGGTCAATGTTTAAAATTCTTGAACATTCTTTTTCACATTATTGTTTCTAGTGATTTGAATAATCTTATGAATATTCAAAACTAATTCATGGCCAATTTGCTTATAGACAAAATATGATTCAATTCTGTTAATGACAAATTAAGAGTTAAAAATTCTAAAACAAAACAACTTTGAAAAATAATGAAAATATTACTGAAATATTATTAAATATTTCATAATAATTTAGAATATATTTTAATTATATAATTTGGTATTTCAAGTATTTAATTAATTATTATATATTTTACTGGGCGTGTATCTGTGTGCGTGTCCGTATAGTTATGCATGTTGCAACAGAACTCAATGTTGTCAAAAACCCGTTTAAAACACATAGGAACAATATGTATCTCAATTTGTGTTTTTGTACCTATAAATGTATCTATAGAATCTGCTAGCTGTGTACACGTATTTGATCTATCTTTGTTGTTGCAACATGACATCTACTATCTCTATAAGTGTGTGTGTGTGTGCGAGAGAGCGCGCACTAGTGTGTGTGTGTGTGTCTATTGTATCTTTGCATAACTTTGCATAAGTGCGCGAGCGACCTATGCTCTCTCACCTGTCCCATGCTTGTGACCTCCATTGACCTTCGGCTCTTCTCTGTTCTTGCAGTAACTCAGCACCGTTCAAATAGCCCACAGCAACAGCAGCAGCAGCAGCAACACCAACAGCAACAGCAGCAGGCGCACTCCAGCTCTGGCTCATCGCCCGTAATGTCAAACAGCAGTTCCAGCCCAGCGCCGCCATCCAGCAGTCCCAGTCCGCAGGAGAGCCCCAAGAATTGCAGTTACATTTACCGTGATTGATTGATATGTAACACCAAATCGATGCCACTCATCCAGGCCATGCCCACGCACACGCCTACAACACAGCAGCAGCAGCAACAACAGCAGCAGCAACAGCAGCAGCAACATCAGCAGCCGCAGCATCAACACCAGCAACATCAACAGCAACCAGCGCGAATCCTGGCCAGCAAATCCATGCCTGTTACCCCAATCCAACCGCAATCGCCCACAGACACAATGCCTTCGTACGAGCTTTACGAGACGCGTCCTGCACTCTTTCGCCATGCCCTCTCCGATGCCACGTTCCACATGCCACAGCCCTATGCCGACGAAGATGACCAGGATGACGACGACGACGAGGAGGAGGACAGCTCATCTCTGGCCATGATTACGCCGCCGCCGCCCTACGATACGCCGCAGTTGGCGTTCGCCAGTTTGGCAAATGCAGCTGCCTCGGAAGGAGCCACAGCAACGGCGCCTCCATTGCCGCCGCCGCGTAAATTTCGCTTTGGCAACCGTGAACTGTTCAGCATGAGTCCTGGCACACCCAAATCGAATGCCATAACGCCCACAAAGCTAAGCGCCGCAGCGGCAGCGATGTTTTCCACGCCCCAAATGGCGCAACTGAATCGCAAGTGGGCGCATCTGCAGCGCAAGCGTCGGCGACGTAACAGCAGCAATGGTGACTCAAAGGAACTGGACAAGCTTGTCTTGCAGTCTGTGGATTGGGATGAGAATGAGATGTATTAGTGGACGGCACTGGATTGTCGTCCTACTCCTTTTTCAATTTAAAATCGTAGTAAACCTCCAGTTACATATGCATGTAGCTCAACAATCGTATCGATAGCTTGTGACAACTGTACTTTCTGTAAATTAAATAAGCCTGCGATACACCCTAACACACACACACACTCCACGTAATACACAACCGTTTTTTATAGCCATCCTAAATTTGGAGCTGATATATTTTTTATTTTGCCGATTTTAGATGCGACTTTACATTAAGATTAGCACAAAAGGCAACTAGAAATGATTTGCACGAAGCCAATCGATTAGGATTGTTCAAGAATATATATCAATCAATCAGTCAATGCAAATAGTTGGGGAGTGTCTCGAAGGAATGTTCGATCTGCAGGATGAAAATGAGATCCGAGACATGAGTTTTAATATTTTTAAACTCATTTTAAAGTTCTCTAAAGGAAAATGAATTCGATTAAAATTGTTCTTGCTTCCGAGAGACACTTCCCCCCAGATGAATGTAAAATGTAATTGCTGGAATGGCTCGCTGACAGAACTGGGATCTCTTAGCTAATTGCCGAGGCAAAGATATACACAGATATAATATATACTTATATATACAAACATTATATATACATCCACATAGTGCAGTTACAGTTGGGATATGTTTTTATTTGGCTAATGAGACAGACATACATACATTTAGTATGGCATAGATATTTAGGCATTATCGTGCATACAAATCCGAAGTAAACTTAGGCGCAATAAAGTAAATAGTTTGCATTTTTGAAATTATTACAAGTTTATGATATATCTACACACACAAACAATAAACAATGAGCAACATTTAAATGAAGAAAAAAGTAACAATGAGAAGAATTATACACATGATTTATAAATAGTTATATAGCCTATACATATATATACAAAAAATACATACATACTTATATACATAATATACCGAGAGCTGCTAATTATACGAGTCGAAGCATAATTACGAGATTATCTATTGAGAGCCAAGTGAAAAAAATAACAAACCCAAATCGACAACACTCGGAAATAAACTCTAAGAAGGAATAAAAATGAAATGTAAACCGTAAATTATAAACATATTGTTAAAGGACACTCAGAATGAAAAGTTGGGCATATTTTACACACGAGATATAACCGAACAAATTTAGTAAACATGTATAAAAAGTTTCGAACGAGAAATATTAGGGATTTCCAATGCAATTTGTAAATAAAATTATTAATTATATTAATCAAAGGCAAAAAAATTGTGAATCAAGCAAAGTAAAAAAAAAAAAACAAAACAAAAAACAAAATCATTAACAAATATTATACAAGACAACAACAATTTTTTGCATTTAAAATGACAACAACAAACAAGAACAAAAAAAAAATAGTAAAAATATACAAAAGCAAATGCTAAGAAGATGAGAAGAAACATACAAAAAAACAAAAAATGGAAAAAGGAAAAAAAAAAACGAAACGCTTATTACCGATTTACGATTAAGTGACATATTGTAACACCCCCATATATAGAAGGTCAAAATTAGTTTTACAGCATAAGAACATAATACGAAATGCTACTGTTTCCGCTTTGATTTGTTGATTTCGTATTGGATTCTATGTAAATACCTATATAGATGAAACTGCATTGTGCATTCTACTTTATACTACGATGATATATACAAAATACATAAGCTTAAAAGGAACTGCCAACAGCTAACAATTCTTTACATACAGACATTAGATACTATATAGAGCGTGGCTTGTAAAACTCTATTAACGAAACGTACATACTATATAGGGCTATCAGTAGACTTTCTAAAGACACGATGATACCTACGACATACTACATAAAATAGAATAGCAAACCAAATACAGAAACCATAGTAGATGGATTTCAGGTCAGTGCGAGAAAGATTAGGTAATATTCCGACATCATAGTACAGTAAATTTGATTTGCAGCCTTATGTTTTGTATTTCGATTGCTTATGCCAATTAAGCTTGAACTAATCATAGACAACTGATCTACTTAGTATACAAATTGTATAAAATGTACAGCCTGACATAACCAACTGTACATATGTATGTGCGATATGTGCCATAAATAACATAGAAGAGGAATGTTCTTTTAATATTATATTTAATTTGCCTTTTTGCAAAATTCAAACATTCACGAACTCTATTGGCTTGTTATAGTTATACCGTGTACATACAGATAGGAATACCCTAAAGATACACAAAGATTTTCATTATCCCTTTGTTGTAAATAAACCAATTTTCCATTAAAGTGATCGATCAAAAGAAAATCATAAAATAACATTAGCTATATAGTGACTTCAATGCATTATTACGAAAAAAAACCTTTGCAAATATTCAATATTAGGGCGTTGGCATCGCTAAATGAAACACACGTTTCTCTTTCATAGAATGGTAGTACTATATAAGCAAGTGAGATATTTTGTATAAAGCTTAAACAGAACTAAGATAAAAGAAAATCGAAAACAAATTATGATAAACAAAAACCTTTGCGATCAAGCAAAATGAAAAGAAAGCGTAGTAATATCTAAATCAAAGCAAATGTATAAAGTATGGAAAACAAAAGAAAAATATACAAAACGTAAATCAACTAATCCTAGCATATACCGTAACTTCAAATATTCTGCAATGCAAAAGAAAAAAGAAAATAAAAATCAATAAATATTTCCCTATTTCATCTATTTTGGCAACATTTTGCATTTAGAGAGCCAAAGACACGTTTTAATTTATCGAATTGCTTTAAGTTTTGATTTATGCTTTTTAGATTGTTACTGTAAATACAATAAACAAAAGAAGATTTCTATGCTTAAGTTTTTTATATTATTTATCTTTTACCAATAAATATGATCTATGCAGTAAATTATTGTTATTGTTTCCTTTTCTTTCATTATAAATTATTAAATTAAATTATGTTTTTCGCGTGTCGATCACTTCAAAAGCAATACAAACTCGTAAATCTATCAACTAAGAAGCAGAAGAGGCAGAGAACACATAGTAGTATATATATAGGAATAGCGACTCTACTAACATCTAGTACACGTAGCTGCATACAAATACAAGTACATACTAAGTACATATGAGAACTAAACTAAATCAGATCATTAACTTTTATACACTTTACAATTACATACCATATACAGATAGTACATACTATTCATAGTGCATAGAAACCGAGCAAAGACAAAGACAAAGAAGCGAAGCGTATTGTAATCTAGATTCAAGCTGCAACAATTCAAAGGTTTTACGAAGTATGCCTACAGAACAACAACAAGAACAACAAGAAGATTAAGAAGAACAGATGAAATTATTAATTATACACTCAAATAGATGCTGCATATAAGTACTTATATATATACACATACTTATATACTTATACTTAGATACTTTAGAAGACGAAACCGTCTCGCAATGCTTTTAAAATGAGAACAACATTGAAGAAACAGATAAAGAGAAGAAGATAGAGCAATAGTATGTATTTTACTAGTGTGAAACATTTTCGAAATCTTTCAGCAAATGCAAAAAATTGTGAGATAAATGAAAAAAGTCATAAAAAAAAGAATAACAACAAGAAAATCAACTCAGAAACTTTTAGAGACGCAGCACATGATAATTATATGATGAATGATAATGATGATGATGAATACTTTAGATGCATACTTTAAAGATAAACCTAAGCTAAAGGACAAGATTTTTAACTTTCTCCCGATAAGACGATTATTAACTAATTATGTCTGTATGAAACAATTGTAGCGTGCGCATATTGCAACTTAGCGAGAAAATACCAAAAATATAATACCACAAAAGGCATTAACAAATTAGTGAGAAAACGAGAGAGGAGAACAAAGCCCTAGAGAGAACAAAAAAAAAAAGAACAATGATAATTATGGATAATTATTATGGAGAAACCAAACATTAACACACTCAAGTTTTCATTTATCATTAAAACGATATATATTCAAGTGCTTCTTACATAAAATAAATATATATACATATAATTACACATAGTATATATATATATATATATATATATATATATATATATATATATATATTAACAGGCATTACATGAACAAAAACATTATGATAATGAAGGAATACCTACTAATTAGATATAAGCATTAAATTTACTATATATTATTTATATGAACACAAATGCGAATGCGAACTATTGTAGATTCAAAATGCCTAATCGTTTTAAATTACATACAACACGAGAGGCCCGTCCGGATTCGGTTTGGCTCGGATTCAGGGTTCCGTTTCGGGTTCGGGTTCGGGTTCGGGTTTTGGGTACGGGCTCGGATAGAGAAGCGTTTGGTTTTCTAATTTGTAAGTAGCCTGCTATTAACTTGCAACGTAATCAATGCATTTTACTTCGACACTTGCGAGAAATCAATTTATATAGTTATGTTAAGATTTTATAACGCAGTAAATCTAAAATAACAGTAAAATTACAACAATACTTATATAGTGCATACACAAAAACACACACACACACTCCAACACACACTCACAGAAAATACTTTGTAAATACTTGACATGAAAACCCATTGAAGATGATCAAATAAATAATAACCTTTTTCATTCGACACAACACAAAATCGATTTTCTCTAAACTATCTATTTTGGCCGTCATAAACTGAAACTGAAACTGAAATACTGAAATTATACACCCGTAATCCACAATCCAAAAAAACACCATATATGCCCCTAGAAAGGGTTCTGAAACATTTGACAAATTTGTAAGGTTAGTTGAGAATTTCAATTTGAAATTGAAGCTCGTTTTTCATATTCTAATCCGAATTCGAATTCAAATTGTTGAACATGTAGCGCAACTAACTCGAATACAGCCACATTACGAACGAGTATATGCATAAAGAAAACGAATAAATAAATGAATATTTAACCAAAATAAGTTACGATACTACGTAGATACAGAAGAGAACACAAAGAACGGTACTTCCAAGCAACTATAGAGCTACATAAAAAAAACCACACGCCCTACTCTACCTATTCACAATCCTTTACCGACACAACTAACTTGTAGAACCCTCTTATAGCCACTTTGGGAGTTTGTTTTTAAACAAGAAATCATAGCCCAAGCATCAGAAAATTTGAACAACATTCTTCTTAGTTCAACGCTTAAGCATATATGATATATAGTATATATATAATAATTACAAATGATTCCATAATAAAAGAGAAGAGAAGCAAAACAAAATGTTAGTAAAAAGACTGAGCCACAAAATAAAAATAAATGAAAACAATTAATAAAACGAGGTATCTATGAATTATATCATTTCTCTTTTGTGAATGAATGGAGATTTTTCCGAGTTCTACTGGCTTGTGCTCACTTCATAATTCTTGTCTTGATTTCAACTTATTTAAGATGTACCCCCCCTACCTATTCACATTTATTGTAAGAAACTAATGTTTAATACTCTGTTACATTGCAATTATTTGTTAAGAAGTTCCTAAACGAAATGCATTTACCATATGTGTTGAACCAAAAGCGAAAGATAAATCGGATGTATCACAAAACAGTTATCTAATGGAACTTCGGCATTTCTTTGAGAATTATTCTCACTTATATCAAATATAATATAATATACTTACGCACAAGTCTCTGAGATCAGTGAAAGATAAATGCATTTAGGATTTCGAAATTCGAAAGTTAATGGAAACTGCATAAGAAAATAAATCATGCGATAAGTTTGTACCCTTATATACGTAAAGCCGTTGAGAATTATTATACATTGAGAGAATATTTGTTTCGTAGATTATGATTCGGTGAGCCGAGGCCGCTGAGGCATAATTCAGATCTATAAAGCAAATAATTGAAAACTGTATACACTATATACACGATCACGTTCACATCAATTGCTTTTAGCTTTCCTAGAATTCTCATTTCAATATCTACACAACATACTCGGATGTATGCAAACATACATAGGTAGAAGAGAAGCAGAAGTAGAAGAAGCAGAAGAAGCATTAACGAGTCTTAATTCAAAAAAATTATAATCTCAAAGAGTACGCAAGATAAGAGAAGTCAAATAGATTTGTTGAAAAAAAGAATCAAACCGGCATTAATGAGAGCTAAGCGAGAGGTACGAATCGAATTAAGAAGATGCTACTAAATGATTGATGCAGATAACAACCATACATAATTATATAATATTGAAATGAGATAACTGAATGAAATTGAAGGGCGCATTCAAATGTTAAATTAACGAGAATAAAAAAGTAATGCAACAACAAGAACAACAAATTTAACAAGATATTATTAACAATTATTATATTGTACTATTATAACTGAAATATTTAGATGAAATGAAGATTCTTAATTATAACATATTATAGAAACATACTGAAACAACAAGAAGAAAAATGAAACGAAACGATTAATAAATGAAAATATAGAGAATATTATATTATGAAACAAACTGTGACTTTTTTTCTGCAAAGTATATACATATATATTAACCATATAAGCCATATATAGGGAGAGGTTGTCGTCAATATCTATAATTGAAATACGGATAATTTATTTCACTTAAGCATGGGGGAATTTTCTGAAGTGATTTACTCTTATCTTCTATAGTGCTTTCAACGGACAATGAATAGAGATGGCAACTCTGGGGCCGTTCAAGTATTACGTAAGCAGATTTAGAACAATAATTTACCCTCCATCCTTATCAGCAAAAGTAAGCAAAGCTCCTACTAATTGAAGAAACTATTAGGTCATTCTATTCTTGAACTAAAACCATGAATAAAATGCTTTAACCGAAGAAAATCATTTGATTTTTAAGAAAGTTATGAACTGAGGAAGGGAGGATACTGGTCCTGTCAAGGGCCTGACATGTCAAATTTTTGGTCGACTTTGACATGATTTTCGGCCAAAAATTAAGTATCCTCTAAATCAATTTTAAATACTTGTTTTATACTAATTTTGACCGCCGCAATCGATTAAGAGTCACAAAACTTCAAAAATTTTTTTAACTTTTTAAATTGCAAAAACTATTAAACCATTATATTCTAAAACTAAAACCACGAATAAAATGCTTTACCCGAAGAAAATCGTTTGATTTTTAAGAAAGTTATGAAGTGAGGAAAGTGTGGATTTTGGTCCTGTCGAGGGTGTTCATGTTCAATTTTTGGTCGACTTTGACATGATTTTCGGCCAAAAATTAAGTATCCTCTAAATCAATTTTAAATACTTGTTTTATACTAATTTTGACCGCCGCAATCGATTAAGAGTTAAAGCTGGCGATTTTAAATTTTGAAAAAAAAAATTTTCCAAAAAAGAAACAGGGGGGACCCTTACCAAAATCACAAAACTTCAAAAATGCTTTGAACTTTTTAAATTCTAAAACTAAAACCACGAATAAAATGCTTTACCCGAAGAAAATCGTTTGATTTTTAAGAAAGTTATGAAGTGAGGAAAGTGAGGATTCTGGTCCTGTCGAGGGTCTTACATGTCAAATTTTCGGTCGACTTTGACATGATTTTCGGCCAAAAAAAAAGTATTCTCTAAAACAATTTTAAACACTTGTTTTATACTAATTTTGACCGCCGCAATCGATTAAGAGTTAAAGCAGGCGATTTTAAATTTTGAAAAAAAAAATTTTCCAAAAAAGAAACAGGGGGGACCCTTACCAAAATCACAAAACTTCAAAAATGCTTTGAACTTTTTAAATTGCAAAAACTATTAAGCCATTCTATTCTTGAACTAAAACCAAAAAAATTTTCCAAAAAAGAAACAGGGGGGACCCTTACTCACAGACAATTTTCGAACAGATATATTTTCGTAAAACAACCATCGATAGTTTCCCAGCTCTGCTCCCTAAAGTATCCAAACGAAACAATACACAGACAGAGGAAATTTAGACAACGAACTTCTGAGTATTGAATTGTACTATTATATTGTATATTAAGTATTAAATGAAATGAAACGTTTTTTTTTTTCAAACGTTTTTTGACGATCTATAGCTATATATTACAATTTGATCTCATTTGTGTAAACAATGAATTGAGCAATTGTGCTGGCAATTAAAAATGCGTGTTTTTACGTATATAAAGTAAATACATTTTAAAAGATTAATAGCACGAATAGACAAAAGTGATAACCCCGTTTGATCTTCGCAGAGGCAGCTATACGGATTGGAAAGAGGCGAACAAGACTCTGAAACTCTGCAGCAACAAAACTGAAAAGTGTCATCACAGCTTGACGATACGAGAGATTAGAACTGGCGACATCGAGAACTGGAACTACATTGAGCCGTTGTCTGTCTATCTCTCTGTCTGTCTGTATGTAGAGTAGAGGGCAAGATTAGGTCTGAACTTTTTGTTTCCTGCTCGGAGATCAGTTTCACTTTAGCCACAAGGGAGTCCACACCATGCGGCTTGCCAAGTTGCTGCTACTGCTGTTAGTTGTGGGCGTATGCCACGCCCAGCCATTGAATATCGACGATGTGCGCGAGGATAATGATGAGAGGGATGCATGGCTGGCCGGCGTCTTTACGCCGCAGCCATTGAGACCAGCTCCATGGCAGTTGGGCGAAGACCCAGCGCCAAGTGCACCGGTCCCATCTGATGGTTTGCAGGTGCCCGGCGTGGGTGAACTGCACGGTCGACGCGGCTATAAGACAATCAAGAACCGACCCATCGATGCTTTTCTGGGTGTGCGCTATGCGAATCTCAATGCCAGCGGCCTTGGACGCTTCCAGGCAGCGCAGGCCGCATCCTATCAGGGACACATCGATGCCACCAGTTCCAGTGCCAACTGCGCACAGTTTCCCGAGTTGCAGCGCCTGCAAGAGGCCGAGGCACGCGGCGAGAACGTAGACGATTGCCTCACCCTGGACATCTATGCTCCGGCCGGGGCACGTGATCTGCCCGTGCTGGTCTTCGTGCACGGCGAGATGCTGTTCGATGGCGGCGCCGAGGAGGCACAGCCCGACTATGTGCTGGAGCACGATGTGATCTTGGTCTCTGTCAATTATCGCCTGGCCCCGTTCGGTTTCCTCAGCGCTCTCAGTGACGAGCTGCCCGGCAACGTGGCTCTGGCTGATCTGCACCTGGCCCTGCAATGGGTGCAGCGCAACATTGGCTACTTTGGCGGCAGAGCCAGCCAGGTGACCCTCATCGGACAGGCCGGAGGCGCTACATTGGCCCATGCCCTAAGCCTGAGTCCACGCACACAGCATCTCTTCCAGCAGCTCATTCTGCAGTCAGGCACCGCCCTGAATCCCTATCTGATCGACGAGCGTCCCCTCGACACTCTCTTGACCTTTGCCCGTTTCGCCCGTTGTCCCACCCCTGCCGGCCGCAATCTGACTCCGCTCTACCAATGTCTCGCTGGTCAGAGCACATCGCAACTGGTCGCTGCATTCGAGCAATTGCTGCAGCAGAACGAGAAACTTGGACTAACTGCCCTGGGTGGCTTTAAGCTGGTCATCGGCGATCGTCTGGGCTATCTGCCCGAGCATCCAGCCGCCCTGGTGGTCAGCAATAGTAACAACAATAGGACGAAGCCTCTGATTGTGGGCGCAACCAAAGATGCGGGAGCTTTCATATTGTCACGTAAGTCTTGTCCACCTTATCGTCTCCCACAAACACATTCCTCATGTCTGACTTATATAGTATAGGAAGTCTGCCAAGCTCAGTCAGATTAGCCATAGAACCTATTCAAGCTATCGCATCGGCCTTATCATACCCTGCGATTATTGAAATGAAACCAAGAGCGTAAAAATAACTTTGTGAAATGTAGGCAAAAAGAGGCGGGAAATTGATTAGTTTAAATTGTGCATTAGTTTAGTAGTTTATTTAAATAAACTGTCAGCTTTAACATTATCAATTGTCAAACTCACAAATATATAAAACCTTGGTGGCACAGCCCAGATCGTTCATTAGATGCTGTCTGCCCCAGTACTTCAGTTCAATGCAATTCTCATCACCCTGGCCATTGCTTGGCTCACCGAGCTGCCATTTCAGAAACTCAGCTGGTAATCCTTCTTCCGTAACATATTTACCCTCATGTTCACCATCATTCAGGCCAATCCAGTAGTTAACCCTATTCAAGTGCTTCCTCACCTCAAGCAATTCATCTTCTGTCTCCAATATGGCCAGCTTAGCTTGCATATTCCGACAATTTTCGCTAGCGGAAGTCCAGTTGACCTTCTTATCGTGCTCAATGAAATACTTTTTGGAACCGATTTGTATGGGGTTTGGCTCGGGCTTGAATGGATCAAATTCCTCCTCACTCTCACTTTCATAGGACTCAAACTTTCCTAGATAGACTCTTCTGACTAATAATTCCTCAAGATCATTCTCATTTTCGGAGTTAGTTTTCTCACTCTGTTCCAGGTTGGTAGATTCGGGGGTGGTTTTCAAAATGTCTTCGTCTTTAATCTCATTTTCAGAGTTAGTTTCCTCACTCTGTTCCAGGTTGGTAGATTCGGAGCTGATTTTAAAAAGATCTTCGTCCTCATTCTCATTTTCGGAGTTAGTTTTCTCACTCTGTTCCAGGTTGGTAGATTCGGATGTGGTTTTCAAAATATCTTCGTCGTCAATCTCATTTTCGGAGGTAGTTTTCTCATTCTGTTCCAATGTCGTAGGAACGTTGTTGATTTCTAGAGTGCTTGGCTCTGGCATCTTAATCTCATTTTCAGAGATAATTGAGGAACCCAGTGTCAGGCCGAGTGACTCGGGTTTGGAACGACCTTCCAATTTCTTTTCTATTTTTTCAATAACTCTCACCAATTCTGCTTCAATAGTTTTTGAATGAGCTTCCAGCTTCCTATCGATATTTTCAATATTCTGCTTTAATGTAAGCTCCATCAGTTTAAAACTATCCTCGAGTTTCTTTTCGATTGCCTCGATACTGTTCTGTAATTCGGACTCAATGGTATTGGAATGGATTTCCAGTTTCTTTTCTAGAGAATTATTGTGTTCTTCGTCATTGATGAATTTGGAAAGGACTTGCGAAAACTGATCCTTGTTGTACTTATTCGATTTTTGGGTTTCTTCTAGATTCTCTTGTAGAGTCAGCGTAATATTGTGTAGCTTATCGAGGATCTTCGTTGTATCATCGCTTGTATCTATCACTTTGCTTGGATTCAAAGTGGCATTATCGTCATCGATACTCTGTATGCAGAATAATAGCAATTAGCTATAAATTTAATAAGATCCATAGACCCAAAACTCACCGGAAAGCCACTTGACACTGCGAGAATTGACAAAAGAAACGAAATTAGAATTTCTTTCATTTTGATAGACTTGCTGTATTTCTTTTTGAAAACTGATGCTTTTTGCTCACAATCCGCCAGTTATATAGGCAAAAGTCTTCTTCTTCTTCCCAACATACGAAAAAAAACAGATCATTCGACATGCTTCTTATCAATAAAAAAAAAGGAAATACCTAAATTAACAAGAAATTGAAGTCCCTCTCTTATCACATTTATTAGCAAATTTTTGGTCTACTTATTTATAAAATGTGTTTCTGTTTTGTAGGCTTTTACGATCAGGTTCTGGGTCTTAGGTCCCTGAACCTCAGCGACTACATCAACCTAGTGCTGCGACACACAGCACCACCGCAACATCACAAAATTTGGCACGATTGGGCACTGCGAGAGATTTTCGAGCCAGATCAACAGATTAACGTAAGAGGCGTTACCCAGGGATTGCTGGAGCTGATCAATTTAATATTGTACAGGGCACCGGTGATTGATTCAATCCGATTGTCGTACAGGAAGAGTCCGGCATATCTCTATACCTTCGACTATCGCGGCGAGTATCATCGCTTCGGGCATTTGGATAATCCCTTGCCCTTCGCAGTGGACGCATCGCTGAGCGATGACAGTGTCTATCTGTTCCCCTATCCGGTTGACACAAGTCGGCTCAATCCGGAGGATTTATCTCTGGCTCGTGCCCTGACAGCCATGTGGGTGAATTTTGCGCAAAATGGCATACCGAATCCCAATGCCAATGTCTGGCCCAAGGCATCCAGCGAGTATGGTCCGTTCCTGCGTTTCACTAACTCGCGAGAGAACACATTGGAGTTGGATCAACATTTCGGCGAGGGCATCAATATACCAAATCTGTATCCACAGTACTTTAGGGTTAATGCTACCATTGTAGTAGCTCCTACTCGAGTAGCAACAATTCCAGTGGTCATAAATCCAGTACCACCAACAACAACAACAACTACTACTACTACTACTACTACGAGGCGTCCATACGTTGTGTATACCACGCCCAGACAGGCGATAAGACCACAATCGCGTCCTGATTTCAGGCGTCCACTCACGGGAACTCACTACACAAGAGTGCAACAAATGGAACTGGAACTGGAGGAGAAACGACTGAGAGAGCTGCAGGCACGCGACGACCAACTGCGACGTGAGCAACAGCAGCGAGAGCAACAGCAGCGAGAGCAACTGCAGCGAGAGCAACAGCAGCGAGAGCAACAGCAGCGAGAGCAACAGCAGCGAGAGCAACTGCAGCGAGAAGAGCAACAGCAGCGAGAGCAACAACAGCGAGAGCAACTGCAGCGAGAAGAACAACAGCAGCGAGAGCAACTGCAGCGAGAGCAACAACAGCAAGAGGAGGAATATCTGCGGGCTGTACAGGAACAACAACGATTGCGTGAGCAGGAACGAGAGCAACAGGAACGAGAACAAAGGCAAAGGGAACTTTTCGAACGTAACCAACCCGATGGGACACCTGCACAGGAAACCGAGCCTCAAGTAGATGAACGTGACCCGTACGAGGCGCTAATACGACATGAAGAGGAGGAACAAAAGAGATTAAGGGTGGAGTACGAACGTGAGCAACATGAACGGAATCAGTCGCAGGAGCCGCAACCCCAGGTAGGCGATGTCGAGCGGGATTTGCAAAGGCAAGAATACGAACGGGAGCAAAGAGAACGAGAGCAGTACGAACGTGAGCAACACCGTGAACTGGATCCTCAAGCAGATGATCGCGAGCAGGAACAACAAAGGGAGGCGGCCTGGAGAAGACAACAGGCAGAGCGAGAGCAATACGAGCGGGAGCAACAACAGCAACAGCAACGCAATCAGTTCCCTGAATCCCCAGTAGAAGAGCGTGATCCATACGAGGAACAAAGGCGTCAACAAGAGGAGGAACAAAGACGGGAACAACAGCAACGCGATCAGTACGAACGAGAACAACAAGAACGTGAGCAGGATCAGGAATCGCAACCTCAGGAAGACGATCAAGAGAGGGATCTGCAGAGAGAGGCCGAATTGAAAAGAGAACAAGCCGAACGCGAGCAATACGAAAGGGAACAACAGCAACGAGAGCAATACGAACGAGATCAACAACAGAGAGAACGAGAACAAGAGCAAGATCAGGAATCGCAGCCTCAAGAGGACGATCGGGACGAGCGGGAACAGCAGAGACAGGAACAATTGAGAAGAGAACAGGCTGAACGAGAAGAATACGAGTGGCAGCGTAGACAACAAGAAGAGGAACAACTACGAGAGAAACAACTACGAGAGAAACAACAATTGGAACGTGAATCGCAAGAGGAGCATCAGGAAGAGGACACTGTAATAGACCTATGGGGCAATCAGGACAATCGAGAGCAGCAAGAGGGGCAAGCTGAAGCTGAGCAGCCCACTCAGCCGGAGGGTCCTCAAGTGAACGATTATGCCACCTATAATGAATATGTTGAAGCCTTCGAAGCCTGGGCCAAGACTCTTCGCGATCAGCAGGAAGGACGATTGGATGAGGCAGCAGCAGCTTCCAGCGACAATGAACCAGCTGATCCTTACGATGCCGAAGACTATTAGATCTTTTTCTGGAATGCAGACATTCATTCGTCTTACATAATAATCTTTATAAGTTCAGTAAAATTGTTAATCAGATTAAATCACTTTAATTCGTTCTCCTTCTTGTTAATACTTTCCGTTTGAGTTAGGACTTAAGTCTATAACGTTTAGCTGGCGCCATCCTAGAGACGTATCTTGTTGCGATTGGGACGCTTGACCAGGCTCTTGCGCACTTCCAGTTTCTTGAGTTTGCTGACCACAGCTGCAGCCTGCTTTCTGCGCTGTGCCTGATCCTCCTCAGCCTGTGCCCGCTGGCGTCCACGCTTTCGCAAATAGTAGATCTCTCGTATGAGACTGGAACCCTGCTCCTCATCGCGCAACGTGGCCGAGAACTCATTGAAGTAGTTACCTCCAATTGTCAGAGTCTCGTCAATCTTCATGTATGGACCATACAATGTGGTCATGGGTGGCCAGTAGCCTGCTTTGTAGGATCCCAAAGGATTGCCAGTTATGACGAAATTCGTCCAGAGATCTACCATGCGATGTGCCATCGCCACGTCAGGAGGACTTAATCGCTTCACGTGCTCCGGATAGGGAAACAGATACAGAGCCTCATCCGTGAGAGAAACACCCGCTCTGAAGGGACTCTGCATGTTCGTCTCTTCATCCATATCCCTATAGCGATTAAACTCGCCGGCATAATCGAAGGAGTAGAGAAACGTGTTATCCGGATTATGCTTGTTGTTCATGTTCAGAGCTAACAGCACTGGCAGCTTGTGATTCAAGGTGCCCGCCACCTGAAAGAATCAAAGATTGAGTTGTTATTCCAAATTCTCCTTCCCCTCCCCCTGCGATATTACTCACATCAACTAGGCGGGGTATCAAGGTATCGAAGGTGCCATTCTCGAGCAGCTGCCGGTTGAAGAAGTCGTGGGTAATGAAGCTGGTGAGCAGCATCGTCTTGTCGGTGCCCACCACTTGACGGATGATGTGGTCTATGTAGTTATATGTATTGTACTCATCATCCGGTATCTTGCCCTCGAAATCGTTTTCAACAATCTCGTTGAGGATGCGAGTGCCAGCATTTTTGGGGCATCCACCCATGGCTGGATACGAGAAGTTCGACTCCAACATCAGATCATATGGATGCTTGGGTAAAACACCGCTAGGTCCGCCAATGGTGAACTGTATGCCGCCAGTGTGACCAATACCCAGATCCGATTTCTCCAGCTGCAAAACCAGACGTAATGAGATTGAGAGCTCCTTCCCCATAGCCACCATCAGTGTACTTACCGCATGATCCATGAATGCATTCAGTAGTTCCAGTGCACTCAGTTCCATTAGGCAATTATTGAGATCTCGCACAGTGACCATTTGACAGTCCGCTTTCTGGGCAATCTCTTGGGCATGCTTGCGAGGATTATCCTCAAGGAAGATGGGCATTATAGCCGAGCCGGAATGATAGATAACCTGACTGAAGAGGCCACGTTGTACAATGGGCGACAATGTTAGCAGATGCGCAATTGCAGCTCCTCCCACCTGACCCGCAACCGTCACCCGATTCGCATCGCCTCCAAAATATTTAATAAAATGCTTGACAAACTGCAGAGCAAGAAATATGTCCAGGAATCCGGCATTGCCGGGTATCTCATCCGTTTTGGTTGAGAGGAATCCAAAGGGACCCAGACGATATTGTGGTGTAACTAGCACTATATCCTTTTCCAGTAGATAATCCGGTGGTGCCTCCGAGTTACTGCCCTCGTACAGATACTCCCCATGTATGTAGACCAACACCGGCAACTGTCCCGTCACATTCGGTGTGCTAATCGTCATGGTCAGACAATCCTCCACATCCAGCACATCGTCCAGCTTGAGCAGAGATTCCATCGAGACAACAGACGGACAGCCGACCTTCTCGCTTGTGCCATCCATTACGTCTTCCCAGGGCTCGATCGGACGCGGTGGCTAAACAAAAGACAGCAAGACGAAAGAGACAGAGAGAGAGAAAGAGAAAGAAGAAAAACAACAAATCATGATTATGCTTAGCATACAAAGATGGACAACAATCTCTTCGTCGTATTGACTTTCAATTAGCCCATTTTAACTCTGGCCATAAAACTTAAGATTTAAATATTTAAAACGAACTAGACTTGAGTTAAGAACGACATTTCTTATGTTAGTTAGGCTCATTTTGGTAAGGTGCGAACTATACGATGTGTGGGTGCCTGAGCTTATACTATGTATATGAAACAGTTAACTATACTAAATTGGGTTAAGTTTTGATAGTAAAAACAGCGCGACTTGCAGATACCTTATAAATCTGAACTAACTTTTAAAAAACCTCTATGAAACAGGTTGGTTATTTATTAATAGATCCTGAGATCAAAATTGGGTTACCTTTAAATATAAACTAACTTTTAAAGAAACTCTGTGAAACAGGTGAGTTATTAATAGATCCTGAGATCAAAATTGGGTTAAGTTTTGAGAGTAAACACAGCGCGACTAGCAGATACCTTATAAATATAAACTAACTTTTAAAACACCTCTATGAAACAGATAGGTTATTAGCAGATCCTGAGTTCTTCCAATTTTCCTGTAATACTAAGTGACTTCACTCCTCGAGCACATACCTTGAAACGATATTTTCCCGTCGGCGGCTCTGCATATCTTATATCCACAAACTGTAGAATCTCACGCCTGGTCCAGGCTGTCTCAATAATTTTGCCCTGAATCGATCCTAACTTGGGCAGCTCCACAATTGTCTCATCCTCCAACTGCTCCTCATCAAACTGTTTACCCCGTCCATGTCCCTCGCACATCGCCAGCGCGAGCAAGAGTAGAGCGATAATATAGATCGTTTCCATATGCATATTGATCTATCTAAATTTAGAATCGCATCGACGATCCCGGCACAAAATGCGACAACACGCGAAGACGAACGAGAATCGACTGAACTTGGTCTCCAGTTGGCGATTAGATTTTAGATCTAAGACGACGAAAGTTTCACCCGGCTTGCATAGATCATTGCGAATTATGCTAAGAAAAAGAATGCGAAGCACAAAATGGAATATCCGACGAAGCGGTGTCCCATTGTCTTAATAGTGTGTAAATAATTTATTTCGAATTTCGTTTGCTCCGGTTTCTTCAGCTTCAGCTATTTCTTCGATTCCATATGTAAAAGTAAAAGGAAAAATGGGAAAAGGGAAAGAGAAAAGGGACAGCTGCAAATTGGTTGATGGTGGCGAAGAGGTCAACTCGAATCTTGCACGCTGAACCAATTTGCGCACAGCTGATCCTCCATTTGAGCCCATTTGGGACGGGGCCGAGAGATGAGAGATGTTATTATTTGTCGGCAAATAAAGGCAAGTCGTCTGTCTGACAGATCTTAGTTTATCTTTCTCACGACGAAAGTTTGCCTCGATTTGGCTGGGCTTCAATTATGGATCGTGCTGCGGGCTAAAATGGTGCGGTATTTAAATTTTTAAATTTCAAATTTAAATTTGTAATTCTTCCCCCCCTCGCGCCTGATGAAGTCGTCTTCTTGATTTTGATGATGCGGCGGCTACCGGAGTTTTAACTTAATTCCATTCCATTTGGGCGCCTCAAAATTAATCACTCTGCTGGGCTGCGGGTGAAAGCATTGCAACGCCATTTGGTCAAGAGTTCAGGGTTCACAAATACAATAGAAATGGCAAAACTGCGAATGGGTCAACAACCTCTGGCAGAGGTAGAAGCAGCAACAAAATATATATATATGTATAATTGTATTATCACATATACTAAGAAGAGCTTAACATCTTAACATAAATTATACGAGACGATGATAACATTATAACAAATCTGGTAGATTAAGAATGTATAAATCAATATATTTATATATATATATAGTGGGGTAACTGATCCGTACTCTGTGCTATCTGTATTTCCTTATACACACCATATATACATACATACATATTCAGAACGGAAACGGGCACGGAAGTCCAATGAAATATGCCATCGATAAGGTTGAAATTGTATAAAATAAACTGTTTATATTTTAGCTAAATATCGAAATACAACTAATACTTAGCAGGCATCTATGTATTTCTATATATTTTTGCAGATCTCTTCAATTTCCGATTCCACAGTTGATTCACAAATGAAATATTCGGGGGAACTACACTTGAAATCGTTCATAAGGGAAAGTTTCCCGGTTAGATGAACACAATGCTCGATATTGGCAGCATTATTGGGTTCCCCAGTATCCCACTTCGTGAACGGGGCCTTTCGACCGCTGGTCAGAGATAGAAATTCGTTTTCAGTACTCAGATCATTTATATCGATCCAATACGAGTACAGGGAGTTCAGTTTCGAGCGTATTTCGTCAAGTTCCTTCTGATTGGCCAGACTAAGCAAATTTCCACCATATTCTCGACATTTGTGGGCGGCTGCAAACCAACTGAGTTTCTGAATCTCCTCAATGTAATAGAATTTCGAGCCGAAACGATGCTGAAACGGTTTTTTCACTGCGATCTTTTGTTTCACGATCATTTGGCTTTGTTTTGTCAATTTCTCTTTATTCTCGTTTATGGCAGTCTCCAGAGTAATCTCCTTCTCCGCTTGTGTGACTAACTGATTCTCCAGCTTATCCAATCTTGATGTAGTGGATGATAATTTGCCAGCATCACAATGATCCCAGAATTTTTGCATACTACCGATGTGTTCCAGCATCGGTTTCAGCACCTTATAGCAGTACGCATCACAAGTTTTTTCCAGAGACTCCTGCAAATTTTATAGATTTACAAAATTCTTCGACTAATCTTAAGTAAACTAATCTGACATACCGTGTTACAGCTCGCTGGCATTAGCATTGCTATAAGAATCCCAATGAAATAATTTTGATCCATTTTTTTGGGTCAAAAATTGTACAACAGCTGCGACTGCGACTGCGAACGGAACTGAACTCGTCTGAGTGTTTTTTATCTCGAAAAAGTTGAGAACTGAATAAGTTGAG
Source organism: Zaprionus kolodkinae (assembly GCA_018901885.1). Taxonomy (NCBI): domain Eukaryota; kingdom Metazoa; phylum Arthropoda; class Insecta; order Diptera; family Drosophilidae; genus Zaprionus; species Zaprionus kolodkinae. The sequence continues at coordinate 2,075,647 of JAEIFM010000247.1, read as the reverse complement.
CGTATTTGACTCTTGAGCACCCTGCAATTAACTTTAAGAAAAACTCAAAAAGCGTGCATTATGCAAATCTGATTTTTAAACACAAATTAAGTATTTTCACAAGAATTAGTTGTGGACTCAAGATCATCTGTAAAAGCATTACGAAACCTTATAGAGGTCAGACTGTATATATACATACGTGTACATATACCATATTGTTGATAAACCGTAAATGCAAAATGTACAAATATATTTTATCATAATTGCAAAATAAGAGAAACTTTACTCTCTTTATTACTCTTTATCTTTATTACACTGCAAAAATTAAACTCATTTTTTATTAATCAAGCATGAGCTTAGCTGAGTTTTGATCTTATATATTATATAATTTAAGCACAAGATCAAGAAATAAACTCAAGAAAAAATTCGAAAAAAATTTGTAATATTTATTTTAACTCATTATTAGTTTTACTTGTATATAAAATTTCAATAAATAATCTTACGATCGAATCTTATATAGAAGAACGATACGATCATTGTCTTTTGCCAGTGGTACGTGATGATTTCCTGGCTATATATACCAGATTCTGGCCACGTGCCTCGTTGTCCGCAAACTCATCATCGCTGCCCTGCTCATCTTCTTCGTCCTCCACATTACCAGTGATGGGATTAGTTTTCCTTTTGACTGCATCCTCTAGGAGTGCCTCCAGTTCATAGTAGTCATCATTGACCAGGTTGTAGCCCTGCTTAACCTCCTGCACCGCAATGCTATACTCGTCCAGATAATTATCCCCGATGGTAACAGTGCGTCCGATATGCATATACGGTCCGGTTTCATCGTTCATTGCCGGCCAGGCCGGAACGCCCTCGGCGCTGGGTACACCATCAGCAGCAAACGATGTCCAGAGGGCAACGAGGCGCTTGGCTATTTTCACATCGCGATTGGCATTAATCATATGGATGCGTGGCCAGGGGAACAGATAAAGATTCTCATCGGTCAGACTGACACCCATGTCGAAGGGCACATCGATTGCCTCCTCCTCGCTGGTGGCATAACGATTCAGTTCACCCTCGTAGTCGAAGGTGTACAGGTATGTGCTATTTGGCAGTTTCTTGGCATTGGCCTGCAGCACGAGGAGCACAGGATTCTTCAGGGCAATTGTGCTGCAGAGCTGCGAAAGAAATTCGAAAAAATTGTAATGAAATCCCAAAGAGAACCAACTTATCCCAATCCCACTCACATCAATCAAACCCGGTGTCAGACGTCTGAAGCTACCGTTCTTAATGTCCTGCGCACTGAAGATATACTCCTCAGCAAATTCACGCCACGAGCTCGTTGGATCCGCTCCATTGATCTGCTCTATGATCGTATCAATGTACTTGGGTCCATCTATGTTCGGATTCACGGTGCTCTCATTGAAACTCTCCACGAAGATGTCTGCAATGCAAGGGATTATAAAAATAATTCGATTAGATATATCTGAAAATTATATACTATTTTTTTAATTTAAATATTATGTGACCTACTTCAAGCTGAATATAGATCAGTCTGAAGCTTCTTCTGGAACCGGTTCAATAAATTCAAATTACAAATAGTTCTGCGCTCGGTTAAACCGGTTCCAGTTTTGCGAATTTAAATCGCACATATTATGCAGAACTTGGGGAACATGGATTCCCTTTACTTGCATAGCTTGGAGTTACCTCCATCTCCACTTACCCCTCATCATAAAGGTGCCGCCATGCTTGACACTGCCACCCAAGGTGGGGTAAGCCTTGAAATTCTCCGCGGCAAGCAGTTTTCCCGGATGATCGGGCAGAATACCCGAGGGACCGCCGATGACCAGCTGAACGCCACCATAGGCGCCGGCAATGAGCGAAGGCTTCTTCTCCGCGTGCAGACTGAAGGCGACCAGCAATGTGGTGGCATTCATGCGATTGAAACACTTGTGCAGCGAATCCATCTTAGTCATCTGCTTGCAGCCGGCAATGCGAGCAATATCCTTGGTGGCCGCCAGTGGAGAGTCCGTGATGAAGGCCGGGGAGAGTGCCGAGCCCGACTGATAGATGACGCGATGGAAGAGATTTGCAGGCACAGCTGGACTCAAGGTAAGCACATTTATTAGGGCTGCTCCGCCGACCTGACCGAGCAGGGTAACACGATCTGGATCTCCACCAAAGGCGGCAATATGTTCCTGTATCCACTTGAGTGCCAAAATGAGATCACTTACAGCTGCATTGCCGGGCATCTCCTCGCTCAGGGTGGACAGAAAACCGAAGGGACCCAAACGATAACGCACCGAAACCAAAACCACATCGTGCTCCAACAAATAGCCAGGTGCTGCCTCCACAGAGTCGCCGTCATAGAAGAAATCACCATGCACATAGACCATGACTGGCGCCAGTTCACCCTCCAACTGGATAAGGCAGGGATGAGATCATTTGTATAACATCCCCTGCAGGTTAACTCACCGATTTCGTATTCACTGTCAGACGCAGACAGTCCTCCACATCGAAGCCATTCTCCTCAAGGCTGGAAAACTTCTGCAGGGTCTGTATGGAGGGGCAACCCGCATGCTGGCTATGCGCCTGGAGCACACCCTTCCAGGGCGCGACGGGCTCAGCAGACTGCAGAGGGAAGGGAAGAGCTTTAATTGCAAGCGGAACTTCAGATTCAACGGGGGATCATACCTTAAAACGTTCAGCCTTGCCGTAGGGAACATCGAGGAACTGCATCACAGTTTGACCAGTCCATTCTGTCAGCGTGGTGCGACCACGTATCTTACCCAGACCTGCTAGCGTTGTGGTGAACACCTTCTGGCTTTGGGTGTTCTGCACCGGCTTGTTGGGTCGATTCGGATTGTTGTTGTTCGGATTCTGTTGCGGCTTGGGGCGTTTATTGGCCACGGGTCGCTGCTGCTGCTGCTGTTGTCCCTTGTTCTTGTTATTATTGTTATTCTTATTGTTCTTATTCCTCTGGGCAGAGGCGCTGCTAATCAGCGCAAGTGCCAGGAACACCACCAGAAGCAGCAACAGGATGCTGCGCAGATTTGCCATGCTGAGCGTGTTCTATGATCCGTTCCCAATGCCCGTCCAAGCTGAACTGTTACCCACTGTTCTCGTCTGGTCAAAATGAAGACTTTCACGGCTCTCACTGAGCACCTGGCGGCGGTTCTATTTTGGATGAGTACCCCCTTGTGAAATGGGGTCAAGCGTTCAAGCCGTCGACGATCTGCCTGAAGCTGTTGTCTTGCGATCGCCTCGATCGAGTTCGATTTTTGCCAAGATTATGAATATTTATCAAGTCAAGAGTCGATACATCGTCGGTAACTGTAGCGCCCCCAGGGGGGGATTTGTTCTTAGACTCTCGTGCCAATCCATTTCTTGACCTCTTTGCCAAACTAATCCCGTGATGCGACAAACTGGATAATTATGTTAATTATTTTGATACAATATATACGCGTGCCTGTCGATGGGCGAGGCAGATATAACATGATTTATAAGTCACATTATAATTATCTTATAGGGGTATATTTATCATATAAATATATATTAAGAACAGGTAAACTTTATGCTAGCGTATAACTTTCGTTCATACTTTATTAATAAATAAAACAATCATTGTAAATTATAAGTAATTATTAAAATGCATTAGTCTAGACTCATATGTGTATGAAGTTATAGGTATGATAATGGTACGAGCTTCAAAACAAACGCACAATAACAATTGCATTGAGAAATGCGTTGAAAGATTTTCCATTTTCCATTTCCATTGCCAAAAAGCTAAAAGAATTAATTCGAGAACATTTCGTAAACTTTTGTTTTTAGCTTTTGTTGTTGCGGCAATGCAGCAGAATGATGAAGATGATGATGATGAACAGCGGCAGCAGAAGATCATTATGTGGGGTTTACTATATATGCATGACGAACACCTGACAGTAGGTATATGACTGTGTGTGTGTGTGTGTTTGTGTGTGCGTGGGCGCTGCGCCCACACAGTTTATATGTAGTACAAGCGCACAACCGACTTTGTGATGAGTGTCTCGTTGTCATAGAAACTGGTTTGAATTGTCACATTGCCATTTAAGACTTTTGCTGGCATCATTTGGGACTCCGGTGCTGCCTCGATGGTGCTCTGCCATGTGTTGGTCGTATTGGCACCGACGAAACCCATCTCGAAGAACCATTCCTCCATGATGCGTCCCTTGAACAGAACCTTCTGATCCAGCCGAAAGTTGTCCATGGCTTCGATTGTGCTAAAGTTAATCTCACGCGATACGGCTCGCATGTCCAGAATTTTCACTGGCACACGCGCCTCGTGCTCCACATCTGGGGCCGAGAAGTCCTTGTTCTCTTGCCAGATCACCTTACCGGTGTCCGCATCGCGTAGTATCATGTAGTTGATTTGGAAACCCTTTTGGATTTTGTCGCCCGCACTGAGGTCATCGGAGCCCATGATAAGCCACTGTCAGTGTCACAACCGGTGAGAGTAAGAGATTTTTCGCCTGTTTGCGCGTTATGGCTTCCTCTGCAGCTCCAGATTATATATTTTTGGAAATAAATCAATGTTTATTTTTAATACTAATATATGTGTATGTGAGCGAAGCCGTGCCAATAGCAGCTGTGCCAGCTGTCGTGTAATCGATGAGCAACGTTCATATCGATAGCTCCAATGACACTGGCACGCGCTCATCGATTGTCGTGTCCATTGTGAATTTTTGAAAATGTTAAGTGCGCTTTCTAAATTAAAAGTTAGCTGAAAAATATGGAATTCAAGGCAATTAATGTATAAGAAAACTATGAATTATGATGAATGCTTGAAAGCTTTTATTTAATTAAGGTTTTTTTGAAAACAATTTAACTATTGCTATGCAGAGCCATTTGAGTATATCACTGTTATTAACAGTTTGGCACAATGTTATCTCCTCCTGCTGTATAAATCAGCTGTTTGCCACTCGCACAACAAAAGAAAACATTCCAAAAATGATTATTTTTGGCGTTTATATAGTGAGCAAATCCGGTGGTCTTATATTCAATTTGGATAATAATGTACCAAGAATAGAGCACGAGAAGACGTTCACTTACCCACTAGATCTGGTGCTAGACTACGATCCCAAGAAAGTATCCGTGGCTTTCAACCGCAAGGATGGTATCAACGGTAGGCGTTTCCCTTTTAATTTGTTCTACTTCAGATCTTATGTATTTATTTAATTGATCTTCCAGTGGGACATGTGCTCGTTGCCGTCAATGGAATGCCTGTTAACGGCGGAACGCTGGAGGATGGCCGGGACGTGAAAACAACACTTGAGTCACCAGACAATTACCCCATAAATCTGAAGTTCAGTCGGCCCAAAATGACGACAAACGAAAAAATCGTCCTCGCCAGCATATTCTATCCACTATTTGCAATTGCCAGCCAACTCAGTCCGGAGCCAAAGAGTTCAGGCATCGAGACCCTCGAGGCGGACACATTCACGCTGCATTGTTTTCAAACGCTGACGGGCGTGAAGTTTATTGTGATATCGGAAACGGGCCTAAACGGCATGGATCTGCTGCTGCGCAAGGTCTACGAGTTGTACTCCGACTATGTGCTCAAAAATCCATTCTATTCGCTGGAGATGCCCATACGCTGTGAACTATTCGATACTAAGCTGCAAGAGTTGCTGTTGCAAGTGGAGAAGACGGGGATAAACAATATTGATAAATAAAAATATAGTATATATATATATATATTTTGTTAAGTCTGGAGTTTCCCTATGGGTTTGTACACATTTGTTTATTAGTTTAATTATTTATTAAATTCATATAACATTTGTGTAGGAATTCGCAGGAAATCTGCTATATCTCCTTAGAGTTGATCAGCTTGACATATGTAACGTTTCAAGCTATTGCAATTTTGAACATTGAGGAAACCATTAACGATCTCCACACACTCTTCTTCGCTTTTCTTGTTGTCCGGCTGTCCTTCCTTCCACTTAGTGTAAGGCATGGCCTCTCCGGTTGTCAGCGAAATGAATTTCCCATCTTCGGCTAAACAGTTCGAAGAAGTCCAATACTCCCCCTCGGGCAGTATCGATGAAATCAGAGACATCTCCATGCCGCTCTCCATGTTGATCAAGTTTCCTCCCAACTTGCGACAATTGTTCCCTGCCTGGTACCAGTTCACCTTCAATGAGGCCTCAATGTGATACAATTTGTCAGAAATTCGAATTGAGTAATTATTGCAAGTGCTAACGCACTTGGTGTTCTGGCTCGAAAGGACTACAGGTTCTATTGCAGAGAACTTCGGCTCATCATTGCGAGTATAGTCGGACAAGGCCGGATGCAATAAATGCAGCAAGAACAGAAGGTGTGCGAGAATTAAACTCATGTCGATTGTATTGGCTGAACTGACCATTCTCCTACGCAAACTTTGGCATTTTATAGGTCTGGTCATATTTAAGATCCTGATAAGATTTCAAACAGTTATGTGTTTGTGCAGTTAAACCATGATTGGAACTAGAGATTGCGAATCGCACATATTGTAAAGCGAGTACTTTCCTTTTCCTGTCTAAAGTGTATGATTAATTTTATAAGGTATGTATATATAATCTACTATATTTTTGATAAGATTACGAGTGAACAGAAGCGGTATAAATTCGTTAAGTATCGTTAAAAAGTCATTAGTTCAAATCGAAACAGCAGGATGTGTGGTCTGTTCAAGTTTCTGCTATTGTTCCTTCCCTTTTTTTGGAACTTTGCAATAGCAAATGAGACTCGTAAGTTTTCCAAAATCTCTCGTAAACTCTTAACCTTTTATCTTGATCTATATTTAGTGTCAGACATTCGACAAATGGATAAACAAGACAATGCTAAAACTGTAAAATTGATCGTGGGCACAACCAAATTCCCATATCAAGTTGGTAGAAAAGTCTATCATATTCGGTCCGACTTGGAGGTGAATTGGTTCCAGGCTAATCATAATTGCCGTCAACTGGGCGGTCATTTGTGGAACATTGAATCTAGTGAAGAAATGGATGCAGTCCTTACCATTGCGCCTTCGTCTCGTTATTGGACTTCTGCCAACTGTCTAGCCAAATTAAATGAATGGATATCGGACAGTACTGGAGAGCTGATGCCATACTTGAGATGGTCTGCCGGTGAACCGAACAATCGCGATGACTCGGAATTCTGTGTGGAAAGCATGTACAAACTTGGTCTGAACGATGTGAGTCCCAAGACGTTACGTAATTATATATGTGAGGCAAAATTTACATAAACAGTGTTCTTTATTAATAATAGATATAAAACAATTTTCCTGCTAAATGAGTATTTTCAAATGTAAATTTAAATTGAAAAGTACATATTTCTTAATAACCTGTAGCTCTTCTGATCCACAGTGTAATAAAAGTCTTTATTTATTTTATGAATACGTATATTTGTCGGGTTTATATTTTCTTTTCGGTTTACTGCTAAAGCAATACAAAATTCTTGTTTAAGCTACGAGTTACATACAATTCTACATATATATTCACTATATATATATATATATATATTTATAACACCTACTGGCATACTTAAAATGAAAATTAATGTATTTTATATTCGCACTAATTATGTATGTACAAAAATTTGATTATGTCATATGTACACACTCGCATGTAACTATATATCATTTTCATGTTCGGTTTTATTCTTAATAATGCTAAAACGCACATTTCATATATAGTACAGACAGTTGGATCTCCTGATTACTTATGCTATATGGTATTTGTTGCGTACAAGTCTAAAGAAATACAACATGAGCGGTGCGTGTAGGTTTTCGTTGAATGAATGTGAATATGTATGGATAATTAAAAGTTATATAGTACATGAATATATATAATCGTGTAGTTGATACAGTAATATAGTTTACAATAGTATTGCAAAAGGTTTTTTTTTTGGGACTTTCGTTTCCATATTTCATTAAACTATTACAACTGCGCCCCATCAAGGTTAAGAGTAAGTACACTAAATAATATTGGAAAGAATTTACGGTCTGAGATACGTGATATACATGAAGAAGAAAAAAAGTGATGAAACAAAAAGTAGGAAATATAAAACTCTAACGGGAGGAAAAATACGTATCACAGATACATCATCATACAGTTTCTCCCCCACAATAGAGTGTACAAATTGATTATTGATGAGAACATTCAACATGTTTTCCACTTTGAAAAATTATTCTCATTTTCATATTTGGCAGGAACACTTTGCGGTTGGTTCGTTTCTAACTGTTCCAATTAACAAAGCACAATACAAAATGCATTTATTGTACACTTTAGCAAATATCCTTATGTTACGATAGTTACGATATTCTACTCAGTCGTTGGCCTGTTTGTTGCTCAATGATATTTGGTACGTTTAGCATAAACTAATGAAACACATTTCACACTGATTCGAAACCCTATCAAAATTCATATGTGACTTGAGTGAAATGCATATTTGTATTGTCAATGTTAATCTTCCAGTCTCTTACACCATATTTAAATTGTTTTAATTTTTGTTTTGATTACTTTTTATTTTTTCGTTGTTTGAAATAAAGTTTCAAAAGGCCATTGCCATTTTTTTTTTTTTTTTTTTTAGTTTTTTTTTTATAATAATTGCCAAGCAAAATTATTAAGCAGGCGGCTGGGATATGTTTGAAAGCATTACAAAATATTCATCATTATATATGTGTATGTATAAGTTTTTTGTATATGTATAAACTATATGAGGATGGAGGATGGGGAAGAATGGAGACATCATCATATATGTGAACTTATTATAACATAATTTGCACTAAATTGAAAATTGTATTTCTTTCGTTTAAACATAATATATTTCTTTTGCTTTCTTCTCTTATTCTTTTTTTTCTGTTTTCGGATTTCTTAATGTAAATAAATTATATCACAACAATAGAGACAAAGTTTGTGGTGTGCGTGTGCGTCTCTGTGTGTGTGTGTGGATTAGTGTCTGCTCGTGCGTGTGTGAGTGTGTGTGTGTGTGGCTAATTAACAAATTCAAACTGCACGCAGACTACGAAATAGAGCTAAATATACATACGAACGATACTTATATACAAAACGTTGGGCTTAGTACAACAATTCGAGCGTATACACTCACACACACGCATACCCATGTACACACACACACATACACAGTAAGATACACACGCACACACACACGCACATACAGGCGTTCACTCGGACACACACACACACGCATACAGAAACACGCAGGCGTGCAGCATTGTTCCACTGAGATCCAATACAAGAGGCCCCAAGAGGTCCTCGAAAGGTTTCCTCATCCAGCGCAGCCAACTTAATACTAACTCTTGCTGAGCGCCTTCTTTTTCCTTTGTACCAGAATATCGTAGAACGGATTGTGGCTGATGGACTGCGTCAGGCGCTTGATCCATTCCTGTTGATCCTCCTCCGTTGCGGCAGACATGCGATAAACCGTATGTTTGCCTTCCACAACCTAAACGAGAATTTTAAGAGAATTGTTTAAATACATTTATCTATTTAATATCGAAATCATGCTCTGCCTACCTTGCCCTCGGAGTCAGTCTTGCATGCCTTGATAATATCAGCACCGCCCGTGGCAAACAGCTCGAAACAGTGCGGCTTGCTGCGATCCTGTATCTCGCGCACCGATATATTCTCTAGCGGGATGATGCCACGCGGCTCCTTATCCGTGGTATACTCAAAGTAATACAGGCAATTGTCGTTCAGTATGAACCAGCGACGCTTCCACGATTTGTATCTGTAAAATCAATGAGAATATAAAAGTTAAATATGATATGGTTACAGTTTGCAGCTGCCACATTACCTGCCACCCTGCTTCCAGAGCCAACCCTCCTTGTCGGGATTGAAGAACGTGTGCATCAGATCGTTGCCATCGTCTTGGGGTATCTTAAAGGGTTCGGTGCGTATGGAGTCGTATAATGATTCGAGCAGACCGCGCGGCAAATCGCCGCCGTTGTTGATGCCACGATTCATCGAGATGAATTGCTCAACGGTGGGTTTGTCTTTGACCTGTGCGAGAGGGAGACAGAGAGAGTGAGTGAGTGAGAAGAGAGTGAGTAATAAATAAACTTAATCAGTAGTGTAGACTGTATAAATAAATTAAATGGCCATTGGAAATGCTCTGCAGCTGATATCATTTTCAAGACACACAGCCAATTAGTTGGCACACTCGGCACTCTGTGGAGCGTGTGTGTGCTGCTCTAGACATGACCTATTTATAGCTAGAGCTCATGAGGAGGGCAGAATGCGGAAATGCGACCCCATGATAATTGCTGCCTGACAGGCAAAAAAGAAAAGAGACCAGAAGAGAGCAGAGAATTTAATTCCGCAATTGTAGAACGCGTTTTGGTTTGGCTTGGGCCACGCGACGTACGCGTTCGCGTTCGTTTTCGTTTTTGGCAACACACACACACACATACACGCATACAACTGCCACTTCCTGTCATTGGCAAACACTTCCGGTTCGCGAAACCATGACAGTGAATTGTAATTTGCTGCCAATAAAACAAGGCAAGATAGAAAAAGTGAAATTGGGCGCGATCCACGGATGAAAAACTAAATAACTTAAGATCTTAAACTATCAACTATAATATACAATTATGAGCTTAATTTAAAATAGAACTGTGTGAGCTAATAATATCTGTATCTAGATCTATAACTATATTAAAATGAATCAACTTATGTGGTCAATTTACATTATATTACAAACTAAGTATTATATATCGTATATATAGCGGCTTCTCCTGCCTGTAAACCTACCGATGGATTGTGCAGCGATGTATTGAGCATAATGATGGCAAAGCTGAGCACATAGCAGGTATCCGTATTGGTAAAGATATCCGGATTGAGTTGGCAATAACGCTGCGCAAAGCACTCCATCATGCGATCGATCTTTTGCGCCTCACCGGGCAGGCGAAATGACCACAGAAATTGTCTGCAATGAGATGGGATCAGTTTAGATTCGTTCTATAAATAAATTAGTTAGGGGGGGAACCTACCTCAAGGCCTGCACCAGCAGTAGATTGGTGAAATCGTGCAGGGCCACAAATGCCTTTAGCACATCCTCATTGAAATCGTTTTTCTCGCCAAGGTAATCGCCTGGAAAAATGAAAATTTATGTTAGTTTTAATTGAATTTTCGTATATTTCTTTCTTTCTTTCACTCACCAATTGCCGTTTTGTTCAGTCCCTCGCCCTTATAGAGGAAATGCGCCACATCCTGTGAATCGTGACGCAGCAATCGGTTCTCTATGAGATACTCAATGCCTGCAAGAGATAAAGAGAATGTAACAAAAATGTGAGAATTAGTCAGTGTATTATCAAGTTAATGGGTATATTATATTATAGTTAGCTAAGCTTCAACCCAGATAAGTCAGAAGAGGCACCCCGGAAATGGCAGGGCAAACAATGAGCTACAAACTGCGAGACATATAATCTATCCATATGCATATATGACTTCTATATGTGTGTATCGTCTACGAGGCGCAACATAAACCACAGCAATCTCAATAAAAATGTGTAATAAAAAAAGGGGAAGACAGAGAGAGTGAAAGAGAGGGAGAGAGAGGGAGAACAAGGAGCGGCTGCAATGGCGAGTGGAGACATCGAGACATCGATGTCATTATTTGCCAATCAAAACGACGAGGCTCGGCAATTTGCGATAAAAGCCGGAAAGAAACAGAGCAACGATGAAGCGTGGGGGAGGGGAAGATATGAAAGTAAACACACACACACAGAGAGAGCAAAAGAAATAACGACAAAAAAAGGGAAGGCGAGAAAGTCTGAAGAAATTTGGTAATCGCGTGTGGTTTTTCATATGTATGATCCATTATAATAATAAAAACTCGAGTAATAACGATTAGGGTGACCATGCAACAAATGTCATGTATTTATTTCTGCAGTTTATTGATGAGATTTGCAAATTGTATGGCAATTATGGTTATTAGGGTGACCATATAATACATGTATATTATGGTAAAGTAAATATTTCTCTACTTGCCTATATCTAAAACTGCTATAAATGCAGTTAAGATCATTGGGGTGACCATATACAAATTTTAATTATTTTTTGTAATTTAATTTAATTTTGTTTAACAACCATAGAAACCAAGAAACATAAAGTATCTAATGTAAAAAAATAGAAATATAAATTCAATTTAATTTTTGTATATATCAAACTGATTAGGCAACCCTCGCAGCGGGGCCAACAAGTTGAGCAGATTTCTTCTTCTTCTTCTTCTGCCTTTTTCGCTCAATCCCAGACAGATTGGCTTTTCAGATTGAAGCTTTTGTAGTTTCTTCTTGCTGTTGTTGTTGTTGGGAATCCAATGGGAATCCATATAAACAACAATGACAACAAACCGCAGCAACAACGCCTGAATGACAACAACAATGACAATAATAATGCGAAATGGCAACGATAATGACAAAGGAGTCGCCGCCACATAGCATGGGAGGGGGGAGGCTAAAGTTTTTCCTCTCGCTTTTCTTTTTTCTTTTTTGTTGTTGTTTTCTTTTTTGTTTTGTTTTACTTTGTGGCAAGAGGCGCGTCACACGCGATTAGCATCAGCAAGTTGGCAGTTACCAACTACCTACCCCTCGCGTCCCTCTTATCAGCAGACTGACTGCTTGTGCTGTGCGTTATGGATGGCACATTTGTGTGCTATTAATTTGAGTGTGTGTGTGCGAGTGTGTGTGCGTGTGTGATATACTTGATGTGGATAATCGGCTGATAAAGCGACAAATGACGACCCTGCCGCCTCCCTACAACCTCCCTTCCCTCCCACTCTGTGGACTGTTTCACATTCTCATGGTGCAAGTTTTTAATAGGCCTCGCATCGCGTCTCCTACTACGCTTTGGAATTGAACGCGCTTTGTTATCGACTCACTCTTCCCGGTCGCTGACTTCCATGTGGATTAGCATTTTTATTGCAGCTCCTCCTGCTCCCCCTCCTCCTCCTACTCCTCCTCAACCATCCTACCATGAATGCCTCAATTGGTATTTCATGCAGGATGCGGTACATTCTATCGACCCAGCCCCTATGCCGGGGCGCCCCTCCCACGCGTGCCCCAATTTGGGGCTTGTCAACGTGAATTTATTGCCTTAAAGTTCGATGAAAATATTTGATTGGCTCTCAAAGTGAATGAGCAGGGAGATAGGGAGAGAGAGAGAGGGAGAGAGATAGGGCAGGCAGGAGAAAGCAGGTCGAGAGCAGATCTTGAGTTGCGGGTCACGCGTAGAGGCAAAATATGTAACAGATCCCATTAGTGTCAGTTTGTAGGGCAGCTAAGGCAATGAAAGTTGCCAGGGGAGGGGAACAGTATCGATATTTTTGAAGCTATATATCGAGATATGCCTTCCCGCACTCATAACTTGGGCAGAAATCTTTAGAAAGTCATGGCAGATGAAGTTTTCTTGCAGTCTTGATTTTCTTAAATTTATCTATAATTATATTTTTATCTTTCTTAATAATTAAACGCTCTTTCAATATCTTATCGATATCAAACACATGCTAGTACCGGCTGGTGTAAACTATGATCAATATACGTAATCTTAACTATCCATATTTCACTCTCCAGCCTCCCTGTTCCAACCTATCCGCACACATGTCCATTGTCAATTTACCCAGTGGCTGCCCGCATTGCTGACCTTGCTGCGGCCTGTCAGACGGCGTGATACCCTTCACAGATCTCAAGCAGTTCTCATTGCGACATTGACATTTCCATTTCCATTTCCATTAAATTAAACGCTCTTAGCACCCTCAACAGCGACGCCCCGCAGCGCACACAGATGTCAACGAACTGTCAAATTTTTGGGGGGAGGATGCTGAGGGGAAAGCGAGAGTATTTCATGAGATGAGGGGGGAGGGGGGAAATAAGAAGTGCGAGGCGGCAACTGCAGCACGTGGCATTCACTCTGTTGCATCTCATTTTGAGGCTCATTAAGTTATTAAATTAACGTCGAGCATTGGGGGAAAGAGATAATCTCACTCACTTTGAAGACACCCAATTATGTGTGTGTGTGTTGGTGTGTCTGTGTCTGTGTGAGGAAATTTGCATGATAATTTTGGCGCCCATTTACCTACCCCCCCTCCCTCTCTTTCATTCGGAGACAGCCCAATTATAAAGCATTCCATTTCGTCGTCATTGAGATTTCATTTACATATCTTGATGCGGTCGATGGCAAAATGGAACTATGAAGAGGGGAGGGGGAGAGAGGGAGGTAGGTAGGGAGACCTTCATTGGGTATGAAAATGATATAATTTTTTGTTTTTTATTTTTCAGTTCGCTAATAATGCATATGCAGATGATTTCCCAGAAGGTGAGTCTCAGCTGTTGAAGGTAACGGGGCGTGCTCTCTGATAATGTTAATCTTAAGAGCAATAACCCTTATATCATATATTTATTGCAAAGATTTACCTGCTCATTTATCTACTTTATACTACTTTATCTCATGTACATATTTTATTTATTATATCATCTTTAATAATAGTTATCTAGTATGCCTTACATCAACTTTAGTCAGTATCTTTTATCACATTTCTTTATCTACTTTTGCTCACCTTTCTTGGGATCCATGTTGAACTTTTTGCGTCCAATTGACATCTGTTTATCCTTATTGGAATGCTTGTCTTCGGGCACATCGAGTGCCTCCATTTCGGAAACAACCTCGCAGAGTTCATCCTTGATTTGCTGCAAGAGAGAGAAGAAAAGAAAAGAAATACGTAAATTAAATTCCGTTTTCAGTTGGAACTTTCACGTTATAACGGGGGGATCGCTTTGTATGCACAGCTGTTGGTGTTGGGGATACTCACTCCTAGGGAATACTCAAGTATATATATATATATATATAAATAGATAAATATTCGCAATGCATTTGTATAATTTGCGGAAATCAGGCGACAATTGTTGCGCTATAAATACAACAACTGCCTCAACTGTTTACGGAATGCGAAAGTTCAACAAGATTTGCCGTTAACTGGCTAAGTATGTAAATGTAATTGTATACACACACACACTCGCACACACACACACACACCAGTCACACTCACTCACTTGGACTCGCACAATGATAGCCAGTCACAAGTGCGAATCATTTGCATTATTCCATGGGGCATCGAGTGGCGGTGACTGGCGCCAAATGGACGAACGACCGTATTCGACTTACTTGAAACAATTTTCGTGATTCGTTCAAGTGCTAAAAATACAAAAATAAAAGAAAACACACCGAGAAAGATGGAGGCAGGCAGCGAAATCAAATGAAATTCATAGCGTATTTGATTTAATTGAATTACAAGTGTGGACAATGCGTACCTGACACGGTACAATGAGGCGACACCAGCTGCAGCGGGGCAACAGCGCATGCAGTGAAATTTGCGGTGTTGTCGTGTCACGCTGCCTGCTCGAGAAGTGACAAGCTGAGGCTTTGTTCAGTAAGGTTAGAGAGTCATAGAACTATTGTAGATCTAGTGAGTCATAGAACTAAATACTTCTAGTGCTGGTGCATTGAAATACGCGCTGTTGCCAAACTTCAGCAACGTCGTGTCACGCTGCCAGCTCTGCGCCCGCATTCACGCGGCCTGCTAGAGAAGCAACATGCTAAGGCTTTGTTCATAGTATCATAGAACTAGATTCGACACTATACAGAAACTCTATAGCATGTGCATTGCAATTTGCGCTGTTGCCAAACTTCAGCAACGTCGTGTCACGCTGCCACCTCTGCGCCCGCATTTACAGTCTCTGCGTTTTTCTTTTCTATCAGAATTACGCACGACTTCTATATACAACTTATGCTCGCGTAATTTATATTCAAAGAGGCGTGACAAATTTGTCAAACATGCAATTGAAGGCGACAACAACAACAACAACAAAAGCTACATGTGTATCTGTAAGATACATGTATGTAATGTAAACTGTATCTGTATCTTCTTTATCTGTATCTGTAGCACATTTCAAGCTACAATTGCTGCCATCGAGTCGAGTTCGAATGTCGTAGTTATTTGTCAGTCAGTTGACGCTTCACTGGCGACTCCAAGAGAGAGAGAGAGAGAGATCGAGAGAAAGAGAGGGTGTGTGAGAGGGAGAGAGTAAACCGGGAGCGCCACGAGACCGGAACATATCAATTGCCCCCAGTTGTGGCCCCCGTAGGCTGCGCCTTGCCTGACCTTCTGACTCATTTGCCTCTCGGCCTGCATGCAAATCGTCAGCGGAATTCCAATTAAGCAGCAGCAGCATGAGAAAAACAATTGACAACAACTGCAAATTACCCAGACAAACACACACACAGTCACAGTTATATAGAACTATATAGTATATAGCACATGTGTATCTGATTTTGGAATACAGTCAGTTTCTTCAACAGTTCATGCGATGAGCTCATGCCCATCTTCCCATCTTCTTGTCTCGCCTCGTCTCGTCGCTGCAGTTGACCCCAAGAAGATTCTGCTAATTTTAGAAATGTCTCCGATTCGGATTCCGTTTGGAATGGTTCGTTGACGTGGCAGTATTTCGCGATGTCATGAGGGAATTTTAAATCCGAAAATTTCAGGTAGAGTTTGGAAAACTAAAGATCACAGAGGGACAGTTTTATAGCTATCGCGCTGCGCTTCCGTTGGGCATTAAAAATCCATTAAAAATATCCCGAAAAGAACCTTTCAATTAGCGTAGAGTTTGAAATATGTAAATTTCTCCTTCATCGACTTTAATGATCAACCAAAACCCAGGAGCCAGCCCTCTTAACAGGGCAACGTGTAGACCCCATCGGCTATCTGAGAATCATTTAAGAAATGATGGAAAATTACATAAAATCGGAGAAGGGCAGGGAGGGAGGAGTATGGGGTTACAGAGAGGTAAAGCTAACGAACGTCAAGCTTAAAAATAAACACGATATGATGTGAGAGACAGGTAGAATAACGACGTCATACGATGTGCTGGGAAAGACGACGAAGGTAGAATCAGAATCAGAAACACAATCAGAATCGAGAAACCTGTTTCAATGCAATGCAAATCCATTCAAAAGGGGCGCACACAAACACGTAGTAAAATAAAATAAAAAACAAAACAAAAGACACGATGACTTGATTCACAAGACTTATCAAGAACTCACTGAAAATATAAATTATACAATATAGATATTCTTCATAGACAGAGAGAGATATATCATTTATGCCTTTGTCTAGCTGCTGTCAGGGAGCAAGTGTCGAGTCAATTGAAACTGTATTCAATTTACATGTTTTTCAATGTTTCTCTAAAGTGACCATGGAGGACGTGTGGCGATAATTGAAAGATGTTCGACCTTGATAGGGGGAAGGGTAATAGAACTATGATTGAGCAGAAAAGAAAAGTGCATACAAAACTGGAAATACTGCTATGAAAGATAAACGAACTTGTGCTATAGGAAACACGTTTTTAAACCTTTAGCAAGCAAACTGCAGATTTTAAGGAAACTAAAGAATTTATAATATGGATAATATATGTTCTAAATTGAAGAATAAATAAGTGAGAAGCGCTACAGTTAATTTGATGGCTATAGCTCTTAAATTCTCGGAGTTATAGGCGTTCATACAGACATCTTTAGGTCGCGGAGTGTATAGTGTGTATTGGAATCTCATTTAGATCTCACAGTGTAACTCTAGGGTATATATAAATATAATACTTTTAATCACGCTATTAATCATCTAACTGGAATCCCTTAAAATAAATTCCATAAAGTTGTTCCCACTAAACTATTTAATAAAAATACACGGTACATTCCCCTCCACACAGAGGGTATCTGCGGGTATATCCCCTGTAAGGGGCTAACCCTGCTCATATGTGGTATACCTCGTATACCCCGCATACCTGTGGTCGCCGCAATATGACCGTGTTGCTGCTCAGCTCCGCATTGTTGCGATTTCGCTGGATGAGCGTGCGACAACTCTCGCAGAGATTCGCTTGTTGTGCGTCATTGTTGTTGTTGTTATTGCTGATGTTGCAGTTGTTGTTCTGCTGTTTGCTGCTGTTGTTGTTGTGCTCGGCAGTGTTGCTGTCGCTGTTGCTGTTGCCATGGCTGATTGAATTACGCTCCGATTCACTGGGAGAATTCGAGCTGTCATCGATGAAGCGCATCTCACCGGCCTCAGGTGTCAAGGGGGAGCAGGAACTGAGCATGGAACTGGGACTAACAGGCGGCTGCTCGCGTTCCCTATCGATGGACTCGTTCAGATCATCATCATCGACCACGTCCAGCATGCAGCCCAAGGAATTGGAACGTGTCTTGCGCGGCGCTGGGGGCAAACGCTTCGAGATGATTTCACCACGCTCGTTGAGCAACAATTCCACCGGTCGGGAGACCTGTAGGGTGCGTGTTGTTTTGGTTGTTGTGGTATGTGTAACCTCACAGCGTTTGTTATACAGCTGCGTCTGTGGCTCATCGCATGGCAGACGCAGTAGCTCCACTTTGCGACTAACATCACTGCATGTCACAGTCTCCGTGCTGAGCGTTGGACTCGCCGGACTGGCGGGCGGAGGACTCTCCGCTTGCAGTTCCACAACCTTGTAGGTGGCCACACTGGTGAAGGGTGACAGCGAGGGAGAGCGTGGAGAGCGGGGCGCAGGATTCATCACTTGCAACGGTGGCGGTTTCCCCGCCAGTGTATCCTTCTTATTGGAGCTACGCTTGAGCAGATTACTACTGCCTCCGCCCAGATTACAAAAGCAGCGTGAACACACACCGCTGCTGCTGGTGCTAATGGTGCTGCAGCTGCTGCCCCCCGCACTGCTCTCGCCCAGCAATCGCTGTCGATCATCGCCGGTGGGTGTCAACGCCGTTGCCGCTGGTGAAATGTAGAAGGTGCTGCTGCTCCGGCTCCCAGGCATTCCTCCGCCTCCAAGTGGCGTCGTCGTCGTCGTTGTGCCCGCTATGCTGCCGCTCAGATCGAAGCAACTGCGCTGCAACTGCTGCTTGCTGCCAAAGCTGCCGCCGCTGCGATCGATGTTCTTCTTCGCCTTTGGCTGACGCCGCAGCGAGCTGAACCAGTTGCTGATGCTGGGACGTTTCTGGTGCTGAGGGAGCGCTGATCCCACTCCCATTCCCACACCCATTCCAATGCCTGTCCCCATGCCCGTCGTCGTCGTCGTCGTCGTCGTCATGGCGACTCCTCAATTGTTCACTTCCTTTCGGCTTTTTCTTCTACTTTTGAGTTTTTCCCTTTTCTCCTTCTTCTTTCGGCTTTGAGTTCTGCTTTGCTTCTGTCTTTAATTATTTTGGCTTCTCCATCGTTTCGCAACAATCTGTAAATTGTAGGGTATTTGTTGTTGTTGTTGTTCTTGTTGTTTTAGGCTGGTTTTGTTGCACGTGGCAGTTCAGCAGCAATTTACAAGTACAAAAGATGCGACGCGTTTGAGGTTAAGCTAAGTAGCACAGTGGTGCACAGCATAGGGAAAACGCGGTGAATTCTTTATGTTTTAAATTTGATTTTTCTTTTAATTGTAATTTCATTATATACTAATCTGAATGGTTTTTATTTATAAATGATTTCATATTTTTTATTTTTATTTTATTTTTCTTTTATGTTATTATTATTTTTTTTAAACATTTTTGAGGATTTTATGCAGTTGTTTTTCATTTTATTTACAAAAAAATTTGGCATGTTGATTTGAAATTCTATTATGAAAATATTTTAATACTTTTTTCAGAATTCTCGTATTTTAACACTATAAAATTAAGTTTTCTGCCTCAAAATGTGCTCAAATGTTTACAACAAGGCGACTTTTCAGTCTATCTCTCTCTCTCTCTCTGTCTTTGTACACTTAACGAGTTGCCACCGTGTCATAAATTCATTAGTTAATTATTATGATGCCTACAAAGTGCTCTCGAGAATGGCAACGACAAGGACAGGAAGTGAAAGACAGGAGGAGGAGCAGAAAGCAGGAGGCACACACATAACCTCAGAAATTGAATTTGTTGACATTTTTCGGGTTTCCCATGACAAGAACAAAGAGAGAACAAAAAAAAAATAACGACAGGAAAGAAGAGAAGAGAAGAAGAAAAAGAAGAGAAACAGGTAAGAGGAAGTGCAGACACAAAACAAATTACGCTAATGGGGAGCAGGTTAAGAAGGTGCTGGCGTTACGTTAATCCCAGCGACAGGACGACGACACTTTCCTATCGAATGAGTGTGTGTGTGACAGTGTGACGTGTGTGTGTGCGTGTGTGTGTGTGTGTAGTTGTGTGTGATTTGTAGCCAGACAAACACTTTGCAGTTTACAGGCAGACAGGAACAGGGGGAGGTGCACAGGGAGAGGTCGAGGCAGGAACAAATTGAAACGCACATTCCCTTTTGTGCCTGGCGTTGATTTATTGCGCTTTCTTTCTATCCAACTTTTCTCTCTCTCTCTCTCTGTCTTTCTTTCTGTTCTAATGTTTGCTCTATGCATTTAGCTTTTGCGCCAGGAAGGAAGTTAGCACGATAAAACAGCTCTCTGGCAACTCTGGCTACAGCTCTAATTGCAGGCACAGTGTGACCATGTGTCTGTGTGGGGGAGACTTAAGCTGATCCGCATGCAAAAAAAAAACATTCTTTCTTCTCTCGGCTTATCATAATTTACGACATTTCAGGCTTGTCAAGTACCATACATTTTTGATAAATTTAATATATTGTTACGGAAATTTCCTGGAAATTACTTCAGCTCTTTCTTTTTCTGCTTCCCTCAAGTTTTCTACTTTTCTTTTAAAGTTTCCATCTTTTATTTTGGTATTTTCCTGCGCTCTATACAACTACACTTCAATTTCTTCAATACTTGTCATAAAATTCTCAATTCTCTTGAGTCTCATTCAACACAGAAAAGTTGACAAAGTTGGGTAACTCCCCTGTGGGCTAAAGAAAATGCCACCTGCCACGCCCCCACGTGGGTATTAACAAGTTTAAATAACGAGTAACTCGACATTATTGTAGGAGAGTGTACAGTAGGGAGGGCAGGAGAGAAGAAGGGAATGAGAGGAAAGAGAGAAAAGAAGGGAATGAGAGGAAAGGCTGCCTTTTATATCCTTTGGCGTGAACGTGATGCGATTGCCTAAGCAACAGCAATCAAATGAATTTCAATCTTGATTCTTTTCTCTCTATACACTAAATGAGAAGGTATAGACAGTCAGTCAGGTAGGTCGATGTACATACTCATGTGTGTGTATTTAAAGGCGCGGCAAAGACAGACAGACACACAGCTCAGGTGGAAGCCGCAAAAGACATTAAAAACGTCGAGGTAAATGAAATTTGTAAACAAACTATCAATCAAACAAATGAGCTGAATAAACACAGACAGCGGCAAACACACAGAGAGAGAGGAAGAGAGAGAGAGAGAGCGACACACGCGATAACTACAGATAGAAGCTTCTCAGATACAAGATACATGCGATGAGATACATGTGATGCCTCAAGTGCCGCAAACAAAGCAAAGCAAAGAGAAGCTACGTTTGCTACCTGTAAAAATCTTGGGATCTTAACTCAACTTAGAGTGTGTATTTATGTATCTGTGTGTATCTGTGTGTGGGCAGGAAATGCGCTTTAGTGATGATGCCAAACTAATACGGCATGTAAAATTTTGCGGGTTTTCTCAGGAAACTTTTGTTGATGAATGGAAAGAAACAAAAAAACAAAGAAAACTAAAGAAATTTTCAACTGTCAGACAGTAGCCAGAAAATAAAGGGGGCTGGCTGGCTGGCTGGCTGTGGGCGTGGCTGGCCCGCACACAATTTATCTTGACAATTTAATCTGTAAACTACAAGTACTTCGAGTGCGTCAAGGGAGACGCAAGAGAGAGAGAGAGAGAGG
This sequence comes from Zaprionus kolodkinae, assembly GCA_018901885.1. NCBI lineage: Eukaryota > Metazoa > Arthropoda > Insecta > Diptera > Drosophilidae > Zaprionus > Zaprionus kolodkinae. The sequence goes on along the minus strand of JAEIFM010000247.1, from coordinate 2,053,837 downwards.
CAGAACACTGGCCAACGCCCATGGGTTAACACGTACTTGCCACGCCCACTCGCAATGCAGCCCTTTCGCAATGCTGCTGCCTGGAATCCAATTAGACAATCAGACACATAAACAAAAGGCACCGAAAAACAGAGAGCGCAACAAAAGAGGCAGCTCAATGAAGACATTGTCTCTGGATATGAAACCGGGATTGGGATTGGGATGGGGAGAATTGGGGAGGGGGCTGGAACAAGTATCTATAGCCAACACTGCTGACTTTCACTTTCAGAGAATGCAATTAAACGCAAGCTTTTGCTCTCGCGCTACATTTGCTACTGTTTTTTTTTTCTGGCTTTTCCTCCTTTTGTCTGCGACGCACACACCAAAAGATACAAAAGTATCTCAAGCCACACAGCGTACTACTCGTATATGTATCTACAAGTGCAAGAATGAGCATTGGCGCGGTCATTGCTCGCCGTCTAGCACAAGTCAGGAAAGTGTGAAAAATGCTTTTCTTTTTTACAGAGGAGAAGGGGGTGGAAATATGCTTTGACTTTAACTAAGTTAAGCGCATCTTTTCACTTTTCTGTAAATTGTAAGCGCCTTAAAGAACTCGAACAACGCGTAAGTGGCTCGAAAGAGGACAGAAATGTGTGTAAATACCATAAATAAACACTATAATGAATATCTATGAATGAAAGTGAGTGTTCCAGCTCTAATTGAGTGTCTATAACTATATACTGTAACTGCAGATACATTAGCATATATATTTATATATGCAAGATACATTTGCATAAATATGTCAATATTAAAGATACATTTCTATAGTTTAAACTTGCATAAATGATATATATTTATGGCATTTTAGTCGAAGGCAATTTGAATCATCAACGGACTGTGTCATAAATGCCAAAGTCTTTCGCAATTTTGGCCTAATGCATAAAAAAAAACAACAACAACAACATTGACCATCATTTTCATCATTAGATAAACAAATGCCAAAACGAAGGCCAATGCCGGAAGGGAGGAGGAGGAGGCGTGGCGCCAGCTGTTGCCTTCAGGAAGGTCGTTTCTCAGATTGCGTCAGTTATAGATAGATAGATCTGTGCTAGGCACACGCTGTGCCTACAGCCACAGGCAGCATCTACAAGTATCTGTATCTTTTTACCATAAGTATCTGCAACTGTCTGTATCTTCTTTGTAGTTATCTGCATCTACAGTAAACTTTATGAAACTACAGGCAACTATACATACAGTATCTACACGCAGAACATTCAATTCCAACTCGGGAATTTTTATATTCCTTTTTTTTTTTATTTTGCCAAATTTAGCGCTTTTTTCTCCAGCCAAAATACACACACGCGCCGAAAAAGTTCCGAAATGTAAATGGAAACTAAAACAAATAGCAATATGCCAAATTTGCATCGCTCTCTCTCTCTCTCTCTCTCTCTCTCTCTCTCTCTCTCTCTCTCTCCCCACACTCTCTCTGTCTTTCTCTTGATATAGCCAAATGACGCAACTAACCAAAAACGAATGAACCAAAAAAAAAAAAAGATCGCAAATAAAATAACCATATCCTACATATGGTCAGGCAGTTTATGCTAAAGCGTCACTCGCCGCAGTTAAAACTGATGATTTTTTTCTCAGTTTTATATTTGGGAGAATTCCTTTGTAAATAAACTCAGACCAGTTTTTTGGGAGGGCATTAGCGAAAGATATATGTATAAAAACCAAAACAAAGGGGAATATCCAAAGATATATTCTTTTGTTAATCATTGGCAGAAGCAGGTAGCTTTAATGCCCGGGAAGCTTTATTTTTGGAGTCTAAATAATTTATCAAAATTTAAGATGGTATATTTAATATAGAAGTTATTTAAGAAATGCTACAACTTGTCAAAAATTCGTCATATTTTCCTATTTCAACCAATTTTAAAGCAAGCTACGAGCTTTTCTACATTAATTTACCTATAGATTAAAGACACATGATGTCAGCTTAAAAATAGAAAATTAGTGCAAATTGCATTAATTATACATATATGTATATAGGCGGGGAAACATGTGTTTTTCACGCGGTACTCGCTGAACCATCAAAACACAAGTTCGTTGTCCCAGTTCGCCCATAGAACGGGCGACAAAACAAACAATGGCCAAAAAGAAAAGAGAGAGAGAGAGAGAGAGAGAAAAGAGTAGAAGAAGGGAAAGAAGAACAAAACGGGCGCCGACAGAATGTCTATTTAAATGTGTTTTTAATTAAATGCCTTTTGTTACTAAAAAGAATTTTACAATTTGTGAAAGAGAATAGAAATAATAGTAGATAATAGTACCCTATCTACCTGCCCCTACCTAACTCAAATCCTGACTAGAATTTCACTTGTTTTTCGTCGTGTACTTAGCTGTTTTTTCTAGCCTCTTTTTATATTTATATTATTTGGCGGGCATTTCCCACAGCTCATTACAAATGCCGCAGAGCATACTGAACTAATGTATCTGTATCTTGTATCTGTATCTGCTTGTGTGTGAGTGTGTGTGTTACACAGATACATTTATGCATCAGTTAGAACAGCACACGGTGACTTCTTTGGAATTTCGTATTGTATACTAAAAAGTTACACGCATTTTGCATATTAAACAAAGTGGCTACTCCCCTCTCCCTCTCTCTCTCTTTCTCTCACACTCTACCTGTCCTACTCTACTGGCATGCGTGTGTTTTATGGCGCCAGCAACAGGTGCACTGACTCTCCCTGAATAAACACATTCAATATTCTACATTATAACGCCCCTTCAAGTCACCAGCTTGGCAATTTTTATGGCTACTGTCATCGATCCCAATAAAAAGGCAGGGGGAAAGACTTTTCGGCTAATTGTGCTTGTCATTTTGCCCCTGATATTTATCCCATTTATAAACCAAACCAATTAGTTGATAACGAAGAATTTTGCGCAAAGAATTTCACAGAAAACTTTTCTATGTCAGCGAAAGAGAAACTTTTAAGCAGAAAACCCATTAAGATATTGAGAAAAATTGAGTTAAATATTTCTAAAAGTTTGAACATCTCTCTCAACATCAACATCACAACCCCTTGAGGGCCTTGGTGACACCATGAACTCATTGGGCATGGAATGATGATAATGATAAACTGAAATTGATGTTGCTTATAAATATCTGTGCTGTGATTTGAAACAGGTTGAGAGAGCTTTATAATCGTCGTTTAGCATATCCAACCAAAGCCGCAAACCAGTTCGACCCCAAAAAAAAACAAAAAAAAAACCTTATACGAATATCGTATAATAATAAACTTGAGAATTCCGGGGAGCTTGTTGGATGTGATATGATTGTTTCTGCGAAATCAAAAACATTTTTTTGAGTGCGTTGTTTCCTTTTTTCAAAAAAAAATACGATAAAAATGTGTATTTTATTTTTATTTTTTTTTGTTCGCTTGCGAAACTCGAACGGAAACTCGTGCTTAGATATAGAGAGAGCTCTAAAAATATTTTATTATAAAATTCCCATTTGTTTGAGACTAACTATGTTGCTTATGGGTTTATCAGCAGCCCGCAGCTGAGGCCTGACTTGAGTCCGGAAAGTCGTTGACATTCGTATATAGAACCCGAAATTCACAAGATAAACGTATCGCAGTAAGTCAGAGAGAAACAAACAGAGTTGTAGCTGCTGGCGAGGGTTGCTACAGAAGTAAGGAAACTTATGTAGCGAAAATTTACTTTGCAGTATCTTAGAGATACTTAAGCTAATATTGCAGTAACTTACGTAAAGTACCTCGCATTGTAGCTAAGTATCTTGTAGAACACTTTCCATTTTGCAGAGACAAAGAGAGGGCAAAGGTTGACAGCAGCAGACAGGACACACACGATATATGTCTGCTATATAGACATACATACTTATGTACGATATGTATGTACAAGTATGTGTGTCTTACATAGATATTTAAATGTCGCCAGACGTGCCTTGTCTGCGACGTGATTTGCACACGCAAAAGATATCCGCACTTTGTCTCTCTCTTTCTCGCTCCCTCTCTATCCCTCTCTCTCTCCCTCTCACTTTACTTGCCACTTTTTCTTTCTTTTCTGGTTTCGGTTTCGATTTTTTTTTTGGCATTTCTTTTTTTTTTCGCTCGCTTGTCTGACTGATTGTCTGTCCGTTTGCTGCTTCCTAAACGCGTCTGGCAGTTACGCAGATACACAGATACTTTGGGTCTGGGCAGCTTGTTTATAAGTTTGGGGAACTGTGAACCCGAAAAAAAGAGAAGAAAAGAAGAAAAAAAGAAAATTGTGCCCTTTTGCGGTCTGTTTCTATTTTCAAATGCAGTGCCTGGGTATAGTATGTCTGTGTGTGTGTTTGTCTGGGTATCTCTGGGTGTGTGTGTCTGGTTGTATCTGCGTGTATCTGGGTGTGTGCTGGGAAAGTGAATGGTATCTGCAAGTCCTTGAAAATATCTGTCAGCACAGTTGCAGTTGCAGTCTCTCGCGTGGCGTGTTAATGTAACTGCAATGCACTCCTAAGTTGCTTGAAATTGCGTCGCAGATACTTTTGTATCGTTCACGCCGACTTTTTGTTTATGACTCTCTCGAAACTGACATGCGGCACGACGTGTGAATTTCTGTGTGTGTGTGTATTTTTGGTACGCTTCCGACATATGTTTGGGATTTAAAAACTCATTTTATGTGTCAATGCATGATTTTCCCCGACAACGACATTTTCCACACTTTTCCCAAAACATTTTCCACGAATTATTTCCATATTTAAACACAGTTTTTCCCCACTGATTATTTCTGGCTGCCAGTTGTCTGGCGCGTTCCCATCAAACACACATTGTCATACTGTATCTATAAATATGTATCTTATCTTTGGTCTAGTGATAATAATATTGATTGCCACACTCGGGACTTAACTAACTGTTAGATAATGTGGCAAGTCAATTAGTTAGTTAGTTCGATTACTTCTCTAGGGGAAGATAAAACAATTTGCAGATGCAATAATAGCTGCAGATACATTTGTATCTTTAATGTTTTAATGTCAACAGAAACAAGTCAATTTCCTCGACAAATTGTACAATCATTACACCATAAATTATAGAATCATTTATCGATAAATTGATCAATCATTAATAGAGAATGCTTTTTCCCCCACACTCTGAAATCAAATCGTATTTAAGATTTCTGTCACGAACAAATTAAATTGAATTTCTTCTCCCTCTTTCTCTTTTTGCTTTGTACATTATTCAATGCTGTTTGCCAAAATACTCAAGGTCATTGAATTGTTCTCCCCTCTCTCTCTCTCTTTTTCTTATATCTTTCTCTATGCCAGAGTTATGCGCCAAATAGAGAGACAGACCAAAGATGACTCACACACACGATTCGCAAGACATTCCAATGTCGCCAATGTCGCAGTTAACGCAATTAATAACAATAAAAGCAACAGCAACAATAATGTTAATAATACTATATACTCTGCAAAAAGCAACAAAATATTAACATTAGAACGTGACATGAGTGAGAAATTTCACTGACGAGTTAATTAAGAGACATAAATATTATTTTCTTTTGATTTTCGCCTTTGTTTGGCTCCCTCTATACGCATAGTATACATATATCTTTTTTTTATTGACAGTCCCAAAAGAGAAGGAGAAATTCAACAGGCCAAGAAAATAAACAAAATGTGTAACGAGCCGCAACGGGGACGGTTGTGGCATGTGGTTCATACTAAACAAATAATAAAAAAAAAAGACAGAAAAGGCAGAAAAAACATAAACCTAATACAATGTGCCAAAATGAGCCAAAGCAGTCAAGTGATAGACTAATAGATACTCTAGAGAAATTTTAGCGGGAAAATTTATCAGCTTTGCCAGGGTATTTCGACTTCGTCACTCACTGCAATAAAGCGCAACAAATTGCGTAAATATTATGCTAAAATATATTTGCCACGCCCCTACGTTTATTTATTTAGTTCGTGCTTGTGCTATTATATGCATCATATGTCAACAATTTCATTATTTATTTTTTTTAATAGTTTTGTTTAATTGCCAAGTAGCTTAAGTAAAGCTAAACAACACAGATATATGTATATGAGATATATAGCGGGAATATATACTATAGTACGTACAGAACCGCATAGAGCGAGCACAGACCGCAGTAGTTTGTGGGAAATACGAGGCGTATACGTGATAAACAAATACAAAAAAAAAAAAACTAGAGCACACACACACACATACATAGATAATTATTTTCCCACGTGCATTTAAACAGTTTCACCTAATTACGTTTTTGCACTCATCCCACGTCAGATCGCTCCCCTCTTTCTTCCCCCTCCCCTTCCCCCGCTCCATCGCACTTCGTATCAAGGGTCCCAATTCCCCACGCAGAGTTGGACAGGCTATAAAGCGTGATGCTCTTGTTAATTTACGATCTTTACATGACGCCAAATCGCACAGAGCGCTGTAAATGTATCTGTAGCTGTAGCTGTATCTGTATCTGTAGCTGCAAATGTATCTGTGCCTGTGTGTGTTTCTCCCTCTCTCTCTCGCATTCTCAAGCGTCACTGGATTAGCGTAAAGTGCTACAACATAAATAAAAAAAAAAAGCGCCTGAGCATATAAGAAAAAAACAACAAAAAGCGTCACAAGTTGCACTCTAAAAAATAAAATACTAAGCAGTATTTTTACTGGATTTTCTTTTATAAACGAGCTATTTTTAAAATGTGCAGGAAAATGAAGTGGAAGCCTTTCACTTAGCTGTCTTTTTAGGGGCCGTTCAAGTATTGAAAAATTAGCAGGTAAAGGGCCCCAAAATCACACAAAATAAAAAAAAATGTGGAACTACTTAAATTGCAAAAACTTTAAAGTCATTCTATTCTAGAACTACAACCATGAATAAAATGCTTTACCCGAAGCAAATCGTTTGATTTTTAAGAAAGTTATGAAGTGAGAAAATTGAGGATACTGGTCCTGTCATAGGTCTTACATGTGAAATTTTTGGTCGACTTTGACATGATTTTTGGCTAAAAATTAAGTATCCTCAAAAAGAACTTTAAACACTTGTTTTATGCTATTTTTGAACTCCGCAATCGATTAAAAGTAAAAGCGAGCGATTTTAAATTTTGAAAAAAAATTGTTTTTGAAAAATGAACAGGGGGGACCCTTACTCATATACAGTTTTCAAACAGAAAATTGTTTACTAAACTTAATTAAATGCGTAAATGTTTATGGAACCCTGTGAATTTAAGAACATCACAAATATATCAAACAGTCTTTAAACTTTAATAGAACTATAAAAATCAGTTCTATTGTCTTTATTTCTCTCACGTCACTAAGAACTTCAGCCTAATGGCAAAAAATCCATTTGCAGCACTTGTTGCAGTTGCAGATGAAAGTGCTGCATGCTCAGAGGGATATCCTGTAACTGCTCTAGAGTTGCCACACTTGACACAGAAAAGCAATGGCGGACTAAAAGCCTGTGGGGTGTGTCTGTGTGTGTGTGTGTGTGTGAATACTATGAATACAGCGTGAGTTTGTGAATGAATGAGTCAATGTCTTTACGCTGACTCATAAAAGGGGCGCAAATACTGCACAAAATATCAATTGGATTAAGAGCTTATATAGACAGAAAGAGAGAGAAAGAGAGAGGGAGACTGAGTGAGAGAGAGGGAATCGTATCTCATTCAATTTATGCGAATTTCATGCAAATTTCGTAGACAATTCTTGCAAATTGTGAGGCGAGGTCAATGCAACAGCGTGGAATGTGAAGTGCAAAGCAAAACGCACAAATTGAATAAGAGACAGACAGACAGACAGAGAGAGAGAGGGAGAGGGGAGGTAGAGACAGAGGGGTAATTACGCGTGTCAAGTATCTGTAAGATACTTTTTCTCTTTTTTTTCTTTTTGCATAATTATCACTTGCATGCAAACGAGCTGAGGCAACACAAGTGGTGGCAAGCAATGAGCAAAGCAAACAGTTAGATCAGCAGCAGCAGCAACGACAACAACTTGTTGCAAGTGCCCCAACTTGCAACTGCAGCATTTGTCATCCTGCTGCTGCCAGCTCTAAGTGCAGTCCATTGTGCGCAGGCCTATTTGCATAGAGGGAGGAGGAGAGGAGAGAACTGCCTGGCGCATTGCAGCTTAGATAAAATGGCCGCAGATAGCAACAGCAACGGCAACGGCGACGGCAACGTAGCGAATGTATCTGCAAGCGGACAGCGCATGTATCTGCTAGTTATAGTTGTATCTACAAGTTTGCTCTGACTCATTGCCGATATTTGCACGCGCCTTTATGGCACGCACACACAGGCACACACATACGGGCAGTCACACACACACTCATTACAGTAGCTGTGCCTGGAGGCATGTGTAGAGTAGAGACTCGCATGGAGCATAAATCAGCAGCAGCAGCAGCAGATAAAGCAAATCGCAGTGCAGATAAACTGCCGTATTAGCCTCTATGCAACGCCGGATGTGGACACTAGAGAGAGAGAACGAGAGAGGGAGAGAGAGAGGGAGAGAGAGGGAGAGAGAGAGAGAGAGGGAGGCAGCACTGCCACCTGAAGCAGGCTGCACAGTGTAGTCGTCTTCTTGTTATGATCAGCGGCAATTTGTAAGTCAACATTGTAAGCAAACAAAAACAAAAACGAACAGCAGCAGCGCACTAGCTGAGTTTGCCTTTGTTAGCTTGTAATTCTCAAACGGTTTAAACTACGCAACATACGTAAATAGCATGTTTGCATAAATTATAGAACACTTTGTTATAATTGTTGTTGTTGTTGTAGCAATTAATCACAGAAAGTATAAATGGAGCCAAGTAATGAGTTAATATATGTAAAGGCAAACAAAGAAATAATCCAGTATTAGTAATACAAAAAATCTATGTTACATAACACTTAAGCGTATATGGGTATTTTTTTTCTTCTACAGTTTACCGCAAACATTTCTATATTCGAACTGTTAAAATACTCAACATATTATGCAGGCAAAGGCCATATAAATATTTTCTGCCGCAGATCCTAACTATTATACAAGCTAGAGATGGCAAATTTGCTATGCAAGTTTCTGTATATCAGAGGCAAAAATATTTTATTTCAAATATTTATTAATTAATTCTTAAGCAAAGTATTAAAGTTTTAGATTTTCTGCTTTCACATACTCATAGGTTTATAACATAAGTATATATGCAATAAATTTCAATACGATCGAGCAATAAACACACAAGTTATGCAAGGTATTTGTTATATATCGTTTTCCACGTCAATTTATAGTACTTGCTATTCTCCAAATCTAATTGCTTTATACAATTGCGTTTCGGTACGAAAAACCAAAGCAAAACTGTCGCAAAAACAACACTTAACCCCATGTCAATATATGTGTGTGTGTGTGTGTGTGATCAAATAAAAACAATTACAATAAATTAAGAAAGAAAGGAAAAAATAACAATGGAAATAGAGAAAGAACAAGTCAGCGAGCTGGGTATATACTATATACATTTTAATTGTTTCTAGACAGACCTCAGGCTGATACCATAGTCCAAGTCGAACCCGAGTCTAGAGTCATTGATCTTTGTGGCGAGGCGAGGCGACAAGGCAAATGGTAATGGTGCAAGATGGACACACTCCAGACAGGCAGACAAACAGGGAAGAAGACATCAATTGAGACTGAAAGGGTTAAGGTCACCCGAATACCCTTTCTAGCTGTTGTTGTTTTAAGTGTATTCGATTTTATAGTTTTACACAAGCATTTTCCATATGTGCGTCGAACCCTTCTCTCTCCTTCTCCTCCTCCTCCCGTTGGCTTGGCGCCATCTGTATGCAAATTCCATAGACGCAACCTTTGCCTTTGGCTTGAGCTACGGATTGGCTACGACTTGGATACGAGATTGGATTGGTAGGGGGGTTACGGCACGCGAGAGGAAGTCGAGAATGTAATAAAATTGTTTTGTTATCGTCGTTTTGTTATAATTAGCCGCCTGGCAGCAGCTGCTGTTCACCCCTAGGGAGACCAAGACCAATCCCCTACCAGACCAGACCAAAAGGGGGAGAAACTCTGAATATGACCAAAATGCATTGGCCAACTATTGAGTACATGCGGCGAGACCTTATCGATTTGGGAGAGAAAAGTTTACTGAGAGTAGCTCTTAAGATACCATCAAATCTCTTTGTTAAAAGTTTAAATTGAAATGGAAAAACTTGCAAAACGAATTAAGTGGAGCATAAAGAATTATTATTTATTTATTATACGGTATTTTTAGTTACTTTACTAAGTATATAATATTATTGGAACTCAAGAAAAATTTCTAGTTTCGTATTTAAAATATGTAGCATATTTATTAGTATTTTAAGAGCATCTTAAATTCGTTCTAGCATGCTAGAAAATATATTTTCCTCCACTTTTCGTTGCATTTTCGAACACAACTTAATAATTTCAAGTTTTTCATTGCATTTTCTTCCCCTAAAAACATTTTTCATAATGCACCCGTTGCGCCTCATGTGAGCGAGTGCCACAAAAGTCATTCACACACACACACACCAACACACACACACACACACACACACCGACACACACACACACACTCTTCCCCTAGACAAGGCACATGCAATTAGCCCGAGACTGTCGGCCGTCGTCATGTCGAGAAGAGGGTGTCGTCTCGGGTTGCCTTGCCCTTGGAAAATGGAAAATATTGTTATGAGTGCGGATAGTTTTTATTGTCTCGATAGGCACACACACACACTCGCCCCTTCCCCCATATACCATATTCCATACACTATATACCCGGCTGGGGCTCCTTCTTGTTTACCTACCGTGTTCGGGGACTATTAAATTAATTATGCCCGCTTTAATGGGCGCTGACTCGTTTCTATTTTATAGATTTATGAAAAGAGAGGCAACCCTGCAGCAACAACTTAGAATCTATGTATCTCCACAATTTTCTAGTTATCTTTTTTAAGGTTTTTCGCATGAATATAGTAGATGGCGGCCTAAGGAAGTACTTCGCCATAAATTTATTTGCTCGACGTAATCTTGAAAATACTTTTTTATTATTATTATTTTAACTATGCCATAAATTAAGCTGCAAATGGACATGTAAGTGTGTTTTAGACTAGCAAATACTCTGTGTAAATCTTTTTAATGTAGCTCTAAGCAATTACCGGGAAAGCAAAGAAATGTAGCAAATGCAGCTAAATAGTTGAAAAAACCTCTACTACAGGGTATAACTACAGACATATGATATCATTCTAAACTGAAATGCATTTTAATTGACTTTTTTCTAGGCTGTGGCGTTACGTAGTTGCGCTCGTGCATGGACAGACAGAAATATTAATTATCTGCTTAAAGCATTTTGTTGTACACTTTTTCTATATAGACAAACTGTTTGTTATTTTTTTTATTATTGCAATTTTAATCTGAGCTGAATCGAAATGTGAATAAAAATTGATGTGCACAAAGTGCACAACGTGACACGTGAATGTGAATGGAAATTGAAATTGTGGCAAACCTTCCCCCATCGATCAGCCGGATCTGTCTATATAGTGCATAGCGCGTGCCTGCCTGCCTGCCTGGCAGCTACACTCCAGGGGGGGTTTTCCAGTAATTTTCACGCCTTTTGCTTTCAGCTGTTTGTGAATTGTTTGTTGTTTTGCTGCCACTTTTAGCGCAACACTAACAACCATGGCCAAGTTCAGTCCCGTCTCCCTCTAGATCTCCCTCCCTCTCTCTCTCTCTCTCTCACTCTCAGTCCGTGTTGACTTTGGCCTACACTGAGAAGTAGTTCTCATATTTAGATACGGATTCGTATTCGTGCTTGAAATATGAAAACTGTCTGTGATATTGTAGTACAACATGATACCATATGCAATCTGAAATCTGGGAAAACTCACATTACATACGACAATAATAAACAATTTAGTTTTGCACGCGCCTTGCCCGAGCGAGTCCAAGTTCTACAAGTTTTTTCCCCTTTCCCCTCTTCTTATCCTAAGAAAACGAGTAGCACCATTTGCCATTTTGCTGTCTCTTTCTCTTTCGCCCTTCGTCACGTCGAAGATTATATACTCTTGCAGAGATTTCTAATAACAATTTACATTTAAGTCTTTTATACCTAGAATACAAATAATAATAGTATACAATCTTTAACAAAGAAAACAATTTACAACCCAAGAAAATCGAAAAAATATGCATATTTTTGTGCCCGAATCAGCTGCGGATTCGATTTTTATGTTAATTTTGAATATCCTAATCGATTTTAAGCAAAAAATCAATATCTTAATTTTTTGAAAAATTTCGAAAATTTTACAAGGGGGTTGCATGGAAAAAGTCGAAAAAAATCAAACTAGCCAAATCGATCAAATTGAAATGCAGAATCAACTAAGGCAAAATGCCGTGATCAAAAAGTCATTTCCGAGTAAGAACAAACAATTTTTGAAAAAGTTATGATTAATTGAAGCCAAAAAAAAACCCAATTGGAAACAGTAGAAATAACCCTGAAAATCCAAAATCCCTTCTTGTCCGATTGTTCCTATGACAGTTATATGTTATAGTGGTTCGATTCAGATGAAATTTAGCAATCGAACTCCCTTATCGATGCTGATTCAGAATATATACAGTTTAAGGGGTCGGAGATGCCTTCTTAGGTGCGTTGCAAACTTCTAGCCAAAATTAATATACCCACTGCAAGGGTATTAATATTGAATTTCAGTAAATGCAAACAGAAAAGAAAATCAAGAAACTTGCTGGTACGTGCGAAAATTTGCTATGTACGAGGTCTAAGCAAAACCCTCCAAAAATAGGGGGGAGGATGGATGGGGGTTAACCAGGGTTAAATTGTGAAGGAAAAACTCGACAATGAGGCAAGAAATGTTGCACAAAGAGATCATAATTCAAGTAGGGTTGGGCAAACAAATAAAATAAATTGAGGTTATAATCATTAAAAGCTATGGGAATGAGTGGAATGAAACAGGCTAAGGGCACTCCATGCAGGGCAAAAAAAGTTTATAAATAAATGGAAACAAATGGAATGAAACACTTTTTCAAATGGAATGATTTTATGTGTTACGACATCAAAATACCCTATGCATTATCTATCTACATTAAAACGCTTAAAGAAGCCGGTACAAATGGAATGAAACTTGCAAACTTGCAAAATCTTTAGTTATATAACATAATATACTACTAATGCCTTAGTAACTTGAGAGTTGAAAAAGCAAAATAAATACAAAACTTGCAAAACTTGAGCAAAAAGTTAGAGATAAGCAAGAAAAAAAAGAAAAGAAAAAACAGACACAGTTACAAATCGTGTTAGAGATATCGAGAGAGTAGATTGCATAGTTCTTTTTTCGCGTTGAAGTTACTCAGCTTGAAGAAAAAAAGTGTCATTAAAGCAGGTGCAAAAGTGCAAGAGGAGGCAGGGTAAAAAAAAGGCGCTTGAAATATGCCATAATTATGACTCTCTCTACCTCGCTCCAACTCGATCTCCTCTCTCTCTCTCTCCCTCTCTCTCTCCCTCTCTCTCTCCCTCTCTCTCTCCCTCTCTCTCTAGCCCATGCAGCGCGATGCCTATCTATAGTTTTAACCCTTTCGTATACAACCCTACTATACCACACCCCCCCCTCACTCACCGCCCATGCTGCGGTTTGCCGCGCAGTGGCGACGGTGTCTAGTTTTTCGCACCTGCAAGCGATTAATATCGTTGTGGCGCCCCCTCCCCCTCTTGCCAACGCCCCTGCGAATTGACCACACGTGCAACTGCAGTTTGCCAAGCTGAAAGGGGTCGCTTGACTAATACACGAATTTTGGACAGGGAAAATTGTGAAAATGAAAAGAGAAGAAAAAAGCGACGTTGCCACAGCTTGTGGCGCACGCGTTGCGCATGTTTGTTGACAATTAATGTGCAACACAATTGTTGTTGCACATGTCAGCAATGTTGTTGTTGTTGCAGTTGTTGTTGTTGCTTTTGGGGCTGTTGCCATGGCAGACACACCCGAATAGAGACAGCAAAAAGGCAGCGCATTTGCGCTTTTATGCATTAATTTCCGCATAACTTGAATGCGACAGATAAAAATTGACCCCAAGCAGCAACAGCAGCGGCAACAACAACACGAGCTTGGAAAGTGACCAATTGCACAAAATTCTTGCACGGCAGCACAAACTGTAAATTTAATGAACGCATCCGCAATACCAGAGAGGGGGAGGGGGGAGGGGTCAGTTCGCGACCCTTGGGTGACATGGGAGTGCAGTCAATCGAGCAGAGAGACACACGCTTGCCATCTCACTCTCTATCTCCCTCTCTCTCTCGCTCTCGCTCTCTTTGATGTTGCTACAGTGGCTTCTGCTGCGATGGCGTTGAGGTTATTATACCCTGATGTACCGCAAATTGCCTCTTCTTACTCTCTACCCCCTCTCTCACTCCCCCTCTCCCAATCTTCCCTGTGCTGTCTTGTCTCTATCACGCATTAAATGCATTTGTTGTTGTTGACTTTTTTTTATGAATATATTGGCTAATCATCTTTAGGCGTTGGTAATATCATGTATAAATTTTACATGTGTTCTATTGCCAACTGTAGTTTTGTACATTATATACCATTTCTTAATAGTATTATGCCTTAGGTATAGCATGTTTTATTCCCAACTGTTCCCCTTTTTATGCATTTTAATTTTCTAGCGTATTTGCAATATAATATTCAGTATTTTTTTAATGTTTATTTAAGTTTACGCATATTTCTATACTTAATCAAACTCTATGCTTTATGCTTAGCACATTGTAACATTTAAGATAACGTGTTTAAGGTATTTTCCTAAGATTAGATAAAATTCACATTCCCAGAGCGCGAAAGCTATGCGGGAGTTCGGCTATGCGAATGCATAAAAAAAGCCAAACAAAGAAGAGAAACCATTTTTATGGCATACAATTTCAGAGGACTTTTAATCAAATGAAAAGAGAGAGGGAGAGAGAGAGAGTGGAGGAGGGAAAGGGAGACAGACAAAAGAAACAACGACAACGCATAATTCCAGTGTCACCAAGTGGCACCTATTGATTTTTTGTTGTACTCCTTCTACGTTTTCTTCCTCTTTTTTTTGTCCCTCTGGCAAAAAAAAAAACTCCAAAATATTCGCGGAATCGAGTGAAACGCTAAAAGTGGCCCAGAGAGTCAGTTGAAGCCGTTGCCGTTGCCGTTAGCCGGCGGAATGCCGGCAGCGCGCCATTTGCATTCTTGGCACCAAAAAAACAAAAAAAAAAGTTGGCAACACTTAACGTACAATTTCCCTGCAGATCCCATTCCCTTCTCTCACCACCCCACCCCCCCCCCCACCCACCCCCTCTGCACTTGTAGTTTTCTGTGTGTTTTTGGCATGTTTCATTGGCAGGCGCGCTTAAAATATGCAGCACAAAAAGACGCGCAGCAGGTGGATTCATGCAGAGGCGGCGTGTCAAGCAAGGGGAGAGGGGGGCGGTACCAGTTACCCCCAACACAATTTGTGGCGCTGTTTATTGTGCTTACTTGATAAAAATGCCAACGCTAGAGGTCGCCACCCATGACAATTGTGTTGTGGAACAGAGAGAGAGAGAGAGAGAGGGAGAGAGAGAGAGAGAGAGAGAGAGAGAGAGAGAGAGAGAGAGAGAGAGAGAAAACTATTTTGTGCCAGTGTGCAAATTTAAAATAAATAAAAAACATTTTTGGTAAATGTTTTTAGATATTCCTTATCGTTTTTTTTTTTAAAGAAAAAAATAAAATAATATATTATTTTTTTCTTGTAGAAATAGAAATAATTATTATTACAATAAATTCAAAGCTAAATTAAATTTTTTGTATTACACATCTTTCAAAAAATCTCTTTCTGCAGTTTTAAATATTGCTTAATTTTTACTGTGTTTCTGTGGACTTAAAAATGTTAATATCATTTAAATACTGTTTCAATTTCGCTATATGCCATTTCTTGGAACACCCCTTGGGCTTGTGTGACACATCGACTGGGTGCGCGGCGGCACCCACACGTAGAGAACTACATAGAGAAATACATATATCTATTGTATAGAACTACTGCATTTCTCGCCTCTCTCTCTCTCTCTCTCTCTCCCCGCTCTTGTTCCTTTTTGGCGCAGTACACACTTTTGTTGTTTATTTATTTTTTGGCCAAAAACTTTTGGCCTATTGGGAAAAGGGGTCTGGAAAACGACTCGATATGAGCTAGCGCTGCCGTAACTTATGACCGCCCCAAAAAGGGTCCCTCCCCCCATCGCATTGATGTCTGCTCGCTGGGCCGCATCCTGACCTTTTCCGACTATGATTTGTTGTTGTTGTTGCTGTTCTTGCTGCTGCGGTGTTCTACACCAATTTTCATTATTGGACCCCAAATGAGTTTCGCATCGATTTCGATTTACTACTGCATTATTATCTACCCAACAGTTTTGTTTATTTAGTAAACTCAATAAAATAAAAAAAAGGAAAAGGAAGTTGACTGAAAAGTAAAAAAAAAAAACGAAAACGATAAGGTTTTTATTTTATTTACTTTAGATGATTCATGTTGTGTGACAGCTTGAGATACTATATTAAGAAATATCTACTGCATCTACTTTATTACATTCCTACATTCCCTTTCTGTTCCATTTCATGCATTCCCGCTGCCGCTTTGCAACTTCTGCGCTTTTTCTGTACCATTCCACACCATTTCACACTGCACAATCATTTCATTCCACGCATTTCTCTTCCTCTCGCTCAGCACGTGCTGCCTCTCCCTCCCACACAAGCATCCACCCACCCACACACACTCATTCACACTTTGGTGTTAATTATTGCCAAAAAAGAAAGAGAGAGAGAGAGAGAAAGAATACTCTCTCAACTGTGAGAAAAATCACGCAGAGCGTGTCCGTGCATGTTTTTTCATTACTCACATGGCGCAACCGAAATAAATAAATGCAATAATAAATAAATAAATAACTGACGTCAGAGACGAATGAGACGAGAGAGAGTGTGTTAAATCGCGTATTCTAACTGACAATAATTGATAAAGGCGACAATAAAGCGGAAACATGAAAGTGACGTCACGGCGAACGCGTATTTGTTTATCGTGGGGCTCTAGAAATGAATGATTAATCGAAAGAAGAAGGGGAGACAATTGTCAGCGAGAACAGAGTGCCGACCTTGTTGTAAACATTTATAATCTACACTTTTTTTTATATTATAATATTTTTATATCCTCATCGCTTTTTTTTTGTTTGTACTTGTAAATTGCTGGCAAAGGAAATGCAATAAAAACGATGTGCAATATTTATTTGGCATATTTACATGAATGTATTGGTAGATGAATAACGGTAAAGCGGCGCCCGCTTACAAAATTAACTGAATTCTCGCTGTGAACTTGGTATTTTTTTTTTGTTTTGCACAATTTTCTCACTTTTATTTTTGCTGATTTTTAGCTTCTTTATATTTTTTTGCTGGCGATCAAACTGATATGAGGGCCTTCTTATCGCTAGATTTCTCTCTAGCTTCTTTTACACAAACACTTCGCAATGTACAGAGATATATGTACATATATTATATACACACACTAGTTTCATTTGTTGTTATAAATATTTATACAATTTTTAATTTCACTTTTCTCTTTCCAAATATTTTTATTTATATTATTTATTTATTTTTTTGCACTGATTCCCCTTGAGACACGGTGCCAATGTATTTTTTGCTGCCGTTGTTTTAATAAAAAAACTATAAATAAACAGAACCGCGCGCCGGGCTCAAGCAGCGGCAGCAGTAAATCTTTTTGTGTTTTGGCACACCGACAATAAAATGCGGGATTCTTTCTTTTCTTATTCCGCCGACCAAGCGCGAACGTACCAAAATAACACGAGAATTAATTTTGGTTCTTTTTTTTCGTATTCCCCGTACGTAGTATCTCTGGCGACGACGCGCGACGTGTTTCGTCCGTTACGTTGACATTTTGTTTGGATTCTCGACTGTTAATGCCAGGGGCGTAACAACAACAAGTGTCTGAGAGCGGCAAAAGCATAACATTGCTTTAACATGTGCTGTTTACACGCTGTTATGCTCAGATGGCACTGTTGTGGCGACTGTTGTGTTACAGTGAGCGGCGCTCTGTACTGTAAATAACAGCATTGTAGCACAGCTGATGTCTGCAGCTCACAACAAGTGTTTTTAGAATTTAAGAGAGTCTTATTTGGCGAATAAATTAAACACTTTTATGATTTTAAATATATACATATAGAAATTGGTATATGGAAGTGAATGAGATGTGAAACGTGTGGAAATGAAAACACGTGCCAAGTGGAAGCCCCATTTGCATGCAGACGCCATAAACTGCAATGTTAGCCGCAATTTGCGCTGCTTGCTTGGGCCACAACTTCGATTAGTTTACCCATTGTGTGTGTGTGTGTGTGTGTGTGAAGAACTGAGACGACGACAGGAGTAGTCCAGCAGCAGAGCACACACACACACACACACATAGAGCAACGGTCATTGTTGCCACTCGTCGTCGCAGTCGTTTATAACCTCAAAGCAGACGCCATAAATCAAAGCACAAATTTGCACTTTAAGTGCGCTTTCAATAAGTTTAGCACCAACTTCATTGTTGTTGTAAGTTCTCTCTGTTTGCTTTTGTTTTTGCTGCTGCTGCTGTTGATGCCCCCATAAATCATAATTTAAAAGCTTAGCAAATGCAGAGCACTAAAATATAAACAACAACTTAATGAAGCAGAAAACAAAAAGAAAACTTTGCAATTTGCATTTTAGAGGTTGAACCTAAGAGAGCGAATGACTCATTCACGCAACATCAAAAACACAGCAAAAGTTCAATGGAATATTTAAATTTCGCGATAAAATGTTTTATAGCACACTCGACACTCTCTTAATCAGCATCTGGCAACGTGATATGCGATAAGAGATCAAGAGAGCACATAAGCAAAACGAGGCACTGTTATCTTATCAGCAGCTACAGCGCAAAAAATGTAGTTGAAGAACGAGAGAGACCAGATCGGCCCCTTCGCCAAGAGTCTGGCTGGGCATTAAACAGTTAGAAAGTGAGTATGTGACTATAAATATTCGTTTACGGGAATAAAGCGTGATTCATCTGCGTAATATTCATAAAAGATTCGTTAAAGAAATGAAGAAAACAATATTACTGCTAAAAACTTTTAACATTAATGGATAACATAAATGTACGATAAACAGAATGTTACTTCTAACAGTTCTCATCATTTTGGCAGTCACTGTAAATCAGACTCATTCTTATTCTGTTAAAATTTCAAAGCATACTTTTGGGCTGCCCACAAAATCTAGATATTATTGTTGAACAACTGCGGGATAAATTTATGTTTTGTATTTTTGGCTTTTTTAATTCTTAGCTGTTTTACGCTTTTTTTCTTTTTTTTTCAAAAATTGGCAACATTTAAAAGATTGTTTGCGTCAATTAATCATTACGATTTAAGAGAAAGCTAAGCGCAAAAAATCTATTTTTGTTATGCACCAGTTTTAACTAATGATTACAAATAGATAGAAACAATTTAAATGGACTCGCAGTGGAACTTAATGGATGCTAAAGATCAGACAGATCTTTGTTTACTTTTCCACGTCGAAATATGCCTCGAGGGGTTAAGAGCACAAGCCACAAAAACTTAACCTAACTTAACCCGAAATCTGAACTCGACTAATTACCGAAAAATTGAAACGAGAAATAAAAAAAAAAAACCCTAAGGAACAGTCAAAAGGGAATTCTTCAGATTATTTATGCATTGCGGTAAACGGAGGCAGCAATGGGTAGCGGCGTCACAGGTAGAAGAGAGCCGCGAGGAGACGAGAAGCAGGATCCTCCCTGCAGGGTAAGTCGAGACTGGTTCGAGGTGTCGTCGATTATGGTATTTCGGCGCAGGTAGAGCGCGACCGAGAGAATATCCAAGAAATAAAACCCGAAATTATGCGTAATAATCCGCGACGAGTCGTGGAAATTTTGGAAAACAATGCGAAAGCGGAAAAATATTTCAATGGTAGTCGAAATGCAGAGAAAGGAAACAATTACAGATCTAGAAGGATGTTAAGGATGCGACTACCTACTCGAATCAGTTGGGATAAATTACCAAAAATATGTAAATAACTTGAGAAAAATATTTAAATTTGAGTTGAAATCAGAAATAATGCATATTAAAATGTCAAGAAGTATCATAAATTATCGAGTACCCACTGTATCTTGACCGTGGCACACTTATAGCGTGCGTATCTCTATTATCAGGAAATATATTTAGATTAAGTGACGTTTACAAATATTTTTTGCTATCAAACTGATAAGAAAAACACATAGCTAAAAATAGTAGCAACAATTACAAATGCGAGAGTAGTATTCATTTCATTCAATTGTTTATTCACACGTTTATTTACGCATTCATTTGAGTTATTTATTTTGATAAGCCCCAGACATATGGGGAAAGACGCTCCCTCTTCCTCTCTCTCTCTCTCTCTCTCTCTCTCTCTCTGAGTCAGACTTACCTTGGGCTTGGTTTTCTTAACGATCTTGCGATATAGAAACTTATACATAGCACACAATACAACAACAATAACAACAGCAAATAGATCACGTTTTTTTTTTTTTTTGGAGTTATTTGCGCATTTGACACGCACAATTTGCACGAAAATAATAAACAAAGAAAATATTTAACAATTTATCGCCTGCGATTTTGAAGACGACGCGTTGCGGCGCGTCACTATAGATCAATCAGTCAGTCTGCCTGTCCGTCTGTCTGTCTGTCGGTCACACTGTCTTGATTCGTCTGGTATGTCTGCGGCGCGCGGCACGTCATCGATGACTAAGGCGGCGGGTGAGCGAAATGCAATAGATGAGGGCAACGCGTTGCGTTGTTGCTGCCGGCGAAAAAATATTTTGCATGCGGCCGCACAGGAGCGGCGCGCAGGTAGCCCACAGGCAAAACAAGCAGTTTTCACTCTTATTTGGGCGCCGTAACTAACTGAAATGCGCTCCTGTTCATGCTGGCTTTGTTTACAGTTGATTTTTGGCTCTCGCAGAGCAAAGAGATAACAACAACAACGACGACGACGGGCGACGATCAACAAATGTCACAAACAAAAGTTCAAAGCTTTTGGGCACACTTCAGCATAACGGTACATGCTCGATATGGCAACATGCTCATTAGGCGCGCATTGACGACGGCGAAGAGAGAACAAGAGAGAGAGGGAGAGCGAGAGCGACAGCTTGAGAGCGAAGCCCAAACGATTGTCAATGAAAACGTTAGATCGAAGCGGAAGAGCGAGGAGAGAGAGAGAGGAGAAAAGAAGTCATCAAAAACAATCAAATAAATATGACAACAAAATAGACGATAACAAATTGGTGGCAAACGTGGCAGAATGTGAACACACTAATTAGCCATAACGAAGCAAGAGCGGCAAGCAAAGCCGACAAAAATGTGCGGCGAAAGAGGAGAAGGAGGAGGAAGAGGCAGAGCAGGTGCTGCTGCTGCCGCTGCTGCTGCCGCTGCCGCTGCGCTGCTTTGGGAGCTTTGGCATTTGCACGCTGGCCAAAGGTGACGAAGAGGAGCGGAATGAAGAAGAAGAAGAAGAGATTAAGCTGAAAATGAGATTTATTGTTGTTCTTTATATTCTTTCTTTCTTTCGCACTCACCTGAATCTCGAGCAAAAGCTCCTGTTTTTTTCTGCGCAACTCGATGAGAAGCTTCTGCTGCTCTGGCGTCAATTCTGCAAGAACAAAAACATAACATGATTAAGCGGGTCGCTCACTGTACGTAGTTGTTGTTGTTGTTGTTGCTGCAATTGTTGCTTATTCTGTTGGTTTATTTGGTTAATTGGAACGGCGACATTCCACACACACACACACACGCAGACACACGAGTCCCGCACGCACGAAAACAGTGAGCACACACACACACACACTCGCAGAGAGACAAACACACCCACACTCACGCACACGCATACAGCCACGCGACTGCAGTCGCAGCATATGCGCGCACACGAGGGCGAAGGCAAAGTGGCGACCGCGGCGAAAATAGCTCTGCCAGCAGTGGCGGCCACAGCGAGTGCTGCCAAATCAATACAAAAAATACACACACATACACAATAATTAAACATTTATTTGCTTTTGTTGTTGACTTTCGCAACGGGTTGCACAGCTAGTGTTAATTGGGTTTATTAGTTTAATGTCGCATTTACGGATTAATTCAATTGAAGGCCAGTTTAATAGACACACACACACACACACACATTGCTTGGCACGCACTGACACACACACACACGTACGCATACATGCACACGCCCACTAACAGCGTCGCTTGTTGCTTGCCACACACACTTCTTTCATTTCTCTGTTGTTCTCTGTCGATTTGCATTTTGCGTCGGCAATTCGCACAATTTCACTTGAATTGCAGCTTAAACTAATCTTTATTGAGCTTCTTTGTTTTCTTGTTTACTCATTCCGCTGCCTCGCTGCCTGGCGTCGTTGTTTGTTGTAATTTGTCGTTGTAGTAGTGTGTTTACCTGGCATCGAGAATTCACTGCGCCCCTTGGATATCGCACCGTACGATCTGTTGTCAAAATTGTCCATTGCGCTAATCATTGTGGCGGGCACGGGCACAGCAATCACATAAACGCGCACGAATCACACTAGTTTAACATAATTAACAAATTGCGCCAATACGCTAGTGTTTTTTCATTAATGAAATACAATTTAATTTTTAAAAACAAAAAAAATCACAAATATTCTTCGACTTTTTTCCCACTAGGGATGGACAAAGTGCACTGCATAGCGATGGACACTGGCAATAGATGTATCGCAATGTATCGATAGCATGCGCGAAACCAGTGCTGCGTTAACAGAGCTAAGCAGAGTATGCAGCTCAATACATATTCGAATTATTATTATAATCGAATGGCTATATACGAATGCAGTCGATTCTTTATTATTTATGATGTTGTTTTTTTATTTTATTAATGCAACATTCAAATGAAATGCTTAATTAGCTGCTTAACAGTAGCTGTGCTGCTTAACATAATTGCTCCACGCGAGCACATTCTGTTAAGCCAAGTAACTGCGATTGATTGCATGTTACGTGACCCACATCTCGTGACATTCATTTATCGCCCATCACTAACTTAGACTGACTGCCAAGGCAGCGAGAACTAACCGATTTTCTAGAAAATTCCAAATAACTTAATATCAAAATCAAAAACGCACTGCCAGTCATTTAAAGCGAACGCGTAATAAACACTGCCGGCACCCAGGACGCGTGAATGCGACTATCAACGACACTTTAATACACTAAACACAGCAGTAAGTTATCCAAGCACACCAACAGCGGCAGCAGAAGCAGCACCAGCAGCAGCAGCGACATGGCCAAGTGGGGAGAGGGTGATCCACGCTGGATTGTTGAGGAGCGACCCGATGCGACCAATGTGAACAATTGGCATTGGACGGAAAAGAATGCGACACCCTGGTCCAAGGAGCGGCTGCAACAGTTGTTTATTGACTTTAAAATAGGTGAGTACCTTTCCCCCCTCCCCCAACCCATAAAAAAAATTCTAACCTTAATTTTCTAAAAAAAAAAAAAAAAAAAAACAGAACAAAACGATGTGGAGTGCGTGGTGGATGCGGTGGACAAATGCAACGGTGAGGCGACCGTAAACAATCGCAAAGGAAAACTAATATTCTTCTACGAATGGGAATTGGTCCTCAAGTGGTCTGGACGCCTGCTGGGCAACAGTAAGCTGAGCCACAAGGGCAAACTGACCATACCGAATCTATCGGAGGAGAATGATCTGGAGGATGTGGAAATCACTGTGACCATCGATGAGTCCAATGACGAATCGGAGAATCTAAAGCAGTTCATGTACAATGTGGGACGCGATCGTATACGCCAACAGTTGGGCACATATATCAAGGAGCTGAAAGAGGAATATTCTCGCAATTTGATATTACCAAAGAAGGGTGCCGAGGGTAGTGAATCATCATCGTCCACTGACCTCAAGGATGCGGCTAACAATGCCAAGAATGCGGCGCAAAAGTCCGCAACAGCAGCGGCAGCAGCATCGAAAGTCACCTCCACCTCTAGCTCCACCAGCATCGGTTGCAAACTGGACGTGCGCACCCTCTCGATGAGCGAAGAGTTTCATTGTAGCGCCAATGATATCTATAATGCATTAACCAAACCAGAAATGGTCACTGCATTTACACGTGCTCCCGCCAAAGTGGATGCTGTGCGTGGCGGCGAGTGAGTATCAAGCTCATACTCATACGGATATGATTCCATCTCTATAATGGGTATATACACTCCGAATGCTTTCAGGTTTGTGCTCTATGGCGGCAATGTGCTGGGCAAATTTGAAGAACTGGTGCCAGAGAAGCGAATCCAACAGAGTTGGAGACTGAAAAACTGGTCATCTGGTCACTACTCGAATGTCATCATCGAGCTGGAGGAGACTGTAAGTGGCGGGTGTATTCCAAGAGGAGTACGGGGTGTTCTCTTATTGGACACTCTTTGAAATTCCTATAGGGCATAGCTGTAGTTCGTAGTTAGGTTAGAAGATATTGAAGTAAGGAATATGCATCTTTCTAGACTTAACTCTCTCGATCTTGACATACCAAAGGGAACCTTTCGAGTTCTATAAAAAGTATAGTATAGTCTTATGTAAAGCTTTGTTCTACTATGTTTGTGTAAGAGAAAATTATCTGATTGGTCTCATTTACTTTCTTCGTTTAATTGAAGTTCCTAAAGATCATAATCATAGTTAAAAAAGGAATTTACAGCTTTCTTCGTTATACTCATACTAAAACGCTCCAAAAAAAACCCTTATCAAATTAGAATTAGATTTTAAATTATGAAAACTTTAGAGATATCTCGACTGGGTTCAGTATAGATCATGCCTCTGAAATTACTCAAATTTAACTAAAGGAAACCCTAATCAAATTGGAATTAGAATTTAAAATATCAAAAAGTTAGAGAGATATCTCGACTGGGTTCAGTATAGATCATGCCTCTCAAATTACTCAAATTGAACTGATCCTAATGATTTCAACTTTCTGCTCCCAAACAGTCCTCTGGCACAAAGATGTCCCTCAAGCAGACCGGCATTCCCGCCTCCGAGTACGATGCGATGAGGACCAACTGGCATCGATACTACTGGCACAGCATCAAACAGACCTTCGGTTTTGGTAGTTCGCTTTCGGATGTTTTATAAATTGAGATGCCGGATTGGAGGGTTCGGATCAGCTTTGATCGTCTGATGAACAGCAAAACAAAACAAAAATTCAACTTGCGCGCTCTGAACATTTTTTGGATTTTCCCCCAACACACACACACACACACATATGCACACACAAACACACACACACCCAACCCCTCTCTAGCTGTAATATCCTGTGCGCCTCCGTGCACTCTGTTAACATTTTTGAAAATGGTATTAAAGTACGAGCAAATATCTGTATGAATATGTATGTATGTACTATGTATACCCTGTACGACAGCAGCATCGACATGTACAACTACTACTACTACCACAACTACAACTACAACTATGAGTACGAGTACAGCAAGCCAGTCAGGTCATTTTTAGTCACATTTACTCGACATTCATGCACACACATTTAAAATGGCAAAATAAACGAAAGATCTGAATTATTATTAAATTAGCACTTTCTCAATTAATAAAGGAAAGCGTTGAAATGGAAATTGTAATGAACTTTCATTATACATATGTAGGTTATACCCTGTAATAAGCTGTTGCCAACTCTTCCGAGCTTGAAATAAACCCAATCTGGCGATCGCCCACACAAGCATCGGTGGTTCAGTGGTAGAATGCTCGCCTGCCACGCGGGCGGCCCGGGTTCGATTCCCGGCCGATGCAAATTCATTTTTTTTTTAATTTAATATTTTTTATATAATATATGAATAAGATAGGTTTTATTTAATTTAATTTGCATATTCACTTATGTGCAGCAAAGATTTCCTACAATTCTTATCAATCATAAGAAAAAATTTTCCGATTTCTTGTTCTCGTTGGGGTTTTTATCATGCCCTACTACTTAAAATTAGGTGGAAAAAATCATCGTTAGTTTTTTTTTATCACATTACAGGAAATCAGGAGATCATCAGGAACTTCAACAGGAAATTTTAAATATTTTCATAGTGCTCGATTTATTCGCGTCTGCGTTAATTTACAGAACTGAAACCTTTGACAAAGTGCCTCGTCTTATATGGTATGTTTTGTACTAATACATAATGTGTTACCTATATGGTGGTACATAAGACCCCCAACTTAGGAACCCCAATAACGTAATTTAATGTGGGTCATACAGGAATTTAATCGGAATTAAAACAATTATGTACTAACTATAATCTTTTCTAGGGTGTGCTATCATCTTCAGTTCATTACAAAAAAGCCAAGAAAATAAATGTAATTAATCTATGTATGAATATTCACATCTCCATCTCAATTTGAAGAATGAATAATTTGAAGATCGAATCTCGAGAGCATCGGTGGTTCAGTGGTAGAATGCTCGCCTGCCACGCGGGCGGCCCGGGTTCGATTCCCGGCCGATGCAAATCATTTTTTTTTTTATTATTATTTTAATACTTTTTGGCTAATTGGAAAATAGTCAGAGAATTTTTCACAGCACATAACGCCTTCCAAAGAACAGAAGAAATAGGAAAAATGGAAAAGTAACACGCTTTTATTTCAAATTATGATAAATTAATGGAACAATTTAAAGGTTTCTCACATATGAAATGTCTATCATGATTACATCGGTCATCATTCATTTGATGTTTGCCGTTTACGTACCAAAGTTCGACGCAATCTTCGTTAAAGAAATTGTTTGGATTATGCGGAGACCATTTAAGAAACTTAGGAGCCAGACCAGTTGCCGTCGTACGGTATTCGTCCTCATAGGCAAGATCATTGATGCCAATCCAATACTTTTGTTCGGGTATCAGATGCCTTACCAGTTCGTCAAACTCTTCATGACTCGCGATATTGACAAGGTAGCCGCCCATCGAGCGACATATATCGTCGGCCTTGAACCAGTTGACCTCATCGCTGTTATCTATATGATAATATTTCAAACCGATTTTCTTAAATTTATCTCCAACTTGGGGCTCCCTTGGATCGTTCTCCTTTTTCGCTTTCTGTTCACCGAATTTTTTCTCCAAATCCTCGAACATGGCCAAAATGTTCCTATTCAGATTGACACTCTGATCGATCTGCTGCTGCAATGCCTGAAGTTTTGGCTCAAAGAACTTTTCCAGCAACTGCATTTGTACCGCCCCGAACTTTTCCAGATTAGGCTCTTGCTTGGCACATTGATCGACCTTTTCCTGCAGCACCTTCACTCGTTCTACCATGGGATTTAAGGCACTTAGACAGTACCCACCGCAGTTCGAAGCTACGGGGATCTGATTCTCATCGCAGGCCTATAGACAAAGCAGGCTACATTATATTGTATATGTTACTTGGGTTAGTCCAAAAATTTACCGAGAGGCTGGACTGAATCGAGAGAGCTGCGATCAGGCATACAATCTGAAATATTCCCATGTTTCGTTCCCGGCTCGAGTGTTTTTCAAAACTGAGACTTCGAATCGAAATCGAAAGATTTATATACCGAGATTTATATATATATATACATATATATATATAGCTTACGAAAATACTTTAATAGCTAGCTTGAGGGATTTTCCAGAAACATATAATATGTTATGCTGTTATCAGTATAAATATATATATGTATAAATAAAAGCGCAGGGAGTCTTCGTTAAGAAACGAACGAATTTGACATATAATTTCCAGAAATTCCCAAAAAAAAATATCGTCTATTTTATTATCTCTTAGCGGCATAAAAATACATATATTAATAATATTGTGTAGATTATAAATTCTTAAATATACATAATCTACATGCATATGTAGAGGGGCTTGAAAAAGAAAGAAAGGCAATAAATTCTAAAGGTCTCAATGCATTTAGTTTCTATTTATAGAGCCATAAATTCTCAGATTGTTTATAAATTTATTCTTTATCAATTCCAATTTACTATATCATTTATAGGCTATAAATAGATACTTGCATAAGAAGCAGATCTCTGCTGAGTGAAGATTTTGACAAGGTCTTCGCAGAAGCATCGGTGGTTCAGTGGTAGAATGCTCGCCTGCCACGCGGGCGGCCCGGGTTCGATTCCCGGCCGATGCAAATACATTTTTTTTTTTAAATTCTTTCTATATATATTTAGACATATTTTTTTCCTGCTCAATATTTTATTCGACGTAGCTAATTTGCAGACTCACATATATACAATTGATATTTACTACAGACATTATCATTCATAAGGAATTGGATGTAGTAGTGCAGTTCGCCACAATGTTCGTTACCGTTGCTATTGCTGGGGTTACCCTTGTGCCAGTTAAGATACTTAGGTGCCAGACCATTGGCTATCGATAGGAAATTGCCTTCAGTAGCCAGATCATTGAGATCGATCCAATAATTCATAGATGTCTGCAAATGCGGCAGCAATGCATTCAGCTCAGCCTGACTCTGGAGACTGGCCAGATGAGAGCCCAGTGCCAGACATTTCTGAACTGCTGCAAACCAGTTGACCTTTTCGTACTGCTCGATATAATAATACTTAGATCCTATTTTATTGAACACTTTTTCGGGCTTATTTTTTCTTATTGAACTCGCCGTATTGCCCTGAATCGATTTTGCAATATTATCGATTTGTGTCTTTAACGTTATATTCAATGTCCTAGCTAGATTATCGATTTTTTCGTCTTCGTTTTTAAGATGTTTCTCTACACTATCGAGTTTTTCCAACGTCTTAGAGTTTAGTATCTCATTATGTCCGTCCACCTGTTTCTGCAATGCCATTGTGTGTTCCAGTATTATTCTCACTGCTTGGAAGCAATAACTACCGCACTCGGCTTCCATTTCGGTAGACAGACCGCAGCTCTACACAATTAGAATTGCAGAAATTCTCTATGTTTATTTCATAGATAACTATGTGAGCCAACTCACCGAAAGACTCTTGCAAGGCACTGCAAGAGCTGTGAAGAGAAGCGTGATTGCAATAATGTTCATCATGATGGTATGATTATTGTTTTTGAACTGAAAATTCCCACTGAGAGAAGAACACATCTTATAGGTCTCTATCTATCGCATTGAATTAATACAGTCTGCTATCAGCAATTATAAAGAAATATACCATGTATTATGTGCAGCAATCAATTATTTACTGCGGTTATTAGCCTCAAGTCATATATATTTTAGTATAATAAAAAAAAAATAAAATATATATATTAATCGTTAAATTAATCAATTACTGTTTTGCACATTGATTCTCAGAAGCATCGGTGGTTCAGTGGTAGAATGCTCGCCTGCCACGCGGGCGGCCCGGGTTCGATTCCCGGCCGATGCAAAATTATTTTTTTTTTTTTAAATGTATTATTTGTTATAACATATTGATAAGACAGGTTTTATTTAATTCAATTTGCATATTCACATATATGTATACAGTAAAGATTTCCTACAACTGTTATCATTCAAAGGAAAACCACTGACGCTATGCAATAATAATCTTTTGATTATCAGGGATCATCATCTGGCTGTATTTTAGTTTAAATATTAAATAAAATAAATATATATGTATTTGTTTCATGTTTTTGTTTATTTATTTTTATTTTTTTTTGTGAATTCAAAGACAGCAACGTAATTAATAATCGGGTTCGCAAATATACCCACTACGCACCATACAATAATTATCATTCAAACCGTGTGTACCGTTGTGCCACCACAAATCGCAACAATTTTCCCGATTTTCGGCATTATTGGGAGGACCGAAGACCCAGTATGGGTCTGGCCGGCAGACCAGTGGCTATCGATAGAAATTCACCCTCAGTCCCAAGATCATTGAGGTCAATCCAGTAACTCACTCCAGCATGCAAATGAGGCAGTATTCCATCGAGTTCATCCTCACTCAGAATACTAACCAAATGTGCACCCAGTGCGATACATTTGTGAGCTGCCTGAAACCAGTTGACTCCATCCGAATGCGCAATATAATAATATCTTATTCTGCAACACCTTCGAGTAATCAAGTATGTGTGCTACTGTCTCGAAGCAATAGCTACCGCACTCGGTTTTCATTTCTCTGGACATTTCGCAGTTCTACGGAAAGAATCCTTTCGGAGTTTCACACTTTTTTTAGAGAGAGAGAGAGAGAGAGAGAGAGAGAGAGAGAGAGAGAGAGAGAGAGAGAGAGAAACTCATCGCAAGACTCCTCTGCACTGCGAGAACCAGAAGAAGAGCAGTTGCAGCTGTTTGCATCAATATGATTTGAATATTGAAATTTTTTCACAGCTCCCATATTATAAACATATATTATATATACAGTATATCAGTAAAAAAAAAATGTTTGTTTATTTTAATTTTTTTTTTGGGGTCATAAGTAGTGTCTGATTTCTTATCTCAAGTCTGTTTTATATACATATACATATATGTCTAGACTTACGTCAAACCTAAAGTGTGAATATTTTGCCACCCGCCCCACCCAAGCATCGGTGGTTCAGTGGTAGAATGCTCGCCTGCCACGCGGGCGGCCCGGGTTCGATTCCCGGCCGATGCAGCTAGAATTTTTTTTGTTTTTTATATATATATATATTTCTTAAATGTTATATATTTATATGATTTAATTAGATTAATTGTTCTATTTATGCGTTGCCAAATGCGCTTGATACTCCCTAAAACTGTTGCTCCTGAAGATGCTACTCGCCTCGTGCTCTGCACACGCGGCACATTCGTAGATGAACTTGCCGGGATGTTTGCCCGTCTTTACGATGTGCTTGCGAAGATTATCGAAGCTGCTGCACTGGAACTCACAGTGTGGACACTGGTGTGGCTTCTCGCCGGTGTGGCGGAGCATATGTCGCCTTAGATGGCCCTTGATGCGGGCCCTGAAGTCGCATTGATCGCACGAAAACCATTTGCTGCCAGCGCTGTTGCCCTCGCTCAGTTCCTGCTCTCCGGCTCTCACATGCGATTTAAGGTGTCTGAGAGAGAGAGAGAGAGAGAGAGTTAGTGAGTGAGAAAACGAACTTTGCGAGGCCATATTTAAAATCTTAAACTCGATTAGGTGGTAAATTCCAGTGGCGGCGACTCTGTCCATGGAACTAATTGCTAATTTCGCATTCGAATCGCACGCCCGAAATCAAAATGCGAATAGGTTGGCAGCCTGTGCCGGCCTGCCTGCCTGCCAGAGTTGCCAACGACTTTTTTTTGGTACACAAAAAGTACCCCTGCCTAACTGCCTGCCTGCCTGCCCGCCTGCTCTGTAGTTGCGCGGGTGAGGATGTTCGGACTGGAGATGTAGATCAAGCGGCTTGTGGTAAACAAAAAAAAAACCGATTGGGTCAAGACGAATACGCTGTGCGCTGCAAGTGCAGGAGAAAAAAGAAGTAGGCGTGGCATCGACAAATTTGAAATAAATTTCATATTTAATTTAATATTTTTTTCAAATTTCCCGATGCTACGCCTACTTTTAATTTTTTTTTGCACTTGCAGCGCACGGCGTATTCGTCTTGGTATACATTTGGTGTCTCTAGCTTATATGGTATAATGGCTAAGATATTAATTTTTTAGAAGGGCTATTTTTGCCGAACGAGAATATATATAGTTTGTGTGCATATACGTATGTATAATTGAAGAAGCTAGGTAAACATTTTTAGTAAGTGTAGGTGATAAAAATAATTATATTTTACACTGTTTATAAAAAAAATATATACATATATACATTATTTATTTTCATAGAAGTTTCTAGTAATTGAAAATCTGCACAGTTGGAAATTGTTCATGAGGTAACTACATCCGATCTGAAAGATTTATATATTTTCCTATGCCATAATCCTATATAACATATATATATTTTTTATTAATAGTAGTTTCCAGTAATTGAAAAATCTGTACAGTTGGAAATTGTTCATGAGGAAACTACAGCCGATCTGAAAAATTCCTCTCCGTTTCTATGCCATAATCCTAGAACAGCTAATGTACCGCAGTGTAGGGTGCATCACACAGTTACGCGCCTTCAATTACGAACGATTCCCCAGGCCTGGCTGAGGAGTTGAGTTGTGCCCAGAAGCAAATTGCGAGATCTTCAGGCTGGGTGACTGTGTGTGTGTGTGTGTGCGAGTGTGTGTGTGTGTGTGTGTACGAGTGTGTGTGTGTTGTGTCCACTCCAGTTATCAGCTACTGTCCAAAGCGAAGAGTCACAATTAATTGCCAATGTTCTGCGTGGCCGTCGCCGAATTGGAATCTGTGTGAAATCTCAAGCAAAACTTGCAAGACCGACGGGCTCCATGCGCACTCGGTAGGCTTAATTAGCGGCGAGTAATGGACAACAACGACACACACACCTACACACACACACACACACACGCACACAGTGTATATGCATCGTGTCTTGCCACAAGTTGTAGGAGTTACCCAGTGAAAACCTTTGAGGCAACCGACACAAACAACGATCGAGCCAAAACAAGACCGAAGTCTCTTTGGAACAGACCGCTCTCTGCTATTGTCACTCTCTCTCTCTCTCTCTCTCTCTGTCTATATCTCTCTCTTTTTGATAGCTTCATTGCAAATTTTGGGGGTTATTTAAGTACAGGGTATAACGTTAGGCAGGCAGGTACAAACTACATATTAAAAAAAAAAAACTCTAAGAACTCTTTCAATGAATTTTGAAGAGAATATAAAATGTATTATATCTTATATATATATAAGATTATATATGTATAAGATATATATGCCATATATGTATATCATTCTACCTGAATATCTATAAATCAGAGTTTATAATTAGAGCTAGAACTAACAAATTTCCTGCCTTTTTTTTACAGCTCAAACTCTCTCTCTCTCTCTCTATCTCTCTATATAATAGTTAAGAGGCCTATATGATAAATGTAGCTGGTAAGATCAGTGTGCTTAGTTTGAAGTTTTTAAAAATTTGTAATCTATATGCTGTAAATATCTTAAACAAAATATGAAATAAACTATATTTAAAGCTTTCCTATCAATTGTATAAGGTTTTTCTTGTTCTTGTTCAATATTCAAATTCGATGATCGTAAATGCAATGCGAGGAGGCAACACAACTGGATTCACTCACTGTGTGTGTGTGTGAGTGTGTGTGTGTGTGTGTGTGTGTGTGTATTGCAGATTGCACTGGGGCGGACAGCTGCACAGTGGCAGTGGCAGTTGCAATTGGCCCTGAACGAGCCAAGTTGAGCAGGAGCAGGAGCAGGAGCAGCAGCAGCAGCAGCAGCAGCAGCAGCAGCAGCAGCAGCAGCTACTGCCGCCTCGTCGCTTTGGAAATATTACAAGAATTCAATGGGGATATCAAAGGCGATCGATAAGTCACGATTTTCAGTTACGGCTCTCGGGCAGCTCTGCTGCTTCTTCTTCTCCTTTCGAACAACAACAACAACTGTTGCTGCCGTTGCTGCTGCTGCTGCTGCTGCTGTTGTTGCTGCTGCTGCTGTTGTTGGCAATGTTGCTGTTGCTTTCATCAATTTATGCAATTGCCGTTGAAATTCTGCAATTATGGATGACATTTTTTTTTTGCTCTCTTCCATTTGCATTTTCAATTCTTTATTTATTTTTTTTTTTTGTGGGGAGACTGTACTAAGTTTGGTATATATAGTCGCTCGATTATTATTATTGGCTTCAATAATATGATGATATTTGAGTAATATTGATAACTTGGGAAAATGAGTGCTATAAATTGTGCACTGATAAGCATGATGAATACACACACACATATACATCATTATATTATTTTACTCATTATCAGTCTATAAGTTCATCAATGAAAGCAATAGGTTCGATCCATAGATCATTCGAGCCGTAAACGTTGAAAGAAACACAATGAAATTAATATTGTTGGCACTTTTCGTTGGGAATATAATCGTTCAAGGTGTCAGCTTGGTAAATACCCAAAAAAAAAAAATACCATGAAAGTGAAAAAGTAAAAAAAATAATAAATACTATACTTATCTTACGTGTAACCTAATAGAACTGTGCGGATATATCCGAGGAAACGACTTGTGGATCTTATTGCTTTCAAGCATTATTACCGATCTTAAATCAAACAACGAGTAGGCCGATCGATGATGATAAACTCAAAATGGATGCCAGTGTGTCTCTAATGGTGCAGCAGAAATTTGATGAGTATGAGAAGAAAATGGAACGAAAACTGAATGATCTAGTATGTGAAAGAGATGAGAAAAAAGAGAAACTCATTGTCGAACCATTTGAGAAAATCGGTTCAAAATATTATTATATCGATGAGACAATGGCGTTAAACTGGTTCAGTGCAGTAAATCAATGTACTCGTCTGGGTGGACACTTGGCCACGTTAGCTAGTGCGGATGAGTTGAAGGCAATTAGTGAAAAACTAAAAAAAAGATTTTATTGGATAGATATAAATGATTTGGGCAAGGAGGGTGAATATATTTCCATGACATCGGGTCGCTATCCAAACTTCAAAAAGTGGATGCCAGGGGAACCGAATAATGCGGGTAACGGTGAGGATTGTGTAGAGCTGCGAAATTGGAATGGAGCTTGGGGTATGAACGATGATTGGTGTGATAAGCAAAAAAACTATATCTGTGAGAAGACTCTCTGAGTAACTTCATAATAAATAAATAAATGTGCATTTTCTACTACAGCTTGTTTTTCTTATTTACATATATTATATATTGTATTTATTTCAGTAGACTTACCTCTTCAGATGAAGCTCACTTTTTCCCACATAATTGCAGTTCTCGTGGGGACAACCATGGCTGCCCTTAGCATGTGAGGATAGATGGGTTTTGAGGGCCTCTGGCGTAAGGCCCGCATATGTACAGTTCTCGATATTGCAGCGAAAACGTCGTTCTGTCTCGATGTGACTTAATTCGTGTTGTTTCAGAGAGTATCTGAAAGCCGAAGAATAAAACAGAGATAAGAAATTAATACAGAGAGAAGAGAGAATGGAATGACTAATAGAGAGAGAGAGAGAGAGAGAGAGAGAAGGAGAGAGAGAGAGAGAGAGAGAGAGAGAGAGAGAATGAGCTTGACTTTTGACTTCATAATCAATATTTTAATAATGCCCTGTATTTAAAAAGAATTTAAGGTAGATTAGACGGGTATATAGTGCCAAGTTGGGTTTAAATTATCATCGTACTAAAAATAAATAATATATAATTTTTTTTTATGCAAAAGTTTAGAGATTTAGATTTGAAAACTAAAGAAAAAAATTGTTTTAGTCGAAATTTTCATAAAAAAAATCCAAAACTATTTTTTTTACCTCTAAGAAATTTCGGACTTGATTCATTTTTTTTTTTAAATGTTGTACAGGGTATTCAAATAAACATTACTTGTTTTTTTTTTTTGGTTTTTGCATTTTATTTGAAATTTTTTAATTACATTAAATCAAAGCTAAAGTAATTCGAACCAAAGTCACGTTCAATTCACGTCTCCGAGGCACGTGCAGTGACCAACCGAATCGACCTAGACCATGTCCACATCCACAACCTCATCCACACAACCCCGACTATGTCCCTGTCCATGTCCATGTCCAGGGCCACTCAAAAGAGGGCTAGTCGGGCTTGTCGGACCACAAAGCCGAATGCAAACTCGTAGGCAAAACTTTTGTGCACATCAATTACGGATGCTAATTAATCGGAACAGCTGAGAATCGTTCTCGTTCATGAGGACTTTAAATAAGGTCGGACATTTGTTGGCCTTCCCCGTCCTCCCCCCATACCCCATTCTTCTTCTACTTCTGCTTTAGTATTAATAGAAAACAAGAGGACACTTTAAAATAAATTTAATTGGGATACTTTGGGTAGGCTCTGGGTCGGGGAAAATATCGGAAAAGATTGTATAAAAATACATATAAAAAAATAATACTAGATAATAAAAAAAAACATCAAAATTTACGTAGCAAAACTTTATAATTCAAAAAGAAAACTCTGAAAAAGTTTCTAAGTTCTTAATAGATAAGAGAATAAATTATCAATAAATAATAAATAATAGTAAATAATAGTAAATAATAATAAATAATAATAAATAATAATAAATAACAATAAATAATAATAAATAATAATAAACAATAATAAATAATAATAAATAATACCAAAAATCTTTTAAGTAAAATCAATTGAGAAAACTCTCAGAAGGAATTCAATAATGTCTTCAAGTCTTCAAAGAAAATTTACCGAAAATGTAGGAAATTTACGAAAAAAATATAAACTTAAAGAAATAAATCCCCATAGACACCCAATATAATATCTAAGCCAGACTAACTATATAGTTAATATGTGCTGGGGAACTAAGTGCTACGATTCGCATAAATATTCAGCGTGTTAATTTCCGTTTCTCATTCGGAATTTATGCAACGTTTCTGGCGGGGGCTACAGAAAAAAAGATTCTTCTTAATAATGCGCGACATTAACAAAGTTTCAATCTTTAATCTAAATTCCTTCTAACGGCAGCAACGGCGACGGCGACGGCAAAGAACAAGCAATACCTGCGATATGGCAAAAGGAGAGGAAGATGTAGGCGGGGCGTGCTGCTGCTGTGGGCGTGTCCTGCTGGGGTGTTGGGGACATTGTCATGCATTTCTAATGATGCCGTCGCGTGGGCGACAACAACAACAACAACAACAACAGCTGCGTTGATATGTGAAATGTCACTTTGTATGGAGTTTGAATAGCAACGACAATGACAACAACAACGACGACGACGACGACGACGGCGACGGGCTGATGGGATAGTGGGAGTGGGGGCGTGGCAACGTGGTGTGTCCTGATGCAAGTCGATGCTGCCGTTTGAGACTTGACAAAAGGATGCCATTTCACCTGCAGGAGTTTGCCGTAAATTGTTGTTGCTGTTGCTGCTGCTGCTGCTGCCGGCGCCATTATCCCTGTGCACGCCAGCAACAGCAACAGCAGCAACAGCAGCAGCAACAAAGCGAATTAGATGCAACAACAAAATTATCTTTCGCTTCGTTCGTTGCTTCAGTTATAACATTAACTTTTATTTGCCCAACTGCATTTTGTAATCCCCAGCACCCACCCCAAAACCCTATCTAGCTGCGCCCACTTGGGACATACCTCTCTTTTTTTCACTCTCTCTCTCTTTCTCTCTCTTTCTCTCAGTATCTGCTCTTAGTACTTATTGGCAAAGACATTAGCGTAAATTGAATTGATTGTGAGAGCGCACAGCTAATTGTCAGGCCAGTTTTATAGCACGTTTATGGCATGTTTATAGCAAGTTTATATATATATTTCTAATTTATTTTTTTGATTTTTCTTGAGCTTTGGAGTTATATTTGACATTTCAAAAGTCTGAGAAGCTTTTAAAAAACAATTTAAAATTATATGTATATAGTTTCTTGTTCAGTAGCAATTTTATAGCAACTTATAAATTGTTGTATTGCTTTTTGTGGCCTTTGAGTCAGGTGTGATATTGTATATGGCATTGTAGCTTTTAAACACTATTTAAAACTATATGTATATAGGTTCTGGTTCATTATAAATATTATAACAAGCAGATTATAGTAATTACACATATATTTTAAATCTATTTCTATGCATTGAGTAAAATTTGGCATTCAAAGTGGCTAAAGAGCTTACAAAAACTTTTAAAAGCTATATGTGTATATGTTCTTGTTCAGCAGCACAAGTTGCAACGATTTGAACGTCAAGTCTTTTCAATACGATCTGTCTTTTATATGCCAAGGATATAACAATATCGACAGATCGAATTTTTAGCTATACCTCTTGGAAACCCCCCTGCTAAGCTGTTTATAAGCCCAACTGTCTAACTGTCGCAGCATTTAAAACCTAAACACGTCTCTTCGATGCTTATGTGAATTGCGGATGCGAATGCGGATGCAGATTGCGAATTTCGGATGCGAATACCGATGTTGACTATATACTATAGTATTATATTGTACAATGCGATTAGTTGACGAAACGTTTCACGCCTTGCGACGAAAACTTTGCCCTTTTGTTCTGCCGGCAAGGCGTCACCTGGCTGGGCGCAGGGGGCGTAGTCTCTGTTTGCCCTCAAGGTGCTGCTGCCTGCCTGGCTGGCATCAAAGTGGAGCTGGAGCTGGAGCAGCAGCTGCACGCGGCAAAGAAGCTGTTTGGCTTTGGCTGGCGGGTGTTGTGTCAACTTTTGCACGCCATCCATTAGCAGGAACCTGACTGTGGATATGGGTGTGGGCGTGGCATCCAAAGGACGACAGCAAAGACGGCGGCGGAAGCCCAAGATGCTGAGCAAACATGTCGCGGGTGCGGCAGGTGCAAATGTATCCTGCTGCTCATTGTCAGCTGCATGAGGGCAACGTGGAGTGCAAGAGGGAAGGGAGTGTGTGTGTGTGTGTGTGTAGGGGGCAGGGAGAGGGTACTGGAGGCAGGGTACTGTCTTAGACAATCGCATGTGCAGCAGCAGCAGCAGCATCGGCATTGTTGTTCCCAAAACTCGCATAAATATTTATGACAGCCTGCTGCTTGTCTTCCTTGTCGTGTCTTGTGTCTTGGGGGGAGTATCTACTCTCTCTCTCTCTCTCTCTCCCTCTCGCTTTGCCACTGGATGCAGCGACAGCTTCCGGTGTCAGTCACAAGGATGTGCTCAACTTTGCCAGTAGCCACACCTTCCCTGCCACGCCTCCTCCCTCCCCGCCCCCATCACATATCCTTGTCCAAGTTTCATGTAATTGGTACGTAAGTCTTGTGCCATCTTCGGAGTTCGCCAAGTTGTTGTTCGCTTGTGCGACATTAGCAGGATTTTGATGGTTCGCCCCGTGCTGCATGTGAAATTAGTTTTTATCAACCCGTCCCCGGAATGGCGGAAGGCAGTACGGCGGGGGGGATGGGCTGAGGGCGGTATGTGTAATTAGGGAAGTGCCCAACACCTTTTCTTCATTTCGAGCTTATCTCTGGAAGTAACTACCTCCCCCCCCCCCACGACTCTGAGATGATGGCAAAAACTTGAATCGTCGCCGGAAATTACCGTTAAGTGTCCCACCCTTGCATGCCACGCCTTATTCATACTCCAGACCGTCTTTTAAGAACTAAAACTGAACTAATTTACTGGCCCGACATAACTTATTATATTTCAACTTTTAATTGACTTAGATCATCTGGGCTTTTATTCATTCCTAAAATGCTAATCTAACAAATTAAAGATCGTAATGCAGTCGATTTTAAATTTTGAAAAATGAACAGGGGGGACCCTTACCAAAATCACAAAAATTACAAATTTTTTTGAACTTTTTGAATTGCAAAAACTATTAGGCAACTCTTCTAGAACTAAAACCATTAATAAAATGCTTTACCCGAAGAAAATCGTTTGATTTTTAAGAAAGTTATGAAGTGAGGAAAGTGAGGATTCTGGTCCTGTCAAGGGTCTTACATGCCAAATTTCTAATCGACATTGACATGATTTTTGCCTAAAAATTAAGTATCCTCTAAAACAAGTTTAAACACTTGTTTTATACTAATTTTGAACTCCGCAATCGATTAAAAGTAAAAGCAGCCGATTTTAAATTTTGAAAAAAAAATTTTCTGAAAAATGAACAGGGGGCACCCTTACTCAAATCACAAAAATTACAAGTTTTTTCGAACTTTTTGAATTGCAAAAACTATTAAGCAATTCTATTCTAGAACTAAAACCATTAATAAAATGCTTTACCCGAAGAAAATCGTTTGATTTTTAAGAAAGTTATGAAGTGAGGAAAGTGAGGATTCTGGTCCTGTCAAGGGTCTTACATGTCAAATTTCTAATCGACTTTGACATGATTTTTGCCTAAAAATTAAGTATCCTCTAAAACAAGTTTAAACACTTGTTTTATACTAATTTTGAACTCCGCAATCGATTAAAAGTAAAAGCAGCCGATTTTAAATTTTGAAAAAAAAAATTTTCTGAAAAATGAACAGGGGGGACCCTTACCCAAATCACAAAAAAT
This sequence comes from Zaprionus kolodkinae, assembly GCA_018901885.1. Lineage (NCBI taxonomy): Eukaryota > Metazoa > Arthropoda > Insecta > Diptera > Drosophilidae > Zaprionus > Zaprionus kolodkinae. The sequence continues at coordinate 2,013,849 of JAEIFM010000247.1, read as the reverse complement.
AAAATTTTTTTGACGTTTTTGAATTGCAAAAACTATTAAGCAATTCTATTCTAGAACTAAAACCATGAATAAAATGCTTTACCCGAAGAAAATCGTTTGATTTTTAAGAAAGTTATGAAGTGAGGAAAGTGAGGATACTGGTCCTGTCAAGGGTCTTACATGTCAAATTTCTAATCGACTTTGACATGATTTTTGCCTAAAAATTAAGTATCCTCTAAAACAAGTTTAAACACTTGTTTTATACTAATTTTGAACTCCGCAATCGATTAAAAGTAAAAGCAGCCGATTTTAAATTTTGAAAAAAAATTTTTCTGAAAAATGAACAGGGGGGGACCCTTACCCAAATCACAAAAAATAAAATTTTTTTTGACGTTTTTGAATTGCAAAAACTATTAAGCAATTCTATTCTAGAACTAAAACCATTAATAAAATGCTTTACCCGAAGAAAATCGTTTGATTTTTAAGAAAGTTATGAAGTGAGGAAAGTGAGGATACTGGTCCTGTCAAGGGTCTTACATGTCAAATTTCTAATCGACATTGACATGATTTTTGCCTAAAAATTAAGTATCCTCTAAAACAAGTTTAAACACTTGTTTTATACTAATTTTGAACTCCGCAATCGATTAAAAGTAAAAGCAGCCGATTTTAAATTTTGAAAAAAAACATTTTCTGAAAAATGAACAGGGGGGACCCTTACTCAAATCACAAAAATTACAAGTTTTTTTGAACTTTTTGAATTGCAAAAACTACTAAGCAATTCTATTCTAGAACTAAAACCATGAATAAAATGCTTTACCCGAAGAAAATCGTTTGATTTTTAAGAAAGTTATGAAGTGAGGAAAGTGAGGATACTGGTCCTGTCAAGGGTCTTACATGTCAAATTTCTAATCGACTTTGACATGATTTTTGCCTAAAAATTAAGTATCCTCTAAAACAAGTTTAAACACTTGTTTTATACTTATTTTGAACTCCGCAATCGATTAAAAGTAAAAGCAGCCGATTTTAAATTGTGAAAAAAAAATTTTTCTGAAAAATGAACAGGGGGGACCCTTACCCAAATCACAAAAATTACAAATTTTTTTTTGAACTTTTTGAATAGCAAAAACTATTAAGCAATTCTATTCTAGAACTAAAACCATTAATAAAATGCTTTACCCGAAGAAAATCGTTTGATTTTTAAGAAAGTTATGAAGTGAGGAAAGTGAGGATACTGGTCCTGTCAAGGGTCTTACATGTCAAATTTCTAATCGACTTTGACATGATTTTTGCCTAAAAATTAAGTATCCTCTAAAACAAGTTTAAACACTTGTTTTATACTAATTTTGAACTCCGCAATCGATTAAAAGTAAAAGCAGCCGATTTTAAATTTTGAAAAAAATTATTTTTTTTTCAAATCAGCATTTTTTGAATCTTGAAGAAATAAATATTATAATAAGAGGCAATTTTCTTATATCAAATGGTTTTCAGTTCTCATATATCTAGTTTCTATATGGAATTGGTAACTTCAAATAGCGCTGGCAATATTTCTGTCTAGGCTCCACCCGAATCATGCCAAAGCGACTCGATGCTTGTACCAAACGTGTGAGAAAGAGCGAGAAAGAAGAAAGAAGCATAATGTGAGTGAGACAGGGAGTGCGCTACGCCATCTACCGGCTGCAAGTGCAAATGAGACGAGACCCAATCGATGCGAAGAACACGTTCGTCCATTCTGTCTCTCTGGCTCGACCACAAACCGAACAATGTTCGAGTCAATTTTGTTGATTCATAAAAATGAATGAATGCACTCAGCAATCGTAACCGAACAATCCTATTGTAAATCGATGGATACCAACGATGCAGGCAATGGGAAATCAAGTTTTCTGAAATTGACTCTCAAGTGACGACCGAGCAGAGAGAGAGAGAGAGAGAGTGCGAGAGAGAGAGAGAGAGAGAGGGTCGGTCTGGTAGCAACCATTAAAATGAATTGCACTGCACTTTGTGCCATCATCAACAGAATCAACTGGCGGCGAACGAATGATGCAGCATCGCAATGACTTAAAATACAAAACAAAATAAACTAAAATCGCAGACATCGCAGGAAAAAGAGAAGCCAAGCCAAGCCAGCAGCAGGGCCAAAAGAATCCGATTCCGATTCCAAACAGAACAGAACAGAGCAGAACAGACCCGAGCATTGCACACCATTTCAATAAAAGTGAATTGCTCAACGACTCCAACTACGACGACGACGACGACGACGAGGACGAGGATGCCTCAAACTTTGGACTGATGCTGATGCTGGGCAAAGTATCCGCATAGGACGCATCTAAGCGGTAGTTGGCAGTCAGCACCCTGACTAGAGATGGACAAAATCATAAAAAAAACGATACACTACAGACGGAAAAGGGATTAAGGTAGATAAAATGTTGAAAATGAATAACATATATAAATTTATGTAGATATAATAATAAAATTAAGGAGAAATATAGAAGATATATATAAACGAGATTGTAAATAATTCTAAAATACAAAGCAATTTAGAGAGAAGAAGAACTATACAAAATAGATATCATAAAAGTAATATATATAATATAATAAAGAAAAAAATAAAAATATAAAATATTTAAAAGCATTAAGAAAAAAAGAAACAAGAGAGTAGAAAAGTGTGATATAAAATAATAAGTACGATATACTATAATAAAGATATAACAGTTACCAAAAACATAAAGATCATAGTTAGGAAATTTCATTTAGCACAAATATAGGCAAATAAAGGAAGAAAGGTATAAAGATAAAAAGAGGGAGGAAGAGTAGATAGCATAAGCAGCTATCAAAATGTACTATATATTACAATAGTATACTAACAATATCTACAGTATATTTAGTAATAAAATAGCGCACTATAGATAAAAAAAACTTTCAAGATATCTAAGAAATACTTAAAAATAATAGAATATTTGGTCAATCAAGAGTTAAGTTTTTCCAAAATTGAAAATAGAATTATATCAAAAGCATGTAAGTAATAAATATTTATAGCAAAAGCATGTAAGTAATAAATATTTATAGCAAGTAGAATCCGACTCGTGAGCCGCTCAGTCGTGTCACGCGCTCATCTCTAATGCTGCTGTGCTCTTCTCGCCGCCAAGAGCCGTAAAAGTTGAGTTAGTTCAAGTCTGGAATTCCGGAAGTGAGCTGCGCTGCGTTGCGCTGCGCTGTTGACATGACTGACGACGTCGCGTCGTCCTTTCCACAACGTCGTCGTCGTCGTCATGCTGAAACTTTGTCGGTTCGCCTTGTCTCTACCCCCGCCCCCCCCTCACCCAGATGAGTCTGGTACCAAGTCGATCTGGCCACTCGCACTCGCACTCGGTCTCGGTCTCGTTAGTCGTAAAAGCAAAGTATCTACATCAAAGCCCGCTCGACAATAACTTCAAATGAGCATTTTAATAAATTTTTCAAATAATCACTTGAAAAGTGGAAAATTCTCTCTGGCAGTTGCCAAGCTCAGAACAACCCGCCCACCATTCCCCAACCCCCCCTTTCCATTAGAGGTCTCTCGCTCAGCAATTCAAGTTAATGTTTGCTTAAGGAATTAGTAGTTGCAATAGTTGGCATCGCATATGGGGGAATGCATAAGCAAAGATATGGTATATGATGACTCGTAATTGGACTGTTTCCAATTTCGATCTGTCGACATTAGCTAAAATTAAAATTATATAGTGTTTTACTGCAGTAGATCTGTGTAGATTGATCTATTTAAGTAAAAGAAAATACATTTCAATTATTTTATTTTTAAATTAAATATTTTTTTGTATATAATATTATAAATTCTGTACTCTTACTTAATAAAAACCCTTATCAAGCATAAGACATTCCCCTTTTTTTAATTATCAGTAAAGCATTGCCCTTGTTCCAGGAAATACCCTAGACTTTATTTCACTCTAGTATATTCCAAACAATACATAAATAATCGCTGGAAATTCCTATCAATCCAGGCTTATCAAATTATGGTGTTTGTGAGAGAAGCGAAATTCATTTAGTCTTACAGCTGACAGTCTTACGTGAGATCTCCGACAGTACGCAATATGAAAATATTTTTTCTCGGACTGTTTGTTAGCGTTATCTACGCTCAGGATTCCAGATCGGTGAGTTTATTGGGCATATTATAAAATTGTAATATATTTAAAAGTATTCTCGAAAGTTTCACACCCAGAAATGTGGCAATTCACGTGAATTGGAATTAACCTGTGGCGGTTATTGTTATCAGTCTATGTCGCCTTTATTGGAGCACACGAAATTCCTACAACGCGAATACGATGAACAAAATGCGAAGATGGAGACGTCAACCGAGAACAAACTCCAAGAGATACAGCAAGAGCTTCAAACTCTGGGAAAACGTCTACAAAATATTGAAGAGAATTTGTTGAGCTCGAGATCATCAACTTTAGATACGCATCCATTTCGTAAGATTGGAGAGAAGTATTATTATCTCGAGGAGGACCGAAAGGTCAACTGGTTTGTGGCCCATCATTATTGTCTCTCTTTGGGTGCTCATCTGGCGAGTGTGCAGAGTAAGGCGGAAATCGATGCACTTCTAAGGCAATCGCAACATGATTTTTATTGGATAGATCTGAACGATCTGAGCCGGGAAGGTGAATATCAATCGTCTGCAACGGGACATCTTGCAACATATTTGAATTGGGCACCAAATGAACCGAATAATGCAGCCTCTGATGAGGATTGTGTCATATTGGTTAATGGGTACAGAAATAAGAATATGAACGATGATAGTTGTAAAAGACTGAGAAACTTTATATGCGAGAAAGAGTTTAGTAAATAAAACCAGATGCCATAATTATAGCAGACTATAATTGTGTTCTTGAATATTACGAAACGGACTATTGCAATTGCCATGAGGATAGAAATATTGTAAACGCACAGACGACTGTGTAATACCCTGTACTACAGCTTATTACATTATTATTATTATATAATTTTTTTTGGCCATGGATTTTATAAAAAACGTAAGGGTATTATGTTAGGTTTGTTGGAATGTGTGTAAGAAAAGCATCGTGGTTTCTGTATATCAAAAGGTATAAATGTTATTCACACTCGATAATTTGCGATTATTAGGCAAAGTATTCAAGTTTCAACACTTCTGCTTTGGAATACATAAATATAAATAAATACAATTTTTTTTAAGGCTGTGGTTCGACACATGGGTAAGGAAATGTGTTTTTTTTGCAATAAATATTTTATTAGTTTTGGAAATTTTTGTTTAACCTTTTTGTTTCTCATAGAAATTATCAATATATATTTTTGGGAATTCATACGATCCTATGCAGCACTATCTATAAGTAAAAATTCATTGGGATTTCTTAGGGTATTTCGCAGTTGTGCCAGCTTTTATTGTTGTTCGTTTTTCGATTGCAGTTTTTCGTGGCATGGCCGCAGGCTTGATTTGCGAGTGCATTGCATACTTTGCGGCGCTGCACAAAAGTACTCGGTGTGTGTGTGTGTGTGTGTGAGTCGCTGTTGCTTTCTTTTCCCGTAATTTATACCCGGAATGTCCGGCACTTAATGAGTTATTTTTTTTTTGTTTTTCTTGTTGTTTACTTTTATTTGGCAAGTGTAGTCGCTATGCAAACTTTGCTTTTGGCTCTCGGAATTTTTAATTAATGCAAAATTCGCAATGCAAAATGCAAAATGCGCGCTTGAATGGATTCATTTGCCACATATGGTTGCACTTACCCCTCCCCTCCCCTCCTCCCTCTCTACTTCTTCCAGAGTGGACACACTACATTTGGTGAGTAAGGAGGAGATTTCTCATCGCGGGAGAGAGAGAGAGAGAGAGAGCAACACAATAAATTGCATGACATTTGCATGTGAGCTGCGTATCCCGCGGCAAGTTTCTAATAATTACCCAACGATACAACACAGAGGGGGGCGTTTGCACCCCCCCCCCCCCTAAAAAAAGGATTTGTATTATTACGATATTCATATTTCTCTATAACTTTCTTTCCCGTTCCCCTTGCCCTTCTCCTTTCTTCTGCGTTTTGCTTGTCTTACTTGAGCAGGAAATTAAAATTTATAAATGTGGCTTGATTTGGCTAATAAACTAGCTTGTAAAGGCTAGAACATAAGATATATTACATTATAATCTTATGAGCATTATATTCAAATACTACAAATCTAGAGTTTCATTTGTATTAGAAACGAGCTTAAGAAGCAAGTTTGCTGAGACTTTAAATATATAAAATTGAAAATATTAATATATGAAAATTATTGTTATACTAGATCTTAAATAATTCTAGATCTTAAATTATACTAGATCTTAAATTATACTAGATCTTAAATTATACTAGATCTTATATCTATTTATTTGTGAGTAGAAAGAAAGAGATACTAAGCTGAAAGATGATTATTTTTTTTTTTTAGGCAGAAAGTTCTAAGTTTTAGCAGATCGTGACTATGCTCAAGAATATATAACCATATAATATATTATTATATTATATTATTAGAATATAGTAACTTTTATGTACTAGAAGGCAAAATACGATCTATTAGCTATTTTAAATAATATAATAGCTTTTGATTTCTGAGATGGAAATACGATCTTTTGACTGTGAAGCAGAATATATAAGCCTATATAGATCGTATTTCAAAAATATATAATATATAGTAACATATTTCCACAGGTTTCGCTACTCACTTCTTGGCCAGCACCTTGCCACAGGTGCCGCACTGGAATCTCTTGCCCGCATCGGGTTTCTTGGCCGGCTTTGGCGCTGCGTTTCTGCGTTCTCCATGCATGCTGGCTATGTGATTCTTGAGATTATGTCGCCGGGCAAACTTGGCCTGGCACTTGTCGCACTCGAAGATGCGCTCATCCGTGTGATTACGCAGATGAGCGCGCAGCGAGTGCTTGCGAAAGCTCTTGGAACAGAGGGGACATGGCAGCAGCTCATCCTTGCCAATGCCGGAGGCTACGTCACGTGTGTGAAAGATTCGATGATAGAGCAGATCCGACTCGTAGTTGGCACTGAAGCTACACTGATCGCAGCTCCAGGCGGGAGTAGATGCAGTAGCTGCCGCTGCTGCTGCTACTGCTGAGCTGGAGCCGGAGCCGGAGGCGATGGGTTGGCAGCTACGCGTGTGCCTGCCCAGCGCCTGAGCGGATTGAAAGCAACTGCCGCAGCTGAGGCAGGCATGATTGTCCTGCGGATGCACCTCACGACGATGCTCGATCAGAGCCTGCGGCGTTGCGAAGTGAATGGAGCAACTGGTGCACTCATTGGCCTCCACCCGCTTCTCACTCGGCTCCGGCTCCAGCACCTCGCGCAGCATATGCTCAATATCCCGTTCGGGCTGCGATGGCGACTTGGCCACCTGTGGCCTACTCGGTCGACTCGGATGACGACGATGCTGCATGAGACTGCGATGTCGTCGGGCCTGCTGCGGTGTCTCGAACTCCAGCCGACAGAGGGCGCAATAGTAACGGGCCAGACGATGCTTGTGCTTCTCGTGCCGCTGCAGCGCCACCCGGGAACGTTGTGCGGCACCACAGATGGCACAACGGAAGCGACACTGATAGTCATCCGAGGCACTGCCCGTGGCGGGCAATCCCTCATGCTCGCTGGCATAATGACGACGCAGCTGCAGATTGTAGAGAAAACCGCTGGCGCCGCACAAGGAGCAGCACAGCGGACGACGCTGGGCAATGCAGACGGGCACAGAACGATTGAGGGCAAAGAGCACCTCCTTGTGCGTGGCATGCAACAGATGCTGCCACATCTGCTCATTGCTGGAGCACTCGAATTGGCAATAGCTACACCAGAATTGTCCACCCAAACGCTGCGTTAGCTCCAAGTGGCCGGAGGAGCGCCAATGGGCCTGCAAAGAAGAGGGGGAGGGAGAAGTTAAAGATTATATGCAGGCAGCCTGATCCTCACCAGAAACATGCTCTCCGTGTTGGCATAGAAGCGACAGGGCAGACACTGGAACGGTGCCTGCCTCACAATGCTGGCCATGTGCTCCAGTATGGAGTGCAGCGCCCTCTGGCGGCGCAGCGGTGTCTGCGGCTGCTGGAGGCGTCGGTAATGATAGTGCGAGATCAGATGTTTGCCCATCAAATGGCGGGGCATGCTGTGCCGGCAGAGCTCACAGCGTAGCAGATTGGTGCGACGCTGGCGGGGCACAGGCGGAGCAGTCTTGTTCGCCGACTGCTCAGGCTGCTCCTCCTGCGCCTGCTCCTCCTCCTCCTGCTGCTCCTCCTGCTGCTGCAATTCCTGCTGAAATTCCTTGCCCAGCAGCAGCAGCTTATCCCCCTCAAGATTGGCCTGCTCCAGTTGCCGTTCCGCCTCGGCACGACGTCGATGGTAACCACTGTGCAAATGCTGCTCATAGTTGGGACGCGTCTTGAGGCGACGACAGCAAATGTTGCACCAGTAGCTCGCCTCATCCGGCTTGCTGCGGCTCTGCAGCTTGGTGAGATCAATGTTCTCGCGGTACTCCAGCTGCTTGCTACCCGGCACCCACTTGCCGTGCGTGTGCTCCGCTGGCGGATGATCGTGCAGCTCCTCGGCGGGCTCATCCCAGCTGGGCGAGATGCGTGCCAGATGCGTGTGATGATGCAGCTGGGGACGCTGCTCGGGACGCCACTTGCCACCGGTGTGTGTGGCGGGCACAGCGGGCGGCGAATGGCGACGATCCTCATCCTCATCGGCATCATGATCCTGCTCCTGATCGTGCTCATCCTCAGCCTCTTCGCCTTCAAAATCATCGGGTTCCTCATCGTCCTCCTCCTCCACATCGCTGGCCTCGGGGGAATGCACAAATTTCAATGGTTTAAAATCGGATTCCTCCTGTTCCCGCACAGCTTTCAGCAGCGGATCAGCGGAGCAAGTGGCCGTGCTGGGCCAGTTCTGTTCATCCTTGACTGGACCCACCCGTTCGCCAGTTCGGGCACTTGTCTTGCCCCCCGTGGAGACGCTCTGCAGCTGCAGCGATGAGAAGAACAGATCTGCTCCCAGATCATAGCTTGGCTCGTAGCCATCCGTCAGTGGCGACTTGGAACTCTTGCCACCATGACTGGCTGCAGTCTTGCGCAGATAACTGCTCGGTGCCTCCGGCTCTGTAAAGTGATAGCCATCGTAGCTGTGCTCCAGATTGCTGCGTCCTGAGGCGGAGGCGGAGGAGGAGGAGGTTGCTGCCTCTGCTGCGGCTGCTCCTGTGGTGCCACTTGCTGCAGTTGCTCCTCTTGAGACTTCCACACCCGGCTTGCTTAGGCAGTTCACCTTGCGATGTTCAATGTACTTGCTCAGTCCCACAATCGTCGCATTGCACTTGATGCACAGATGCGTGTCTTCCAGTTCATCCGGTTCGTTGTTCATCCTGCTGCAAGGAGAATAAGAAATTGAAGAGGCTTAGATTGGGTCTAAAACTCTTGGGGAAGGGTCTAATAAAAAAAAGCTACTAGTGTCTAATTAAATCTTTGTAGATTCCATGCACTTTATAAGAGTTATAGACAGAGAAATCATTATAATAATATCATATTAAAACGATTCAAAATGAAACTGTATGAAATTTCTTATAAAAAATGCTTTATGAAACTAAAAGTTAAGATCTTCCGAATGTGTATAATATCTATAAAGAAATATACAGAATAAAATCTACAAAAGAAATTATTATAATCGTTAGGTAATGATTGATAATAAAAGTGTATGGGATTACGCATAGAAAGATTTTTCATTTAAATATACTAATAGTAGTCTAAATCTTTGGAATTTGTATAATCTCTATTAAGAGATATACTAAAAGAAAAAATCTCTTGCTATTTTCCTTAATTTAGCTTATTTTATTTTTAAATTTATTGTCAGAGTTTAATCAATTTTTTTTTGTTTAACATTTCTTAAACTTCTAATTATTTAATTAAATTGTTTTCATTATTTTTCATTTCTTAGAAAAGAAATCTCTCTGAATTATATTCCAAATAAAACATTCTTTATAATTAAGAAATATCTAGAAAATTCCCTTAAGATATATCTGGCCTAGGCAAGCCTCAATCTGTACAAAAATTGCTCGTAATAAACTCATAATAGATTTTTGTTCCCGGTTCCGTCTCTGTTTGCTGATTGAGCTCACATGGGGCATGATTTATTGAGTTGCCTATGCCAACTAAACTAAGCGCTATCTATCTCGCTCCCTCTCTCGCTCTCTCTCTGTGAAGCTGGAACTGGGGGAACTGCGCATCCGGGCCGGGTCATATTTCAAGCCCAGTTTATTCATTAACAACGTTGGCAGCCAATCCTGTCCAGGCAGACTGCGCCTCCCAGACTGTGCCTGCCTGCATCAGCGACATCACCACAGCGTTGACATGTCATGGCGCGCCTGTGCGTATCCCTGTTCCTGTGCAGTGTAGTTGCCTCTCTTCCCACTCCCACTCCCCTCCTGCTGCTGCTGCTGCTGCTGCTCCTGTTCCTGCTGTGCCTGCGCCTGTTTGTGTTCCTGTTCATGTCCGTGTCCGCCTGTTGGCATTGCGGCCTGTCACAAATGAAGTTTATTGCGTCTGTGTTGTGTACGTGTCGCGCTGCCTCCTCTCCCCACCTCACACCTCTCACTCTAGCTCCCTCTCTCTCTCTCTCTGTATGTGTGTATCTCCCTCTCGCTCGCGTTGCTAAATGTAAAAGTGTCATTTCCGCCATATGTGAGCGCGATGAACGATGCGTCGATGCCAACGTCAACAGCGACGCCAACGTCGCGCGACGCCAGTGTTGGAAGCTGTTCATAATTTCACAGCACAATTGCAGTGCACTCAAAGAAATTTTAGCAACTTTTTGTTCATCTACAACAACCTATTTCATTTTACAAGAAATTCTTTAATAATATAGAAATAAAACTATATTTACAAATTTTGCAACGTTTTTTTTAAGAATGCAAAAAATAATTGTAAAAATTTTCTAAATAAATTAACTCGTTGTTTATTATACATTGACAAAGAAAAAAGAAAAAATATTTTTATAAGAAATATTTCTTGAAATGCAAAAGAATCTGTATAAGCTGAATTACATAATTTAATGATAAGTATGCTTTACAAAAGAAAAAGACAAACATTTTTCTAGATTTTAAATCAGTTTGTAGTTGAAAGACAAATAAATAGAATAATATAATAATTAAATAAAAGCATATAGTCTTAATACGCTTAAAGATCTAAAAAATATTGCAAAATCTCTCCGCTTAATTTAGAAATAGAATTTTATATTATTTCATAAGAGATTTTTAATTTTACAGACTTATAAGTAGTCTAATTTATTACTTATTTGCTTTATATGTTTAAAAAATTTTCATAAGCTTAAATTCGTAAATTTTTCTATATGCACCCCAACGATTTCTCTCAGTGCAGCGGCGGCAGCATGAACAGCTGTTGAAATTTATACAAACGAGGCCCATGTCTGAGGTTAAATACGAAAAACATAACAATTCTCGCACTCGCACTCGCGATCTGCCTGCCACTCCCATTGCGCTCTCGCCGCCTCTCCCATTTCGCTCTTCCTGGCAACTCACTCTCTTGCTTTCTCTTTCGCATACGTAGGCGGATGTCAAAGCATTTGGCGCTGCTGCCGACGCCGCTGCTGCTGATGATATGAATTCAGACTCAAATCTGAATCTGAGTGTGAATGCGTCTGTGTGTGTGTATGAGAGAGTGTGAAGCGCAGCCGGCGATGCTTTCATCCGTCTAACGAGCGAGCGACAAGGACAATATTGGCCCAGCCTGTGCTAACGGTACAAGGCGGCCATGTTGTTTTTGTTGCTGCTGCTGCTGAGTGATAAACGCGCGTTTGTTTAACAATTAACGTGCCTGCAACACATGCACAGTTATTTATACAAGTACTCGCACACCTCTCCCCTCTCTCTCTCTCTCTATGCGCTCTCCCCCTGCGCTAAGTCACAACTACGTATATGCCTCAGCTCTAACCAATTTTTATATGTCTAATTAGTAGGCCGTTGGATTTTCAACCAGCTAGAGAGTGAGAGAAAGAGGGAGAGGGAGATGTGTGTGTGTGCTGTGATTCATGTTAATTGCTTATTACACACACACACACACACTCACACAAATATTTAGAGAGGCACCTCTCCACGTGGGCGTTTAAACAACTAATTGCCGTCTAATTGCACATATCCTGGAATTTATGTGCTGTGAAGCAGAGTTTCGTGTCTTGAGACACGACAAGTCGAAATTGATGACAACTAAGAAGAATGAGGGGGGTATAAGGTATATATATATATAGAGAGAGAGAGAGAGGAAGAGAGAGCATGGCATGACAAATGAAACTGACAGTGCGCAGTGTTGGAAAGTGTCTGAAAGCAGCAAAAAAAGGTTTTTTGGCTTGGGAAATAAATGAAATATGTTCAATTTAACCTTACATATAATATATATCAGACTGATATTATCAGTATTTCACTTAAACTTGAATTCTTTAGTGTAGTAGAATACTTGGTATGCTCAAGCCCCTCACATTAACTTTCTAAAAGTCTCTTTGTCATCTATAATAATCTAAATAATCTATAATAGATAATACTATATTTAGAATTTTATAAACTATATATACATTAATACAATCGCTCAGAGACAATTTCAATAATATTTTATTTTAATATTTTAAATTGCATTGCTCATTTGTTGATTTATTTTGAAAGATTCCCTACGCTTCTTTAATTACCCTCTGACATTCGATTCTGGGTATTTCAAATGCTATAATTAAAATGCTGATATTATGCGAATATTTTAGGTATATAAATCGTTTGATTACGATGGGCAATTTCAGTTTTTGTTGAACACTTGTGCAGGGTACAAAAAGTGCTTTAAAATGAGAATATTTCAAGTTGTTTTACTGATTACAGTTCTCTCGTTTCAGTCTAGTCTCTCGGTAAGTTTTTGACTACCCCGTAATTCTAGAAGTAACAAAGTACTTTTCTGTAGGATCCCGATGCAATAACCTCAAACTTCGACCTCAGCGCTAAGCAGGAGAATAATCAACAGCAACTGCTCGGGGAAGTACAATTCCAGATGCTGGAAAAATTTGTTGAGGCAAAAGTTGAAGCATTGAAGCAGCAGATCGATCTGAGTGTCCATCAGAATGCGAATATATGGACCAAGTTTGATGATGTTGAGAAACAATTAGGAGCATTGCAGGCGGGGAAACAATGCAATCAAAGGGAGCATCTTATTGATGAGAAATTCAAGAAAATCGCATCGAAATATTATTATATAGAACACAGCGATAAGGTCAACTGGTACAAGGCTGGCTATATATGTCGCACGATGGGCGGATACCTTGTGAACATCGAGAATCAGGAAGAATACGATGAACTCGCAAAGCATCTGTTACCCGATCATAACTATTGGATTGGCATCGATGATCTTGCCGTTGAGGGCGAATACCGTTCGACGGCAACTGATCTGTCTCCCAACTACCTTAAATGGTCATCTGGTAATCCAAATAACTACTATAACGAAGATTGTGTCGAACTTTGGTGGGTAGATCGCAAGCACCAGATTAATGATTTCCAGTGTAATCATGATAGGAATTTCATTTGTGAGAGACCTTTAAGTTGCTCCACTAAACCTATCTAATGCAAAATGCAGCATTTGCTCTTATAATAGCTGATATCAGATCTTTTAATTGTTCTACTCCTTTTTTTTGGAATTTGATGTTTAGCCTTTCCACTTATATAAACATATTACAAATTCATATGTTATACATTTTTTTTTGTATTTCACTAATTTCTTAAAAAAACTGCCAGAATTGTAAAAGTATAGATCTCATATGTAAATTAAATTATTTCACTAATCTGTTCCTACTTGAAATAAAATACTACCTCTTATAAGAGTAGAGATAGTAGCTGTGTTTTATTTAATAATCTTTTATTTTTTTTTCCTTGTTAACAAAATATTTATATGTCTGAACTCAAGCCGGCAAAATTTCGTTCTTGGAATTTCCATATACTATAGTATTTTGATAAGGTTTGTATTTTTGCCATTTTTCTCATCATCATCATCGTGAAATTGAATACGAATAATGCAATCGAATCGGAAGAAATGTGGATTATATTATTTGATTGTTTTCAATTCTCTTCCATCTGAGAAGAAAAATATCCCAAAGGTACTAGGGAATCTGAAATTTCTACTTAAGAATATTAAGAGCAATACGCAAAAGAAGAACGCGCTGGGAAGTTAATAGTGTTCGAAAGTGCTTCGTAAAGTATATTTAGATTTATTACTAATACTAAAGATAGTAAGCTCATTCAAAGTACTAAGTATAATATGGTTTTAGAAAATGCTTTAAAAATTGCTCGACTTTCCAAACTCAAGTCCTTTCAAAGTATGCAACAAAAATGTATAAAGCAATAGAACTGTTGGTAAAATATGGAAAATATTTAATAAGTAAATATGTATTTTAGATAATATTCTCACAGAGATAACATTAACATATAAGTGCTCTATAATCTGTAGTTTTCTGTGCTGGAACTTAGGGTGTATGTAATGAAAAGAGTGTAATGAGCACTTGCGCATGTCGAAATGCAAGCACACACACCTCTCACTGTGTGTGTGAGTGTGCGAGTGTTTGTGTGTGCACAGTCGTACGCAACAATATTGAGGAATTAAATAATAAAAGCAGTTAAGAGCTGCACAAACACAATTGTGCCATTATTTGCATTTGTGACAACGGCGACGAGCGACCAACCAACCCATCAACAACAATAAAACCAATGGCAACGCCAGCAACAGCAACAGCAACGTGTATGCCATACTGTTGTTGGGTATACACAACCTAAACATATCCTATATACGGGGAAGTTTTACTTTTAAGTATTGTTTCAAAGAGTTGTGTGCATGGTAGACACTTCAAAGAAATATTTTCTATTTCTTTAGTTATTTTCTTAGCTGTATACCAAATTTCATATATATATATAGTTTCAAAGATCTGCGCATTTTAGGTGAGAAATATGCAGTATAACTTATATTTCGGGCAGTGGTGTGTGGCAGCATCTTCTACAAAATATTTTCTATTGCCTTAGCATTATTTTAAACTATATACAAACTTTCCTATCTCTAGCTGCTTTAGTTCCAGAGATCATCGCATATAAAGTGAGAAATATGCATTATACGTTTTTTAGGCAGTTGTTGGTGTGGCAGCATTTTCTACAAAATATTTTCTGCTGCTTTTGATATATCTGAAGCTATATACAAACTTTCCTATCTCTAGCTGCTAGAGTTCCAGAGATCTGCACATTTTAAATAAGAAATGTGTATTAGCAAACCAACTTGTAAAAAATAATAAGTATATTCATAGCTTATACCTCTCTTGTAACAAAATAATATACCCTCTTCAGTCATTGCCAACATTTACAGGGTACAAAAACAATGCGAGCAACACAACATTGCGCTAAGGACATCATCGGCAAACAGAACAAACCGACAGGCAGGCAGGCAGTTAGGCGAGAGGATATGGACGTGAAATCCTCGTGGTTGTTTGATTCGAAAATTGAGTTTTAGCGGGGCAAATAAAAATAAAACTTAGAACAACAACAGCAACAGCAACAAGAACAGAGGCAAAAGCTCAACCATTAAAAAGGAGTTATCACCCAATTTAGCACCACAAGCGCGAAATAAGACACACACACACAGAAGGATGAGCACACACTGTGTGTGTGTGTGTGTGCGTGAGTTGGGGTTAATGTATGTGGGATCTGTTGGGGCTCGGTTGAACACCAAATAGACATACTGTACAACATGGCATTTGTGTCAAACCCAAACGGTTCCATATGAATGGCTTGTGCGGGGTGCGAGAAGGTCAAAAAGTGGAGAAGGAGGAGAAGGCACTACGTAGTATGTACCAAGACATCTAGGGTTGTAAATGATATTTGTATATGTGGCCAATGGGATGTTATAAAGGCGGAAAAACACTTTCAATATATCTCAAATTTGCATAATAAATTAGCTGATAAATAAAACATTAAACGAAATCAAAAATCGATATATACTTAAGCTTAAAATAAGTTCGTAATCGAAACCAAACTGTTTGAAGTCTTTTATTTTATGAGCATTTAAAAAAAATCCCTCTATATATATAGTCTATATATATACAAGTACCTAACGTATATAATCCAGATAATTATCAATCATCTTACTAAATTGCTGACAATCCTTCATATCCGCCGAGATCTGACGCAGCTTGGAACTGATGCGATTGAAATCATCGATATAATTGAAAAATATCGTCTGCATGCGACCCTGTACCCAATTGGACCAGTAATCCGTATCATCGTTCTCCTGCATGGGTTCATGCTGCATGAGAACTGTAGCACAATGTTGCACCACATTGAGAAGCAGACACTCGAGATGACCAGCCGCCAGTTGTTCCACCTCATCCTGATTGTTGAGTCGATTCTTTGTGTGCTTGATGATGGCATTGATCAACTCCCACAGATACATTTTACACAGATCTTCCTTGAGACGAAATATCCATGATATCATCACATTGCCTTCCAGTATATTCATCTTTAGTAGCTTCTCGGCTACCACCAGTTTGAGCTGCTCATTGTTAATCCAAACCTCAAAGAGGGCGCCCAGCAGAGCGAACTGATTGGCCTCGTTGGTGACCAACATCTGTGGAAGGGGGTAGCACGGAGGAAGGTTGGGAATCTGATGATCTCTGTCCGTGATCTTTCCACGATCCTTCTATCCTTTTATAAATAACTCACCTTTAGCACGGGCTGATATTTGCGAAAGATGGCAAAGACATGCGTAAAGGATTTGCATCCAAGGTGAAGGAAACTCTGCACCAGCACATTGATCTTCAGTGCGTTGTCCAGATCGGTTGCGGCCTCGATGAGGCCACCGACAACTTCGGGATTACAACGGCAACGCATTGCCTCCAGCAGATGCTTGGCCAGCTTGGCACCTGGCAGTCGCTCGTTGAAGTACTTGAAGATCGGATCGGATACGGGGGGCAGTACGCAGCCAAAGGATTCCGGGACCAGTTGCACGATGTGCTTGAAGTAGCTAAGACTGTAGGGTTGCATTTTGGGGGTTTATCGAGTGCAGCGAAGGGGAAATCGATTAGTGATGGAAAGGCAACTGATTAATCGAAAGATTTATCGATCATCATAGGCAATATATCTTTACAAGCTAAATATCGATAGATATATCGAATGCAATTGAATGGCAAAGTGTAATTGATCGATTAATTACGGCTACAATATCGATAAATCGTTATCGATCGATCGTCTTACCCACCGAGTTGTAAGACTTATCGATCATCATAGGGTTTAGATCTATACAAGCTAAATATCGATAGCTATATCGAATGCAATTGAATGGCAAAGTAATTGATCGATAAATCGTTATCGATCGATCGTCTTACCCACCGAGTTGAAAGACTTATCGATCATCATAGGCAATAGATCTTTACAAGCTAAATATCGATAGATATATCGAATGCAATTGAATGGCAAAGTGATTGAAAGACTAATTACGTCTACAATATCGATAAATCGTTATCGATCGATCGTCTTACCCACCGTACACACTTCTTGAGCAGCTCCCCCACAAACATCGGACAGGGATGCAGTGGCGGCAATGTGGTGCAACTCTCCCAATCCTGCCAGTTCCATTGATAACGAAAGTTACTCAAATGATGCGATAACCAATTGACAAATCTATCGAAACTGGTGACACTCATCGATTCCAGCTGATTGAAGAGCATGTCGGCAGCGAGGGCGACAATGCGGGTAAATTTAACCGGTTGCAGTTTACATAGTTCTATAATGATGGCACCATAGTTCAGGGTTATGTAGGGGGAACTGGGCAGCAGCAGCATCTCGCCCAGCAGCACCTCGATGACGCAATGCTCCAGGGCGAACATGGGCTTCGCTGAGCAATAGGCCAGCATTCGCTCCGCGCACACCTTCCGCTCCAGATGATGCAATTGCAGCAGCTCCCGGATATGCGCCTCGATCACATAACGCTCGATATCCACCTCCTCGGGCAGGCTCATGCGATTGGGAAAATCGATCAGTTCGAAGAGATGGAAGACAAGTCGCTCGCGTGGATAACGTATCGTGGATTCGGCCAGATGCTTGGGCGGCTTCAGCACCGACAAATGATGCTGCAGAGCCGTACTCAGGCGTTCATCGAACGCCACATAGGGTCGCTGTATCTGATGTTCGATCCAATGATCACGCTGCAATCGCAAGATCTGTTGCCACAGCAGATCCAAGGATTCGTGTTGTGGCATCTCACCATAGTTCCAGATGCGCAACAGCTGCACCACACCCGCATTGTTGCGATCCTTCTTCACATACACCTGCATCCGTTTGATCAGCAACTGCAGGCCCGTTCCCTTCTTCTCGTACAGCTCGCGACCCACCATGGGCAGTGCGATCAGCACCAGATGAGCATGGAAATCACGACGTCCCTTCAACGCATCCTCCTCCTCGCACACATCGGCCAGCACGTTGAGCAACTGCAGCAGTGATTCCACAGTAACCACATTCGTATTCACCAGATTCGCCATGAACATGATCAATCCCTGTGCCCGCTCCCAGCTGCCCTCGTACAGGGCCAGCATAAATTGTTGCATCGCCTTGGCAACGCATTCGCCTCCGAACACGTAATTCTTCACATTGAGCAGACCCACAAAGGTGGCATAGGTGGCACTCTGCATGGGATGTGTGGCCACACTGGAGATCAGTAGACGCAACAGATCCGACTTGTAGCTCTCCATGGCGTCGCGTACAAAGAAGCACAGATAATCGATCCGTTCGCGCAGTGTGCCGCTGTAGTCCGCCAACTTGATCAACAGTTCCTCCAGAGTTTGTAGCATCTCTTCAGCATCAACGCGATATGGGATTTTCGCTGAACGTGCTGGCTTCTCCAACAGGCTGACATCATCCTCGTCCGACGTCTCATCCCGCACTCGACGGTTTTTATTCATTTTCTTTTTTTTTGTTTTTTTTTTCTTGAAAAACTTAACACAATTTTTCACACAATTGTCAGCAAGATCTGTCTGGCCCAAGAGCTGAGAGACGAATGATTTGTTTGATTTGTCAATTTCATAACTAACTTGATTTATATCCATTCAAGGCCTACTGAAAATAATGCTTCAAAATGGTGACAAGTTAGAGAGAAGCTGAAGTAATAAAGTCTACTACATTAAACTAGATTCTAAAATCTATTCATTCTACTATAAAATTTTTACGAAATACCCTTCTGCTCAATGAGTAACCGGGTATAAACAGTGAATTTCAAAAGCTGTAGGCGTGGTATCCTAAAATTGATAAGAGCAACACGTTTGAAACATATCAAAGAACCTATATACCAAATTTAGTAACTCTAGCTTATAAATTAACAGAGATCCAACGTTTTTCTTTGTTCAAAAACAAAATATTTAGGATTTTTCATTTTATTTATTATTTACCTAAGATATTTCATTTTATTTATCATTTACCTAAGATATTTCTTCTTATTTATTATTTACCTAAGATATTTACTGTTATTTACTAGTATAGCCTCTTTCTACCTTATGAATACCTCTAGAATGACCTTCATCATCCCATGCTGTTTATAATTAGTTTATAGTCGATTTCGATAATTCTTTTTTGTTGAATAAGGTCAATTCCGTATAATATATCGTTTAGCTGACTTTCTGAATCGTATGACATAAATTTGTAGTTTTATGGCAAAAGAAAACAAGCTGCAAATGAAATGTTATTTGTGGCTCAGCGGGGTTACCCCGCAGAGGTAGAAGAGGAAGAGGCAACCGACAATCGACAACTGCAATTTGACGAACGTCATCAAAAATTTTACGATCCACTTATGAACGAACCAAATAAAAATTATAGTATGCCACATAAACCTGATGACTGATCCCGGCGCAGATACACTTCGAAAGGGCTATGGGGTATAGGGGTTGGGGTAGGGGTAGGGTACATCAGGTAAGTTAGGGTAAATGTCGTGGTGGAATCATTATCGCCACAGCTTGTGGCTGCATATGTAAATGACACATGGTCATTCCCTGAGCACAGTTGCTCCGCTGGAGACATGGATACATCCACATCGACATCCACATCCACAGAAGTTGCGACAATAAAACAGACCTGAAAAAGAAACAGGCCTGATGCAGCTGACGGCGAGAAATCAAGAAATGAAATAATAATAAATTTCGTATGGTAAATTACAGCGAGGATCGTAAAAGAAAATATGCAAATCGATTGCATTAATTTAATAATGATGTGCATAAGTTTTGTGGTTTTTTTTGCGAGTTCTGTGTGGCGGAAAAAAAACAAAAAACTTTTAAGCAGCTTTTGTTATAAAAGTCGTTTTTTAATGCACTTTATTTACAGCGAATTATTTATACCATTTCACCATTGTTATTTATATATATATAATAAGTATGTTATATATGGTTAACCGGGGTATAGGAGATCTTTCTATCTGTCTGTTTGTTTGAACTTGCAGATCTCTGTAACTATATGAACTAGAGAGCTTAAATTTGGTATAAAGTTTTATGAGTTTTAGAAGGTCTATATGTATTTTAAAATAAGGCAGTATATGATCCATATTTTGAAAATTAATTTGAAAATTGAAATTCATGTTTTTTAGAGGTAGAATCAACGTAGAACTCAAATAAAAAAGAAAAAAACTTTCTCCCTTAGAAATATTCTGATTTTTAATGAATTTAAAGGTTTCTGAAGGTCCTTAACGTCAAAAAAGACAAGGGGGTAACATGGATCGTATAATCAATCTAGAGGGCAAAAAGTACAGAAAGTGCTCTTTCCCAAAGAAATCTAAAGATCTTTAAAGAAGTTTTTGGATTTGGAAGAACTATGCCTATACATATAATAAAGTAAGTTTATTTAAAATGTATATGCAATGTGCAGCACTTTTTAGATACTCTTACAAAATTGAATGAAATTTAACTGTTTGAATTCCCTACCCCATAAATTCCCTTTATGATTACCAGAGCTTTCTGGTCTTCAAAAGCTTTGAAAGCTTCATTCCTGATCTCTTAATCAAATAAGCTTCCACTGAAATTCCCAGTACAATTCAATCTACCTCAATCATGATAATTTCTTATCGACCCAACCTACTTAGTGATAAACCTATCAACTTTCAACTGAACTGATCGAGCCATTAGCATTCAAAATAAAGTCAATAAGTCGGCGGGAACCGTGAAATCGCAGCAAGGCAAGTTATGAAACGAAATTAACTGCAAATCGTTAACAATAACTCAAGGTGAAAAGGGAGGGGGATGTTGGCAGGAGAAGGACGGGGGGTGGGCAGGCAGGGGAAGGGGGGATGTCTAGTTTGCATTCGCATCCACGACGCGTACATTTTATGTGCATATTTCACGCCAGGCGCGCCGCCATCTGCGGCCGCCGCAGCCCACGACGAATTCATAAAGTATCTGGCACTTTTAATGATTTCTGAGTTACAAGCAGCCGGCCAAGTGAGCCAAGTGAACCAAGTGAATCGAGTGAATCGAGTGGACGCAAGTGGACACAAAGAAGGAGAGGGGGCGGGGAGGAGGGCTGCATCCGTTGCTGCAGCACGCAGCAGGTACAATGCAACAATTTGGCGGCAACTTATGACAGCGCCTCGATCGCAAATAAACCCAAATGGCCCCCGTTGCTGATCTTCACCGAGTTCGCTCCTCCATCTCCCCTCTTCCATCTCCCATCTCCCAATCTTCTCTTCAGTTCTCCTCAGCAAGTTCTGCCAGTGTGGGGCGCGAGAATTTATGCAGCTCTTTGGCTGCGACGACGTCGTTGTCGTAGTTAAAGTTGTTCCTCTTCTTCTTGATCTTCCCCTCTCTCCCCCCATCCCCCTGCCTGCCTGTTGTTGTTGCGGCGGCTTTCGTGCGCACTTAAATTATGAATATTACCAAATGGGTCAATTCGAAATAAATAAGCAACGGTCCCAGTCTCAATCCACAATCCGCAATCCTCAATCCCCAATCTGCAGTTCCAGTTTCACATGCAGTCCCAGTTCCAGTCCCAGTCTCAGTTCCAGCCCAGCCCAGTCCCAATCCCAGTCCCACTCCCAGTCCTCTCCAGAGAGTCCATACGCCAAATAGAGTTGTCTCTGTCGCAATTTCTCATTGAGCTGTCGCTGTGCTCGGCCGATCGTCGTCGGGTTTTGGCATTGGGCGGCGTTTAATATCGCTCATGCATCTTGTAATCTATGCGCAATTAGCTGCGTACATCAGATTTAGTATTCTGATTGCTTTACCCCACACTATCCCACACGTCTCTCGCTCCTATACCATCTCGCTTATTGGCCATAAATATGATATGAGATTTTGCAGCGCAAATATTTAGTAGACAAGCGGAAATCTATTTAATTTTCGCAATAAATGCGAAAATTTGTGTGAACCTGAAGATATAACTGCGATTGTCGGGAAGGGGATTGGGGGGATTTGGCAATTGTGTGGTAAAAAAAAAACAGAAAAGGGTCTTATTAACGATAATTGTAATCGAAGTGGGGAGTGCTCACATAAGAAGTCCTATAAGTAGGCAGATTTCTTGACTTTGCATATTTAAAGCAAATCTTTGTGGATATGTCTTGTAATAATATTAAATAAAAAAAATAAATAAATATATAAAAATAAATTAATAATAAAAATAAAATATATATTATAATAATAAATACTCATATAATTCTAATAATTAAAGTATAACAAGTTTTTGTACATGAAATATTTGTATAATACTTAAAAAAAGGGTATTCAATCCCATACTCCATTTTATAGTTGTATTATTATAATACATTTTTTTAATGGCATTTTACTATATTTTAAGGTAATAATTCATAGTTTTAGCTATATATTGTTACTTTATTTATGTCAATAATTATTATAACTAAACAAAATCATTTGAGTATTTCTTGAGTATTATAAAAATTACTGAACCTATGTAGATCTATAGAATAATGTTTTTTTGGAAACATAAAAAACACTTTCATAGCACTTTAATTGTTTCTTTTATAGGTAATGTCTTTTTGAGTGTGATTAAACTGAGTTACAGATTTGTTTGATTAAACACTATTTTTCCCAATTTTATATTCATTTTTACCATGCTCTCACTATATTTTTTATGTCTATATAATCAATTTCGAAAGGAACTGATGATGCCATTAGGCCATGGGGCATGTCCAGGCATGATCGCACCCACAGTCAGTGCGACCGATCTTTATGGTGACTCTTAAATGTGGTGGGTGGAGGTGATAAATCCGCGTTAAGTGCACACTTAAACGCGTGACTTATCACAGAGCGAGAGAGAGCGAGAGAGAGAAAGGGAGAGCGAGAGAGGCGCTTCCGTTTTTGACGCATGCGCAGCGCGTGGGATCCGCAACGTGATCGTGGTGATCGTGTGCGAGGATCATCGTCGTAAATTCAACAATTTGTTGTGAGGATGCGGCACAAGCTGCGCTTTGTTTCAACATAAATTGCCAAGTGCCATAAATTTTTATTAGGGGCGTGTGTGGGCGTCAGATCAGTTGCGATGCGATCTATATACTACATACTTGGTATGTATATAGAGTGTTTCGTGATAATTTCACACGTTCCCATAGAGTTCTAATTAAATAAACAGCAAATGCTTCCCAAAGGGGGTGTGGGGGTCCCAAGCGGGTCTTGTCTTAGATTTAACGATCCTCTTTAAGCGCTCGTAAAGTGACACATTTAACGACCTTGGCCATTATTTGACAGTAAACAAGGAACCCCAACAGCACGAGGAATAAGAAGAAGAAGCAGCAGCAGCAGATGCCGCACCAGGTGAGGCGTGAGGTGAGGCGTGACAGATTTGTTGTCCAGTTGCAGTGTGTGCACCGTGGGCCGCAACCGATGTGTCACACGTCAAAATTTGTTGATGCTCGTTAAAAGTCTAGAGGGGAGAGGGGCAGAGGACAGAGTGGCTTTTATTGTTCTTTAATTGTTGAACTGTGTTCCCCCTCTCGCTCTCTCTCTCTCTCTCTCTCTCCTCGCACTCACATAAAACTTAATTTTATGTCAGCGCATAAAGCGAATACCATAGCGACTGTGTGTGCTCTAGATGGTTCGGGGCCCCTGGTCCCGGTCCCGGTGCCGGGGACTTCGTCCATAGTCCAAATGACCCGCTGGTTTTTAGTGTGAAAATCACTTAAGCGCGTTTACTGAATTTACGACCCGAACAACGACTCTACGACCGACTGTACAATCGTTTCCGTTTTACGAGCTGCTGCCTTGGTGCCCTCAAAATGATTTAGAACCATTAGAAATGCATATAAAAGTAAATATTGAAATATTGAAACAGTTATGGATATTACGGATATTGCAGGGTATACGAAATGAATAAAAGGTAAAAATAATGTGGAAATGGAAATATAAGTGCTATAAATGACATAGTAAAATAAATGTGAGTAAAAAAAAAGAAAAAAATAATAAATACCATATCTATATTTATATAAAGTAACAATTTAAACAGATCTTTTGAGAATCTCTTATGTTGGCAATTTTAGAATAATTTCGAATACCTATTATTATTTTAATATTTTTTTATATTTATCATTATGCACCATATATCTTTGAAATTCTTACATTTTATTTTCCATTTGTTAGTTCCTTTCAAAACACCGCTAATTATTGTGACCGCCCTCGCTGCGTTGGCATCGATATTCGATTTTAAGAGCCCCCATCAAATTGCCATCTGGATTTTTATAGTCTTTTGCCTGCCTGCAGTTGTTCTATTGTTGCACAGGGTTGTCAATCTTGCATAAATCAGGACCACAAACATTGGCGCAAACGATTGCAGCTTGGCCAATAAATCAGTCAACTCTGTTGAGGTTGAGGCCGATGCTGAGGCTGTTACTGAGGATGATACTGCGTTTCAGTTTGAGGAAGCAACTATAAATATTTTTTTTGACGCCGCACATAAAAAGGGAATTAAAAATACGTTAAATTCGGCGCATTTATGGAACACACACACACAAGGGGTGGGTGTGTGATAGTGTCACATCTCTAAGTGTGTGTAAGACGAAGAGAATGTTGTCTTTGCTCGATTGGCAGCTACCCTGTATGAGATGGGTAGACTAGGCAATATTTTATTTATATTGATTATATCAGAATTGAATAAATAGAAAATTTTGAAAATTGAAAAAAAACCTTTGAAAAAGTATATTTCATAGATAAGTTAAATTCCCTAATTTTCTCTTACTATACTACTTTTATTATTTATATTTATTTTTATTATTTATAATTTTAAAAGCATAGTTATTTATAAAGTGACTTCGAGCAAAAACTTAAAAGTAACGAGTCATTTCAAAATAAAACCATTTTATTCAATATTTATGGCAAGGAGTTCTTAAAAGTCTACTGTACCAATACGAGCAGGAACTGCCACTATATCTACCACTCTTATATGCTATATTACTCCTTTTAAACCCACGCAGTCTCACTCTCTCTCGCAGTCACTGTGACAGTCACAGTTTCTGTTGGTTTAAAAAATCACAGCACATCTCTGGCACAGTAGCTGAAACTGAATCTGAGGTTGAATCTGAATGTGACACTGATGCTGATGCTGCTGCTGACATTGACTCCCAGGCTGAGACTCAGCATCATAAAAAGCATAATTACGGCATTCTCTGTGTTAATGTGATTTTCTGGCCGCAGGCGGAGTAATCAGTTCAGTTATCAAGGCGCAGGATGTGCGATGCGATGTGCGAGTGTGATGCCAAGTCGGAAAAGGTTTCGCCCGCTTCGACTCCCTCTCTCTCTCTCTCTCTCTCTGTTCCCCAGTTGGGTGAGCATACTCCATAGAGTCGGAGTCGGTACCCAAGCCGAATCCGAGCGCAGAGCTGAGCACGCATAAATCACTTATTATGAGGCGTAATTAATGCGACTATATGGCGACCCGAAATTTCTATAAATCATCAGATTAGGCAAACTCTCTGGCGCATACGTTGTACACGCTCAGCATATGATGTGATGACGATGTCCTGGCCAAAAAGGACGCTCTCTCTCTCCCCCTCTCTCTCTCTCTCTCGCTCTCTATCTCTCAGCTCGCTCAGTCTATTTGCAACGCCATGACTGAAGATTGTCTAATAATGCCGCAGGAAATACTTAATGGATGCCGAGATGATTAAGCCTTGTGCACTCGTTAAGGGGGAAAGGAACGTTCAGGGCCTGAGTTTTGGGGGAAACACTTTCCCATTAATCGCTTAAAATGGGTACTTGGAATTAACAAAAAACGTAATATATATATATATATGGTGTGTTAAATATGTTTAGAGTAAGCAAAGAAAAGACTATAGTGATTAAAACAATTATTTATATATGAATTATATATTAACTTTTAAATATGAAATGCAAATTTGTAATATTCACTTAAGAACAGGGGCGTAGTTCTAGCATGGGGAAAGTTCCTTGCTGATTGATGGAGACTGCATCAAAAAAAATTGAATTTGATATTTAAAAAATTTGGACCCTCTATATGGGTTCCATGCTACCCTTTGCTCGATTTTAGTACCCCATATAGAGCCTGTAGTATGGAAAACTTAGTCAAAAATCATCAGATTTTCTTAAGAGAGGACATTTTATGCATTATTCTGTCTCTAGATTAATTAAAAAATAATGAATATGAGATTTTCGAAAATTTTGATTTTCAGTATCCCTATATCATTTTCTGATGAGTATTCTACCACAAGGTTCTCTGCTCGATACACTCCGCTCTCGGTATACTTTTCTTAATTATCCGATGTCGTTGTAATGTGCCAGGCACTGCTTTTGGCTTCTTTAAAATAACAATAAACTAAAAGGTCCAGTCGTGCATAAAGCAGTCACATTTCGTGTCCCGTTCCCGAATCTCTCTCTCCCTCTCTCTCTCTCTCTCTCTCTCTCTGTAGCCCAATTCCAATTGAAATGGCGGACAAACGGGGCCAAGCGGGCTGTGGCGTTAATTTATCACTTAACCTTCTTTAGCAGCCAAGTTTATAATTTCGCTAGGGGGTTAAGAGGGGTGGGGGGAGCGGAAAATGGAAAATGCTGGAAAGTGAGTGAGAGAAAGAGAGAGAGAGAGAGAGAGAGAGACAGCGAGACAACGTTGACGATGGTCTGGCAAATGCGGCACTTGAACGACTAGTGCCCATCAGTGACCAGCAGCAAGGACGAGGGTCTACCCAACTCTGCCGCTCCCTATCTCTCTCTCTCTCTCTCTAGCTGCCTCTCTCTCTCCCTCCTCTCTCTCTGCCCGCTGTCGCAGTAAAATAACAAACGGGACAGCCATTTGCCAAAGTTCCATTGTAGTACTTAGCCGAGTTGGGCCGTGGGCCGACTGGACCTGCCGCCCTGACGCCGTCGTATTTCTTTAGCTTTAGCATATCGCCCTCCCTTTTCTCTCTCTCTCTCGCTCTCTGTTTCTGTCTCTGTCCTGCACAATACTCATCGCATCTGTGTTGTCCTTTTTGTTGATGCTGACGCTCTTTACGAAATGAAAATGTAAAAGGAATATTCATGAGGAGATTAGAATTATTTTTCGTGCTGTCATTTTCATTTTCACTCCACCTTCTGCTTCTGCTTTTCGTTTCGCCTTTGCGCTCTACATTCGCCGTGATACGTAGAGTCTATGGGAACGTGTGATAAACTTGAGATCTCTGGAGATTGGAGAATTTTAGACTTATGATTGTTATTGAGTTTATTTTACCTATAGATCAGGAATTTATTTTTATAAACATATATTTGGTATAAAATTTTTAAAATGATTTTTAACAATGTTAAAACTATTTTTAAAATATATACTATTATATCTGCATTACATTTTAATTATTAGAATCATAGATCATGCAGATCTTGCAGCTATATTAAACTTGTAATTTAATATTTTAGAAGATCTTTGTGTATTTTAAGTTGAAAATTCGTTCTTTGTACTATGAACAAAAATTGAATTAATTTTTATGTTTTTTTTTTCCTAAATAATCTTTATTTTTCACATATATTATACAAGTTTTTGAAGGGTATTCCCTGTAGTTAAGGACTGTAGCAGACTCCAAAAGTCAACTAAACCGTTAGCTTAGGTCGCATTCAATTTTCCTTCACAATTTCGTGTTTGTTTTGTGCTATTTCGTGTTATTGTTGCGCTCTCTCTTTCTTATTCTTCCCCTCTCTCTCCCTCTGCCTTGCTTTTTTGAGTTTTCGGCGAGAAATTATGATTTTTCTGCCAAAAGGGATTAAATTCACGCTCGTTTGTCCTGTTTATGATGAGTGCGCTTTCTCGTTCTCTCCTCCTCGTTTTTTTGCCCTGCGCGTTGTTCCTTGCATAAATGTTTAATCATACGCACACACCAGGGGAGAAAGAGAGAGAGAAAGAGGGAGAGGGAGGCAGAGAGTTGTAGAGTGCGCGAGAAAGAGCAAGACAAACAAGAGAAACGGTTACACGGGGGGAGGGAAAGGGAACTGACATGAATCACCCGATGGCAGACGTCGCTGTTACGCGTTCTGTACACTCCTCCCCATCCCCCTGCCCCTTCCAAAACCATCCCATCGAGCTCGTCCTTCCTCGTTTCGTACTCGCATTTAAAATATTTTGTGAAATTATTATGAAAATGCGTAAAGGGATTTAATAAATAACTGTAACTGCTTCTCGCTCACACAGCGCGACGCTCATTTGCCATCGCTCTGCAGCGTTATTCATGTTGTTATATTTCTAAAATACCCTGTAGCATAGGATTTTAGCGTAGGGGGTATGTGGAACTGAGAGTTATCGGCAGCATTTCAGGGACAAACACATTTATTAACGTGATCCGAACAATTTTTGAGGGGTTTTTTTTAATGTTTCTTTAATAAATTTAATAATAAATTCAAGCAAGAAATTTCATAATAATTAAAACATAATATATAAATTAAAAAAGCAATTTCTAGTCTTAGTTCATGTAAAACTGCTTGTTTTTTAATGGTATATGTAAAACTCAATCAATATGAATTTATTCTCAAAGTTTCAGAACAGTTGAATAAAAAACATTTAAGATTTAAGCATAAAACTGTTTATAAGCGCAAATTATATGGTAAATATTTGGTATAACTGACAGAACCAAAGATTATGATAAAATTAAATCATACCATAAGTTTCATAATGATCGCAATATATTAAAGATGTTTTTGCTTTTACTACTCCATTTTCTAGGGTAACTGCTGGTCGATCCTAAGCTTTTCTCTCTTGTTTTTTTACGCTTTTCATCCCGACTCTGCTCCGTTTTCTTTCTGTGCATCTGTGTGTGGGCTGCCTTTGCTTTTGCCTCTGCTTCTGCCTTCGCTATGTGGAATTATGTTTTATCCTGAATTATGGATTTTGTTTTGTTGTTTTCTGTCAAAATCATATTTTGTGCCACTGCCAGACCCCTCCTCCTCTCCCTCCTCCCCCTTGACTCGACTCATTTACATGCTCGGGAAAAACGCTTGGCGCGTTCTTATGGCAGCGCTTTGGGTGCCATTTCGGGCAAACTCCGACTCCGACTCCGACTCCGGCCCAGACTTTGCGCCATTAATGAGAATTTGTTTGTATCGACGTCAGTCTGGGCAGGGTATATACGAACTGGGAAAGGGGGTGGGGGACCAGGGCTGGGCAGGGAGTTATTGTACGCCTCTGTGCGCCATTTAGTTGTAAATTTTTCCCGGCAAAAGTTTTTCAAATAATTTCTACTTAATGTTTAGAATTATTTTTAGCCGGAATTAGAAATTATGAAGAATACCCAAACAAACACATTCATATACATATCTCGAGAGCATTTCTCGCTCTCTCTCTCTCTCTCAGGCATGAATCATGCTTCGTCTTCGTTTTTCGCTCACTCCCTCCCCCCTCTCTCTCGCTCTCTCTCTTTCTGTTTATAATTGCAAAAAGCACTCGTAAATTGTGCACTTAACAAATGAAATTGTGAATGGAAATGTTTGTGCCTTGTGTGTTTTTTTTTCATTCGTTTTTGGGTGCTCCTAACTTGTTTTTGTTCCCAGCTGACCATGAAAAGCTGCGGCTGCAAAAACTTTGAAAGTACAGTCGAGAGATTTGGTTCAAAAATGCATTGTAAAGGTCTTCGATGCGTTTATTGTGAATTGTTTGCAGTTTGATGGAAGATATATATATTCTAGTATGTATAATGATTCCGAAAACTATCTATCTATTTGAAAAATATTATGATATATCATATGAAAAGCATTTCAAATGATTTGACTGAAATTTTCGATTAATATCTATTATTATTATTATAATCTATTTATAAATAATGAAAATAGCAGAAATCTGTTGAAACCTTATCATATTCAATAATATATCAACTGAAGTCAATAGTTTTGTTATTATAATATCTAGAAAATATAATTATTATATACTTCAAATATAATATAAACTAGTTTAAACAACATCAAATCAGCTGAAGATTTAAAAAACATAAGTAACTAGCAGATATATGCTTATAATGCATAATGTCTTAAGGAATTCCTTCATATACCATATAGTAGAACTATATTAAAGATTCTCATAAGTCCCCCATAATATTTCTGACTCTAACAAGCTCAAGAACTCCTTATAGATACAGCTGCCCTTCCATCAGAGCTTAAACTCAGCTGGGGCAAATCATTTCAAGGACCTTCAGTGAATGTCAGCTGAAAGCCGCACACAGAATGAGAAACATAAACATAAAGATAAATGGGGAAGGCAGAGACAGAGAGAGGGAGAGGGGGATAGCTGTGCCAGGTGCGCCATTTTAGGTGACAAATTAATGTGAAGCTCATTAACGCACTGAATAAGGATTACGCGTTTGATTGAAGGTCCTCTGGGCATAAGCGCAGACGTACGCACAACAGGATATATCACACACACACACACACACACTCACAGGCAGATAACAAACACAAATAACACTCACTGTCTCTGTGTGTGTGTGTGTGTGCCCGCATATCTCGCCCCCATTTGCAACGCAAAGTGTCATTATACACACACACACACACAGAGACACACACACACACAGCACAAGCGGAGCCGCGTCGTGTCCTGTGCGCCGGTTCCCCTACATTCTCGCCCCCTCTCACCCCCCCTGCAGCACCCTCTGCCACGCCCCCCGGTGTCGACCCGCCTCGGCACTGTGTGCGAAACAAGGAGGAAAATGTGTACATAAAACAATCTCGTTATGTCGGCATTATCCTGAAGAATTCTGGTTCGTCCTCGTCACTCGCAGCGCCATAAATCACTCACACGCTTGGCATATTTCCGCTCTCTCTCTCTCTCTCTCTCTCTCTCTCTCTCGCTCGCCACGCTCTTGCGCGTGTCCTCCTTCCTCGACTGCTGTCTCGCTTTGTCTCGCTCACACTCGCTGCTCGTTGTGCTCTCACACTGCGCAGCGTCCCTTGCACGTTTTGTTTAGGGATTTTTCCTTGGCTTTTCTTTTTTTTTTTTTTTGCATTTCTGTTGCTATTCGTGGTTGTGGTGCATACCCTGTAAATTTGTGGCGTGTCCAAAGGCATGAAAATTGCCAATAGTTGCGGAATATTTCATTATTATTTAAAAATAGAATTTATTGTAGAACTTTAAAGGGAGCTTTATTTAAAAAATTCAAATCTTCTCGTAGTTAGCATGGTATGATATTGAAGTTTTATAAAACTTATGTTGATATTATAAGGTATTGGAAAAAATTATCAACGTTTTTTTATGCCTGTTAGTTAATATGTAATTGGGGAAATTATTTATAAAAAGTCTGCTCAAATACTTGATTTAATTAATTAATAAAATACAATTTTAAACATTTAAAATTATCGATAAGGTTAATAATAAATATATTTTTGGATTAGAGTCGAATTATCTAGAAAATCTTTTAAAATACCGAGTCGAAATAAAAAAAATAGAAAACAAACCTAAAATTGTAATGTATTCCTAATATTATGACAGTTTGTTTTAAGTTTTACGAATATCTTGAAAGTTTTCTGGTATTATTGCATTTATTTTAAAGATTATCTTTACAAAAAGTTCTACAATATGTTTTCGAGTAAAATTTAATATTCCTGTTGCACTATATTTAATTTCATAGATAACCTAAGCTCGTAAGGCACTATACGAATATTGAAATATACTACAAATATATATAAGAGAATATATTTTTATTTTTTTTTGCCAAGTTGGCAACCCTGTCAGCCATGCAAGTGAATTAAAACGAACGCACCTTTACAGGGTATACCCACAGGTCGACTCAGTACTTCGATATGCGCTAGTCTTGTTGTTCTTCTCTCTCTCTCTCTTTCTCTCTGCATTTTTGTCTTTGCCCGTATTTCACCCCGCGGTGACATTTTGCTGTGACAGACAAGACGTGTCCTTCGTCCTTTTGTGCATTTTTCGCGCTGGACTGTTAGGCGGGGTCGACAGGGGAGTGGAGGGTAGACTAGGGGGTGCTATGTAGGCGAGTTTATCGTTTCACTGTTGATACAAGCCAAGAGCGAGGGTCCTCTCGTCACACACACACACAAACACACAGCCCACACCCCGCACAGTGGGATAATGGGATGTTAAGTAAATATTTTAAAAAGCTTCGCGTCAGGCACCTCTCCCCGCGTTCTGCCTCTCCTAGGCGACCCCAAAGTTGGCTCATTTGCAATGAGTGAGAGGGAAGGGGAGGAGAAGCTCGGGGAGTTCTAGGGAAGAATGACTCG
The DNA here is from genome assembly GCA_018901885.1 of Zaprionus kolodkinae. NCBI lineage: Eukaryota > Metazoa > Arthropoda > Insecta > Diptera > Drosophilidae > Zaprionus > Zaprionus kolodkinae. The sequence goes on along the minus strand of JAEIFM010000247.1, from coordinate 1,981,153 downwards.
ACTCGACTCGACTCTCGGGCTGCCTGGCTGGCTGGCACAATCTAATCCAGTTTTGTTGCCGGGCTGCCAAGCACTTTTTGGCATAAATCATTTGCATACAAAATGAGCGTGGCCTGCAAATGAGAGCCCCAAGATGAATGCTCCAACAACAACAACAACAACAAACTGGGACGAGTGAGCAACAACTCAGGAGCTGCATGGATGAGGCAGAGAGAGAGAGTGAGAGAGAGAGAGGGAGAGGGAAAGCTACGAGTAGGGAAAATCCTTTCAATTTTCGCACACACATTCAATTTATTAATTAAAACATTTTTTTCCTGTTTTTGTGATTTTCCCCGGAAATGGGAGGGGGGAGTGGGAGGAAGGAGGAGGGAGTGGGTTCTCTGATAGGGAAGTTCTGTGCAATTAATTCCAAACATTCACGACGCTTTTTCTTTGTTAAGTTGGGTGCGCCTGGGCGCAAATTATCCTCGCTATCCTTGCGCGAAATAAAATATCACAAACAGTTACTGCCCCATAAATAATGGGAATTTATGCCTGGCATAAACTGCTACCCTACTCGGTACCCCCTTTTGCTCTCCCAGCAGAAACAAAAGGGCAACCCAACTTTTCCACTGAAATTACCATTCAATCATTGGATAATTGCCTCAGCCGGCACCTCTCGCTCTCTCTCTCTCTCGCACCCACAGCTTCCCCTTCGGCACCCTCTCTATATGGCCTCCCCCTATTGGCTTACCTCATTTCCAACTCATTTCTTATGTTCATTTAGCTTGTGCCTCTTAATTTCAACAATCTATTTTAATAAGCCAACGAGTTTTACGCGAATTGGATACTCGGCTACACGTGTCCTTGCCGGGCCCTACCCAACCTTATACTGTACTACCCTACTCCTCTTCTTCTTCTTCTTCTTCTCCTTCCTGCTGCCTCTTACCTTACCCCCGGCTAAAGGTCTTAAAACTATCGATTTTCTGTTCAGCTCGCACTTTATGTCTGTCATAAAGTTTTAGACAAGCTTTGAGCGGTAGCAGCACCTTCTTCTTCCTCTTCTCTCTACTCCCTAACCTCCAAAATGTTTCCATCAAATACGCTAAGAATTTATCTTTATCGAGAGCGAGCGAGAGGGAGAGAGAGGGAAAGAGAGAGAGAGAGGGAGCGAGAGCGAATCTGGCGTTGAGAGGGCATAACAAAGTTTTCAACTGGCAAATTCAATTTTGGGAACATTTTCGGGGTTAAAACGATTTGTTGTCAAAGCTTGTCAAAAACTATTGGGGATAGGTTCTTGAAGTGTGCATAAGACAAGCTTAAATTTGGACAAAATGCAGTTAAAATATATAAGGGATCGGAAGAGAAGCTGATACCACAGTTATACCACAATATATCTATACTATCTATATCTATACTATACTTATCTATATCTTTTTCAATATTTGTTTTATTTTTATCTGTTTTTTTTTTATCTTAAGTACATATATCTTTTAAATATTATCTATACTTTTCCATACCAAATAAATTTTATTATTCTTTATTTTATATAGGATTATATGGGAATAATATATATTGGAATCGATTCTATATATTTTTGTAATGAGATAAAAATTTTAAAAGACGAAGCTTATCTTGTTTATACATATATACAGGGGGCTCTATAGCTCTCTATTTCTGATATACTTCAACAATTCTTAGGGTATATAGGATGTATAGGTTTATATGGGTTATATAGTCTAACGGCTCTCAGTTTTCAAGCTAATACCCTACTTTTCTATTCTCTATAGCTGGCTATAATCCTTCAGTCTGATACATAAGATTTTATTATGATAGAGAGCTTACCTATATAACTTAAATACTCTACCGTATACCCTACTTTTCCTTATATCCCTGCCCTTTCTGCAGCTCTCTTTCAATCCTTCCACTTGTCTAAATCTATTTCTACGCTTTTGTCTAGATATTTTGCTTCTTCCTTGTTCTCTACCTTCTCTTTCAGCAATTTATCGGGAACCCTCGAAGAAGAAGGGGCCGGGGCAATGAAACAGAAACAGCAGCAAAACACAAATAAATAAGCATAATAAGGGAAAACAAAACAAAAGAAAAATACAAAAAAAATAAACGTTAAAGGGGTGGCACTGCAGGGAGGGGCAGGGAGGGGGTTAATGGCCGAGTTCGAGTTACGTTACGGTCGTCTTCGTCTACGTCTTCGCTTTCGTCTTCTTCTGCTTCTTCTTCTTCAGGGCGAATGCCACGAAAGGCAATTAAAAAATATTTAAACTGCCAAATGGGCGATGCTAGCACTGTTTTCTCCCCTTTCTCTCTCTCTCGCTTTCGCTCTCCCTCTCTCTCTCTCTCTCTCTCTCTCCCGTTCAGGCGTTCGTCAAGTCCTGAAGCGGGCAAGACAGAACCCCCCTATACCATCCCCCATTCGAATTTATAACGCGGGTGGGTCAAGCTAAATTTATGCAGACTTTCCTCACTTCTCTTCACTTCGCTTTTCTTTTCTGTTGTTTCTTTTGCCCGTTTTCCTTTTGTTTCTCTGGAGTTCGCTTGAGTTGTGTGATTGTGTACGTGAGCATAACGGCGAAATGGCCAACCACCCAGCAGGATAGAGAGTAAAGGGAGAAGAGAGGAGAGAGAGAGGGGGGCAATCGGAGACCCATCGGGTGGTGGGCTGTCAGAATTGATTGATTGAATTGCCACTTTATGAAATTTGTGAGTCTTCTGAGATGTGCGTGAAAATCGTGAGCGAGACAAGGTCTGAGCGCGGAGCAGGGAGGCAGGGGGGAGGGGCAGGGCTGAGGGCTGCTCTGGGGGTGCTTGTGGGGGTGGCACAACGAGGGTTGCTGCCGCTGCTACTGATTTGTGTTTGTGTGCGTTTTGGCTACCATTTGCAGCATAAAATACATAAAATTATGTGCAGTCGCTGAGGCGGCCATTAAACTTGATAGATTTATGACAAGCCAACAGCCAGAGAGAGAGAGAGAGAGATAGAGAGAAAGAGAGAGAGAGGGAGTCCAAGGCCAGCCCTGTGGGGGGAGTGCACGCCGAGCACACTCTCGAGCCATCACATAAAGATAAAGCTGATTAAAATTGCAAAATTGTTCAAATGAGATTTGGGAAATGTCCCCATATTGCAGGGAGTGTACCCCTCCCTCATCTTCTATCTCTCTCCCTCACGCACACACACACACTTGCGACGGTTTATCGCTTGTTGCGTGTCAATAGGATAAAAGTATAAATATTATGGTTTTAAGCTCGTAAAATTAGTGTGCTTCTTTATCAATCAGATATCGAAAAAAAGAAAGAAAAAAAGATCGATTTTAATAAAATAATACAGCTTACAACATTAAATTGTACAAACAAAAATTAAAACTTTTCTTCTGCAAGATTTTAAGAACCATTGAAAAATTCAAAACTTTGTCAAAAATCATTAGATTATAGTAGGAATTGAGATTTTCTTTATGGTTTAGCTCTAGATGAATTTGGTATACTAATATTATGCAAATATCATTTTCAGAAATTTTAAACATCTCCTATTATTTTATATTAATTTCAATATTAATTTTAACTCCCTTAAGCTGGGATTAAAAATCATCGGATCAATTTTTCTTTACTGTTTTAATGTTTACATTTTTATATTATAAATATACAGTTTTTTACCGTATTAATAAACCCTTTCCTTTCTCTTTTCTTGTACAGTAATTTCCAGAAAAAACCCAGAAAAATTTATATTTTAAAAACTTTTCGAATTTCAAGTGTTCTCTGGGGCACAACAATTTAGAATATATCAAATTCGCAAAGAAAAAGAAAACTACACAAATTATAAAATATATTTAGACAACACTCGGTTAATTCACACCCACACACACACACACTCACACTCAATTCATTTTTATACAACATGCCATAAATCAAACACTCTCCGATTGCCATAAAAAGAAAGAGAGAAAATCGAAAAAAAATACTAAGAAATGCCAATTCGAATGCGCTCATTCGATTCCGATTATCAGCGATGGTTGCTGCCATTCTCTGCTGAGCTGCCATTGCGCTCAGTTCGAAATTCGATTGAGTGTGTGTGTGTGTGTGCGAGTGGACCAGTGAGCGTGGCCACGTTTGACAGGTGATTGATTGACAGGCGAGAGAATGTTGAATGTGTGCGAGCGAGACAGTGCGCGATGTGGATGCTTGTTGTGCCCGCGCTTGCTTACTGTGCGAATGTTGGAAGAGACGCGACGCCGCTTCGTCTAAACACAGCACGCTCTGCTCCGCCCTTGGCCAAAAAGGGGTAGCAACAAAAGAATGAAATAAAAAGAAACAACAACAAGAACAACAACGGCAGAGGAACAGGTTTTCGCTGCTCAAGCGGGAGAGCGAGAGTGAGAGGGGGAGAAGGAACTCGCTACGTTAATAAAGCATATTACAGAGGGAATACAATTTTAAAATGAGCAGAAGCAGATTAAAGAAAATATTTAATTTATAAAGTAGATAAATTACATCATTATACTATATCATAAAAAACATTATATGTAGTATAAAAAAATATTTTAAGGCATATGTTTCAAATACATACTTTTATTTTCCCGAATTAGGCTTGAAATATAATTACCATAATACCATATCCTTAATTTACCACTTTAATCTGCCCCTTTAATTGTCTTTTAATTGCTTTTATATTTTTTTTTAAACATTAAAAAACTAGTATCTATAAATAGACACATTTTCATATTTAATTTCTTAATTACAATTTTTTGTATTATTTTCTAGTGGTTTTACTAATTTCTTGCCGATAAGAAAATCAAGTTTTGTTCGTTTTGAGTGACAATCAGCTCACTGCGCTCAATGTGCACATTCGCAAGCGCTCTCACACTCATTCGAAACACACTCAAAGCCGAAAGAGAGCCGCATCGCACACACTCACATACTGTCGCTCTCTCACGCACACACACACACACAACGAAAACGCGCTCTTAGTCAGCTGTTTTTGGCACAAGCGGCAAGCAGACGCGCGGCTGCCTGACGCGGCGTCCGTATTGCAAAATGCTAAATTTGTTTTTGTTTTTCAATAAAATGTTTAAATACATAGAATTTAAAATGATTAAACTTCTATTATAGCTTGTTATGCATTTATTATTGTATAATATAATTGCTTTATCTTTCTTTTTCCTTTTTGACATGTGTGCCTCACTCACTCACCTTGTCTGCCTTATCCGTATACGAGTTGACAATAACGCACAGAGTTCACTCAATATTCCAATGCACTCGCATACTACTCACACTCAATAAACACTTTAGTTAACTTAATTAAACTCGCGCACGTTGTTTATATCAACAAATTTAATGTTTATTTCAAGCGGCAACTTTGCACAGCGCACTTTTCGACAACGTGCGTCATTTGTCGCTCTCTCACACACGAACAGCTGTTTCGAATTCGAAACACGAGAGAGAGAGAGCGAGCAGCAGCTCTGAGCAGAGAACGCGAGAGTGCGAGAGCGTGAGTGTATGAGTGTGTTACGGCATTGAGTGCAAGTTGAACTGAAATGCGAATGAGCGCAGCAACTGTTGAGCAGTTAAAATTGAGTGGAATGCAGATGAGGTGTGAGCTATATTTGATACTTATTGAATTTATATATGAAAATTGTTAGCATAATTAATTTTATATTTATTTTCAACATAATTTAAATAAAACAAATTAAATTCTAAGTTTAATTTTAAATTAAAAATATAAAATGTTTTATATAGCAAGTTTTTTTTTAGTTAATAACTATGTATGAATGAATATATAAATTTAAAATATTCAAATACAAATTTTCCACTTATTATTATTATTAAAATTTATATAATTAAATTTTTGTGATATATACAATTAAAATATATATAATATACGTCATTTACCCATTAGACCTTCTGTTTAAATGATTAGATCCAAACTATTTAATTTATTTAAGTATTTGCTATGTCAGATAATTATATATTCCACTTTAAAAATCTCGCACAAACGTGTCTAACCTCACAAATGCTATAGCCAAGGCATGCAACATGCGTTTTCCTGCATCATTTGTCTCCACTCACTCCCCGCATATGCAGATTGATTCCCATTCTCGAAATCAAAACGATTTCTCAGCCAAAGCCAAAGTAGAAGAATTTCATGTTCAATTTTTTAGGTTGGTTTCCCTGGGTTATTCCTTTTATTCTTTTATTGGATTGGGTTCTCTCGATTTGTAGCTATGTTTCATATGCGACTAGAACTAATTGCGTGTTCACTGCGAAATCGTTTCAATTTATCGCCTCGGGTTGATTTTATGCCTCACATTCGCATACATATTAATGAAGCAGCCAGACTGAGGCTGAGGATCGACTGAGGATCGTACATGGCGGTGCCTCCTGCTGCACTGCTTCTTGACTGACTCTCGGGGGCTTCCAGTCGGCGTTGATTTATACGCTTCAATCCCACATTTTTATTTCTTTGGCTGCCATTTAGCTAAAATATTTCATATCTCCCGCCATCGCGCACACAACCAGCCAGCCAGCCGGCCGACCGCCTTCTCCTCCTTCTCCTGCCCAGCTGCGGGCTGCGCCCTGCCAGAATCATCGCCAGCTTCGACTTCGACTCCTCGACTGCGACTTGGACAGCGACTGCCCCGTAATTATGCGATTTGTTATTCGAGATTTGAGGCGATTGTGACTGTGAATCATGTGCGATGGGTTGAGGGAGACAGAAAGAGAGAGAGAAAGAGACAAGGCGAGGATGATTTAAAATGCGATTTCAATTCTGGCATTTCTGATTCGCAGCGAGTGTGTCTCTCTCTCTCCTTCTCTCTCTCTCTCTCTCTGCTGCAGGTGGAGCTGCTGTGGCACAGGTATCTGCTGAGCATCGCATGCTGATCCTGCCACAAGCAGGAGGCGAGACCCAGGCCCATTGCATGTGCAGAGCGAGCAGACAGACGAAGAGTCAGAGAGACAGACGGAGAGACAGAGAAACATTCATTCGCATTCGCATACGCTGACTGAGTGACGTACTCAGCCCTGACTGATATGGGAGGAAACCACACGCCAGAATGAGAGAGAGAGAGAGAAGCAGCACTGAGAGAAAAAACTTACTAACTACATATATGCAATTATAAAAGCTGAAAATGTGCGAAAATGCGATGAGTTAAGTTAAGTAATCTGATGCACTCTTTCAGAGACCTTAAAAAGATCAGCACTCTACCATGCACTGAAAAAAAGACTTATAGTAGAAACATTTTAAATGATCGATATGTACTAGCAGTTGACTTATAAGCTTATTATTCATGTAAAAATCTATCCTTTATCGTTTCAAATATTCTGCTCTGTCATAACTTTATTCAAAATAAACCGAATTCAAGACAAATACCTTAATTCTTATGCAAATTTAAAAAACTTAAAAATAATAATTTTTCTCCCTTTGAAATACTTTATGTAAACTTTATAATAATTTCTACTACAAATTTTAATCATTTCAAATAAATAATCATTTCCAATACGAATTCTGTTAACTCCTCATTGCTTTTATTGTTTTTAAGTTGTTCCAAGTATTTTAAAATACTTTCTTAATCTCTTTTACGTCAAATTAATATGATATATAAAAAAATATTATTAATAAATATTTAAATAAATATAATAAGAATATTTTAGCCTTATTATTTAGCTTACCTTCATCTTATCCCGCAATTTCCTCATATATTTAGGTTATGCACCCAAATTTCTTGCAGTGCAGGCGAGGCTTGATTGCGCCTGCCTGCACGAGGTCTGCGTCAGGCACCTCGTCTCGTCTCGTCTCGCCGCGCCTTGCCTCGTCGTCCATCTTGGCACAACGTCAGAATGTGCGATTCGTTAGCTTTGGCGGTCGTCGTTGGGGCATAAATCACTCCTCGCCAGAGCTGGCTTGATCGGCTCTCGCGATCCTCCTGCCGTGGCAGCAGCAGCAGCAGCAGCGGCAGCTTCACCTGCTCCTCCTCTGCCGCCTCCTCCCCGTGCTCCTCCCTCGACTCCAGCTGCAGCTGCTTCTTCTTTTGGCTGCGTTTCGTTGATTAATAATTAATTTGCGTCTTCTGCCTGCGGTCGTCTTCGTCTTCGTCTCCGTCTTGGAGTTGGAGTTGGACTTGGATCTTGAATCGTTCTTGTTGCCGGCTCACCTGACGACCTGACTCCTTTATAATGAACGGTTTGTGTGTGTGCCAGGACATCCGTCGTACATCATCGAAATGCGCGCTCAGTGTGCCGCATCTCTTGGCCTGATTGCCTCCGCTCACAGGTTGCTGCGGATGGAGGAGATGGAGCTGGAGCTCCTCCCCGGCTTAATGCATAAATTCTTTTCGGGCCAGGCCTACTATATCCAACCAACCGGTATTTAAAGCAACAACAACAACAACAACAACATCGACATAAATTAAGCAAGAGGTGTTTGTACACTCGACAATAAATCAATTAGTAAATTTGTAATTATTATGTTCATAAATCTCCGGCGGGAAGGCCGACGCATCATACCATCTCTCTCTCTCTCTCGGAGTCACAATTCACGATTAAAAAATATATTTTGATTGCCTGGCCTGAGATTCGCTTTTTGGGTAGGGGCGTGGCAAATATCAAGTCGCTGTCGATCTAGAAGATTTGGGGAGGTAACTTTATGTATAGGCATTTAATACTTAATTTTGATGATGGAAGCCTGTAAATCATTTTTTTTAAATTTATTTCTATTATAATGCTAAAGAAATATTGTACACATATATCTTAAAAAAACTAAAAGATATAGCTGGAAAATAATTCTCAAGTTAAATATTAATTTTTAAACCTTTAAATAAATTAATTTAATTATGTTTTTTCTATTATATAATACTAAATCATTTTTTTTTTACTAAATATATAAAGCATAGAAATCTACAATATTTCCAAGTGACTTTGTTAACTATAAATTAAATTATCATGTATAATATCCTTCTACTCTATAATAGATATATAAATATATTTAAATATTATATAATATATTATATAAATTAACTACTCAAGTATTTACAACCTTAAGTATTTTGAGCTTAGAAAATTACAAATATCTTTAGAAAAGTAGATTAAAAAAATTAAACTCTATTTAATTCAATCTACAAGTGTCTAGTTTTCTTCGATATATCAGTAGAATAACCATATATTTTCCCTTGCCTTCTAAATATGCCACTTTAACCTCTTCAATCTGCTGCCCATTAATGAGCTAATCTCGTTCTCACTCAGCGCTTTCCCATTTGCTGTGGCATGGCCGCTGGCGGTTTCCTAATGGCAGCTCATCCACATGGACACGGATAGAGGGGCTGCAGGGGTGGGGGCTGTGGAAGCGCCAGCACATCCGTCATTGTGGCACACTTTGGCCAGGTGACGCCCATCCGAGTTTTGGTGTGTTTATGCGCCATTATTAACACGTCATAACTCAGGGAAGCAGAGAGAGAGCTAAAGTTGCCCAAACTTGGCTAAAAGCGGCCAAAAGCGGCCCATCAATCACCAGGGCGAAGCAGGCAAAAGGATAAGCAAATGATGTGAAGATGAGCACAGGCAGAGAGAGAGGGAGAGAGACAGGCGGTAGTAGGTGCTGCTCCTCTCATGTCGCTTATTTATGCATAACACGACGCGTTGGCCGACTACGATGGCCACAAAGTGATTTTAAATGGCCTCCATCCCGCATCATCCTGGCCCTTCAAAATTTGACGATGCTCCCGTTGATGATGACGCCGCCTGACGCTGATGATGATGCCCGGCGACGAGAGCAAGTGCCCTGCGGCAGAAGCTGGTTAACAGCCCCCAAAGTGGACAGGGAAAAATAACAAAAAACAAAAAACAAAGAACTCGCCGACTCCAACGCAAATTGAATGGAAAAGCCATGGAAGGAAAAAAAATCAGATCGGAAGAGAGACCATGCATATAGGGATTAAAGCAAATTGAGTAAGGTATGTGAGATAATAGACTGAAAGGAATGCAGGTTCTATTAAGATCCATATGGTATAACGATTAAAAAGATTTAAATTATGAAAATATGTACTATATAATAATGATGTTGGATTATTATTATGTTAATTATTATGATTAAGTCATTATATTTTTATGTTTGATTAATTTTGTATTTTCAATCTTTTCAATTATTATTATATTTTCCTATTATTAGAGTGCATTATGATATATTAAAATAAATAAATAAAATAAATGAGTGAAAATAAAATATATATAAGATTTAAAAAAATAAAAGCTTGTTTTACTTTTATAAATATATATTTTAATCAATGTGAGATAAGGTGCCACACCAAATTGCATATATGTAGATTATATCTATGTATATATTTGCAGCTTTAAAATTTTATTAAAACTCAAAGACGTAATCAAATTGGTATTTCCCTACCCTTAGCTGATCAAAGAGTTCTCCAAAAAAAATTAATATTAATCCACCATATTGTAATCCGAAATCGCCTGAAGGAATTTCAGGCAAAGCCTTTGACTTGGGCAAACTGAAAAATTGTGCATCGTGCTATCTCTCTCTCTCTCTCTCTCTCTATCTCTCTCTCTCTCTCAAAGTAATGCCCAAGGATAATGCGAGTCGGTGCAATTTGCTAGGCAATTATCCTTATAGGATATGCAGGATATCTAAAAGCAGCGCAGACAAATCACAGAGGAAAAACACAGAAGGTTGGCAACGCGGCGGCGGCGACGGCGGCGGCGTCGCATGCGTTTCCATTCGATACGAATTCAATTTCGATGCGCTTTCGCAATTCCCAAAGCGGTAACCAAGAGAGGGGGAGGAGCGGGTGAATCCTCCTCCCTGCCCCTTCGAGGCCAACGGGCAGTCGGGATTCAATTCGCAAATATTGCGTACAACGTGGAACGAGAATGAAATTATGTTCCAGCTGCTGCTCAGGCAGCGCACTGGGCAGAAGAGAAAAAGAGAGAGAGAGAGAGGGCAGGGATAGTGAGGCAAGGGCAGAAGCAATGGGAGCAGGGTTGCCAGGCTGGGGGAAAACGCCGTAAAATGCTACGTGGAGTAAATCTAATTTTGCCGGACAAGTGACTGTCATTGATTGCCGATATTTAGAGCGCTGCAGCACAGCATGCTGTCTCTCTCCTACTCACTTTATCTGCCTTGCTAGCTTGCTGTCTCCCTCTCTCTCTCTGCTCTCCTTGTCTCCCTCCCGCCCTCTCGTTTTGTGAGCGACAGAATTGTTGCAATCGTCAATCGTGTTGCGTGGCCAGCACAAATTTTTCGAGTGTGTGCTGCACACAATTGCTATCTGTGCCGCACAGTGGGACGAGAGTTGCCAACAAATGTATACAAATTTATTTGAATTTGAGATTTTTAGAATATGTTATGGTAATAAGCAATGAAAGCGACCCTCTGCAAATAAATCTAAGTTATGAAGTTTGAAACTTCAAGAATATGTATATATATTTTATTCTGAAATTTACAAGATTAAAGAGAGACAGTTCCATTATTCAGTAGAATAAAACACATTCGTTATAAACTGCTAAAATTAACCATACTTAATCTATTTTCCAGCGTTTTTACATTACATTTGAAATTCCTCTGGGTTGACTTATTGTTCCTGTTATTATACCTAGTTCGATGCTGCACTTAAAGTTGATGGAGTAAATGTAAGTAAATTTTCTTTAATATTATATTAAAATTTTTTTTTTGTTTTGCTTAAGATCGTTTGGGATACTGAAAATTAGCAAACAAATTTAATCGAAAACAAATTAAGAGTTGAATTATGATAAAATCTTGATATATAACCTATTTTTCGCACTTTAAAATTGAGATTTTGGAAAAAATCATGTTTGATCAATTTTATATATCCTGTTATTTCATTCTTCTATATATCTTTTTATAGAAGAATATATGTATTTCTACCCCTTTGATATATTTATTTATTTATTCATATATTTTTGCAGCTATTTATCAGTCTATATTATTATTTAATCATCTTCTACACAGTTTTCGCCACTCACTCAACACACCAGCACCCACTGTGCCATCAAGCTGCCTGATTAGTCGTCCTGCCCGAGAAGGCATCATTTCACAGCCGATTGGACAACGGTCTCCTCCAGTGCGCTGGTTAACCCAACTCTGGCTGCGGATTGGAGCCTCTGCTGGGCCAGCTGTGGTGCAGTGGAATGTGCACAGTATGTATGTGTGTGTGCCAGTGTGTGTGTGCGTGTCTCTCTGTTTTTAGAAAATAAAATTGCATTTTCATGAACCTTTGGCCAGGAATTTATCTGGCGCACAGATTTCACAGGCCTAGGACACCCAACCCCAAGCTAGAGTTGTGCCTAGGCTGCTGCAAATAGGCACGCACGCAGCATAAAACGCATAAATAGCCCCCGCAATTCACCTCCCCCAACCCTCTCTGGAGCAACCCCATCAGCAATTGTCCTGGCAATGGGGCAGGACATGCGTGCATATTTACGAGTCGAGTGCTGCGGCGGCAGCATCAGCTGCACCAAAAACTCGATTGCCTTGTACTGCTCCTGCTCCTGCTCCCCTCCCTTCTGGCCTGCTCTGCTGCGGTCGCACAGTGGGACAACGTGTGCGTGTGTGTGTGTGTGTGGCGTCACAAAATAATTACCCCAAGCAGAGCCTGTGCCTCTCTCTGGGTCTCGCCTCGCTTGGTGATTGAGTTGGCAAAACGTTGCACTCGATTTGATTTTTTGCTCCACTTTAGGGAGGAGAAGGGAAAAAGGTGGCAACCCTGGTCGCACAGGCTGCTCTGCCCTACCCGCACTGGCTGCAATTTATGCCTCTGCCAATGGGGCCCAAAGTTTGTCGGTTTTTAAGCTAATTTGGCGAGCATCCTGGCTGGAAAACGGCTAGAGAGAGAGTGAGAGGGAGAGGGACAACATTTGAGTGAGTGAGCAAGATTTAGTGGCACACATAAATGCCAAAACCGAAATGCTCCAACAGCAAATCACGGCCAGCATGACACGCCCCCTACCCCATCTAGCCTCCCCTTTCGCTCTCTCTCTCTCTCTCTATCTCTCTCCTCTGTGTGGGATTGGGATTCATTCGGTTTCGGCACACAAAGTGCAGACAGATGCGTCCAGCAGGCACCCAATGTCCTGGGATCTGCTGGTCACTGCAGCGGAGCACCTCATGATTTGCCCATAAATGCAGCAACGGGATTGGGATTGGTATAGGGAGATGGAAGATGGAAATACCTCGGGTATATGAGCCTGACATGTTGAGGCTGCAGACGAAAATCTGAATAAAATTGCAGTGAAAATGAGAAGAGCATCTGCATAATTCCCTCACTATCTGCATAGAATTTGGGAAAGAAAGAGATGCTCTTAACATACCTCTGCTTTAAAGACGCACTTGATAATGGAAAACAATTACTTACAAAGGTTTCTGCGTTTTACTAGGCTATTTATGATCGGATTAACATGAAATTTGCAGCAGAGCTATACAATATAATTAGCTAACCATATGCTTAAGCAGAAAATTTTCCCTCTTAAACGTAGCTTAAAAATCGAATTTAAAAATTTATTTACTGATTTCCGAAAGTCATGGTCGCCTCTAATAATATTTGATATGAACATTAACTAACTAACGTTTATAGAAACCTTCATGCAAAATTTCATGTTTCTAGGTCTTATAATAGCTGAGAACTAGGCAAACAAACAAAAGGAGAGACAGAGATGCAGGCAGACAGACAGACAGACAGGCGGGCAGACAGACAGACAGAGAGGCAACAAACAAAAGAAAATATATAATTTTTAATATCCATGAAAAATTAAAGTAAAGATTGCGAAATACGTGTGAAATAGAATGATTTAACTCTTAGGTTTCTGTTGCCATGGCAAATCGTCATATATAACTGTGAAATTACACGTGCCAGACACTTAACTATTAAAGCTTTACTTTAATTGGATTCGCTTGAAATTTTCCTATAAATGTAAACATCGTTTCGTCTACCGGGTCTATTGTAAAGTCAGCTGTGCCTTAGTCTAGTCGAAAATATGAAGTTCTTGATTCCGTCAGTTATTGTGATATTGTGCTACATGTTGTCCGGCACTGTGGCCCTTAAAAATCGTGAGTTATAAAAAGATGAAGTGCTTGAGTTTTATTTACTCATTATATATTTGTACTACTGTTTCCAGCGGAGTGTGGACTACCCCATAGTGATGCTGGAAGCTGTAGGGCATATGAAGAGTCATGGACCTACGATTCAACATCCTATCAGTGTATAGAATTCATATATGGTGGCTGTGAAGGCAACGAAAACAGATTTCCCGATGAGGCTACTTGTTTGGTTAGATGTGTTTAGGAAAATGTTAAAGCTCTTCTGGTATGAAATAAAACTACAGATGTAAAGATATTACAGCTAGTAAATGGATTTAAAAGACTGTGCAATGTCTTTCTTTCTAACTTTCTTACACACTTGATACGAAAACTGGTAGACACTAAGTACGAGTCATTAAGATAAGGCTGGTATTTAATTATATACTATTTTACTTTTATATATCCCAATTTTACAATATAAATTGACTTTTTAAGTGCTTTGGACATGGTACAACAAAATTAAAAATATCTTCAACTGCATTGAGTGCAGAGACAACTTTCTGCCAAGTTTTAGATCTCTAGCTTTAATAGTTCCAGAGATCTAGGTGTTCAAACAAACAGTCATTTCTAGATTCAATAAATTTTATGCAAACGATTCGTATTCCTGCAAGCTTTTAATTTAATTTTGAAAAATAAAGAAAAGCGAAACGTATTATGAAGTTTTAGTATTATTATAATCCCAATAATATGCTATATGATATTTCATACTATTTTATATCTCATATATATCGTCAAACAATTCGCTTGGCAATTGGGCAACGTGAGAGGCAGCCTGCTGCAGCTGGGTCTCTCCACCTGCCCTACCTCCCACCCCCCTCCCGGCATACACCTCTTGCATTGTCTTTACCATCGCCATCATCATTGTCGTCGACGCCAATAAATCAGTTTGATTTATTCACCTTCTGCTCAGCTCGTTCAGTATTTTTTTTTTGTATTTTTTTGCGATTGTTGTCGTCGCTGTAGTTGTCCCATTGGTTTTGTTGTTGTTGTTGTTGTTGTCTCTTCACGCGCGTGCTTGAGCTCTCGCTCGCTCTTCTATGCATCGATCCCGCCTCGGGGCAGCAGCATCACGGTCTCCGACGAGTCCGAGTCTCGCGATGTGCTAAAGATCACCTGTGAGCTGTGTGAAATGGAATCCAGTCTAATTCAATTTAGCATGGGGAACCACTGTGCAAGAACAACAACAACAACAACGACTGCATATGGCAAATATCCATATCGTGACACTTGATTTCATATTAAGATTACTCCCCGAAGCGCCCTCTGGCCTTGCCATGAAATTTGTGTAAGTTTCTTCATAATTTGTTTGAGATCATCACGAAGGAGACAAAGAACTGGAGATATTACTCAAGAAGCAAGAAGAAATTATTTTTGTATATTTATTATTAATATGTTAACTAATTGTAGATACATTATTTTCTTAAATAAAATTATTATTTATTTTATGGTTGAAAAATTTGTTTTTTTTTTATTTTATTTATTAAATTATTTATTTTGTTAACAATTTCCTGTTTATTACAATATATTACATTATTTGTTTGTAGGCTTAATTTTTCTACTGCCTCATACTTTATTAATTACATCTAGCATTAATTTTAGCTACTTTATTATCTACTTTATTATATTTAAAGTTAAAAATCTTGGGAAAAATAAAAAACAAAATTAGAAAGAAATTGAGAACTGCTTAATTGTTATTATATCTATACAATCTCAGCAAATCTCAATACATATAGCTGTCGAAAAATCAACATATCATGGCGTGAATCTCTGCATGTCTGGGTGTGTGTGTTGGACCCTTGTCTGCCAGAGAATATGCAAATCAAAATTCATGACAATCTCTCTCGAAATGTGAACAATGGACTCTGTCAAGGAATAAAAGCGATTCACTTGTTCATCGCGACTCACTTGTTCTCGCTCTCGCTCTCGCTCTTGTAATGTTCTCGCTCTCGTGACTCTTCTTCATCTGCAGCATTTCCCTTCGCGGGGGGGACGCATTTTGGGGAATGACAAGAAATTTATATTAATTTATTACAGTTCAACTGACAGAGAATTAAGCGAGAGACAATTTATGGCTTTGTTTTCAGCGCATTAAGCAGAGCAGAGAAATCGTTTATGTAAATATATATATATTTATATATATCGCACGAGCTGAGAGCTCAGCGATGGCTCAGCGAGAGCTCATCAATCGAAATCGGGGCGAGCACGTGATGTATGAGGAATGGAATATTGAAAAATCTCTAAACTTATCGATATTACTAAAGCAGCATATGCATAAGCGAGGTACCTATTGTGAAATTCGATATATATTAATTGAAAATTTGTTATAGTTGTATTTTCCCTAACATATATCGATAAAACTATCGCATAAGCTTCTTTTAGAAACCCCTTCCAACCTATCCTAAAAATTATTTGTTAGTTTACAAGGCACGCTTCCAAACATACCTATAATATTATTGATTACTTTGCTCAGCAATCAGACAACAAATATTTCAATTATGCGATTGTTACATATATCGATAGTTTCTCTTTAAATACTTTTTAAGCTTACTTTTACTATCATTACTTATACTATCGTTTTATTTTCGATAGTTCTTACTAATAAATTTGTCTGAGTTTTATGCAGACGATCGTTCAGCCGATAGTACAGTCGAAAGTTTAGTTGATAAAACAGTCGATAGCTCAGTCGATAGTAAAGTCGATAGTTCAGCCGATAGCTCACAGCCCTTGCGCCTAATTGCCACGACCCACATTCGCTTGTGGCTGCCACATTCGCTCGTCATTCATCTGGGCGACAGCGACAGCCACAGCGGCAGCAACAGCAACAGCGACAGTTAGCGACAGCAACATTTTGTCGCGACAACAGCAGCAACAACAGCAGCAGCAACATTTCGGCAGCAGCAGCAACTGTCGCCAACTGTTTGCTCTGCTGTCTCGTAGTCAACTTCTCTTTCACACTCTCTCACTCTCTCTCGCACAGTGACATCTTCGCTTGATTTGGGTACAGTCACACTCCATGAGAGAGAGAGAGAGAGCGAGAGAGAGAGAGAGACACTCCAACTGGCAGCATCATTAGCAAAGAGCTGCGGCGACGTTGATGCTGTTGGCAGCCTTGTCTCGCCTTGTCTCGCCTTGTCGCAGCCTCCAAAGCTGTCAAAAGTTGATTTACCGTTTTAATTTTAAGTTAAAAACCTGTCAAAAATAAATCATTCAATCGCTCGCTAGCTTCGCGTTCGAGTTGACTCTTTTTGCTTCCTTTAGTTTGGCCCAGGCCCAGGGCCAGCCTCATACCCATAACCAGCCTCATCCCCATGTCCCATCCCATTCCCATTCCCATATCCCATCCCCTTTTCCATCTGCATCTCGCATATTCACGCATCTCGCAGCGCCACTCGGCTAGACACTGACCCAATTGCCGTACCCCTGCTCTCACCATCTCTTTCTACTGCTCTCTCCCTTTCTCTCTCTCTCTTTCTCTCCCCTGCCTTTGCTTTCGCGCCCATTCATTAAAGTCTTCAGTTTTAGTGCGCTGTCTGAAGTTGCAGTCTTCCCTTTTCCTCTCTCTCTCTCTCTCTGTCTTGTAGGTCGCTGCATTCATTCACTCATTCACATTCATTCATGAATCGCACTCGTAATTGAAGTACGAGACGCTTCAGACACATTTTAATTGACAAATTAATTCTCGTTTAACTCTATTCATTTCCCAGCAGAGGCATCTTTGAGAGAGTTAAGCTCATCTCAATGGGGGATTAAGGAGAATGAGGTCGAAATAGATGCGATATATGGTTATCGAAAGTATAAGAAATAAAAGAGATAGATGTGGGTATACTTATCAACAAGTATTATCAATTTCTATCTACTTCTCTGAGATGAAAAGAAACCCATATCGATAATTTATTGATTTAAACAATGTTTCGATATTTATCGATTTTGCTACCAGCTCTAGGCTAAATTAGATTACTTTATTCCAAAAAATCAATAGTTTTATCGATGCTAAGCTTAATTAGTAGCATTTCCTCTTGAAGAAAATAATACTATCGATAAATACAGCTGCTATCGGTAGCATGTTGTAGAAGAGATCTTTAACTACAGTCAGATTTATCGATATGGAACTTTTCACACTGCAAGCAGTTCATCGATCGTAGATCTTTTAGCTAGTCCCTGCCCAACCTATAATCATATACTATATAAGTATGATTATAATTAAGCTCCCCAACTAGTTCAAAACTTAAGTTATAACTATCTTTGCTGTCGCTGTGTCCAGTCCGCATCAAGTTAATCTCCCCAGACTGAACCGGATGCCGACTATCGATATCAAGCCGGTCCCCTGTCTCGATCTCTCGGCGGCGACTCGTCTCTGTGCTACAGTCTTGTCTATCAATATTCATACACCAGAAGATGCAGATAAGTCAATAGAGAGCGAGAGAAAGAGAGGGGGCTAGGTGGAACGTTCACACGCGCCCAGTTTGAACCGATAATTGATGCATTATAATCGCGACGCGATGTGATCGATTATGACAGGTGTGCGCAGTCACGTGGAAATTGCAGCGAAAAAAATTCCAATGACGCCAAAATGATTTGCCTGATTGACAAGCAGGTCAGTCGATCAGTCAGACGATCAGTCAGTCAGTCGATCAGTCAGTTGGATTGCATTGCAGCCAGTTCCAGTTTCAGCGGGGAGACGAGAGAGAGAGACAGAGAGAGAGGGAGAGGGAGAGGGAGAGCGAGAGATCTGTGTGTATATATCGAGGGCAGCTGCTGCTGCTCTCGGCGCTGGCGACAAATTTACGCATGGCGCGACAGGTTCATTAATTGATGTGCACAGTGTCGCCGCACGAGCTGCTGCTGCTGCTGCCCCTCATCCAATCCCAAACTGGAGGCAGCTGCGCAGGCGCCGCGAGTCGCGGCGAGTCGCATGTTGCGTGCGGTGGCCAACTTAGGTGGATATTTCTTAATCGATATCGAAATGATTTACGTTTGCTGCCTAATGAGTTCGCATACACAAACACAGGGGGACAGACAGACAGACAAACGGATGGAGAGACAGACAGACAGACGGAGAGACAGACAGACAGACAGACAGACAGAGAGACGGTCTGATGTTTTCCTTTCACGCAATGCTGTTTTGGGTCTCCCCTTCTCCCTCTCTCTCTCTCTTTCAAAGTCGGCGGCAACCTGTGGCTATCAATCTCTGACATGATGCGGCAAAATGTAGCAGCTTCTTCAACTCGCTCTCTACCCTCTCCCCCCTCTCTTTCTCTCTTCATTAGTTGATTGGCATTTCAATTAACGAATTAGTCATTTGCATGTGGTCTCACTCGCACGATCGTTGGAACTGCCGATCTTAAGTTTTTTTTTCGTATTCGTTTCGTATTTCCTGCCATCTTGTCGCCTCTGCTGCTGTTGTATCTCTCCCTCTCCCTTTCTCTCCCCTCATTGGTCGAACATCTGTTCCAGTGCTAATGACAGCAATCCATCAACTCGCATCTCATCTCAGAGGGGTTGCCTGTTCTCTTCTTTTACGGGGTGCAAAATCAACCCTTAGTTTTTTGATTGATTTCTGTCATGGTAGTAAAATGGTAAACTAAAATGTCTGCCTACTTGCAACATGGATGAGTTCTGAGGGCATCCATTTGAAGATGGTATAGCCATGTCTGCTCGTCTGTCTGCCCTGTCTGCTCTGCATGTCTGCTCGTCTGTCGTTGTGTAAAAACTCCTATATCTCAGAGACTATTAGAGCTACAGCCATCAAATTTGCTGACCATACACATATATATTACAGTGTCTCGAGGTTTTTTTTGGAACTCCATCACGCCCAGCTACGCCCCCTTAAACCGTTAAAGAATGCACTGCAACTTTATTGCTTTATAAAGTGCTAAAGGTCTTATAGCAATCTGAGTTACAACATCATCTCCCGCATTCCTACTTAGATCCCTATAATCAGCTATTTCGTACCTCTTAAGCTTATTTTGGTTGTAATTTCCCTTAGCCATAGCCCACTGTAGTACAGTAGAACATTCCCTAATTATTAACTGTCTCCATTTCGGCATAAACATGTTTCACCCGCTCGAGGAACAGTGTCCCACGTCTGTATGCGCACACACAACCCCTATCAGGGTACAAGCATGTTCTTCAACTTTCACTCTCTCTCTCTCTATCTCTTTCACTCTGGCTATCTCTGTCTCTCTTCAACCTTCAACGCATTTCAACGCAGCATTTTATGCTGAGGCGCGTTACCATGTGCGGGTGCTGTGGACATATTTATGTCGCTTTTGGGAACATTCCATCCTCATAAATATTATTCATGGTCTCGTTCACTCTTTGGGGCTGCTGTCAGGCATCTCCATTCCGTCCACTCCCATCCTCCCTAGGCCGTACCCATTCTATAGCCAATACTGCTGAGCTTTCAAATTGCACACAACACGAAAAGTTCGTTTACTCTGGAATGGAGGAGAAGGAGGAGGAGGAGGAGGAGAAGGAGGAGCAGGAGTAGACAGCAGAAGGACAAGCATGTGAAGAAAAATAGCAAGGAATCCATCAGATAAGTGCGAGCCAACAAAGTGTTTCGCTCTCGCTCTCTCTCTCTCTCTGTCTCTCCCTCTCTCGCTTCGCCAGTAAATTGTCAAAGTGACAGCTAAAAGAAAGAAAAGCAGAAAAAAAAGAATCCCGGCCATCATTTACTGCACCCCTGCCTCAGCTACTACTCGTAATATCCTCCTCTTTCAACCTCCCCTGCGCACACACCTTGCACGTCTTGGAGCCGGGGCTATTCCTTGGGTTTGATTTAATGTTGCGTGTGATATATCACAGTCTTCGAGCAGCAACCACCGTAGAACCGGCCTCTCGGCTTGGCCTTTATTTTACGCTTATCGAACTCTTCATTCCGCCCGTTGCACCCCTGCCCTACTACTGTTCCTGGCCAGCACTTTGCCACATTTAATTTTTTGGAAACATCGCAACATGGCGTCGCCATGTCAGTCTGTCTGTCCCACAGTCCATTCGGCAGTCTGTCAACGCTCACACAACTTACTCGACTTCTCAGTTGCCAAGCCCAAAGGGTCTCCCTCTCTCTCTCCCTCTCTCGTTCTCTTTCTATCTCTCTCTCCCTCTTATGTCTTTCGCCATCAACTTCAATTCAATGCCCTCTCAATAAATCACTCATTCGCAGTAGTTTTGTACGCTCCTACGCTTATTGACCGAAACAGAGGCTACTGTCCCAGGAACAGTGGTGCAGAATGCGTAAACTGTGGGTGAAAAAGTTTTATTGAAATGTCGTACACATTTTAAAAATTTTAAAAATTATTTTTTATAGCTCTTTCCTTATTTAAATTCCATTTATAAAATTGTAGTTGCTTGTAATGAGAGTAATATCTGGTTTCTTAAGTAAATAAATAAAAAATTCAACTCATACTCCCTTCTTGCCTAATGCTTCTTATGAATTTCCAAAATAAGTTTTTTTTGTAGCTCTGCCATAAAATTTAAGAAAATAAAACTAACTATGAAGATTTTAAAAAACAATTTCTTAAGTAAATAAAGAAAAAAGAGCAAAAATTCTACTTTCTTCTTTTGAAACTAAACCTAAACTAATTAGAAATTAAATTTGTTCTCCTATTTATGCATAGAACCAGAAAAAAAATACTTACTTTTATCCCAATTCGAAAGATATCTTGGCAAAATTTAAGATTTTCCCTTAACAAACCACTATAACTAGCTCTAAATAAAATTGTAGCCCATTTTTCGATCAAGAAAAAACTCTATAAAATTGTTATAATTTTCCATTGCTTTCGCTCCACTGTTCGCCATCAAAGTCAGACCACGCACTGACGACGTCAGTATGTCATTGGACTTGCTGGAGTTTGCTTCACCCTGGCGCTAGACACAACGATACTTGGGTGGTTCACAGTGGTTCAAATTCGTCTTTGATTTGTCACAGTGGGGTGGGCTGTAACACCATAGCTTTAAATTGCAATGACGTCAAGTTGGCATGCTTCACGATTATGTCGCCTGTCCCAGTCCCAGTCCCCAGACCGGGACTCAGTTTCAGACCCCACCCAAACCCAATATCAATTCCAATCCCCAGCGAAGAGGAGGCCGGACGCGTCACTCTCACTCATGCTCTCCATCCCTCTCTCGCTCTTTCTCTCTATCTCTCTCTGTCTTGCTGGGTAACTGGTGCGCAGTGTCTTCGAGTTGTGTAAAAGTGCGAAAACGAGACGAAATGGTCTTATCTGTCGGGCCCCATCGATAGATGTCATCTTGAGTGATTTACCGTCAATTGGGGATGTTGTCTTCAATGAGTTTTTTCCACTTCTCAGTCCCATCTCTCCCTCTCTCTCTCTCTTTCTCTCCTTAGTCACTTCTACGCTTCAGATTTATGTTTATATTTATTTACGGTACGACTCGACTGAGCTCAGCTCGATTCGCTTGGAGACTTCGACTCTCTGTCTTGCTTGAGCACATGTATCTGTATCCCATCCTCCTCCCCTCGTTTATCTCTATCTGTATCTGCGCATCTTTCCATCACTTGGCCGGGACAAAGTCGTCGCGATGCTATTAAGAAAGAGAGCCAAAAAAAAGAGAAGAGCGAAGAAGACGGAATTAATCAATATTAAATGTCTGACTGGAAATTAAACTGTGCTGCGAATTTCAATTTATGTTGCCCAGGCAACCCAATCAATAGGTCTAACTTAACCTCGATTCGAATCTTTATACCCCCTCCCCCTCCCCCCATCACATTTTGAAGATTTATCTGAAAACATTTATGAGTTGAGCTGGCGACAGCGTGTGTTGTTGAGGTTGTGTATGTCTTTAGTTAAACGAGATTTTGAATTAAGATTTCGCTATGTTTAGTGAACATTTAAAAGGTGTATATCATTTATTTAAGTCAGTATCAGTTTCAAAAAAATGAGATTTTAAATTTAACTTTATTATTTTTTATTTTAAACTTTAAAAAACACACTTTACAAATTTGCATATAGTAAAATCTTAAAGCTTAGCATCTGTACTAAGTATCTTGAAAATTTCCTAACGAAATATCATTGCACTCCAGAGATATACAACTTCTACAGACTGAATCTCAAGCAATAAAGCAATTATTAGCTCAGCTGTCACTGGAAATTGACAGGCTTCATTTATAAGAAGAGATCGTACATACTATATATGAGAAAACCAGTCTGCAAATTTATTTAGGACTGTAAATGCAACTGAAGTTGGATGACAAGTGCTGCCTAGCTAGAGTAGTGGGGGTAAACTGGCTTGAGATACAGGTAAATTCGAGACTCAAAAACAATCTATAAATGTCGTTTAGATGAGGCCAATCTATTGATGGATTACTCTTCAGATAGGGGAAAGGAAGTGTGGGGAGAGAAGGAAAAGAGAGACAGACAGACAGCCACTGGCCACGATTAATTGCATCAATCAGCTCAGCCTAGTCAGACATGGAGACGAAGGCAGAGAGGGCGCACAACTATTCGAAATGCATTCGAAACACTCAGCTGAGACTATTTGATATTCATAGGCAATTTGCATGGCGATTATTAGCATTGACATTCCTCCCGGGCGAGACCCCAGACAATTGTAAGCACAATCAATTAGGCGTTGAATTGATACAAGATATACACCCACACACACACACACACATTCATACTTACACTCACACACACACTCACTCGCATTGGGGCTGCCTCCCACATATGAATATGCAATTATTCGCATTTGTGCAGCCAAATTGATTGAGACAAAGGCACGAGTGAGTACTCATGTGATTGCCCCCAAAGCAATTCCAATGGGTACCCCATTAAGTTTTACAATGCACTCATTGAATTACTCTAAATAGGTGTCATACCCATTCAGTTGCGCAAAAATGTATTCAAATTACAAAATTATACAAGCAGTTTAAGTATCTTAATGGGATTGATTCGTTTTGGAAAGTCTGAAGAACTTATTAAAAGGTTGATATAATTAAGGTTTATCAAAAAGAACTTAGTTCGGTTTTAACAGACCCATACGAACTCATAAAACCTGTTACTAAATGGAGATCTAAGTATTATATTTTCAGATCTTTTTCCTTCCTGTTTTTGGTAGAAAATCAATATTCTTAGCTCTTATTATTTACTTAAGACTATCTATTCTCTTGGTTCCTTTATTTCTCTATCCCTCATTTTTCATCCATCACAAACTTCTGTTATATTTCTACCTCTTAGTTAGAATTTCTAGCTTTTTCCAGCTTTTTTTCAAGCTTTATTTTAATCTCAACCACTTTTTATAATTTTATATCTATATTTATGCTCATCTTTAACTATATATGTTCTCGAATCATTGCTTTCACTATCCTTTCCTTTCTCTCTCTGTCTTTCTACAGTCTTAATCAGTATTCACTTCTCTTTCTCTCTCTTCTGATTATTCCCCTCTTACCAAGCAATTCTTTACATTTCTATTCCCTCACATCTCACTCTACTTTATTTCCCATAATTCCAAACCACCGCTCTCGCCTCTCTCTCTCTCGCGGATTTATCTGGACTTCCCATGGCGTTTTCTCAGCCCGACGAAGCTTCTACATTTTTACGGTTTCTCCGTGTTCTATATTAACACCAGAAATGATATGTGGCCGGAGTAGAAGACGCCATCGATTGGCGATCGCTTGATCGGCGATCGGTTGATCGTCGGCGTCGTCGTCGTGATTATCGCAATTCCCTTCTCCAAATGGCCACATGTGGCGCAAGCGATCCCAAAAGGGGGAAGACAAGGAGCAGGGCAAAAAGGGGGGAGATCTTGAATGAGGCCTGGATGTGGCATGGATCATTGCATGCGGAGATGCTGGGATGGCGGCGCGTCGATTGCGTGCACATGATGTGGGTAGTCACAGCTTCAGTTGTTGATGCTGCTGTTGTTGCTGTTGTTGTTGTTGTTGCAGCTGCTGCTGCTGCTGCTGCTAATGTTGCTGATGTGGCTACGATGATGGTAGTCGTTGCAATGTGGTTGCTAAAACGCTTCTGGGTTGAGAGCGGCAGCAACAGAGTCGAACAGACTCAAGGCAGTTCATGACTAGCGTATACCGTGTAAGAAAACAAGAGATATCCAACATTACAGTTACAGTATGATATAGCTCGGTACATGCTAAAATCTTTGCATTTTTTGTAGAATAAGCAGGTCTGTAGTTAGTTTTTTCATTGTCCAAAGGCGTAGCAGTAAAGTTGCCTAAATTTATAAATACCTACACATGTCTTAGATTTAAAGCTATGTGTCTAGCAAATTTCAGAAGTCTAGCTTGTGTAACAGCAGAGATCTCGCTGTTTTTTTGTTTAAAGAAATATTTAGGTTTGTCTAATTCCTAGTTAAGTATGCAAACAAAATTTCATGACTCTAGCTACTATAACAGCAGAGATCTGCACATTTTTCTTAGGGCAGTTACAGAAATCTCTTTGAAAATCAAGTTGTTACCTCTTTCAAGCACTTAGCTGCCATATACTTCTATGAAACTCTCAAAATACAGGGTATTTATGGTTACAAGCACACCGGGACTAGAAAACAGCGCGTTCGACATCGACGAAATGGATGCGATGCAATAATTTAAGCGCATTTTGAATAATTGCCGGGCAGCCGCAACATGCTTAGACTTTTGCTTGCTGGCGGCTAATCAGCGGCAAACACACACACACACACACACACAGGCACACACACACATGCATGGGCAACATGCACGCAAGGGGCATGCAACATTTTGAGGCACAATGAAAGTAAAAGCAAATGAAACGCGCCAACTCAGCCGCATCGCTGCCATCGCCATAAATTGTCCAGTTTTATGCTACCCCATCGCCATGTCCCATGTCCCGTGTCCCGTGTCGGAGGAGAAGGCATCAATGTCCCGCGCGGTTGCATGTTCATCATAAAAATCAACCTCATTGCCGCAAATCCAAACCAAACTTCGGACGAAAGCCAAACAAACAAATCCCCATGCAATACCAAAAAAACTAATCGAAGATATATTATACATTCGTGCTGACCTTTCGCTATACTCGAATTTATTCACTATGCTTTTGGCAATGTGCATGATAGAGCTGAGGGGCCGCTCAAGTATTACGTAAGCACTTTTCTAAATTTCCTCTTACAGTGTATTGTTTCGTTTAGAAACTATAGCGGGTAGAGCTGAGAATTATCAATGGTTGGAACGTTCGATAGTCCCGTGTTTCTTAATTAAATATACAATAGTATAGCGGTAATGCTGCATGAAAGTAAGCAAACTCTAGACTAGATTGTTTTACGAAATATGATATATTTTCTGTTTGGCAATTGTATGTGAGTAAGGGTCCCCCCTGTTCATTTACCAGAACAATTTTTTTCTTCAAAATTTAAAATCGCTTGCTTTTACTTTTAATCGATTGCGGAGGTCAAAATTAGAATAAAACAAGTGTTTAAAAGTGTTTTAGAGCATACTTAATTTTTGGCCAAAAATCATTTCAAAGTCGACTAAAAATATGACAAGTAAGACCCTTGACAGGACCAGTATCCTCACTTTCCTCACTTCATAACTTTCTTGAAAATTATACGATTTTCTTCGGGTAAAGCATTTTATTTATGGTTTTAGTTCTAGAATAGAATGGTTTAATAGTTTTTACAATATAAAAAATTAAAAAAAAATGGAAAATTTTGTAATTTTGGTAAGGGTCCCCCCTGTGATTTTTTCAGTAAATTTTTTTTTCAAAATTTAAAATCGCCCGCTTTTAATTTTAATCGATTGCGGAGGTCAAAATTAGTATAAAACAAGTGTTTAAAATTGTTTTAAGTGACACTTAATTTTTGGTCAAAAATCATGTCAAAGTCGACTAAAAATTCAACATGTAAGACCCTTGACAAGACCAGTATCCTCACTTTCCTCACTTCATAACTTTCTTAAAAATCATACGATTTTCTTCGGGTAAAGCATTTTATTCATGGTTTCCCTGTTCATTTTTCAGAAAAATTTTTTTCTTCAAAATTTAAAATCGCTTGCTTTTACTTTTAATCGAATGCGGAGGTTAAAACTGGTATAAAACAAGTGTTTAAAATTGTTTTAGAGCATACTTAATTTTTGACCAAAAATCGTGTCAAAGTCGACCAAAAATTCAACATGTAAGACCCTTGACAGGACCAGTATCCTCACTTTCCTCACTTCATAACTTTCTTAAAAATCATACGATTTTCTTCGGATAAAGTATTTTATTTATGGTTTTAGTTCTAGAATATAATGGTTAAGTAGTTTTTGCAATTTAAAAACTTCACAAATTTTTATTTCTAGTGATTTGACAGTTAATTTTTCAGAAAAATTTAATAAAATATTTATTATATTATACCATTTTTACTTTATTATACCATTTTAAGCTTTCATGAGCTTTTTTAAGCTAAGTAGAGCTCAAATTATTTTTTAAATTAAAGTAATATTCATAATTAATCGAAAATAGGTCGATTTCTGTTTAGGTCTATTCATGTGAAATTCCACAGCATATCTCTCTCTCTGTGCCCTGTTTTACCTCTCAACTTTTATTACCCTCAACTTTTTGGGGTCAATCATGCAAATCGCAACGCTTTAATACGTCACTCTACCCGCCCTCGATGAGGTATGCGATATGAAGATTTAAACCTTAGCTCAATTTAATATTCATAGTGTGAACAATAGGTTCAATCTTGGTATGCGATTATAACAGGTATGGATAGTGAGGTATGCGATGATTAGCAATGCAAATTAAGCTGGCAAAGATCTAAATAAAAATCAATTCGAAACGTGGCTAAATTGCCAGTGCCAATTTAGACCAACAAAAATGTCAAATTCAGTCAGGACAACACACACACACACTCATATACACACACACCTGGCTATAACTGAACTCAGGTTGGCAGGCAGACAAGTTGGCAATTTCAAATGCTGTCAATTTCCAAGTCAATTTAATGCAAAACCGTTAGACCACGCTCTCTATATAGAGCATATCTATATAGTGTATATAGTATATGCAACTCGCCTTCTTTTTTGATTAACAATAAAGTAATCTCTCAAAATGCTGTTCTTGCCAGACTCGACAAGGATGCCAGCAGCGAGTAGTAGTGGGAGGGGTGGGAGGGGGGCGTATTCACTCTGTTCGAGTACCCGTTCTTTCGAATCATTGCCATTGTTGAACGTCACGAGTTTGCACATTTTTCAACCTCAACAACAACAATAACAACAACAACGAGTCGAATTGACCATCAAACGGTGGGTGGTCGCATCGGTCGCATCGGTCGTTTAGGTCGTTTCTCTCCCTCTCCCCCTCTCTCTCTCCCTCCCTCTCTCTCTCTCTCTCTCTCTCGGCTTGCCTTGTAAAAATATGTTTATTTAGAATATCAAAACCGAAAGTAATCGATTTAATAAACTGTCACCGACATGTGGCTCGGTCTGGCTGGACTGGTCTGTTCTGGGCTGCTACTGCAAGCTCAAGTCACGATAATTGCAAATGTATCTCAAAGATACACAGGGGGGGTGGAGTAGGGTAGGGGGCAGCTGACGTCCGACAGCAGCAGCAGCAGCAGCAGCAAGCAGCATTTCATAAAGGATTCTTCGCTCTGTGGTTGTGGTTGGGTTGGCTTGGGCTGGGTTGGACTGGGCTGGGTTGATTGTGGTGCATCGTCAATGATATCTACGTGTATCTCGCAGATACAACAGCTACGTATCTGCGTCTCACAACGTAACTCGTTAAGCGTTCCAATGCGCACAGCAAAATTTTATACACAACTTTGTCTGTCTCCCTCTCTGCCTCTCTCTCTCTCTCTCTCTCTCTCTCTCTCTCTCTCTGTGTGTGTGAAATCCTTTATGTTGATTACATTTCTGGGTTTATTTTATTAAAAATACTCGCATCGCATTGCAAGGATGCTCACAGAGCGAGAGAGAAAGAAAGAGAGAGAAAAAAACGCAGCAGCAGCGGTGGCTCAGTCAATATTGGCAGCGTCTGTGGCAAGCTCCCCCTCCTTCTTCTCCCCTCCCCCCTGCCTTTGCGGACTGCCAAATGCACGTTGCATGTTCAGCTGCAAATTTGCAATGCAACCTGCCAGCTTGCAACAGCAGCAGCAGCAGCAGCAACTCAACTGCTCAACAATAAAAAGGTAGCCATGTCCATGTTCGTGTAGGAGTATCCCCCTCTTCCTCTCTCCCCCCTCCCCTTGCCACCTCCTTCTGCACTCATATGTAAGTATGATGAGTGCACTCGACAGCACGAAATGTTACCTTGCCACAGCACTTGCCCCGCCTCCGCACTCCTCGCTCTTTTGATAAGTTCAAAAATTAATTTTCTTTCCACACACACACACACACATACACACAGCATGCGAAACATTTCAATTTTATCAGTCAGTGTGACCTAATGCAGCACACACACACACACACACTGCCACGCCCACCTTCCTACCATGCCACATGTGTGTGTGCCCAGTCGATATATGATTCGGTTTAATAAGATTCCTCATGCTTCCTTGAGCCAATGAACTAGAAAATATTTTATTTTTGCCTTCTCTGCATTTGCATTTCTGAGTTCTCAATGGATTCTTTTATTTTAAAAAGAGGCTGCTCGACGTACGGCTACCCTGTAGCAGGTAGTGGGAGCAAGTAAGGATATAATCAACTTTGAGAGATTTAAGATTGATAGATAGAATTAAAGATAAACAGATTAATAAATGAATAATATAATGATGGGAACAACAAATTGATAGATATATCAATACATAAATATAAAAATAGATAAATATATCGATAAATAAATTGCAAGACTTATCGATTAATGGATGAAATTAATGGGCAGATGAATACATTTTTAGAAACATCATAGATTAATATATAAAATAAAAGATAAATGATAGAGCAACAACTGGATAGATATATCGCTACATAAATAAATATAAACAGAAATATATCAATAAATAAATAACTAACCATATCAATTGATAGATGTATAAACTTTAATTATTATCATAGGTACATATACAAGTAGATGGCTGAACTTCTAGAGAAATTATAGATTAATATTTATAATTAAAGATAAATCAAATTTTAGATAATTTAATCGGTAAATAGGTTAAAATACATATTAATTGATAGATGTATACATAAAGCGATAAATATACTTCTAGTTATATCGATTTAAAGATAAGTACACCAGCAGATAGATAAGTTAATATATATAAGACAAAATACGATCGCATATAATATATATGTATAAGATAACAGATCGTAATTTCGAGTTGATAAAGCTACCAGCTGTTACTTCTACTTCTACTTCAACTGTTATCGAAACTATCGATAACTCGCATATCATATTCAATCGACACACACATCTTACATAATTACCATAAGTAACTCTCATAGCTCGCACTATTTATCAATTGCGACCTGCGACGACTACAGAATCAATTTTGATAAAAGTTTTCGCTGTCCCCAGAGGAGAAACCGAAGGGGCGGGGGGTTGGGTCCGTTGGGTCGTCCTGTGGCAGCTGCCACACTCAACACTTTCCGCATCAATTACGTCATGTTAATCCGAGTGTCCACTGCATGTCCGCAAACTGACCGACCATACATCACGCACTGACGCGACAAAGGGTTGAGCCAGACGTCGTGCCTCAGCGTGGGGGAGGGGGAGCGCGGGAGACCTGCAGCATTGTTGCAATGTGCAGCCGTAAAAACACACAAAATGCCAACAAGGCAGCGCCATGCCGAGTGCTTTGATGTGGCACAGACACACACACGCACACAGAGAGACAGAGAGAGGGAGAGAGAGAGAAAGAGAGAGAGAGAGAACCCTTCGCAAGTGGCGCCCCTGCAACTTGCACCATCCCCATCCCTGCCTGTTCTGCAGAGTTGCAACGCCAGCAAACATTTCAATCAAACGAGCAGGGCAAAAAGTGCCCAACCGAAAATGGGCGCACACTGCGAGTGGGCGTGGCAGGCAGATGGAGAAGGGGGGGGAGGCAGCTCAATGACGCATATAAACTCCTCGCGTCAGCGTTAAATGCGTTCGTGTCCATGTCCCTGCCACGGCATGAGTTGCGATTCACTCACTCACACTCACAGCCAGCACTCGCACTCACACACTCACACTCACACTCAGTTATTCACTTTGCCTCATTCGCATGCAAAGGCGACGTGCAAAAAGCGAAACAGTTTGCCAGCGAAATGACGAAAAAGAAGAAAGAGAAGAAACAACCAGAGAAGAGAGAACTGCAGCGGGGGAGTGCAAGAGAGGGAGCTGGGGAGTAGAACTGAGTGGGTATGGAGTAGGGCCAGAGAGAGGGTCAGCTAGCACGTGGTACGTAAAAAAAACTCCATTCGATTTAATTAAAACCAATTTTCGACTTTGAGCTGAGCGAAATTTGTGCTCTTTTTTTTTTTTAAGGCTTCCTATGTGACTGACAGCAGGTACTATGGAAAAGCCAATGATGATGAGGTAGATAGATTAAAAATAGTATGGGAAAATTAAATTGAAAGGGTATGCAGCCCAAAACTCCAACAAGAATGACAATAAGTAATATAAGTATAAGTAAATTCTTCATTTAATCATTTTTATACCCATTGTCAATATGAGTGAGTAGAAAAAACACCGCATTAATTAATTAAAGCCTTTAGAACAGAACTAGGCAGTTTCCATGCAAATATTATATTTATAGATAGTATATTGAGTGTGTGTATATAGTAAACATTTATATATTATAGAGTATATATAAGATATAACTGATCAAACTATTCTATCTATAACATTTTAGACTAGAAGCTAGAGGTTTTTTTTTAATTTTTTAATTTTTTAAAAGATTTTTTAGTTTACCTATTGGGTTTCTCTAAAGTTATGGTATGGATTTGCTGCTTTGCAGGATTGAAAGTCACACCCAAGGGTATTTGGACTAGCAGCTGCCTAGGGGGCGCCACTGTGCACTGCACTGCAACTTGCCGCAATTTACATTTTTATGCAAACTTTCGACGTGCAGTTGAGTATTTTTTTCAGACCTCCCCCCACACTCCAAGCACAGTTTATTTCGGAATGTTGTTCTATACAAAAAAATAAAAACAGAAACTCACACTATATATTTGTGTAATTTTTTTTCGGTTGCAACGTTCGCTGATTAAGTCGATGAAACGTGTTTGGGAAGTTTAAATAAAAACTATGAAAATATTTACGTTGAAATCTTCATAAAGGTTTTCCAGCATTTTCGAAGTAATTTGTTTCTGTCAAACGAGGAATATTTCGAAAAAAAAAATTAAAAAATATTTACGAAATAAACGATTAATTAATCTGAAGCTGTGAATATAATGTATGGGTTTCTAGAAAAATGTGATAGAAGTCTGTTACTTAATTAAGAACTTAACTGTTGCATAGAAACCGAAAAAAAATATCTAGAGATCTACTATAATAAAATGTGACTAGTGTAAGCTTTTGACACAAGTTTTTCTTTATAAATTAATTTCTATAAATTATATTTTTTATTCTCTAAACGGAAATCTCTCATCTAATCAAGTTATCATAATATTCTAATATAATGCCAGAGCTTTTCCTCTTTAATTGCCTGCTTATTAGCGTGTACAGTTTACACAGTTATGCAAATGAGACACCGTGTGCCACAGGGTGCACCACACACATCACACAGCACACTCTGTGCGCCCTGTGTATGGGTTAATCAAAGGCAGAGCGAGACGATGCACATCATGTTGGCCTCTGTCCTGTCTCTGTCTCTGTCTCTCCCTCTGCCTCCGCCTCTGCTTCTGCCTTATCGAATACTATTTTCGCACAATTCGCATAATATTTTCGCCGTTGTCGAGCTGAGTTTTCCACATTTCCACATTTTCACATTTCCAATTGCCACTCGCGATGCGAGACGCTATCTCATTCAGTTGGATTCGCTTCTCGCTGACGCGTCGCTCTGAGTGCATCGAAATCCACTTCATTTTCCCTGTCTCCCTCTCTCTTTCTCTCTTTCCCTCTCTCTCTCTCTGTGTGTTGTGCATGTCTGTGCCTGTGCAGAAATGGGCACATTGAAGGGTATTAACAGTCATTATTCAATGATATCTGGCTGCGGACATTGCTGGACGGGGACATCATCATTCGTGCGGCCTCACTCGCTCTCTCTCTCTTCCTCTCTCTCGCTCTGTAAATGGATCGATTTCCCAGTCCAAAATTGCGAGTTGTTGTTGTTGTTGTTTTGGTTTCGGGCCACAACAGAGGATCAAGTGGGCGGCCATTTTGCAGCCCACACACACTCGCACACACACACACACACACATAGATGCAGTCTGCATATGCATATCCTTAATTATGATTATTGTTATTTTCGACTCTGAATGGCGCATTTAATGTACACCCCCACCCCCTCCCACTCACTGCCTTGTAAGCCCTGCCTGCCACCTACACCCCCGGCCCTCTCCCTGCCCCTCCCCCTGTCTGGCTCGTTATGTTGTCATAAATTTTGCGCTTTGGCGGCTGCGATGGCACCGAATGGCGGCAGAAAATGACGTCTGGCCCATTAAAATATCGAGCAGAGAGTGAGAGAGAGATGGAGAGAGAGGGAGAGAGAGGGAGAGAGAGGGGGAGTCATCACAGTGAACTGTCGCCTGTCCCTCTTACCTCATCTCCTCCTCTCTCTCCCCCCCCGCTCTGTCATTGCATTATGACGCCATTTTTTTTTTTACTCGTTCAGTCCGCTTTGCCATATCCCACTAGCCGCCATTTGCTTGTTTTACCGTTATTGATAGCCGCCATTTTGTGCGATGTTTTGTGTCGCATCAATGTCGCTCTGAAATTGAAATATCATTTAAAATATCAGTTAGGGCCTTAGTAAATTAAATAAACCTCTTTAAGATCATATATCTATAATAAAGTGTATTTAATTAGTTGCAGAAATGAGTCTCTTTTTGTTTTGCCATACATCTCTTAAGTTTCAACAGCTAACATCAGAAAATTTGCTAGTTTAGTTTATATATGTATGATACAACTGCATATATTTATTATATTATAGTTCAAGTTGTAGTTTGTGCTATATTTTTATTTAACGCTAGATCTCAGTTCCCTTAAGAGTTTAATTGATCAAATTTGCTATGCTTGTTCTTATATATCACATGTAGTTGATAATATATAGCTTGAACTCCTATAACAATTTTCTGTGAATTTTAATGAGGTTCTCTGCTGTTAGAAGAGCTAGGGCCAGCAAATTTTGTGTGTTAACTTTTAAGTTATTTCTTAATACATTAATAATTATAGGCATAGGATAGCGTTTTCCTCTACGAAAATAATCAAGTTTTAACCTTTTTTTCAACCAAAATCTGTCATACATGTGCATATATGTATGTCGTATAACTATGTACACAGCAGCTGCTACCCGATTACGCATAATTAAAATAAACGAAGCTCGAACTTAACTGTCAAGTATTTTTCCATTCTTCTTTCCTATTCACAAGAAAAACAACCTATTTTCCTGCCATCACTATAATCACAGTACGAGGGACAAAAGGTTTCTCGCTCTCTCTCTCTCTCTCTCTCTCTCTCTCTCTCTGCCTATTTCAATTTATACCAACTCGTATATATTTTTTGGAAAAGAGTTGAGTAGTATACTGGGTATGGGTTCCGGTTTCGTACGATCCATTGAGCAAACATATGAAAAATCATTAGTTTTTAGTGCGGCGAGCAAACAATCAGAAAATTGGCACTCGAAAAACCCTTGCAAACAATTGATGTGTCCATGAAATGAAGCAGGAGGGGGAGGAGTTAAAGGGACCCCCCCTTAGTTTAGCCTGCTCGATTTTTTACGGCTTTCCGGATTTTTTCACACTCTCTTTTTGCGCCTCATAACGTATTCAAAATCAAATTGGTTTCCCATTCGGTCGGCTGTGAAAAACTTTTACTTTTACTTTCATTTCAAACGCGTTCTAACTGCCCCGCACCGCCCCGCCCTTCCCTTCCCTTTCCGAAAAACAAACCAGAAAATTGAAAATAAAAAATCATTTTTCGCACAATAAAATATTCGCAATGGGAAGCAACGCAAAACCAAACCGAATCGCAGTGGAAATGGAAATGGCAGCTGGACAAACCCCATCAAAGTGGGGAAGATATAAAAAAAAAAAAAAAAAAAAAAAAAAAAAACGATATATACGAAAGAAATGTCCGAATAGTTTCACAGTTCGCATCGCATCGCATTGGGTTGTGTTGGAATTAGTTGCGCCTGAGTTGCTGGAACATTTGCCACGCCCACACTGACGCCCACATAGCAGGGTTGCCCCCCCTTTTTGCAATCCTAAAGCGCTTTTTACCGCTGGTCAATTTGAAACAATGTTTTCTCGCTTGTTTTGCGTTTGATTTTATTTGATGTGTTTCGTTTTATTTTATTTTCTTGCCTCGCCCTCCCCCGCTTGCGTTAACCCTTTGCTGCCCCCTCCCCCACCTTCCCCTTCCCTATATCATTTTCATTTTTGCCAATTGCATTTGGTACTTCGATTGTTACATTCGATTTCAAAACTTCGTTGCGCCAGGGGGCGCTTGTGTGCATTGAAACGCAAATGATTCGAGCTCAAAAGAAAACGTATAATTTGGGCAAAAGGTTGTATAGAAACTTGGGAGGAGGGGGGTATATATAGGGTATAAAGTAGCACATAGCTTACATAAACATTGTTGAGCGGCAACTTTGAGTGTGGCAGCAGGTATACCTGCTTTTTGGTTTGATATCTATATAATATTGGGTTGATTTTTGGTTAGGTGTTAACTAAGGTATCATATAATATACATGCCAAATTTCATAAGATTAGCTTCATAATTGACTGGCTTGTTAGCCTGAGAAGTATGTGTATGGAGCGCAGAATGCAGTTTTGATGGAAATGTGACATGACTCAAGTTCTTGCTAGTTTATAATAAATATCTATCTAATATCCCTTCTATATTATTTTAAAAACTATAAAATATTATATTTTATTTTTTTTTTATATATATATATTCATGATCTTAAGCTTTCAAAGTATGCCAATCTTAACTCTAACTTAGCTTTTTCTTTTGCATATTTATAGTGCCTGCTTGCAGCTTTGGCTTTTCTATCTTATAGATATGCCACACTAGCTATATATATATATATATATATATTATATATACTTAGGGGTATATGTGTAGAGCACACACACACACACACACACGCACATATGTGGCGCATTTCAACTGTTTCGCTTCGCATTTTTTTTCTCTCTCTCTCTTTCTCGTTGCGAGAGTCATCTAAATTTTCATTGGCATTTTGTGTGTGTTGTGCGTACTGCGAGTGTGTGTGCGGGAGTGTGTGTGCGGGTGTGTGTGCGAGTGTGCTGTGCGTTGCTCTTTCGCTTTGGCCATTTGGCTGTGTTATTTGACTAACTGCCTGACGTGTTTTCCTCACACTGGTGATAACATAAAATTTTACTATTATGCGTTTTAGCTGCTTTCCAGCATTTTAATACAATATTTGTTTTTTCCGTGCCGCGCACAAAAAGCCAAAGGGAAAACTGCACACACACACAAACACACATATATATATATATAACAAAGGGCAAATAACGTGCCCCGCCCCCTCCCTCCTGCCAGCCAGCCTGATGCTAACTTGGCTGAGAATTCATGGACATGCAACGCGTCTGAAATTTACATTCAAATGTGTTTCGCTTAGAAGCAACCCCTGCCCCTGCTTGAAGCACGCCTCTGGACCCCAAAGGGGGAAGTACCTCAGTGCAGCCAATTCCCCCGAGCAGCATATGGTTGCGTCCCCCCCATAGCCTCGATATGGTTACGGATTCACGGGGTACGCAACGGATTTTTGATGAAATTTCAAAAATTTCCCACTTAGCGGCAAAATGACGGACATTAAATTGATTTGCAAGCGAACGACATGACGAAAGGGAGAGCTAGAAAGAGAGAGAAGGAGAGAGGGAGAGGAGAAGAGGGAGAGAGAGGGAGAAAGGCAGCCTGTAGTATTCTTAGATTGGCGGCGAAAATCAAAATTCCGTGCACACTTGAGCATTTCATTTGCCATCTAAACTGCATGGCAGAAGGGTAGGCAAGGTGGGCAGGCAGGGTGGGGGGAGGGGTAGGAGGGAGAGGGGAGAAGGAGTGCGAGAATGGCTGCTCAGGGGGGAGGAGGAGGAGGCCGCCATTGGGGTCTCTGGGAGTTGGCAAAAATGGAATTCAGGTTTTCTTTTCTTTTCTTTTCGTTTTTCATGCTGTCTCTGGCGCCGTCTTAACAATGCCTTAGCGGGATGGTGTGTGTGTGTGTGTGGCAGTGTGTGTGTGTGTGTAGCAGTCTGTGTGTGTGTGTTAGCCTCATTGGGCTCTTGGCAGTAATACAAATTTAAAGTTATGTTTGCGCCTGCACAAACATTTTCTCGCTCATTTATTCATTTCGTCAGCAGCTTTTCTTCTTTTCCTCTGTTCCTGCTTCGCTTTTGTTTTGCCTGCCCCCTGTTTCTCCTCCCCCATTTCTGCATAAATTGTTGCATGTATTTTGCATTTCATGAAAATGAGAAATGAATAAAATAAAATTTTATTTTATGCGTGCAACATGTGAAATTTTTCTAACGTTTTTCGTACGTTTTACTCGCGTACTTCGTCAGTTGCAGGCAGCTTCTCCCTTTTCCCCTTCTCCTTCTTCTTTGTTCTCTTTTTTCTTTACTTTGGGGTATCGTTCATTTTGGGTTCCATTAAGTTTTACGTTTAATATTTACGCCCGCAGTACATACAAGAATGCCTTATGATGATTTGGCAAGGCATTTCATTAGGTGTTTGCCTTGGTAGAGCGGGTCCTCTGGCACTTTTCGATAAGAGTTATCGATAACTATGTACAATCTATCAACTAATAAACTCTACATTGATTTGGCAAGCAAATATAAGTTAACTTAATTATATATTTTTTACAAATTCATGTGTTTTTTGAACATTTTTTAAGCTACCTTCTTATCATCTCTTAAGACAGTACCCTAAAATCCTCCGACTCTCATAACTTTGTCAAAAATCAAGCGATTTTCATTTGGAATGTCTTCTTCTTCGTGGTTTTAGATTTAGATTCGATTAATGTGCGAATTCTGAGAATTTATGGAAATGAAATTTTTTGAAAAATTTCCATACCTACCCCTTGCAAAAATTTTGAAAATTTTTCAAAAATTAAAAACTTTTGTTTTTGCTTTTAATTGAAAGAACAAGTGAAAATTTGTATAAAAATCCATTTCAAAACTGTTTTTGAGTAATTTTTTTGAAAATTCAGGAAAAATTAAGAATTTTCCTAGTAACTTGGGAGAGTACTCTGTCTTTCTTTCTCCCTCACACTTTTTGATTTTTTTTTCTACTTCTTTCATCTATACCATATCTATATCTATACTATTTCCTAGTCTCTCTTTCTCTCACTTATTCTCTCTCTATTTCTCAATCTCTCCATTTATCTGTCCCTTTTTCTCCTCTCTCTCATAGCGATTCTTCTCTGTACTCTGCCTCGACAGTCTTCTGCGATTACGAGCCCCCTCGATTAGCTCTATCAATAACAGATATAATGACGTCCGATTCGTGAGCCGCATTATCTGGGCCAAGCGCCACAACGCACAATGAAATCGAAATCGAAATTGGTTAAGTAAATTTGCGTTGTGTCTTTAACGTCATCGTTCGTTATTGTTGCTTATTGTTTTTCTCTCGCTCTCTTGCTATCTCTTTTTTGCTTGGCATTCAGCTATCAATCAAACAGTTCCATGTGTGTCTGTGTGCGTGTGTGTGTGTGTGTGCAGTCTGATGGATGGCTGGCTGGTTAACTGATTGATCGATCGATCGTCGAGTTGACGTTGGCCAAAATGTCAGAGTACGAGTATTTCGTATTTCGTATTTCGTAGTTCATCTACAACTGATTAAGCAGTAGACAAAAGAGGGTGGGCACAGGTGGGCGGTGGGCAGGCGGGCAGGTGGGCAGGTGGCACTTAAGAGGGGGGAAGAGAGTACCTGGAGGGGCACTCACGCAACCTCTTTTTCATTCACTCGCTCGCTCGCTCGCTTAGTCATTTTTGGACATCCGCCCAGTTTATTTTGATTGATGGATGACTGAACCGAGTCGAGCTGCGGCCCCAAAACGCACACACAGATTGAGATACGAATATCACTCGAAGTGGGTCGCTTAACGCGCCCGCGGTAGTGCCCCAAGACCAAGCAGTTGGGGGCACCAAAAAAACCCCTCAAATGCAATTGAACCGGGTAAAACAAAAGCATTGAGTAGGTGAAACATTGGGAAAGAGTAAACTCTATGAAAAAAGAGAAAAAGAAACATGTAATCCATATCAGTAATAATTAAACAAGATCCTAACCCTGTAGCAGGTATTTTATTAGCAAAACTACCGCAAAATCTTAAGTAGAGCACGATCTACAGCAGATCTACAAGTTTTTACTCTAATATGTTATCAAAGTAAACAAAATTAAATAAATTTTGTATACGCCGAACTAGATAAAAGATTTTTCAGTACATAATATTAAAAATAAGCTGGCTTTATTAAAATTACTAGATTCCAACTCTATAAAGTTAAAAAATATAATAAATTGTGTTTGGAACTAAAGTAACTTAAGCAAAGTAGAACTTAATGACAGAACAACAAGATCTCA
The DNA here is from genome assembly GCA_018901885.1 of Zaprionus kolodkinae. NCBI lineage: Eukaryota > Metazoa > Arthropoda > Insecta > Diptera > Drosophilidae > Zaprionus > Zaprionus kolodkinae. The sequence goes on along the minus strand of JAEIFM010000247.1, from coordinate 1,941,466 downwards.
CTGAAAAGTTATTAAATAAATTTGTAGAAACTGAAAGTCATCATAAACTAAACTAGTTAAAAGATCTATCTAAAACTGACTAATTCAAAAGCTCTTAAGTTTGCTAAGCTGAGAGAAACAATAGGAATAAAAAAAATAAAATGATCTTGTAGATCTGAACTTGCCTAAACTTGAGCAAAAAAAAAATGTAGAATATATCTATTTTACAATATATGATCTTAACTCTTTCTGTATAGCATATTTAATCTATACTTATAATAAACTGGGAAAAAACCCTTCAAATTAATTATATTTTTATGGTAATTCTTCTCGATCAATTTCGGCTGCCTCTCGCTGCCTTTCCCCCTCTCTCTCACTCTCTTCCTTTCTCGAGCAGGGGCGTTTCAGTGTCTGGTAGTCGCTTTTTGGGCCCATCGTTGACGCATACATCGTCTAATACCTGATAAATCTGTCAGCCAAATGTTTAAATTGAAATCTCTCACCACGCTTAAGAGGCAGCGCGACGGGAGAGCGCCAAAGAATGAGAGAGAAACGGACAAAGAGAGAGAGAGAGAGAGGGAGTAGCGCAATGGGAGCACTCAACACGGGCCAATCAAATGGCTGTGGGTTAAAGGGAAGCGTGTGGGGGGAGCGAGGCGAGGGACTTGGGCAGAGGCAGAGCAAACAAAAACAAACAAGGCGAAAAAAACAAACAAATCCGGAAGATGCATTCGCCGCGTTCCGCGACCCTCGTCCCTCCAGTCGAGTCCAAGATACAATTTAGATAATTTGTATCTCAACATTGTTGTCAGCACGCAAGCGTTGACTGACAGATGTTTTGATTTAGAATCTGGCATAGACTCGCGGGCTGTATCTGTGAGATACTTTCACTCCCCCCCTCCCTTCTCCCCCTCCTGCCGTCTCGCTCGCACTCAAATCAAAACAAATATGGGCGAAATAAAACGCTTAAGCAACGCAAATGAAAGATTTATGAGCAATGCGCTGGGTAGGGTATTTACGCGCTGTGCTCTTAAATTATTTTGCAGCCACACACACATCGCTCAACTCCCGCGAGCTGCCCCGCAGGGCTCCACAGCACATATGTATACCATACCCTACCCTTCCCTACCCTCCTCCTCCCCCCCTAGGTCCATTAAAAGTGCATAAAATCGAACCCAACCCAACAGGTCGATGGATCCCGCGCAGCTTGTTTATTTTTTTCGCAACGCAACCATCTGAAAATAAATAAATAGCCCCTGCTACGCTTTCACCTATATATCTCAGGCCATACATATATCTAACTCAAGATATATATATATAATTTTTGAACCAATTAACGCCAGTTGGAATGGGAACACCCACTGAGAGCGAGAGAAGACACCTTGTCGATTGGCTGAATGGGATGGTATAATAAATTATACTGATATAAAAAGTTATATGCTATGTATCAATGGGTTAGTTGCCTAGACATAAGGTTCAAGGTTTTCTAACTCGTATGTCTTCTATATAACATGGTTATTCTTAATGGATCTATCAATTTATCCAAGTGGAATTCATTACTTCTCTGAATTAAATAATAATATATATTATCAATATGATAGTTCCCTAGTCAAGGTCTGGAAATCATACCAAAATCGTTGATATAGATCGTTCATTTTTATAAAGCACTAAAACCCAATCAATAAAATCGGAAAAATTACAAAAATTTCTGCAGTTCGACAAGATCGATACGATAGTTTGTGGGATTAGCAAAAGAACTCGATCATGAGTGCACTCATTCACACATTCATTCATTCATAAATCAGCGTCACATTGAGACATTTTATTTGTTTAATTTCGAGTCGATTTTTCACTTGTGGAACTTATGTGGACTGTGTGTATCGCATTCCACGCTGACATCCATCAGGTGTGAAGAATCGAATATACAAAAGGTCGCTAGAATGGATCGCACGTATCGCACGGGAAATACATAAGACGCCACCCCAAAAAAATCCAACAAAATGAATTATTGGCGCTTTGTGGGCCCCAAAACGGGGCAACTACCAAGAGGGATATATCACTTAGTACACCTGCTAAAGACCCCAGACACGACACAGGTTGCTCAATCAATTTTCAGGCGAAAACTTAAGCCAAAAAAAAACGGAAAAAAAAGAAACTTAAAATAAAAACGAAACCGAAATCGAATCGAAACTTTCATGATGGAAGAGCGATCGGTCGAGCGAGCGATGGCGCGATCCATCTATCATTTATCATCTATCATAATGCAGTTTTAGGCCCGATTCGAGTCTTAATCCGTCAAAACAGTTGCCTGCCGACTCTGCCGATTGCCAAATTCACAATCGATCAAATTTTGGGGGGGGGGGGATACGAAAAGAAAGAACAGAAAAAAATGTATTTAAAAAAAAAATGTTGGTCAGTTCGGTAGCTTTTGCCTGGTCAGGCAAAATTAAGTGATTTACCGTTAAGGCCTTTGATGGATGTGAGCCGAATCGAATGGAGTCGAAGAGAGCGAGAGAGAGAGAGAGAGAGACAGAGAGAGAGAGAGTCGGAACGAGGCCGTACCGGACGTAGCAGACAATGCGGTGCTTAGTTCGGGCACTTATCAATTACAAAAGGCAGCGCAGCGCAGCCGTGGCAATTAGACCGTCCCGAGGGGCGATCAAAGGGCACCGCCTGCTTTGACGCTGCCGACGCTGGCGCCGCCCCACACAGAACTAAACCCATAGCAGCCCCTCCCAACCCCAAAAGTAACACCCTAGTGTTCTGGAAAGCCTCGGCGCATTGTTGGCGCAGTTTTTCACGATTTTCCATTTTGCATCTGGCGAAAAACCGCAGCAACAACAACAAAAACTGACGTCATAATTATGCAGAGATACCCTGGGAAAATGCCTGAAGGGGTATGTGCACTTTATAGACTCTATAGAACATAAATTGTCTTAGAAAATATGCATTAAAATTAATATTGTGTAGGTTCTCTACATAATTGTCTAGATCTTGGGCACTATATGAGCTAGGCTCAGGAAATTTGACATAAAGTTGCCTAAATATCTAATCCATTTAAAGCTTTTTTTAGATCTATAAAATTCCTTAAAGTATTCCAAATATCAACAAATAACAAATAACTAATAATACATTTATACATTTCTGTGCTGAAGGCGCAGCTTACTACTATTTTCAAATATGCTTTAGTATAGTTTATATTGCAGCAATAGATGTAGATAGATAGATAATCTTCCTGCTTATATAATTGTCTAGATCTCGGGAACTACAAGAGCGAGGCAAAATAAACTTGGCTTAAAGTTGCCTGAATACTTAACTCAACTAAAGAAAATTCCAAATTTTAAATATACCACAAAGTTTACGAGATATCGAAGTAAGAGAGTAACTACAGGGTATCTTTTTGTGCTGTACACCCAAGTAAAGAAGGTATGTATAGTTATTGTTGTTATTACTAGTTCATATTTTTTTTATCGGCCTGCGATAATTGGCGGTGTTTCGCGTTCGCGATTCAAAATAAACAATGACCCACAACCCGAAATTGAACCCTGAACACCCACAACATGATTTCAAGTTGTTCTCGTTGTTGTTGTCAGTAGTTGTTGCTGCTGTTGTTGCTGTTGTTGTTGTTGTTGTTGCTGTCTTTTGTTGTTGTTGCTGCTGTGTGTTGACTGCGGCGGCTGTTGGCGACTCACGTCGCTGTCAAAAATTAACAACCGCAAAAGCTGAGTTATTATTGCAGCGAAATATTTGCACAATCGTCTGACTGGCGGGAAAAAAGCCAGTTTGCTATGGCGTAAAATAAAGCTAGAGCACATACCATATATAAAACGTGTAATACATGGGGAACAACCCTTTTTCACTCCAAAACAGAGTTATGCCATAAAAAAAGAAATTCCAATTTTATTTGGTATTTAAAACGATCTCTGAACATGTCCAAACATGTCACCTAGAACCCAAAAATAAAAATAAACTATAGATAATAATCGATTTCGAAATTTTCTAATTCTAATTGAGCAGATCGGATGGTTAATAAAATCATTTGGAAATTTTCTCAAATCGTATAGAAAATAAACAAGATCGTAAAGATCGAAGATCAGAGGGAACATATTGAAAAGATTTTACGATTTTATGAGTGCATTAAACACGACTCGAGAACTCAGAAGGGGGAAATACTTTCTCAAGACTTTCACAGAGCAAGAGATACAAGCAATTTCAGAACTCAGAGATCGAAGCTGGGATCTGTGGCATCTGCTGGAGATGCAGCATTGTTCAACGAGCAAGAGAGAGATCGAATGAGAGAAGGAGAGAGAGAGGGAGAGAGGCAGCTCGAAAAGTGACGAGCGATTGCCGCCTGCAAGTGTCAATATAAAGTAACAACTTTATTGAACCTTATTTATTCGAGGGCGAACCAATAAAATGGGCAACTTTATAATGATGCACATAAATAACACCCCCGTAATCTCCCCCCCGAACAGACTGGAACAATGCACGACACGAAGTCGAAACGATCAGTGAAGACAAAAAACCAAGCAGAAGAAGCAGAGAGAGACGAAGACGAAGACGACAACAACATGTCATCGACGAATGGCATTGAGGATGTGAATCTCAAGATTAACTGAAGACCGTAGATTGCAAGAGTGAGACAGAGAGAGAGTGAGAGAGAGAGAGGCGGGATACGACTTTGATTTCTCAACAACCCAACAACAACCCAAGATGAGCTCAAGAGAGCCTGCGATGATGAGTCACACATCTCGTGCATGGCGGATGTGTTAATCAAGTTGAAGTTGCCGACGAAATCGAAAGGTTTTGGGTATTTTTAGTTTAGCTGTGGAAGGTCCTTAAGTCGATTGATTTAAATATTTTTGTCACTTAAAAAAATACATCAATTTCGAATTATTTGCTTAAGAGAAACTCTAATCTTTGTGCGGAACAAGAATATATATATTTTTTTTAGAAAACTAATAACTTTAAAACTTTTATAAGAACAAAATATATTAAAGTTCGAAATAAATTATTACAAATTGATTTTATATGCTCTATATAATTTTTATATGACACATTTATATTTATATTAAAATATAATTAAATGAGACTGAAAATTCAGTTTTAAACCCTTTTATATCTTTTCGAATTAGAAATAATCTATTATGATATATATTTATATTTTATTATATTTTACTATTTTCTTTTATATTAATTTTTTTTTTTAAATCCGTAGAGTTTTAAGATCGTATTCCCTCTTCATAGATATTTACAGACAGCACTTTCAATCAATCTAAAAAATAAAAACCTTCAAAAAATCCACTCACAAATTGAATAGCCAGCCCATTGCTTTTTCCAACCGCCAGATGCGACGCTCGATAAACCCTGGCACAGTCTATGCAAAAAGTCAACTTATGGCACGACTTATCTGTTCATATTGCCTATCACTAATTACGATATTAAGCCATGTGGTCGCTCGAACAGAACACAAGGCCCCAAAGCGTGAAAAATCGACACAAACAACGTACAATTTATAGAAAATATATGCAAAAACTCAAATTTACGATGACAATCCCAACGAGTTGTTGTTTTTTTTCTCTCTCTCTCTCTCTCTCTCTCTCTTTTTTTTCATCTTGTGACTGAACAACAAAAACAAATTAATGGTTTGTAGTTTATAACTTGGCGGGATTTAATCGTGTTACGATGCAGAGCGAGAGAGAGAGAGAGAGAGAGAGAAATTGCAAATAGCAAAAATCATATCGAGCAACACACAACAAGGCGGCGAGTCGTAAAATTATGAGAGACACTGTTAAGCTCTGCGGGATCAATGCAGCGCCCAACGGTAAATTACGCACCACAACCCCAGAGCGGGCATGGGAGAGTCTGGCTATAGGGATTTAGGATCTTTCGGTCTCTTTTTTATAGTTCGGTCGCCAGTTCCTGAACCGGGGGGAACCTGGGAATCTGCGTACGCAAATTTACGAGCGTCCGCTTGATTATGAAGCGAGGCGAAAACAATCCAACGGGTACAATAAACAATTTTAATTTAATGCAAACGATACGATATAAAGCCGGTTCAATACCGAATCGGTATACTCACACAAAATAAAATGAAGGACACGAGTATAATACAGTTTTAATTTTTATATACTATCATTTACTAAGATGATCCTGATCTTAATCAATGATATATAACATATTTGAAGAAAGCCTAAGCTACCTTTAATATCATAGAGCAAATCTTTCAAATTTCATGATCCCAGCTCTATTAACTACAGAGATCCTGGTAATTCAATAAACACACAAATATAAAATGTCAATAAAATTCTTTTAATGACTTGAAACCACATTTCTATACTCATATAACGCAAGATCTCAAAAAATTCCGAATATTTCTTTATTTATATGTATTTCTGTTTCATTCTTTCCTACATTCCCCAACAGCAGCTACCAGACAGTTACTCTCCACCTCATCAAATTTCGCTCGTTTCACGATCTCGATCGCGATCGAAATGTGCCCCGAATTAAACCCGATTCGCTGTACTAATTACTATTTAATTATGCCTATTTAGGAATGCTAAAAAAGTTTTACTGTCATCGAGAGCTTGGAGAGACTCGGAGACATCCATTTAAATTAATGTTCGACCATTTAAACCGAAACACAATTTACCATATGGGCTTAGTATCTTTCTTTCTTTCTGCTTCTTCTTCATCTTTTTTTTCTGTCTTTATTATTATTGTTGTACCTTTTGTATTTGGCGTTAATTAATGCACAAACTCGAGTGATATCTTTGGAATCGACGACGACGACGACGTCAGCATCATCGTCATATTGTTGAATAAATGTTTTACGATCTGAATTGTTTGCTGCTGATTTTCGCTTTGATCGTAAAAGAGACTCTGTCGAGGGGGTGGGGGGAGTGACAAAAATCTTTTTGATTAAGACGAACTTGGAACAAAAACGAAACCAGATTTCAGATTTCAGCTTTCAGCTATATAGAGAACTACGATAACTGTTGATGATCAATTAGGGGATTTGTTTTCGCTTCAGTTCGCTTTTTGCTTCTGCTTCTGCTTCTTCCTCCTTCGCCATAAGTGGCGCCATAAATTTCTAATTTATAATTATAAATTTTGTATTTGTTGATCTCTTTGGGACTGCGATATGGTGTGTTTTTTTTTGTCAGATCTTTGACTGAATTCGAAATGAAACCGAAAAAACGCTTCAAGTTTATTGCTTTTGTTAATTGTAATTTATTTGATTGATTTATCGAAATGAATAAATATTTATTCAGACGTCGCCACGCAGAGACGAGTTTCGCAATCGATTCGCCTTTTAGTTCATCATAATATCATAATAATATTGGGCATAATAAACCAAAAAAAAAAAAAAAAACGTCTTTGGAAGATATCAAAAGTCGCGGCCGAGACACGTGTACGCCTTTAAGAGGGCTTTAATTACTATCATATTTTTATTATAATGTGTAGGGTAGTTTGACTAGTGTATCGGATCTGAAGGGACCCAAGCATATATGAAGTCTTTAGTGGATCTTCAGTTTTTCGAAAGTTTTTTTTTGAATTTTTATATAGATTCTTTTTTTTTTGCATTGATATCAGAATCAGTATAACATAAGTGTATAGTTCCCATAGTAACTTAATATTTAAAATTTTGGTTCTTTTTTAAAAACTTTATTCTTAGTGATAGAATCGCAAATTGTTCCTCAACACAGACCAAAAAAAACCTAAACGACCTAAACGACCTAAATCGACCTAAATCGACCTAAAACGACCTATACAACCTTAATTTATTCCATTTTCTAGACAAATCCTTCTCCTTTTAGTTGATTCCTAATATCTATTAGAGTATATCGCCTTCGGCACAACCCGTCGATTCACAACGATTTTTTGATGCCAACGTCAAAGTCATATTTCAGCTTTAGTTGACATTTGCGCATTGAAATCTTTTTTTTTCAGTCCCGGGGACTGTGAGGTTGATTTACGCGTCGTTCATAATTCAAAATGGGAAAGTGTTAATCCGTGGGCCACATGAAATCGCCATTAAAAACAAATCCAAGGCACGACCAGGCCATCAAAATAACTCGTAGATCTCGAGAGAGATCGTTCCCATTTGGACGCACGAATAATTTAGCGAATTCTCAAGTGGGTGGGCAGTGGAACGGGTGCAAAATGATCCCGATATGATGTGTGCATATATACGAAAAATATACTACAATATATCCACCTACAGCTGTACCGATTTTTGGGGAGATACGCCGGGGCCCGGAAGCGTTGACAGGCGACGACAATGACGAATGCCGCATCACAACTTTTAAATTTGTCTTTAATCTCTTTCTCTCTCTCCCTCTCTTGCTCTCTCTCTCTCTCTCTTTTGTCGCGTTCTTTATGCTTAATGTCTTTTCATAATTTCATTTCGTACAAATGACTTTTTAATTCCTTTATTGCGTTGCGCTTTCAAGCTATTTATTTGATTGCTCTATCAGAGAATAATACAATCAAAAAGCCTATGGAAAATTTGCATGAAAAAGCGAAAAAAGAACTGGAAATCTATTTATTCTGCCTGGCAACTTTATAGACCTATTAAAACTTTCGGTTTTATTGCAAAAACTGAGTGAGAACTGGATCAAAAAATACAAAGTTAAAAAAAGGAGAGGGTATAAAATAAGGTATAAATAAATTTATGAATATTTTAAGAGTTTTTTTTAAAGAACTACTTGAAAATATTGAACTAGAAAAAAATACTATAATTATTAAATTAGTATTATTAAACTTAATGTCTCTTAAATTCCTGTATAATCTTTTAAGTAAATATAAAAAAAATGTTAGTTAGATAGATAGATGATAGATAAGCATATTAAAAACTCCATAAAATCAACACTATTTAACGATTTCGAGCCAGTTTTTCTTGCTCGAAACTTCATCAAATTTATATTAAATTTGTACTCTTGTTTTTTTTTACAGCCTACAACAGAGTTTTAGTCTATAAAACTCAGGTCTATGTTAATTAGAAAACCGTAAAGCCGAATCTTGGAACGAAATGTTCCATAAATTACGGTAAACATACGAGACTTCATTAGTTCGTGGAGCTAAACACATGTTTTACCCAGGCAGGGGATGCCAACTCGATTATGGGGGCAATCATTAAGCTTAGCTTGCTGGAATTTTGTGCAGTGTAGTGTAGTATAGTGTAGTATAGGGGGGGCTGCATTAAGAACGCATTATCGAGGTCTTAAGCCCATAATTGTTGACGAATGCCGACCGTAAAAAACTGCCGAAGCTCAACGCTCGACGACGACGACGACAGTTGAGTGAAAATGGTGGAGAAGCCACCTTAGTGATGGCCAATCCCAGAGTCGAATTGACTCTGAATCCTCATCATCATCATCGCCATCATCATCATCATCATCTTGCACTTGTTGCTCCAATCGTGCCCACTTAATGCCCGACCGCGTGGATCGTAAAAGTTTTTACGATTCAGACAATTAACCGATGATAATCAAATCACTTGAGGCCACACCCCCGTCACCGCATAGCCCCTCCCAGGCCCCTCTATATGTACATATGTATTCAGGAACGGGACGACGACGACAGCCATTGCTCCTGTCGCCGCATAATTCTTGTCCCGCGCGATTGACGACCGTGGTACCATCCCGAGTTGGGTCTGGGGTAATAAATACTTTTACGATTCTATAATTTGATTTGGGCATTTTTATACCCTTCGACCATTGAAAATGGTCAAAAAAGGGTATACTAACTTTGTGCAAAATGTATGTAACAGGCATAAGGAGGCGTGGCAGACCCCATAAAGTATATATATTCTTGCTCAGGATCACTAGCCGAGTCGATTGAGACATGTCCGTCTGTCTGTCCGTCTGTCCGTCTGTCCGTCTGTCCGTCTGTTTGTTTGAGACAACAGATCTTAGCTATTAAAAAAGCTAGAGACACCAAATTTGGTATGAAGGTTCCTATATATTCGGGGCAGGTGAAGTTTATGTCAAATGTTTGATGCCAAGCCCACCGCCCCCGCAAATCGGTTATTTACGATTATTAAGCAAAGTAATGAACCTATAAAGTTATGCTTTGGTATGTATAAAGCTGAATGCAATCTGAACATATCCTCCAAATTACAATACGATCGGACCAATAACACAAAAGTTATTAACGTCGACGTTTTCAGTACAAATGCTCGGTACGAGCGGCAGCCGACGCGCTGCTTTGAGCAGTTGACGCCGACGTCGACGTTGCGTGTCGCTTTACTCTTTACGCGCGTCGCTGTGTGAGTGCGAGCGAGTAAGCTATATGTATTAAATGTTTTTGTGCAGAAATTTCTGCTTGGAATTATTAGTGTGGTTACACGTTTGTAACGTATTTGGAAAATTGGGAGAAGGGTATCTTACTGTCGGGCGCCCGACTGTAGCCTTACCTACTTGTTTTATTTAATATTTCTTCTTCTTCATCTTCTTGGACGAAGACGACGACAACTCTAAACTGGCCTAAGTCAGCGAATTCTTGTTCTTCTCGTTCGTTCTTTTTTTTTTACTTTTGCCGCACATTAATATTTTTATGTTTTCGCCGATCGTAAAATCCGTTTGATAAATTATTATTTGGAATTCGTACGCAAAATATATCAAGCTATTTGACTAGTTTGATTTTGGAATGTGAGTCGCAAGATCAAAAAGGAATAATCTGCATAGGAAACATATTTGGTTTGCATTAGAAAAGATCATAGTATAGTTTTTAAATGGGTTCAGATGGTGTTCTTTTTGGGATTCTCTTTTTAAAGGGTTTATTGGCCTAAATTTAGCTGTTTTTATACAAAAAATAAATCATTATAAATAAATAAATAAATGGTGTAATAACTGTAAAAAATAAAAAAAAACTAATTAATAGTAATAATATTATATAAATCTCATTATTTACTTATTTACACAAGCAAAACACACACTCCCACCCACTGTGCACGCTGATGCTGCCGCCCGTCGCGTCGCAAGCGCATCAAATTGACGAACAGCAGCAGCAGCAGCGACGCCGACGAAAGCGCAAAGCAACAATCGAAAAGGCAGCAGCAGAAGCAGCAGGAGCAATAATGCTGCTATTTACACATTTACATACAAACAAACGCCCTTACATACAGTTAGTCCTATTACATTGTCATTCGTGCACACACACACACACACACACACAGATATACAGAGAGAGAGAGAGAGCGAGACGCAAGCGAAACACCCGCACGTTGCAAAAAATGCCAGACAGAGAGACAAAATGTCGAAAGCGCGACAGCTGCAGCAGCGCAGGCGACAGCAGCAGAAGCAGCAGCAACAACTACAACAACAACAACAACAAATTAGAACGTGTGTGTGTGTGTGTGTGAGGGGTTCAGCAGAGTGTGGGTGAGTGAGCGAGCGAGCGAGTGAGCCAGCGCATGTGAGTGAGAAAATTTGTTTTGAACTGTCATAAATCTTAATTGTGGCGGAGTGATGGAATCGGAATTCGCTCTGAAAAGCCGAGACCGAGCTGCTAGCAAAGGGTGACGCTGACGCTGACGAAACGCCGCTGCAGCTAATTTGAGAGAGCAGCGTTACACAGAGACAGCGAGAGAGGGTGTGCGAGAGCACGCCACAGCCAGAGAGCGAGGCGAGCAGCCGCTCATTTCCCCTGTGCTTGCATGTGTGTTTCGTTTCCACTTGGTTCCACATAAACAAGATTTATTGCAGTTCCAATTGGTGCGCAGGGGAAGCGCGCGCACACACACACACATACACGCAAACACATGCGCCATGCGCACATGACGGACGCGGCGCTCTCTCTCTCTCTCTGCCTTCACTCTCTCTCTTGCTCCCAAGCTCGCTGCGCTCTCATCTTGCCGGCCGCGCGCGCCACATTTTCAGTCAACCACAGACCGTTACAGCGAACGATCATGTTCGAAAAGCTCTGTGTGGCGCGCCAACTACAATAACTACGTAAAACTACGTAACGTAAAAGGGTAAAAAGCGCGTGAATAGTAACGCGCTGTCGCCGCCACCGACGCACCGACGCAGACGCCGACGCCAACGTTGTAATTAATTAGCCAGCGTCGCTGTCAGCCTGCGCGAGCGAGATAGCAGCACATTTAATCACAGCATTTGTGACAGCGTCAGTCACGGGCAGCGTGTGTGAGTGTCTCTCTGTGTGTGTGTGTGAGTGTGTTGTGGGAAAAGAGCAAGAAGAAAAAAGAAAAACCGACGCAGCAAAGTAATCAACACGCTGCGCTGTCGACGTCGCATTTTTGTTGGGGGGCGCCAAACACACAACTACAGCCAGCCGCAGCAGCAGCAGCAGCAGCGGCATCAAACAGACTGCGCATTGCGTTGCGCCGTCGCTTAACGCAATCGAATCAGAAATTGCCGTCGCCAAACGCGCGCTTCGTGTTAACGAACGTGTCGTCGTCGTCGTCGTCGCAGTCGTCGTCGGCGTCGTCATCGTCGTTGTCAGCGTCGTGTTTCAAGTCCAACTCTCGTCAAAGGCGACCAGCAGCAGCAGCAACAACAACAACAACAATAATACGCCGCCAACGCAGCTTCCAGGCTCCCATCTCTCTCTCCCCACCCCCTCGGAAGCAGACAAAACGAAACGAAACGAAACGTGCGCGTCGCATCGCGTCGCGTCGCTGCCACCGCGCTTGAACTTCATTTTTTTGGTATCAATCAGCAGCGGCAGCAGCAACAGCAGCAGCAGCGGCAGCGGCAGGAGTAACAGCACGGCAGCCGAAGCAGCGACAGCCGAAGCAGCGACAGTGGCAGCAGAACGCAGCGAACGAACACACGCATTGTTGTTGCTGTTTCTGTTTGTGTCTGATTCTTGACTGAATCAGTTTGACAGCCGACGCGCAGCGCGTAGCAGCAGAGGCAGAGGCAGAGGCAGCGAAGAAGAACTGTGTGTGCGAAGAGAAGAAGAAGCAGCAACAGCAACAGCGCCGCAGCCAGTGACGACACGGCAACGCCGACACATTCATTCGCTGTTCGACTCTCAAACGAGTAACGACGGAATCCGGATGAGCCGCACAAGACACGACACGACACGGCAGCAAAAAGAAAAGCAAAAGCAAAACCAAAACAGCACACGACGCCAACAGAGAACGCGAGCGAATTGTGTGTGCTGCGACTGCGACTGCGACGCGTGTGCTCTATGCAAAACCGACAACAACAACAACAACAACAACAAATACAACAGTTACTACACTGCAACAAGCAGAGATATTCAATTATTTATATCGAAAGCGCCATTCAAAAGTGTGATAAAAATAATTAAAGCTTAACAAAATGAGAAATTATGCACAATTAAATGTGAAAAATTAATTAATTAATTAAATAACAACAACAACACATGCAGCATATCTAGTCAAAATTCACAAGAGAACGAAAGCAGAGGGAAATAAGAAAATAACAATGAAATGCACGTGAAATGTTTTATAAAAGACTGAATACAACAACAAAATAAACAAAAACGCAGCAAACTACAAACAACAACAACAACAAATGGTTCAACAAAAGTATACGTAAAACAACAACAACAACAACAAATTATAGCATATATATTTATTAAAAAAATTAAAAAAAAAAACACAACAAATATTTATATTTAAACAATATTTTGCTCACCAAAAACAAAAAAAAAACTACAACAAAACAAAAATTTACTTAAATAAATAAATAAAAAACAAAATAAACACAAAAACAACAAATCAACAAATTAAAAACGAAGTATACGATTCAAATGCAATTATTAAATTAACAAAATACAACAAAAATATTTAACATAAATTTTCTGTCTGCCATATGAGAATATTATTAAATAAATATATATATATATGTATAAAATAAAATAAAGAATAAATTAAATTACACTATTTAACACACAAGTTATACGCAGCTCAAAACGCTAAGAAATTCTATACGAAAATAACGTACCAAGTGCAAAAAAACAAATTTGAAAAACACATTATTGAATTAATTAATAATAATTGTGTCAAATTAAACTAAGTTAATTTTTAAAGTGTATACCCCACCCCCCATCCGCACCCGCAACCATCCAAAATTCAACAAAATCTGAACAAAATGTTGCACGAGGCGCTGATGCTCGAGATCTACAGACAGGCGCTAAATGCCGGGTAAGAGAAGTTTTTATAACACTAGAAAATATGTGACACAAAAATGATATAGTTTCAAAAAAGTTAAGATCCATAAAAGTAAAATACTTCGGAAATTCACTTATTAAATTAACCATATTCCTAGGCCATAACTCATTTATAGCCAACGTTCTATATTATTATCAGCATTATAGAATTTTCTTTTTCTACTTAGATCAAGTTTTGCTTTAGTTAATTCAGAAATTAATGTGTTTTTAGCAATGTACCCAATCGAACTCAGTTATAGCGCGTATTATAGCAGAGATATGCTTAAGTATCTGTTTTTTATGGCAACCAAGTATGTGCAGATTGTTGCTCCATTTATCGACTTGTTGATTTGACTTACGATCCATATATCATATAGAGTGTAAATACTTGAAGAGTTTTGATATTAGATTAAAAAAAAAAATTAATATCGTAGGATTATATGGGTTCTACATTAAATGAGCGTAGTTAGTAAATGAAATTTGTTATTAAATAAAGTATAATGAAAATATTTCGATTATATCTAGCTAAATTCATTCCATAACTGGTATCTAAAGGTATACAAAATTAGTTATTGCTGTCATACGTATTCCTTATTTGTTTCGATTAAATCTAGTAAAATTGATTTCAAAATAGTCTCTAAAATATATTTAAAAGATATCTTTATCAATTCACTGTTTTCTAGAGCTGTTTTTTTTCTGATCCGAAATAATACTTGCTTTAAGTCGATTTATTGAAACTGGTTATCCATCAGTTAATTAGCCTTAGCTATTACTCAAACTGGTTAATGCGAGCAATATATTCGATATATTCTTCGTATATTCACTTGGGATGACCAAATCTCAATGAGTTCGCTTTTCTGTGTGATCCACAAAAAAAAATTATTACCCTACGTTATAATTCGATTTCAAAATAATTCCTGACGAATATGCGACATCGCAATGCCAGATCGACAACGTTGTCGTCGTCGTCGTCGACGTCGTCGTCGTGCACCTGTCGTTATAAATCGTTCAGATCGCGGCAATATAAAGGCCATATATCATGGGGCCAGTCGGGCAACACCCACCCAAGCAACAACCAACTCACACCATCATCATCATCATCATCTATGATTCTTGCGCAGTTTTTGATTTATAATACGCGAGAAGAAAGCGTATAATACACTTATTCCTGATAAGTAATATTATCATAAATACGATTATTATATTTCCCATGTTGTTGTTGTTGTTGTTGTCTTTCGGTTCTATTGAACTGGTTCGAAAATAATAATTATCTGTTGCTTAAATGTTTTCATAGGCACGGGGCGATTAAACTCGTTTCAAAACGAAACGAAACGAAACGAGTTTTTTCTTTCTTGTTTCTTTTCTTTTTCTTTTTCCTTTTTTTGCGTAGCTTATTTAGTTTTCCTTTTTGTATGCGTATTTCCCATTGATTTGCAATTACTTTGTGCATTTTCCATTTCGATTTTCATCGTTTCGTTTATCTAGCGCGATGATGACGTACGAGTTGAATAAATCATCGAGCCAGAGAGATTTCACAAAACCAAATCAAAATTTTGTATCTGTGTGTGGGTGTGTGTATCTATATGTGTGCATGTGTGTGTGTGTGTGTGCCTATTACCGTAAGATTTATGCTGGCAATTTGCAGCTAAAACAAGCGAGATAGCAACAGTTTTTAGAAGGCCGCATAGTATAGTAATATTCAGTTTTATGCCTGGCATTAGTCATGCAATCGATTCGTAGCTGTATCTGTAGTATCTTTATTTGTATCTATAGTTAATACAAGCAACTACAACTATCTCTCTAGCTTATATAATTGCTCAGATCAACTCGTCAATCTCTGTTTATTAATGAGACAATTTCATCTTGTAATTAAACTGCAGTGCATAAATCAAAATGATTTAAAGCAGCCTCATCAAACCCAACAAGATTTCGCATTATGATTGGGAAAACTCGTTGGGGAATTTTTTTTGAAAATGTTTGCAATCTGCAAAAGAGACAGAGAGAGCGAGAGAGACAGAGAGGACGTCTGTCTATCAGCTGTCGCAATGATTCACAGTTAAAGTCAAGTTATAATATTAGATAAACAATGAGGAATACATATCACGGTCCCATCAATTTTATTGCACTTAGCACCCCTTTAGAATAGACATTCTCTCTCACTCTCAATCCATCAATAAGTTTTTACCCAATAGCTTTATAACGACAACTTAAGGTACGGGCAAAACAAAAAGCACATTGACTGATCGTTTTCCAGTTGAAGTTGACATGCCAAACAAGAAAAAAACCAAAAAAAAAACCTATTTAGGTTGAACAAAGGCGCTGAGATAATGTGCATGTTCTACAGACTAATTAGTTAAAATATCAATATTTACTTAATGTATCTAAAAAAAAAAAAATAGGGTGTCAGCTATGGCAAGTTCTGTCAAAGTAGGTAAAGAAAAAGTTAGAAGAATAGGTTGTTTAACCTAAACTGGAGTCACGAGACTGTTTAGCACATTTAGTTAAAAGCGTATTTAATATAATCAAATTTGAGTGATAAATTATGTCTTTTAACAGTTCTTTAATCTTCTGTATTTTATATTAAAATTTAAAAATTCTTAATATGCTAAAAGATGTTGAAAATAGGTTTAAAACGGCAAAATAGGTTTATTAAATACAAAATAGTTTAAAAATATGTTTAGAAATGCATAAAAGGTTTAGAAAAATACAAAATAGTTTACAAAGTGCAGAAAAGGTATAAAAATACAGAATTGGTTAAAAATATGTTGAAAATAGGTTGAAAATTGCAAAATCGGTTCAAAATAGGTTCACAAAATTAAAAATAGGTTAAAAATAGGTTTAAATCAACGATACAACGAAGGAACAACAAAAAGAGGCTCATTTATTCTTTAAATGTAATTTCCTTATAACAAGTCCATCTATCAACCTATATGCCATATCAAGGTCTCGTTTAAAGGTCACCTTATGAAAATAATTCACGTTCATATTCACTGACTAATATGCCATTGCTCACCTCACCTTTTTCTCCATAATTCTTAAATATTCTGGTTTTGAATACATATATGTACTATGTATAGTATTATCTGCGCTTCATTTCAAAACGTAATCCGTCTTTATTATTGATAAAATTGCGGCATTTCCGCACAAATCATCAGCTCATCAAGCTCCGCCTACGCAAAAAAAAAAAATAATATAAAATTAATTTTGATTTTTTTGTTACAAATTTTTGCAAATGATTTTTTTGGAGTGATACAAATTTGACAAAGCGGGTAGCTCGTAAAAAAACAAAGCTCGTTAAATGTAGCGTAACGAAATGTTTTGTTTTTTTTTTTAATTTTTTAGTGTTGTAAAATATTGACAGAAATATTGAGGAAACGCGCGCAAAACAAATAGACGAAAAAGTAATAAAACTTTTTGATTTGGTTTTTGCTTTGGATATTTGGTAATTTATGTAATTTATGCAAAATATGTGGAATCACTTTTTGTCTGTCATCAGTTTTATGAGCTGCCTCAGAGGGAGATAGAGAGAGAGAGAGAGGGAGACGCAGAGGGGGGCAGAGATCGCTGATAATCACGATGATGAGCTCTGGATCATAATTCACGGCAATCGAATTAAACGCCATTGTTCCATTTTTACGAGCAAAACTTGTCAGTCGCCCCACAGTGATTGCGGGTAGGAGTGTCGAGGGGCAGGGGCGGCGGCGGCAAGGGGGGTAGCTAACAGCTGGGCACAGTTTCGTTTTGGTTTATGGAGCCCCCGCGTGCTGGTTAGATTTGAATAACAAATGAAATGTTGACATATGTTTCATATTGTTGCCATTGTTGTGCCACTTGCTCGAGTTGTATATATATATATATATATATATATATATATATCTGGGCAGCAATAAAGATTTCTCGTTCACTCTTGTGTGAAAGTGCCGCAGCTAAAGCTTTCACTAATGATCTATGGCGTGAAAGAGCGAAAGAGATCGCTAGAGTTTGCGAATTTGCGAAAGCTGAGATTAGATCTTAAGTCTTTAAGATGAATTTTGGCATATTATTATCTATTACTATATTATATTTATATTAAATTATATTATTATATATTATTCAAGCAGATCTAGCATATTTTCTTGTATTGCTTCCCCTGATCACCCAAAACTGATCGCGTAATATGGCTAAATATAGAGTAATCTATGGTAATTACTAATAATATTCCGATGTTATCAGCATGTTTCGATTGCGGGTTCTCACGACATTATCACCTGCAATTGATGATCAGCGTCGTTACGATCGATCACATGATCGTTTCCTATGATTGCTTAGACTAATTATAGAAAAGTGTTTAATATAATTAGCTGAAAGTGTGCACTCTATAAACTTTATATAGTATATATGTATAGAGTGTGATGAACTAGTCTAATCAGTTGAGAGATTACGCTAAGCTGGAGGTTAATTGGGGTGCTAAACGAATTGAATACGATTCAATGAATGAATAGAATGGGAATTATCAAGACTTGAGTGGAAACAGCATAGTAAGGCATTGTGCTAGATCAAGTTAGTACCAGGAAAACCCCTCTCTGAGCTTATAGATTATAAATGTAAACTATAGATAATTTTGTTGAGATTTTTAAGGCTATATTTATTATTTTAAATTATTAAATTAATTTAAAAATTATTGATTAAATGCTTATCGATTTAAATAGTATATAATTATATGATCCAAGTAATCCCCATTATAAATTTAAACTATAAGTATTTTTTTTTGAGATTTTTAGGGCTCTATTTATTAGTTTAAATTATTAAATTAATTTAAAAAGTATCGATTAAATGCTTATCGATTTAAATAGTATATAGATCCAAGTAATCCCTATTATATGCACAACTAACCTTCTCTCTCTCTCCTTCCCTCTCTCCCCCCTTAGCGCCCTGCCCACAGCACGTCCACGTTCCACGGAATCGGCGAATTCCAGCGAGCGCTGCCCCTCGCACGACTCCAACTCCTCCGACAACGGACAACGCGACGTGGGCAACATGTCCGTGGGCCATGGCGGCGGCGGCGGTGGCGTGCTGCCCGGCATGGTGGTGCCCCACGGCCACAGCCTGCAACACACAACATTCCCGGCGGTGCCGCAATCGCTGCCTGCTCAACCCTCCTCGATGGAGGCGTATCTGCACATGGTTGCTGCCGCGGCCCAGCAATATGGCTTCCCCCTGGCGGCAGCTGCCGCGGCGGGCGCGGGACCACGTCTGCCGCTGCCGTTGGCCAGCGAGGCGGCGGCTCCATTCAAGCTGCCGCCACAGGCTTCACCCACCGCATCCAGCAATCACTCGGAGGCGCTGGATTTTCGCACCAATCTCTATGCACGCGCCGAGTCCGCTGAGCCCATGGCCTCCGAGGGGGAGGGCGAGGGCGAGGAGGAAGAGTTCGATGATGGCGGCAATAATCCATTGGATTTATCTGTGGGCACACGCAAGCGAAGCCACGAGAGCAGCAGCAGCGGCACAGACAACCATCCGGGGGGAGCAGCTAGCAGCACAGTGGGGCAAATACAAGTGAAAAAGATGTTCAAATCGGACAGTCCGCCCGCGGCAGGAGCAGGAGCGGGAGCAGGTGCAGCGCCAGCAGCCTCACCCTCGCCCAGCAGTGCCCTCTCCCTTGGTGCTCCGCCACTGATGCCCGGCGTGAATCCCTACCTGGCAGCGGTGGCTGCTGCGAACATCTTTCGTGCCGGACAGTTTCCCGACTGGAATGGCAAGAGTGATCTAGTGGTGGATCCCCTAGAGAAGATGTCCGATATAGTGAAGGGCAATGTGACGGGCGGAGGATCACTGCACAAGGAGAAGGCGCAGCAGCAGCAGCAGCAGTCGAAGGCATCGCCAGCTGCAGCGCAGCCCAGCAAGAGTCCAGCGAGCGGGAACCATGAGGCAGCAGGAGCAGCAGCAGGAGCAGGAAGTGGAGGAGCAGCTGGAGGAGGCGCATCAGGCGGAGGCGTGACCAAGGCGCGTCACAACATCTGGCAATCGCATTGGCAGAACAAGGGCGTCGCCAGCTCCGTGTTCCGTTGCGTGTGGTGCAAGCAAAGCTTCCCCACGCTGGAGGCGCTCACCACGCACATGAAGGACAGCAAACATTGTGGCGTCAATGTGCCGCCATTTGGCAATCTGCCCAGCAATCAGTCAAGCAATCAGCATCAGCCCGGCGCAGGTGCGCATCATCATCATCATCATCACCAGCAGCAGCAGCAGTCACAGCATCAATCCCATCCTGCCCAGCAGCAGCATCAATCTCATCCTACCCAGCAGCAACAGCGCAAGCAATCCCCCTCGGCGAATGTAAAGAACGCCTTCCAGTACCGTGGGGATCCGCCCACACCGCTGCCCAGGAAGCTTGTGCGCGGCCAGAACGTTTGGCTGGGCAAGGGTGTGGAGCAGGCCATGCAGATCCTCAAGTGTATGCGCTGCGGCGAGAGTTTCCGCTCGCTGGGCGAGATGACCAAGCACATGCAGGAGACGCAGCATTATACGAACATCCTGTCGCAGGAGCAGAGCATATCCATCAAATCGGGAGGAGGAGGCGGCTCTTCTGGCGGGGATCATGGCAAAGACGGGGGACAAAATAGCCTGAGCTCCGAGGAGAGTCGCACACTGTCCGCTGTGCTCACCTGCAAGGTATGCGACAAGGCGTTTAGTTCTCTGGGAGATCTGAGCAATCACATGGCCAAAAACAATCACTACGCGGAGCCGCTGCTGCAATCTGCCGGAGCACGCAAGCGGCCGGCGCCCAAGAAGCGTGAGAAGTCGCTGCCGGTGCGTAAGCTGCTCGAGCTGAAGGCAAATCCCGAGCAGGAGCAGCTGGAGAACAAAGCGCAGGCGATCTCGGCCAGCGGCAAGTCAGAGAAGTCGGAGGCGGCACTGTTTGCGGAACGCATGAGGCAGTATATCACGGGCGTGAAGTCACCCGAGGAGATTGCCAAGGCGGCACAGTTGCTGGCCAAGCACAAATCCTCGCCAGAGCTGGAGCAGAAGAATGGCGGCGGAGCTGGCGCGGGCAAGGCAGGCACAGGAGCAGGCGCTACCGGTGCTGCCGGTTCCTCCTCCTCCTCATCCGTGCTGAGTGCCATCGAGCAGATGTTCACCACCAGCTTCGATACACCGCCACGTCATGCCAGTCTGCCGGCCAGCAGCCCCTCCAATTCATCCACCAAGAACACATCACCCGTCGCCAGCAGCATCCTCAAGCGTTTGGGGATCGATGAGACTGTGGACTACAATAAGCCACTGATCGATACCAATGATCCCTACTATCAGCATTATCGCTACACCAGCAGCGAGCGCAGTGGCAGCGAGTGCAGCGCGGAGGCGGGACCACGCCCACGACATGGCGAGGCACCACCGAGTACGCCGGAGAAGCAACAAGCTCTGCCGGCGACGGCTTCAATGGAGCAAATGGCCGCTGCCAGTATTAAGCAGGAGAGCATGGAGATTAAGACGGAGCTGAGCGATGATGCAGTTGCTCCTCCAGCTCCTCCTGCGGCTGCTGCTGCTGCTGCTATGTCGCCCGCCTCGGAGCAGCCGCTGCACAATGGCTTCAACAACAACAACAACACCAGCAGCAACAACAACAACAACACCAGCAGCAGCAACAACAACAACAACAACAGCAGCAGCATCGACTGCCGATCCCCCAAAGAAGCCGCCTCCCTGCCCGCCCGCAGTCCCGCGGAGAGTGCACGCTCAGCCACGCCCAAATCGCCCGCCTCCAGTCACAGCAGCAGCCACGAGGGCGGCGCTAATCCCGGCAAGAAATATCCCAGCGATTCCCTCAATGCGCTCTCCTCCATGTTCGATTCCCTGGGCAGCAGCAGCGGCGGCAGCGGTGGCGCCAATACGCGAGCCAAGCTGGCAGCGGCAGCGGCAGCGGCGGCGGCAGCAGCGGCGGCAGCAACAGTCACGGCGGCTGCAGCCTCTGCATCCGGCGGAGATGCCTCATCGCCGGAGAATCTCAGTGCGAGCAACTCGCTGGCTGCACTGCATCAGTTCTGCGTGAAGAAAGAGAAGACCGCCTAAGCGAGTGGGCGTGGCGCGAACTGCCTTAGCCGGATTCCATTTTTTTGTTGGTTGTTTCTCTCTCTCTCTCTCGCTCTCTCTCTCTCACACACACGTGCGTGCGGAGCCAGAAAGACAGAAGGACAGAAAAGAAGAAGAACACAAAAGAAGAAAAACAGTAGAGAAAGAAGAAGGAGAAGAGAAGAAAAACAGAAAAAAACACACACACGATTTTCTTTTTTGGTGTCAACTTTTTTGTTTGCCTCTCGCTCTCGCCACATCATATGATACGATACGATATGATACGATCTGATCTGATCTGATGATATATGATGATATATGATGTATGTATCTATGTAGCACAGGATCGAATACGAATTCGACTGGTAACAAGTGGGCGCCTGCCACGCCCCCTCCCGTATACGTTCAGCCAGGCGCAATTGGGCCGACTTTTTCAAGGTAATTATCGATCTTTACTATCTATAAATTTCCGCCCTCTATTTCTCTGTTTTCCTATGATCTTTATTTTATTTTTTAAAGTACATACTTTCCTTATTCTTCATTATATTCCTCCAATCTTTCTTTTCTTTGTCGATCTTAACTATATAGAGATATTTCCTATTTATATTTCTTATCTTCATAAAGAATTCTCTTGACTTTCTGTGGTTTTTCCTTTTATTATTTTCTCCTTCGCCTTTTTCTACTCAATCTTAACTATATGAAGCAGATCCCCAGTATCAACCTATTTATTCACTTTACTCATCCAACTTTTCTCTCTTTTTTCTTACAGGATTCCCATTGCGCCACGTGTTATCCTTGAAAGACTGTGGCAACTCTCTTTGTCCGCTGAAACAGGCGTTTGGGTACACACCCTAATCAGAATTGAATTGAAAATTATGAAAGAAAAAAACAAAAAACTTAAGAAAATGAAAATATATAGAAAAAAGAATAATGAAAAAAAAAACAATAAGTAAAGCCCTTGTCAGGGCTGCCAAATGCCTGGGGCAAAGAGAATGAAAATTTGGAAAAAAAGAATCATTGTGATCAAAATAAACCGACTTTTATTGAATTTATAAAACAGCGAAAGCTCGACTTTTCACTGGGAAAAAGGGGAAGGGTTTTTGAAGGATTGAAAAAAAATATATATATAGTCTTTTAAAACAAGAGATGATAAAGAAAAGTTCTCAGACCGCAAGTTAGAAATAGAATATATGTATATATTAAAGTATTTTTATACCCTTCGACCATTGAAAATGGTCAAAAAAGGGTATACTAACTTTGTGCAAAATGTATGTAACAGGCATAAGGAGGCGTGGCAGACCCTATAAAGTATATATATTCTTGCTCAGGATCACTAGCCAAGTCGATTGAGACATGTCCGTCTGTCTGTCCGTCTGTCCGTCTGTCCGTCTGTCCGTCTGTCCGTCTGTCCGTCTGTATGAGACAACAGATCTCAGCTATTAAAAAAGCTAGAGATACCAAATTTGGCATGAAGGTTCCTGTAAATCATAGGCAGATAAAGTTTATCTCAAATTTTTGATGCCACGCCCACCGCCCCCGCAAATCGGTTATTTGCGATTATTAAGCAAAGTATTAAATCCATAACGTTCTACTTTGGTATGCATAAAGCTAAATGCAATATGAACATATCCTCCAAATTACAATCCGATCGGACTAATAACACAGAAGTTATTCAAGTCAACGCTTTCAGTACAAATGTTCGGTACGGGCAGCAGCCGACGCGCTGCTTTGAGCAGTTGACGTCGACGTCGACGTTGCGTCGTGTCGCTGTACTCTTTACGCGCGTCGCTGTGTGAGTGCGAGCGAGTAAGCTATATATAGTAGAAGAATTTGTGCAGAATTTTTGTTTGAAATTATGAGTATAGTTACACGCTTGTAACGGATTTTAAAAATTGGGAGAAGGGTATCTTACTGTCGGGCGCCCGACTGTAGCCTTACCTACTTGTTTTTTTTAAATCAGCTGCAGTTATAAATAATCTCTTAAGTTTTTTATAGAGATGGGAAATTTGTCATATTTATAGTAGTTTTCTCTTTCTCAACCCTTTCAGCATAGTTCTAAAAATTCTTGGACACGCCCAGAAACATGAAAACTAGATGACGGATGTGTGCTGTGTGCCGCCCAGTTCTATATATATATATATTTATTATTTATGGCGCTATTTATAGCAAATGCTATACTTTATATATATACTAGATAAGGTTCTGCTGATCTGAGGAACCTGCTTTATAATGCTAATCGATTTTTGTTAGCTGCTGCTGTACCCGTTATCTTTTTTGTCTTTTCGGTGGGTTTCGTGGGGCTACGATTCCGGGCCAGAAAGGTGGTGAGCATGTCACTCAGGTCGGGCACAACGTTGGAGATCTTGGGGAATTGTGCGGCCTCGATTTCTCGCTTTGTCTCGGGATCGTTGATCAGTCGTGGCAGCAGCAGGGTGAGCAGGAGAGGCGCCACCGTAAGAATGATCACAGGATTCATGACGTAATCAATGATATTCCATTGTTCCCGCTTGCGAAAGTACTGAAGAAATCCGAGAGGTTTCAGATGCAGGGGATATGGGACTTTCTGGATATGCAGCGGTCGTAGGAAACTCAATTTCCTTGCTCGAATCTTGCCCGTAGAACTGATCTCCACGCGCAGCGATTGAAATTTCAGATCGGGATGATATATATCAAGTATATAGCTGCCCGAGGGTATTCCACTAATGATAAAATGTCCATCGAGTCGTACGAATCCCTTGTACTCTCCCCCATTGATCGATAGGGTTGTCTCCGCCGCCCACTGTGCCCCATCCCGCGAACGTGTCTCTCCTCGATCGGGATATAATATTTTTCCCTCAATTGTGTACAGGGTATCCTGTGCATCTTGCTCTACATAGATAATTCCGAAAGGTTCACGCATCCATATTCCTGGCTGCAATTCCGCCTCGGCCACGCCCCTCGCCCTCGCATAGACCGCAAGCAGTGCAAGTTGCAGTATTGTAAATTTCATTGGATTTTTCAACATTTCTCGATTTTGTTCCCACACATCGGGTTCTACGAATATTATGTTTTATTTATATATATCTGTATATATACGTTTATTCCTTACGATCAAGTTTGTCTAAATGTCTATAAGGTCCAGGGTTACTTTGAACGAAACTTAGTTGGGCTTGCTATGATATAAAGTTATAAACAAATTTATAGCAAATATTTCTCTATAATCGTTTTATATATCTCTATTTGTTGTATTATATTGTTAAATTTATAATTGTATCATATTTATTTATTTATTTAATTATATAATATTTTTAAGTTTTACTACCATATATAATAAAGAAATACCCAATATTTCGTCAAAACACTTATATAATAATTTATAAACAAATTTATAGCAAATATTTCTCTTTATATTTCCTTATTTGTTGTATGATATTAATAAATTTAAATTTATATCACATTTATTTATTTATTTAATATTATAATATTTCTTAATTTGACTTTTTAAGAAAGAAATACCCATTATTTCTTCAAAATACTTACATATAATCGTCTTATTCCGGCATTAATCACAACTCTAAAGTTTATAGCGTGCTTAGAAGATATAATAAGCTCATAAGTCAATCACTTTGCGCTTAAGTTTCTACTATAAAAATGTGCTTAGCTATAATGCTATAATAACCTTAAAAAAACCCTTGCTGCATGACTCAGTGTGTCACGCCCACTGTGCAGTGGCTTCCTGCGCCTCTGCCTGTCTCTCTCTCTCTCTCTCTCTCTCTCTCGCTCTGTTTGCCTGCTTTGCTGGATCGTGACCAAAGTGACTTTTCGTGCGACACATGAGGTTGCTGCCACAAATTTGCACTTTGCAGCAAGCAGCGAGGGATAGAGTAAGGGGGGAGGGGGGAGAAGACACGACACACACATGAGCTGCAATAATTTTGGCAACCGTTTCTAGGTAGCGTCGAGATTTCAGCAAGTGCTGCCGCTGCTGCTGCTGCTGCGCATGCCCCAACGATTTTCCAATCATTTTTCACTGATTATTCGACAGAGTCGACGCAAAGGCCGTCGCCGTCGTCTCAGTCGCTGCTCTGCCTGCCTCTCACACTCCTCGCTGCATCAGCCTAATGCGCTGCTGCGCCACTTGCTTGCTCTGCTGTCGCTCTTCGCCGCGCAGTCGCTCGCGCAGTCGCTCTCTCATCAATATCCTCTTCTGTTGCTTCGCTCTTCGCTGCGCTGTAGTTGCACTGCCTGCTGCGCCTCTAGCTCTGCTGCCTGCTCTCCTCTCTCTCTCTGCCGCTGCTGCTGCTGCTGGCGCTGCCGTTGCTGTGTCGTCATTATGGCAATTTCGTGCGCGCTCGTTTGATTTAGCGCCAGCCAGCCTGCCTTGCTGCCTGCCTTGCCCCACTGTGCCTGCTGTTTGTATTCAAATTTCCTTGCGCTCTCTTCGCCCTCTCTCTCGCTGCCACTGCCGCTGCTGCTGCTGAACTGAGTTGTTGGCTGCGCTTGCATTGACAGGCGCGTCGCGGCGAAGGGAAATTTAAATTATGGCTGCCGCTTTGGGGAAGTGCTACCTATTTGCGGCGACTCAACTCAACTCGCCTCAGTTTGCCATTTACCGGTATGCGCGCTCTCCCCTCTCTCTCCCCCCTCTCTCACTCTCTCTCCACTCTTGTGCTCTGCTGCCGATTAAGTTGCTGCGATTTGGGCACAAATCATTGCCGTGATTTGCCATTTAATGCGCAGAAGAGAGCGCAGCTTCTTCGACGTCAACTATTCAATTACGATTGAACTTGGCTAAAACGAACGCATGGCAAGACACAGTTAATTGGTTAATTAGAGGAAGCATTTGGTAGGATAAGAAAAATATGGGAAATACAAATTCAACAAGATTTAAGCTTAAAATAAATGGCATAAAATAAACAATGAAGAAATAATATTGAAAATTTTCAGATAATATTATAATATTAAATATCATTAAATATCATTTTAAGCGCAGAAAAACTGTTAAGGAAATTTAAAGATCAATTAAGAATTTTAAATTGATTTCCTGTAGAATTGAAAAGCTTAATTAATTTCGTATATCCTGCGATTGTAGATGTTCTATGAAACAAGTTTTCAGGGAATACCGAATACCAAATGTATCAAATACCTTATAGCGTATACCTCATACCAAAATGTGTTAAGTTATGCAGGGAGACGTCAGCACGACGACAAAACTGAAGCAAAAATGGATGTGGTTTCTTTCGGTTTTTGGGTGCAATAATTTCAAGAATTGACACAAACTAAATAAATCACTCAGGGCAGGTTCCAGGGAGAATCCAGGGAGGTTTCAGGCAGGCAGCAGCAGAGACAAGGATCGAGCCAGGAAGAGAGAGAGAGAGAGAGAGAGCGAGAGGGAGAGAGAGAGAGGAGAGAGTCGTGCCTTACTTGTTGGCTGTCAGGATCGGTAACGTTTTCGCTAAGTTAGCAGAAGAATCGCAGGGAGCGAGAGAGAGGGAGAAAGACAGACCAAGGCGGACAGCGACTAAATGACCCATTGTTATTGGCATTTGCTGCCTAAACAATCGACCCGAAACCCACAGACGAAACAAAGGATCTTTTCCCCTTCATGGACAATCGATCGACAGAGACAACGACGACGACGACGACGACGACGACGACGACAAGAACCACGTCTCGAGACTCGAGATCAGCAGATCTGTCGCTTCGACAAATATCGCGCATGAATATTTAAAAGTTTCTCTACGCCCCAACAAAAGATTTTCGATTTTTGAGCCAGAAGAATTTATGACTCTCAGTTTGTTTTTGTTTTTGGGGGAGAATCTTTCATTGGAATCGCCATGCAAATCATTTTCCCGGATAAGCCAAAAAAAAAGAGAACTAAGCTATAAATCGCAGTCACAGTTTCAGTTTCTTATCTCCAACTAGAGGTTATTAAACGATATTCGAAAATATAATATAGCATACGATAGCGACTAAGGGGATTATAGAGCTGACGCGCTGAGTCACGTTTCTGCAATAAGTGCGATCGATTCATAATACGATCGTTTTTTTTTTTCTATGCAGGATTTATGAGTACCAGAACCCTCAGAGACCCACAGAGACCCCAGAGACCCAAGCGCGATTGTAAATCCATCAGGGGGCTATCAATACGCTTTGATTGATTTAAAGGCTTTTAATCATCGCAGCTGATCATATTTCTTTCAAGCTTTATTTCCATTGCAATAGATTAGATTAAAGACGAAAAAAAAAAAAACAATATAGTTTATGGATCGCAACGTAACTGATTGCGGAACGGAACGAAACGATCATGAATTGGAACAGGTTAGTTCCATGCGTTCACGTGAGCGAAATTTATTGGCTCAAGCTGAGGCTAGTTCTATTTCTAGAACAGTTACGTAAAAAAAGATGAAATTAGTGCACTAGCTAGATTACTTAGGGTATTTATGATGCGATTATTCTGAAATTTGCTAACTATAGAGATCTAATATTAAGCAAGTCATATGCAGAGAGAAAAGAAATTCCCTTGAGATTTAAGCGAGTTATTCATGAATTTTTGTCAAGAACTATGGTATTTTTGCAGCGATTGCCATGAAATTTGGAAATTACTTGCATAGAATACTTAGCTAGCGTTATATTAAATTTCAGTCAAATATCTTGAGTGAGATACGAGATATGGCTAAATACTCTACTTAGCTGCGATTATCTCTGCCTTTCGCCTTTCTTATGTATATATTCTCAACTCTTTCTCATTAGAGTAGCCAAAACCAGGTGGCCCTGTCTGGCCAGAGTATGCGCTGGAGAATTCCTCGAGTGACGTAACATATTCTAATAGGCGCAAAAATATCTTCTAATTAAAAGAAATTGCTGAACATGTTTGCGCTTCTTTTTTTTTGTGTCCCAATGAATCAGCTACGGCTTCAGCTCTGGATGCAGCTCCGGCTCCAGCTCCAGCTCCCGTTCCATTGCCTGCTCCAGCGTGTCCAGATATGGCTGCAAACTGTTGACGCTGGCACAAGACGACGCCGATGCGGATGATGATGAGGAGCAGCAGCAACAAGATGGAGTGAAATGAAGATTGGCCTGGCAGGGGAATGGGGGGAGAAGGTGCTGGGATACGTGTGTGAGTGCGCGCGCATTTAAAACAAGTTCAAGATGCAAACAATGGATCATTATCCCAGATACAAAGCGAGAGAGAGAGAGGGAGAGAGCGAGAGAGAGAGAGAGAGCGAGAGAGAGGCAGCAGCAGACAGAGCGAGATACAATCGAGCTCGACTCGAGCTGAGGACGGGCCAGAGCGCGTCCAGGCATTCCCATAGGTTACACGAGATGCCTGTCTTGCCAGGGCAGTAGGGAGGGAAGGGAGGCAGGCAGAGAGGGAGAGAGAGGAGAGCGTAGTCTGCTCACAGCTCGAAGGGGGCATCGGATCGTAGCTTCGATGGCTCTTGTTGTTTATTGATTACACGCTTTTTGGGGAATGCGATGCGATGCGATGCGATGCGATGCCATTGCCCATGGTGGGCAGGGGCACTGTGGCGGGACGGGGGAGGGGCAGCCCGTTTGCCAGTTGCCATAATGGTGCGGATGCCAGCGGCTGCAACATGCGCCTGTCATGCGATCGCCGCCAGAACATAACATCCATTACAGCGCGCATCGGGTCCAGACGGGGACCATGTAGACTGCACCATCCCCCGATCCCCCAACCCAACAGGAGTGACAGAGAGGCAGAGAGAGAGAGAGAGGGAGAGAGTGAGAGAGAAAGAGAGAGAAGCTGCTGCAGTGCGCGCAATATGAAATTCAATGCCACATTTTGCGGCATGAACTAGAAAATAGCGAAGTTGTGCAGTCGAGCAGGGTGACTAGCGAATACTCTACACAAGGCAGAGAGCTGCAGGCTGCACTCCGCTGTTTCGGTGGGAGCTTTCCAGGCACCTTCAAGCAGCTTCGAAGCTTAAAGTTGTTACTTTTGCTACTTAATTAACTCGTAAATACTTTAAGCTACTTAGGATCTATAAAACCTACATAAACTCCCACTTAAAGCTTCCTAGAAATCAAGTCAAAGTTGCCAACTAGAGCTTTTAAAGCTCATAGACTGATTTATTGCAAAAAGCTCTTCAATTTTAATAATTTTAAATTGTAAATTAATGTATAAATCTATTAGTCGAAAGACTTTAAAAAAAATAAAACAATAATATGATATTTTATATAGTATAATTTATAAGCCAAAGCTCTTGTCTAAAGCTTCTGCAAGCACATTAAAGCTGAGCTTAGGCTTATAAAAGATCAAGATGCACTGCAGTTAGTACACACATATTTTACTTTGTAATAAAGGTCAATAAAATGATATTGCATTTTATATAAATGCAGTTATAAGTCTGGAAAATACAAATCTTAAGAATCAATCTAATAAATAATTTTAAATATATTGCTTTAATTTACAGAATACCCTAACTTCAGCAACTTTAAGCAGCTTTATGCATAGAATTCCCTTAGACAAACCCAATCGAAAATTCCAACTACCTTAGCCCACTGTACCCTTGGTTAGAGCAGCAGCAGCAAAGGGTAAGGTGCAGCCTAGATAGGAATGGGAGGTGGAGGAGGAGGAGTAGGGGGGAGTAGGGGGCTACTACAGCCTGCCGTGTGCATTTAAATACAAAATATCAAAATTAGCATTTGTAACAATGGCGAATTGGCCGGAAAATAATGGAACTGACCTGGCATAACCAAGCGAGAGAGAGCGACGATCTTGGACACGGAATCGGGAATCGGGAATCGGCCACGAAAACTGCCTCGTAAATCAGACATCGAGTGGCCCCCTGAGACCCTGAGGGGGTTGGGAGAGGGGTGGGGGCGTGTGGGTGAGGGCCACGACAATTGCACCAAATACTGCACTGGGCAACGGGCTGTGGTCAATGTGTGATGTCGTCTCCAACGACAACGACGACGACGACGACGAGGACAACATTTACAACGGGAGCAGGCTGCAGGTCGTACGACAACGCAGCGACAACAGCGACGGCAGCAACGGCAGCTACAGCAGCGGGCAATGCAATAGGAGCAGGCGGGAGCGGGCACAGTGACTGCGATTGGTGCACGCGGGCAGCGACTGTGACAGCAACAGGAGTAGCTGCAACAGCAGCAACAACAGCAACAACAACAAGATCGACTGCAACTCGTATATCGCATTGCCAACTGTTGCAACTGTTGCCACTTATGCCACGCCATATTTGTAGCGCATTGTGGCGCGACCTGCCTCAACCGAACTGTGACTGTGATTGGCAAAAGTCAAGATCCTGCGCGATCTGGAGAGTTCTGAGAGTAGAAACTGGGGGAAACTAGCAGAATATCTAGGCATATCTTGTTAGTAAATTTTCAATTGGTTTCACTTACAGCAAATATTTAGTTCCGTGTTGAACTAGTTCTATTTTATTATACCCTTCGTCCATGGAAAATTTTCAAAAAAGGGTATACTAACTTTGTGCTAATGTATGTAACAGGCAGAAGGAGGAATTGTGCAGAATTCTCTGTTTGAAACTATGAGTGTAGTTACACGTTTATTTGTTTAACCTGAATTATTCGACATTTAAAGAAAAGCAAAATTGATGTTTCAAAATTTTGGATATTTTAAAAATTTAGGTAAGGGTCCCCCCTATGATATTTTAACAAACAATTTTTTTTCAAAATTTTAAATCCCGAGTTATTAATTTTAATCGATTGTGGAGGTCAAAATTAGTACTAAACAATTATTTAAATCGATTTTAAACGATACTTAATTTTGGCCCAAAAAAAAAAAAAATGGTGAAAAAATTCGACATGTAACACCCTCGACAGGCCTGGTAACTGCATTTTTCACCGATCGTAACTTTCTTTAAAATCAAACGATTTTCATGCGGAATGACATTTTTTTAATGTTTTAACAAGCTGAGTAATTCTACATTTAAAAACTAGCAAAATGAATGTTTTGAAATTTTTCAATATTTTGAAAATTTAGGTAAGGGTCCCCCCTATAATATTTTAACAAAACATTTTTTTTCAAAATTTTAAATCCCGAGTTATTAATTTTAATCGATTGCGGAGGTCAAAATTAGTACTAAACAATTATTTAAATCGATTTTAAACGATACTTAATTTTGGCCCCAAAAATCATGTCGAAATATTGAAAAAATTCGACATGTAACACCCTCGACAGGTCTGGTACCATCATTTTACACCGATCGTAACTTTCTTAAAAATCAAACGATTTTCATGCGGAATGACATTTTGGTTATGTTTTAACAAGCTAAGTAATTATACATTTAAAAACTAGCAAAATGAATGTATTGAAATTTTTCAATATTTTGGAAATTTAGGTAAGGGTCCCTATGATATTTTAACAAAAATTTTTTTTTAAAATTTTAAATCGCGAATTCTTGGGCAAAGGGTATATTACTGTCCCTGCTACTGATTCCAAACAAATTTAGAGACTTATTAATCTCTGATTTAAATTAAATTAAATTATTTACAATTTATTGAAATATTCCCAAATTTTCTTTGAACTTCTTGCACAGAAATACTCCCTAAATACTTCCCAAATTCTTCTCTGGTTCCGCCAGACTGCGCACACACAATCTGCAGAGGTTTCACTTCCGCTCTTTCTCTCTCTCTTTCTTCCCCTCTTTCTCTCCCTCCCCCTCTCTTCCTAGCCCAAAAAACATTTAGTAGTTCGTGATGTTTGAACAAGATGTGAATGTATCGGCAACTCTGCATGCTCGATCGGGCGTATCGATAACTGTAAATCGAGTTGCCAATCGATGCGCAAATCGATTCCAGAACTAACAACAACAAGTTGCGGCTTATCTTAATGACTTTTGATAAGCTTAGCAAGGAATTCGCGCGAAAATTAGTAGCAGGGGGGAGGGGGTACGAAAGAAGGTAGGTAAGAGGGGAGGCAGCCGCAGGTAGGCGTGGCTGGTAAAAATTAAGTAGCGCTGCAGCCGCTAAGCCCGCAGCTCCTGGCGACCCTGATAAAAGCGATCTCATAAACAAAGCCAATTTGGAAGCGGGCACAGTGGAGTCGCTGCTCGAATCTCACTCCTGCTGCCTCCCCTCCATGTTCCCCCCTCCTCCCCTCTGCCAGCACAGAAGCAGCTACTTTAAATGAACAATTTTATTTTTATCCCGCAAACAAATCTTGCAAACGAAATGTTTTACAATTGGCCAGGCCAGTCCCAGTCGCAGTCGCAGTCCACATGCAGCCGGTGCAGGTCCAGCTCAGCTGCCTCTCCCCTTCCCTCTCCTCCTCCCTCTGCCTGACTGCAGCGTATTTAAGCAACATTATTGCCAAATCGTGACCATAGTTCCATGAAACTGATATGGACCCGCAGTTGTCCTCCGCTCTGGCACTGGCTCTCTCCTGCACTGCCCGCTGCCACGCCTCCCCTGCGGCCAAAATCGCTTGATGTGGCGCTGCCTGCCCTCACCCGCCCTCTCCCTCCCCCTCCCTCTACCCCTCCCCCTGTTTGTTTGCCGTACAAATTAAATTAAGTGCAAAATGCTGCTGCTGCCTTGAGGCATCAAGCGCACATCATAACGGTGCTACAGCTGACATGTGCCCTCCCCCTCTCTCTCTAGCTAAGCTGCTGCTGCTGCTTCCTCGCCAGCAACAATTGCTGCTGTGCCCAACGGCTGCAACAGTTGCTGCTGCTGCTGCTGTTTTGCTTAACTCGAAATCGATCGATCGTAAATTGCAGCTTACTGCTGCGGCTGCTGCATTTATAGATTTTCCTAAACCTCTCTCCCTTTCTCCCTCTCTCCTTCTCTCTCCTTGCCTGCTTTCTCGCTTTGTTTGCACATGCAGCAGGAGGCGCAGCTGGCGTCTTTAGCCTGGTCAAGACGTTAGCAATGCGCAAGTTATGCCAAAAGGAAAGGCAACTCAATGGGAAAACTCTCTCTGTGTGTGTAAGAAAAAGAAAGAGATATATAAGTATAAAGAGAGAAAGAAAGAAGGAGGGAGAGCTCGAGAGCAGTAGCTGCAGATCTTGAGAAATATGTAAGATACAACTTTGAGTGAGTATTTCGTATATTTGCAAAAAAATAGCTCAGGATTTTGTAGAAAATTTCAAATATTTAATGTTTGATAGCTAAAAAAGATATGATAGATCAATGAAAATATAAAGTTATATATATAATATATATTGAAAAATGAAATAAAAACCTGGATAGCTAGCATATAACAGCTGCAGCTCTACACAACCCTAGTAAATCACATATTTACACGCTTCACATTTGCAGTGAGTAAAAAAATGATTGCTCCAAAATGAATGCGTTGTTTTTTTAACCGCATTTGGTTCTTGTTGAGTTTTAGATGGGTACTAAAATATTTTAAAAATATTTTTTTTTAGCATATTTAAAGCCTGTTTTGAGATATAGAAAGATAGATACGTGTGCTTAAGTAAAGTTGAATATAATGATAGATAGATAGATAATTCAAGAGAAAAATGCAACTAAATCTGTGACTTCTCTCTCAGCTGTTTTTCAAGCGCGGAAAATGCGGCAAAGATGATGAAAAATTCTTTGAAGGATTTACACATTGCAAGAAAAGCCACAAGCAGCTTCCTGCTCAAGATGAGGGGGGAGGAGAGAGAGAGAGGGGGCAGGCCTGAGCACAAACGAATCCCAAACCGAAAACGAAACCAAAATTTCGAATTCTCTCCGGAACTCGAGTTGGGTAAGAAATACGAAATTTTTCGTCTATTTCGATGGCAATAATTCAAAAAATTGGAAAAGACGACGGCTCCGATAGTCATAAATCTGTCAAAAATCCATTTCTTCCATTTACCAACTGAACGCAGAGAGAGAGAGGGAGAGAGAGAAAGAGAGGAAAAGAAAAGAACAGAACAGCTTGGCATGGCGTTTCCTTTGCCCGCACAGCGTGTGTGCCTGCGTGTGTGTGTGCGAGTGTGTGTGTGTGTGAGTGTGCTTGCTAAGCGTATCTTTCAGATACATAAACTGGCACTTCAAAAAAATGAAATACTGTGGCAGAAGCCGCCGCCGCCGCCGTCGACGTCTTTAGACACATCTCACTGGCTTTTGGGTTCGGTTTTTCGGCAGTTCTCCCTCTCTCTCTCTCTCTCTCTCTCTCTCTCTCTCTCTCTCCCTCTCTCTTCCTGTGAGTGCAACCCGGGGACAGTCTCATTGTTTCCCCATTGACTGCAGGCGTAGCTACTAAAGACGTAAGTGTATCAAAAGTATCTATAAGATACTTTTTTCTCTGTATCTATGTGGGTGTGCATAACCCGCACAAGAGTCAAAAATACATCTACCCCTCTATGTATTCCCCTCCCCCTCCTTCGAGCAACCCCTTGCTCTACATTGAA
Source organism: Zaprionus kolodkinae (assembly GCA_018901885.1). Taxonomy (NCBI): domain Eukaryota; kingdom Metazoa; phylum Arthropoda; class Insecta; order Diptera; family Drosophilidae; genus Zaprionus; species Zaprionus kolodkinae. The sequence goes on along the minus strand of JAEIFM010000247.1, from coordinate 1,905,956 downwards.
TACGCCATCCTTCGCCATGGATGATGGAAAGCAGCCATCGCACCATATTTCAGTCAATTAGAACTGTCATAATTCATTCTTCGGAGTTATTTAGCTGCCTCGCACTGTGCCTACCCCCTCGCACTCTCGCGCTCTCTCGCTCGCACTTTCGCTTCTATATTTTTTCTATATTTGATAATTTATGGTTTCGCTTATGACGAGTTCCAGAAAATTAAACAATTTTCCTCCTCTCTCTCTCTCTCTCTTCGGTTTCAAACTGAAAATTTCTAAATAGCACAGCGACTCTGTGTGTGTGTGTGTGTGTGTGTGTGTGTGTGTGTGTAGCTGCAGCTGTTTCGGCATCGTATAATTTAGAATTATATAATTTGTAGTCTCAAGTATGGTCGGAAAAGTGCTACGATAGATGTTACATAATTACAACACATAGTTGAGAATATTACGAGAAAATGGGAGAGCGGAAATAATGGGAAACGTCTATAGGGACGGAAAACTGCAGGATTTTATGATGCAATTATTTAAGTAAGAAATATTTCAAATTTAGTTCCTTTGATATATAAAGCATAAGGAAGTCGGCTGACCATGAAAACTCAGCATAATGAAAATACTACTAAAAATTTCGAAAATAATTTATATGTATATATAATTTATATTATATTATATTTGAAATAAAGTAATAATAAAACATAAGAGTAAACCTATAGAATATCCTAAAAATATGTAAGAAAAATAATAAATTACTTTGCATATTTAAAAATATTTTAGAAATTATAAATTACTCTGCATATTTAAAAATATTTTAGAAATTATAAATTACTCTGCATATTTAAAAATATTCTAGAAAATTTAAACTAAAAAACCTTGTGTATTTTACAGTATTTCTTGTTGTCCTGCCCTTTCCCCTTGAACTACCCCATTTGCCGGGCAAATCCTTTTTGGGAATAAACCCCATTTTTGGAATTGCATATAAAGCTGAAGTTATGATGCAATTTGCCGTTTAAGCGCACCACTGTGCGCCATCAAAGTGCAACTAATTGTGTTGCATATAATAAACCACGCCCCCCTCCCACACCCCCAAGCCTCTTCTTTGGCTAATTTGGAAACGCACAATTTTCACTTAAGGACACTTAACATAAATTAACCGGGCAAATCATTAAATTTCTTTAAAAATAATTTCGAATTGCATTACACGCCCCACGGTAATAGGGGGAGGAATAGGGGGCACACACAGTCGCGGGCATGTGGTAATTGCCATTAGCGCAAAATAATTTCTGCAATTGGCAATAAGAACGACAATTGGCAACACGCAGCACGCAGCACGCAGCAGCAGCGGCAGCGACGCGGACGCAGGAGGAGACACAAATTGCAGGACAATCGTCACGGGCCGACAGAGGAGGCAGCGACGTCAGCAGCGACGGCGACGCACATAAAATGCACTGCGAAAAGGGACCAAAAGGATTTGCGTGTGTGTGTGTGTGTGCGTGTGGGTGTAAGGGCGGCAGAGCGAGCGAGTGTGGAGAGCGCAGAAATCCACTCAAATGAATTTGTATTTGTATTGCAGGCTGCATACGTGTTTATGAGAGCGAGCGTGTGTGTGCGTGATTGTGTTTGCCTGCGTGCGTGTGTGTGTGTTGTATTTGTTTTTAGGAATAATTTGCGCTGCGTCGAGGCAATCAAAACTGCAGTGAGAGAGAGAGAGAGACAGAGGATTTAGAGAGAGCGGGGGCAGGCGAATTGGTCAGCAATGGATTTTTATGCGGTAATCAACAGCGGATTGTGTGCTGATATGTGTGGTTGGCAACTCTACCCACTCTCCCCCCCTTCCACTTACTCTCTCTCTCTCTCTCTCGCTGTATGCCTGGCCAAATGTTTTTCGCGCCTCTTAATTGGCGGCATCAATTTGAACCCCGCCAGAGACACTGCAAAGAGAGTGGGAGAGAGGTGAAGTGACAGTGGGGCGGACAGCTGTTTTTTTCGGCGAACCCATGACAATGTTGTAATATGTAATATCAAGCTGACGTGACGCTAAATAAACGATTAATTAGGCGTATAAAGCAACTGATTAGCAACTGATTTGGGCATAGTAATATTTGGGATAGTTGGGTTGCTTTACGTACTTGAAATATGCGCGGAAATATTGGAAATATATGCAGGGAAACATTAATATAAGCAACTTCTATAAGTCTACTTATAGCATACAATATAATATAATAAAACTCTGGAAAAATCTTTTTTCCCTTCAATATATATGTATGTACGTTCTACAAAATTGAATTATATAAAGGTATTGATAAATACGAATTCTTATAGTTTCTTGCTTTATACAGTAGAAATATAATATCAATAATACATATCAAGGGAAAAATTATGTTGTGCAATATATTTTATATAAATAATATAATAAAAATATTAAAAAATAATAAAAGACCTCTAAATTTGTGATTAATTTATTTCTAGATTGACTTTCTTGATTATTAAACATAAGATTCCATTATAAATACTAGATAATTAAAATATTACTATAATATTTCCTATACCATGCGTAAGTAATAAATAAAATATCGTTTTAAAAAACATATTGTACTTGGAAATATATCCCCTCTTTTCTTATAGAGTACATCAATAAAGATATGTAGATCCGCACTAAAGTATTTCTAATATTCTATTCAACAAAATATATGTATAAGAAAAGGTCTCTTCTTTTCCTGCCAAACGTTCCTCTGTGTCGCGTAATATCCCAAACACTTTCCCGCTCGACTAGACCCCACTGAGTACCTGCCTCAACAGATCTGTGGAATGGGTAATATTACCAGACTTATCTGCGCATAGAAATGATGTCGAAATGAAATGTTATTTAAACTTTTCGAACAAAAAGACGATGCCAGACGCAGCCTTCGATATGGGAACAGGTAGGAAAAAGGCAACAAAAAGAAAGGAAGAAAGAAGAAAACACTCTGCTTTATCTACGAAGCAAAGTAAAAGAGAGAGTGGGAGAAAGAACGGAGTGAGAGCGGGGACAACTTATGAGAGGATGCAGCGGGGTTTTTGAATGAAACGTTCGGATTTTCTAGATTGGCCGACAGCGAATGAAATGAAGTTTGAACGTTGCAAGTTTTAGCCAGGGATGAGGCAGGGGGGAGGGGTGGGAGGCGCTTGAAAGCTCACAGCCAGCGGCAGCGCTAAAAAAAAAGGGGCGGGGTGGCATTTTGGCAGACGGCGATGCAGACTGAGGCGGAGGCAGCGGCAGCAACAATGGCAGCAACAAACGATGGAGACGAGAAAATATCGAAACAGCAAACGATAACAACGAGCGACAGCAGCAGAAGCAGAAGAGGAAGAAGAAGCAGAAGAAGAAGAGCAGCAACAACAATTGAAAAGAAGGCAGCAAAAGCTCAAGTGGCAGCAGCAGCAGCAGCAGCGCAGCTAACGAATCAACGGCAGCAGCAGGAACAATGAGAGACGACGGCAACGGCAACGGCGACGATGACGTTGAGCAGCAGTCGCCGTCGCCGTTGCCGTCGCCGTCGCCGTCGCAGCAGCAGCAGCAGGAGGAGTAGCAGCAGCACAAGACGAAAAAGTCAACGAAACGAGACAACGACAACAACTTCATGTGTATTGGGGCACTTTTTGTTGCTTTTCTTTTTCATCTGCTTCATCTTCTTCTTCTTGCTGCTGCTGCTGCTTCTGCTGCTGCTTTGTTCGTTCTCTCTTTGCCCTTGCTGCTGTGCACATTTTTTTTTGATGGACAGAACAATGCGAAAAGGGGTGGAATCGGCAAAGAACTCACCACATCTCGCAAGCTCAACAAAACTCACCAATACCAAGGCAAACGCAACTACTCTCTGCGTGTGTGTGTGTGTGTGCGTGTGTCGACAATATGAATTTCGATTTGCATTTTACGAGCCTCGGAGCAATAGCAAAACGGCAAAGAGCACAAAACGGAATCGACAAAAATGTCGACCGAGGGCAACATAAAAATTGATGGATTCTTCTTCAACGCGCACAGCACAACAAGAGCAACAACAACAACAACAGGAGCAGAGGCGGAGGCAGCGGTAGTGGCAGAGGCAGCGACAGCATGAGCCCCAGCAGAGCGAGTGCGCCAGCAGCAACAGCGGCAAAAGCAGCAGCGTTGAGGCGGAGTGCAGCCTTTTTGCAGTACGCTTGGCTGCTTGCGCACAGCAGTGGGCAGTGCGGTAGAAGCACGTGCTAAGAAATGTGCTAATTATACATTTATATTATTATAAATAATTAATATTTCAGTGGGTATTAAAGGTATGCGAGGTAAAATTGTAATGTAAATTTAGAGCTTAAGTTTAAATACATATATGTATTAAAAAGAGAAAATTAAATTTAATATATTTTATATTATATATTTTATTAATTAAATAATAAATAATTTTTTAAACAATTATTAATTTATTTATTAAATTGTAGGCCAAAGTTTGCGTAAAGTATATAAAAAACAATGTCTAGAAATATTATTCATCTAATATGCACTTGAGAAGCTTAGAAATCATAGAAGAGGGCATAGTTTGATGTATCTTTTCGATGCGTCTTTACATTATTTAATGAATTACTTGACTTTTTTATAATTTTAAGTTTTTCTTTTGTGTTTCTTTGAATTTCTTATAGTTGTGTTGAGGCATATCTCATGCCAATTGTTTAATTGTAACTAAAAGAAAATAAAATAAAAGAAGAAGACGTAAAATTTTATGGTTATAAATATATCACTGAACTTATTGTACCTTATGTATATATTTACTTTTGAATTAGTTGACGAAATGTGCATAAACTAATAGATAATGCAAAAATATGTATGAAAACTGATATTAATTAAGATAAATATGGTTTATTATTGAGTTTCTATATCAATTGTTATAATTCCATATATATTCTATTATATTATTATTCTTCTGCTCACCTGCACCTATTGAGCTGCCTGCAATTGTACATATGTAGTTGCCTGCAGAGTTCTCCCTAGTTGCTGTTTCTTTTTTGCTTTTTCAGCGCACTGTGCATGTATGTGAGTGCGTGTGTGTGTGTGTGTATGTGTGAGTAGTTGTATCTGTGTGTGTGTGCCCAGAGTTTTGTTCGAGCGCATTGAGCTGTCAACTTCATGTCTCAGCAACATTTCGTTTTCGTTTGTTTGCCTCATCTTCTTCTCGTTGTTGTTGCTGCTGCTGTTGTTGTTGTTGCTGCTGCTGCCTCTGCTTGGCTTTGTTGTTGATGGAATCTCTGGCAACACGAGCAGCAGAGCGAGTGCTGCTGCTGCTGTTGCTGATGATGCCGGGCTTGGGAACAGTCAACTACCAATCAGGTCGGCTGCCGTTGCCGCTGCCCCTTGCCAAAGGATTTCACGTGCACTTCACACACACACACACACACACACACACACACACACACACACAAACACACACACAGACACACACACTCCGAGGCAGACAAACAGATACACCCGGTCACACACAGATACAAAATGGCAGACGTCTTGCTCAAGTGCGAGCACAGGCTGCAACCTGTATCTGTCGCTCTCTCTTTCTCTCTCTCTCTCTCTTGCTCTCACTTGCTCGCTTTCTGTCTGCCTCTGTCGCTCGCTCTGCTTAATTGAGTCACTTGAATATGCAACTTCTCGAATGCACTTTTCCGCCTTTTCCACTTTTCCGCCTTTTCCACTTTTCCCTCTATTTTCCCTCTTTGCCTCTTGCTAATGAAAAATCGACCACATCACAACATCGTTAGGAGCAGCCACCGGGGGAGGACGCATGGGGCGGGGGTAGCGGCATATATGTAGATAGATCCCAACTGGGCAAGTCTCGGGGCATTGATATGATTTAATTAGGAGTTTCCACGCGCAATTAATCTTCGGCCCGTTTAGGCAGGCAGCGCCAAGTGCTGCACTTGAGATCGACTTGGGAAGCAACTCTGCATCTGCAATGTGCACACGGTGCCTAGAGAACTCAGGAACAAATCGAGAAAAATAAATTTCATAGTCCTTATAACTAAATGAGACAATTATGGAAGCCTCAAGATCTGTGTAGAGTATATATACTATAAAGTTCGCAAAGTTAAAAAAAATCAGGCTTAATCATAGAAAAAAATAAATAATCTATAAAAAAATTGAAATATCCAAGTTACATGCTCTATGTCCTATAATAAAATAAGTAACAAGTCAAAATATTTGTTATTTTCTTAAAAACTGCAGTAAATACGTTGTGGAGCCATTTTTACTCTATAAAAAGTTCGTAATAGTTACTTTTTATGTAGATATAGAGAAATTTCTTTGAGAATTTAATATATTTCTGGAAAAGCTTTAAATCTTCTAAATAATACGACTTAATATAAGCCATAAGCAGTTCTTATAACTGCAGTATACAATTTATGAAAACATCATAAGAACTACGGTATGCAATTTAAGAAACCATCAGATGATGGTTGTATATCAAATAAGTTAAAACTTCAAAAAGCTTTAAGAGATTCTATAGCTGAGAAAATTTACTATAATAAACCAAAATATACTGCAAATTATACGAAAAGCAGTAAATACTTGGAGAATATTATATATTCTTGATTAAAATCGATCATATTTGTTTCTTACGTATTGCTAGCCTATAAGAATTTTTTGAAAAGATTTTACCCACTTCTTAGTCACTTTGTCTACTTATCACGATCTTGTCGGGGCATAAACGCAGCCACCTACGCTCGTGGAGTACCCCTTATGCAGTCAATCCAGCAGATGCGGGTACCTGTTTCTGCTTCATTGAGTGTGCCACTCAACCATATTCTTTCTTTCTCCTCTCCCTCACTGCCAATACCTTTCTCTCTCTTTCTCTGCCCCTCTCTGTCTGTCATCCTACTGACAATTCAATTATGAAAAGGAAAGGCAGCGCAGCCAACTCACACATGTTGTAACCTTTTCCTGGCAAGATTAATGCGCCAATTGTTCCCTTCATCATTTCCCATCTTCATCTTCATTTCCATTTTCATTTCCATCTTCATCTTCGCCTCCATTCTCCCCCGCCCGCCCGAGTCGTCGTAGTCCTCCGATAATAATGCAATTACGATTTGAAAAATTATGTCTGACAGTTTTGAATTTGTCATGGTATTTATCAAAGTCGTCACAGCCGAAGCAGCCTGCCAGAGTCGCCTCCGATTGGCTACGATTGCCTGCCCTGGCTACCTTGGCTACCCTGGCTCCATCTGCTGCCTCTGCAATCTCTGGGAAAATGGTAAAAAAAAAAAATTAACATGTCACTTTCGTAGCAGGTAAATCAGTTGTTCCTTTATGGCTGAAGGATTTATATCCCCCTCTCTCTCTCTCTCCCTCTCTCTCTCGGTGCTGCCTGCTCCAATCTTCAAGGTTGCAAGGTTTTTTTTCATATCACTACAAAAGACTTATTAATAGCTCTATTAATTCAGCGATAAGAGCAACATCTTTTTCAACTCTGGAGAGGATTGCGACGAAGCGGGTCATTTATCCGCGTCCTGACTTATGTATTTATTAAGAGCTCCAAATGGGGCAGCAGATAGGTAGAGTTTCTTTACTTGAAAATTCTATATAAGGAATATAGCAGATCTTCTTGACCATGTTTATTAAGATCTTTAAGAATAAAAAAAGTAAACGATATTTATAATTTCAAAATTAATTATTGAAATTCATTTATCCTTATTCAAGGTATAGTGCCATTTTTTGAATGTACTCAGACTGCGTGTCGTTGGTCTGAAAAATTAACAAAATAATTATATATAGATCAACTTAAAAGAGGGGTAAAGTCACACCTTCTTGATTCCCATTTCCTATCTGTATGCAAACTGAAAAAATAAACGCGATGAAAAATAAAAAAAAAAACTCGATTGGAAAACAATATAAATACCCTTTGTCGAGGCGCGGCAGAGCTGAAAATTCTGGAAGGGTTTCGATATTGCCGGATGAGGCACTACAAAAAGAATTAACCAAATCTAGTTTTTGTTTTTTTTTTGTTTAACTTTAAATAACTAGAATACCTTTTCTTGGGTAAAAATTTTTCTTCAGATTCCTGCGTGTCGAGCAAAATGATGTTTACAGATGAGTTTCGATTGGGCAATATTACTTCCGCCATGATGTTTCGCTCGCGCAATATTACTTTCACAGATACCCTTCTATCAGGGGAACTTTCTGATATTGGAAGAGTTAAGATAACTGTCCAAAAATGGAACACACAGAGCAGTATTAAAATATGTTTGACCATCTTGCTTGGCGATTCAGACAAAACTGAACAAATTGACTAACTTTGAGGAACTATATCTATACGTATTTATACTTATAATATACAGACAATACCTATGTATACTTTCTATCAATAAACGATATGAACCATATCTGGCGCAGGTCAGCAATTTTTATAATTGAATAAATGACAGGAATTTCCGAATTCAATAAATGATTGACATTGAGAGAATATTTTTTAAAATATGTTCAGTTTATTGATTTGCTCTGCTTCTTCTATTTTATATCAATTTATATCAAAAATATAAGATATAGAAATAGTTGCATTTCATTGTTGCAGAGCTATCTTCTTGTTTGTAATTGTAAATTACTTGGTATTAGGTAGCCATTCTCCTCCTTTTGTATGTGGGCTGAAAAATGAACGAAATTATAATTTTTGATATATCTAAGTCTAGATGAATGATTATAGTACCCATGATCCCTGGGGGATGGCGGAGTGGATTGCACAGTTGATTCGTTCGTTTCACCATTTGCCTCAAAATCAATTTCTTCCGCAGATTTATTTACTGACTTAAACACGTGTCTTTCGGGCGAGGTTTCTTCCAGAGAATGTTGTCCTTCAGAGGAATTTTCAGGTGTAGGATGAGCTGCGATGACAGCGAACAAGCTGATCGCGCACAGTAGAACAAACAGATATTTCATCATCATCATTGCACGGCGGCTGAGAAAAGACTGAAAACATTGCCAAATGTTGGACTCTATCTGTTCGTATTTATAAATACTACGCAAAACATATTTTCGAATAATATATATGTCTATCAGTGCACGACGACGATATGTCACATTTTTGGCGCTGACCAGATAACATATTTCTGTCTATTTGATTTAATAAAATAAATACATTTTATAAAAGAGATTGACATTGAGAGGACGCGCTCTGAACTTCAAATATTGTCAACTTACTGACTTCTTTGGCTTCTACAAGATATGATATTCTATATGTCGAAGATCTATTTAAGAAAAGTTGCAATGTTCAATAAGATTTTCACACTTTATTAAACGATTTTTACAAATTTAAAAAAATTAGGAATACCTTCGGTATACAGAACAAACGAAGACTGTAAGACTATTTTCTCCGAAATAGTCTGACGACAGATCAAAAATTTCAGATCAAACTCTCACATGGTTTCTCTTTCTGGTTATTCGTGGTCTGTTGTTTTGGTGGTTATGTCGTATCTATGAAAAATGAACAAAATTGATATTTTTGGTTAAAACTTAAAATTAAAACTACCTTGGTACCCAAATTTGACCGGGAGTATGTACACTGAAAAATAATCGAAATTGTTATAAGAGTTATAGATCTAACTCTAGATGAATAGATTATAGTACCCTTGATCCATGGGTGATCGCGTAGTTGGCTCTGTTGATTCGTTGAGGATTTCACCATTTCCCGCATATTCCATTTCTTCCCTAAATATATCAATTGCCTCAGATGTGTTTCTTTCGGCTGTAGTTTCTTCAGATGAATTCGGAGGTGTAGGAAGGGCTGCGATGCCTGCACACAGCACACAGAGTAGAATCAAGAGATATTTCGATAGCATCGTTCGGCTGGTAAAACACGACTAAACGATTCACGAAAAATTGAGCGATTCTACATTCTATACATATATATATATATATATATATGTGAAATATTTATACTATATTAATAGTATAAATATATATATGTTTTTTTTCTAATAATAAAGTAATACAAACAAACTTATAGTTTCTCTATGCTTAGCTATTGTGTAGGTCATCATATATGTTATATAAATAAATATATATATATACTTGTTTATCATAATAAATATATATATTCTGCGATTTCATTAAGACTTCCTGGTCATTGATCTTTCAGTTAGAGCTCTGAGACCCCGACATATCCCATAAAATGCACCTGACTATGCGCGTATAGTTAATCCCATTGGTTTCCATCTGTTTATGTGTTTGTCTCATGATATATAATCAAGGGATGAGGAGAGAGAGAGAGAGAGCAAGAGAGAGCGGGAGAGGAATCTGAAATAATTTGAATGACGTAAAATATGAATATGTTTCCCAGTCTGCTGTATTCCCATCTAAAAACCTGTGACGCAATAAACCAGAATTAATGGAACCGGAATTATATAGTAGGGGGAGAGGGAAGCGCACTAAGCAGATACTGTCTCTATCTACCTCTCCCTCTCTCTCTCTCTCTCTCTCTTGCTGTCTGTCTGCCCCATCTAATATTAATAAATATCTTCAATCTGTTGTCGCAGAGTGCAAATAGTTAAGGCGCGATATGCAATTAAAATATATCTAAAAACGAAATGGCAAAAACTCAATGGTGGAATAAAGAGGGAGGGGGAGGGGCGGGAAAGGAGAAGGGGGTGGGGGTATGCTTTGGTAAGTGCGCAAATACCCCTGACAGGTAATAAAAGTAATTTATGCGCGCTAAGGGTTGTAAATGCGAGGCCAGGACAGGACAGGACAGAACGACGGGCAGGACATGCCGACTGGCAGCTCGTTTATGCTGAATGACGTTGACACCGACTGCGACGGCGACGGCAGCAGAGGCAGAGGCAGAGCTACAGTGGTAGCAACAACTCGACGGGCAAATACACATGCACATTCTATAATTCATATTCGCTATCAAAGATCACAAATCAAATTATTATGCCATGTGATGGTAGTACTCATACACTCACACTCATACACTCACACACACTCGCTCAGTAATGGCTGTGGCACAGCGTCACCACCCAAAAAATGGACAAACGAAAAAAAAATCTATTTAAATAGGAAATGAAAACGAAACGAAGCCCATATACCCTATAAGTGTGCACTGTACTAAAGAGTATCTGCTTATCAGATGTTTTTATAGAGTATCTGTTTTTTATGTATTTCCAAGATATTATTCCGGGAATTAATGACAGCGTAGAATATTCAATGGGAATTCTTTTGCATAGAATTTTTGAATTCATTTTTAGATTTTTAAATTCTATTAAAAGCATTTTAATTTAAAAATACCCACAGCATATCTAGCCAAATATTCAGGAACTATTTCTATATGAAACATTAAAATATCACACACATATATTGATATTATAATTAGAAATGCAAGATGAATTTTGAATGCGTATACTACATACATATATCTTCAATATTAAGTGTGCTATGTCAATCAAATTTTTTAATATCATTCGGATGATAAAGATTATTACCTATACCAAAAATGAACTTTCTAACTTTAAATTTACTTTTCCAATTCGAAATTCAACAATAAAAGGGGCGTGGACAAATTCTAAAAAAATAACTTAAAATAGCAAATAATAAGAAATATCTTAAACTTGTAAATTTCTTTTTCTGTATCAAAACTAACCCGTATTTTCTAAGTTTTATTCTTTTTCAAATTTAATATTTCAAAATTTTCTACCTTCATATTTATTTATAATATATTTAAGGGGTGGTTGCTTGCTCACAGATAAACTGTGACAACTGCCTAAATACCCTTCAAATTTTACGTTGACATGCATGTGCGTGTCTATCTCAGTCTCTATGTGTGTGTGTGTGTGACTTCTGCTCATTTACGCCCTCCCAAAATGCTGTGTAAAGCAAAAAAGCCGTGAAAATAACGAGACAAGAAGCGAAGGCAGGGCTTTTTTTTTAGATGGGGTAGGGATGGATAGATGGGGAGAGGATACTGCGGGCAAGAACCCGTCAAGTTGCGATGTCTGCCAGGATGCAAAGGGATCTGTGTGTGTGAGTGTATGTGTGTGTGTGCAAAGGGATATATTATTTTTATGATATCTGTGTCCAATCTCTTGATTTATTCGGCCTCACGAATCAGAATTATTTTATTCGTCGCCGTCGCCGTCGTTGCTGCCTGTCTGCCATTTTGTTTTGTTTTTTTTTTTGACGCTGCCAGGGTTGCCAGGGCTGGCAGCGCTGCGAAAAGGACGCTTAATTTTATACAATTGAGTGATTTATTCGTGTCACAAAATAAAAAAGAATTATGACTCGACGAGGTCGACTCAACGCACACACACACACACACACACACACATAACACACATATAGGGGTCGTTTTCTCGCTCGTTTCTCAGTCAAGAAAGCAACAACGACGGTGGTTGCAAGCGACGCCTGTTGTTGTTGTTGTTTTTTTTTCTCTTCTTCTTCCATCAGCAGCAGCAGCAGCAGCCCGCACATCCTGCCTGCCTGCCTGTGTGTGTGTGTCTCTCTCTCTTCTCTCTCGCTGCGTGCGTGTGTGTGTCTGTGCTCGGCCGTTGCCCTGCCCCCTGTTCGGCTTTGCTCGCTTCGTTGTTGCTCGCGTCTTGACGAACTGACAGACTGTCAGCTGCGACGTCGTCGTCGTTGTCGTTGTCGGCCATGATGGAATGAAAGTGCTGTCAGTGTGTGCGTGCGTGTGCGTGTGCGCTGGCATGGGGTAGTTGGGCTGCTCTCGCTCTCGCTCTCGCTCTCTCCTGCTCACACTTGTAGCAAACTCAGCCAAGTGCTTGCTCGGCTTGCTCTGCCTGTGTGTGTGTGTGTGTGTGTGCGTGTGCGTGCGGGGGCAAATTTTCCCCGTCTTGATGCGGGTTTTTCATTAAAAAGTTTCGGCGTTAATTTTGACGAAAGCAAACGATTCTTGAACAATGATACTCGCCTCCATTTCCATCCAACAGCCTGTAGGGGAGGGAGGACCGGGTGGTGTACTCAACGTGGTCAACGTGGGAGTTTCGATTATCTTCTTGATGAGCGCCTGAGAGGCAAAATGAGAACAATTTCAGTTTCAGTTTCTCGAGCAACTTTAAGCAATCTGCAAAGTTCTCTAATATTACTGGGCTTATGGCAAAGAAAAGATAAATATGTTTAAAGTGCTCAAGAAATTTTTGAATAAAATAAAACTGGTATTAGCAGGGGAAAAACTTAGGATTCAAACAAAAATATAGATGAGAATGATATTGAAAAATTTATAAAAATATATAATGTGTTTATAAAGCTTAAGAACCTTCAATAAAATATGATAACGTAGACAATCAGCGGATTTTTGACAAAGTTATGGATAGTTTAGATGATATAGGACTCTGAAATTCTTAGATTCACTTTGTTAAGTACATTATCCATATCAATATAATCCTTAAAAAACAATATTCCTACAAAAATATACAATAAAATATGCAGTTAAATCGTTTTAAATTTTTAGTAACAGTTTAGTTCGACTAATTACAGCCAGCGGTCTTTAAAAGACCATCCCCAAAGACAAAACCCAATCTATCTATCAAAGAACTCTGCATATACCGCTTAGAGATGCTATACAAATTATTAGTCTACGCTCTTATCGCATTTACATAGCCGCATTTTAGTTTTACGCCCTTTTTTTTTCATAATTTCCCATTTCATCAGATCTTCCCATGGGGCGATATCAACTGATTGGGGTAGGGTCTAATTAAGGCAAGCCAAGTGTGGGGCAGGGGGGGGGGGAAATACCGAAAATTATGACTAATAACTTAAAATTACAAACAAATTAAAGAGCGCAGATGGGATGCTAGACAAAAATACTATATAATACCAAATACCAAATAGAAAATAAAACCATAAACCAAATACGATACACATAGGTTTATTCAATTCCAATGTGGGAACGAGAGAGGCCATAAAAATGCCGCCGTCAAGGGGAAAAGTCACGGGGAGAAAAGACCATAAATTTGATAATTGACTTTCGAAGATGGAAAAACCAAGGCTTACATAATCGAAGAAACCCATAAATCTACAATGGCACCGACAGCGTCGTCGTCACTCACCGCGAGAGTGCGAGAGAGAGGAGAGAGGTAGGGAGAAGGCAACGGGAAATGTGCGTCATAAAAATATTAAAAATTTTCTTTCATTCTTCTTTTCTTTTTGAAAGCGAAAAAGATCAAATGTTTTTCTGGAGTGCGACGCACAGATAAAAGACAAGTCCCCCGGGCCGGGAGAGCAAGTCGAGTCCGTGTCCGAGTTAGGAGTCGGGTGAGTCCATCTCTGGGTTCGTTCCAGTGCATTAGTCAAGGTCATAAATCTGACCTACTCTCTCTCTCTCTCTCGCACTCTCTCGCACTCATCATCTTCATAATTTTCATATTTTCAGCTGCTCGCACACACGCGCCTGCGCAAAAGTATCTGACAGATACGCGAGACTGCGATCGCTGTCGCGTTTCTCGTTCTGCCAAATTAGACAAGAGCAGAGTGTTTCCAGCCGGGCGTGATTTATGTGCAACTGCTTGCAGGGTGTGCGAGTGTGTGTGTGCGGGTGTGTGTGTGTGTGTGTGTGTGCCGGCTGTGTGGCATGTCCTTTCTTTCTATTTCGTAAATTTGCCTAATTTACTCGCAGTTGCCCGCGGGGGTTCGCCCTTGCCTCGCCTCGTCTCGTTGCGGGACTTTCTTTCTTATCCAACTAAAAATTATGAACTCCTTTATGCGTGCGCTGCGAGAGAGCATTTTCCTAGGAACCATATCTGCTGGCCATATCCATCCCGAAACATGCCGAGTTGGACAGGGCACTCGGCCTGTAAATCACTCAATTTTTGACATTTCTTTAAATTGCGTGACATTGTTTTATTGCCGGCATGTGTGTGCGAGAGAGAGAGAAGGAGAGAGCAAGAGAAAGAGGGAGAGAGTGAGTGGTGTACAGGGTGCTACGTCTGCCATGCGGGATGTTTTGTCGCAGTGTAGGCCATATTCCTTTCCGAGCAGCAGCGCCATGTTGCCTCTCCTATCAGCACGTGATCCCGGACTGCCTCGCCCCGATCTGTGGCTCCCAAATATATCGACAGCCCCTTCCCCCTCCCCCTCCCTGTTGTTCCCTTTTTAACCGCAGCACTTCGAGGTGGATTTTCCACTGTCAAAACTTGATTAGTTGCTCTCCGATTTTATTTCATTTTCTTTTTACTTCTTTTGGCTTCTTTTTCTCTCTTTGTTGGCTTTCAGTTCCGCCCATCATAAATCTTTAGAAGGGGTTGCTTTGGCTGTCAGAGACTTTGAAAAGACTGTCCTATACATATTCCATATGCTGTCATTCCAACACTCCCCAAAACTGACGTATTACGTTGTTCAACCCAAACTGCGATAAGATTTGGAAGAAAAAACTTTAGTAAGAGCTGCAGGCAAGAAGGGTAGTGCTTGCCGATGATATCCTTAATAATATATTATACAATAAAAGATATAATATTTTAATATTTTTTTTTATCATATAATCCATGCGCCGCCTCATAAACTTATGTGAAAAATGTCTATAAAAAATATTCTTTACTTGAAATTCATAATAATCGAACAAAACGTATTAAAGGGGAAGGTTCTTGAAAAATACTTAAGATATTTTAATATTCTATTATTTTAAAAATAATTTATGCTTGTTTAAATTATGTCATATTCATTTTACAATAATCAACGAGAAATATATCTAAAAAGAAGCCTTAAATTTAGAAATACATTATAAAATATTTATATTTATATTATATCTTAGTAAAATTTATAAAATAGATTGTTGAGTATGAAATCCTGAAAAATATTCCAAATTTAAACATTGGTTTTGCATATGAAAAGAACATACAGTTCAAGTTAGTTTCGATTATCCTACAGAATAGGTTCTGTTTCTCTCGTATCTTGCTATGCAAATTTTCGAATCTTGAGCGAGAAAATGGTGGAAAATTTATCGAGATGTGCTAATCAGGCAAAGCTGCTGCCCTGCACGGACACTGAGGGCAATTAACTAAATCCACAAGGAAGTGAAGATGGAGAAGTTGGTAGAAGATGAGGAAGAAGGGCAAGAAAACACCCCAAGAAATGTATAGATGGGCTGGCATATGGTATGCCATGGGGTGGACATTAAAATATAATTGCGACTATTTAATGCCATTAAAGTCAGTGCGGCGATTAATGACTAATGGAGGCGCTGCCCAATGGGGGTGGCAGGCAGGAAAGTGAAAGTGGAAATGGGGAGGGGTAGGGGGGAGACAGAGCTTGTGCCTGGGATTGATAGAATGATTTAATGTCGCCAATAAATGGACAACTAAACGAAACGTGCGACTCATTCGTAATGCACGACCCGCATCGCAGCAGATACAGCTAAAGATACAGATACAGGCAGAGCTATAGATACAGATACATTTGCGGGCAAGATGGCCGACCATTTGGCTCGTTCATCGCATGCTCAAATGACATTTAATGTGTCAAATAAGGGTTACTCCCCCCCTCTATCTATGAGACCGACTGTCATCATCATCCACTTTCTAGACGCAACTCGGGCAGAGAGAGAGAGAGAAAGAGAGAGAGAGAGTTTTATGTGAAATTGATATCCGTTTGAGGGCAGGCATCAAGCAGAAGGGAGAAGATGGTCTCTTACACACACACATAGATACACACACTTGGTATGCGTGTGCGTACATAAATCTGTCAGTTTGCTTTCTTTTTGTCACTGCGCCTGTCAATTCGCACTGAAATTATGATCCTGAAAAGTAGATTATCCTTGATTTATCGCCGCAACATTCGAAAGTCAGTCTCTCTCTCTTTCTGTCTCTCTTTCTGTCTCTCTCTCTCTCTTTCTGCCCTTGCCTCTTTGTATCTTTTGTTGCCAGCATGTGTGTGCATCGTCCTTTCCTTTTGCCTGTCCGAGTTCCATCTAGAGACACACACACACACATAGTTTATTTGTTGACATTTCTCTCTGTGTATCCCTCATTTCCCTCACTTTCCACTTCCATTTTCCTTGCTGCTTTCCTTTCCTTTCATTTCATTTCGTTTCGTTTCGTTTCGTTTTATTTACGACTCTGCGGGCGTCCTACATCAGCCCGATAACAACAACGCATCAAATCGTTGCCTTCGCCTCTCGCTCTCAGTGAAAGTATCTGACGGATGCGTATCTCGGCATCCGTTTCACAGGCAAGTGGCTCATCAGCGTCCATTCAAAGGATAACATGATTCACACTCGCACTCACACTCACACTGGCACACTCACACATTCTCCGGCGATAATAAATAAAATTAAATGTGCTTTTGTTTGAGCCAATTGAATTATGTGCGTGTGAATACCCCGTTTTCCCTCTCCCCACCTCCCTGACCACCCTGGCTGCTGCCTCCCCTTGCCACATCCAGTTTTTCTCATCCAGTTCCATTTAATACCCTACAAATTTGCATCTTCTCCAGCTTTGACTTTAGCGTGACAATTTTGATGGAACTGTTTGCGTTTGTGTCGCCAGGGTAAAAGGAATAGAAGGGTCCCTCAAAGGGTCTCGAGCTCTACTTAGCTGCAGCAATGTGTACCACTTCACTCCCCTCTCTGGAAATTCAACATATATGCAGATCTTAACTACAAATTGTTATATAAGTGTTGAAAATCAATTTACAAAGCGAAAAAAATAATATTATAATACAAAATATGATTTACTCAGCCTTTTAGTCTGTTTCAAGGCATAGATCTCAGCTATTTTAATGCCCAGAGACATCAAATTAAACGTGGAGTTAGCTGTGTATACTATGCAGATCCCACAATTTCAAAATAACGATTACACATATATACGTATTAAATATTTAAGCTGACATTACTTTTATTTTCAGAATGTATTAGCATATCAAATTACATGATTCACTACACACATTTATCGTTACATTCCTGCTCAGATTTAAATCTATTGTCATTGCCACCGCATCCGCCGTATATAAAAAAAAAACACTTCCTTTCTTTCACAATGTAGGACCAACTGATTTTTTTTGCAAGACACGGACCCTGAGCTTTAGGGGGCAATCCACACACCGCTAAATGAAGAAGAATTCCTTATCAGTAAATTTAACTTATTCATTATTCATTATCATCCGATAACTCACCATTTTTAAGAGCGACAGAGCTGGACATCATGTAGCCCAAAATTAAAAGTGACAATATCAAGAATTTCATTGTAGACTCGAATAAAGTTTGAATATGACTCGATATATGATGGCTAGGCTCCATTTATAGGGTTGCAATAGGGCTCTGAAGCGAGATCAATCAAATTGAAGCTTAAAATTAGTTATTATCTATGGCAAAAAGTGACTAAAGAATTCTGCACAGCACTTTGCAAATTCCTTCGTAGCCAATCAACCGATTAAACTGAAACTCAGACATAACAGGGAAAATATAATCTAGTAGGGCATACTCAGATCTTATCCACAAATTTAATATAAGAACTTAAAAACTGTGCACAAAGCAAAAGTAATAAAATAATATAAATACAACATATTATTTGTCTGTTTGAATGCATAGATCTCAGATATTATAATGCCCAGGAAGATCAAATTAAGCATACAGTTTGCTGTGTGTCCTATGCAGATCCCACAATTTCAAAATAACGATTACACATACATACGTATTAAATATTTAAGCTGACATTACTTTTATTTTCAGAATGTATTAGCATATCAAATTACATGATTCACTACACACATTTATCCTTACATTCCTTCTCAGTTTTAAATCTATTGGCATTGCCAGCGCATCCGCCGTATATAAAAGAAACACACTTCTTCTCTTTCGCCATGTAGGTCCAACTGATTTTTGATACAAGACAATGACCCTGATCTTTAGGGGGCAATCCACACACCGCTAAATGAAGAAGAATTCCTTATCAGTAAATTTAACTTATTCATTATTCATTATCATCCGATAACTCACCATTTTTAAGAGCGACAGAGCTGGACATCATGTAGCCCAAAATCAAAAGTGACAATATCAAGAACTTCATTGTGGACTCGAATAAAGTTTGAATATGAATCGAATGATGATTGCAAGGCTTCATTTATAGGGTTACAATAGGGCTCTGAAGCGAGACCAATCAAACTGAAGCTTAAAATTAGTTATTATCTATGGCAAAAAGTGACTAAAGAATTCTGCACAGCACTTTGCAAATTCCTTCGTAGCCAATCAACCGATTAAACTGAAACTCAGACATAACAGGGAAAATATAATCTAGTAGGGCAAACTCAGATCTTAACCACAAATTTAATATACGAACTTAAAAACTGTTCACAAAGCAAAAGTAATAAAATAATATAAATACAACATATTATTTGTCTGTTTGAATGCATAGATCTCAGATATTATAATGCCCAGGAAGATCAAATTAAGCATACAGTTTGCTGTGTGTCCTATGCAGATCCCACAATTATAAAATAACGATTACAAAAACGTAATAAATATTTAAACTGACATAACCATTATTTTCGATATATACATGTCATATTACATGAGTACACTACACACATTTCTCCTTACAATTCTTCTCAGAGCTAAACCTATTTGCATTGCCACCGCATCCGCCGTATTTGAAAGAAACACATTTCTTTGCTTTCGAATTGTAGGAAAAACTGGGTATGTGTGCACGACACTTCATCCCGGTTACTGGATCACCATCTACACTGTGGGGCAGTCCACACACCGCTAAATAAAGAAGAATTCCTTATCAGTGAACATAATTTAATGGGGTATTCATCATCATCCGATAACTTACGATGTTTAAGGGCGACAGAGCTGGACATCATGTAGCCCAAAATCAAAAGTGGAATTAACAAGAACTTCATTGTGGATTCAAAGAAATCTTGAATACGACTCAAAATAAATCATCTTCTTTTCAAGTTTCCATTTAAAGGGTCGTAATAGCGCTATGAAGCAAGACCAATAAAATTAAAGCTTAAAATTAGTTATTATCAATGGCAAAAAGGTTAATAAAAAATTCTGCGCAGTGCTTTGTAGAATTCTCTATAATCAACTGATTTAGCTGAAACTCAGACATAGAGTGCAAAATATAATCTAGTAGGGCATATGCAGATCTTAACCACAAATTTAAAATAAGTGCTTAAGAACTGTATTCAAAGCAATAGTAAGAATATAAATACAAAATATGATTTGTCTGTTTGAATTCATAGATCTCTCATTACTTGTATTTGAAGTATACATTAGCAGAATTCACTCCACACATGTCGCCACACAATCGACCTGATATTCAAATCTATTGGCATTGCCATAGCACCCGGTGAATATGAAAGAAACACACTCATTCGTTCTTGCATTATAGGAGTACATTAGATTATATGCAACACAATCGGGTTCTGGATCATCACAAGAACTGTGGGGCAGTCCACACACTCCTAAATGACGAAGAATTCCTTATTAGTAAATTTAATTCATCATCATCCGATAACTTACGATTCTTAAGGGCGACAGAGCTGGACATCATGTAGCCCAAAATCAAAAGTGACAATATCAAGAATTTCATTGTGAACTCAAAGAATGTTTGAATATGAATCGAATGATGATTGCCAGGCTTCATTTATAGGGTCGTCAGAGAGATGCAGAAACGAGACAAATGAAATTAAAGCTTAAAATTAGTTGTTAGTAGTTAAATTTTTTGATTCGGTTATATAACATTTTGAATATAAATAATGTAGAACGAATCTTTATGTAATTATGTATGTATAAGGTAAATTGCTCAGATCCTTAGTTATTTAAAAAAATCATATAATTTATTTTAAGACTTGATCGAAGCTTATCTTTTTATAAATTCATTTGAAGTTTGAAGATGCCTATTGTAAGTTCTCTCCGAATACAAATAAAATATATGCTACTTCAGCATCTTATAGAGCTTAGACTCGAATAGAGTCATATAATATAATGCAGTCATATAATATAATGCAGTGATATCTGTAACTATCAGTCTGATAATTTTAATGTGAAAATTGGAAATTCCCTGAATGAAAGAATTCCTGAGATGAAACGATCTTAAGTCTTGTTGTTTATCACGAGAATTGCATTAAATTATAGTATTTAATAGCTTCCGGTTTTGAGAGATTCGCAATTTTCAATCATCGCATCTGGGCGAAAGACAAGGTGGAAGAAGTACGTGGAAGCGGGGGAAGTGGGGAAGGGGTAGAGAAATATGCGCATTTTGTAATAAATACGCTGTCAAGCCCGCATCGATTATGGACACTCACGGATGCACTCACTCGCACACACACACACTCATACACTCACTCGTACACACACTTGGGTATTCACGAGCAGCAGCAGCGGCAGCTCCAATAATGTGAGTCAATAAATCGCCAATCAAGCAATCATACACAATTTATTTCCCGTCATAATTATCGAGTGAGTGTGTGAGTGAGTGTGTGAGTGAGTGTATGAGTGTGTGTGTAGCTGCAGCGTGTGATTATGACGCTGCTGTTGGACGCCCTGCAGCGGCCTGACTGACTGCACGTCCAGGTTCCATTCCATGGCCACAAAGCAGAATGAGGAGGAGGAGGTGGAGGAGCAGGAGCAGGCGTAGGGGCGTGGACAGCAAGCAGGCAGGCAGGCAGGCACAGAGACACCGTCTCCATCTGCGTCTAGAGACACCACATCCAGCACTGCGCTGCTGGCGTTTGATTTGTGGCATAGACAGGCGACGCGGCTCAAGACGACTCCGGCTTCGGCTCCAGCTTCGACTTCGAGTCCGAGAATTATTTGATTCTGTTTTGGTTTTTATCATTTTTATTGCCCAGCAATGGCCAAGAGATGCCTGAGCCAGCTGCCAGTCTCTCTCTTTCTCTCTCTCAGCTCTTCCTCCTCCTCCTCCTCCTCATTTCCCCCTGCTTCTACTTGATTCTCATCCTTCTGCTCGCGCGGGTTCTTCATTTTGTCTGCGTCTTTCGTGTCGTTCCATTTGACATTCCGCCGCGCCAATCGCGGCTCCCACCTCGGTATTATTTTAATCGATTTTCAGTCCGAGCGGGGTGGAGACCCCGCCCCCGCCCCCGCCCCTGCTCCACGTCTCTGGCTCAGCCTTTTAATGCCTTTTTTCGGGTCGTTTAATTTGAATTTGGGCTTGAAATCTCTTTGGCATTGTTTGCCTTTGATTTTCGCCTAGCTGCCCCTTGCTCTGCCTGCCTCTCTCTCTCTCTCTCTCTGTCTCTCTCTTCTTCTCTCTCTCTCCTTCTCTCTCTCTCTTCAACTCTTGTTCCCTCATCATGTTGCCGGCATTTGTCATTGGTCAATAAATTCGATTGATTTATGCAGTCAGCGGCAATTTGAATCCCATCTGCCTTCCCCTAGCCACCCCTTCCCCATGCCCCTTCCACGTCACCCAGTTGCTCAAATTGAATTCCAACATTCTTATTTATTCGACTTGAGACTTGAAATCTTTTTCATTTCATCCTCTTCCCTCTGCTGCCCAGTTCACGGCTGGACATCGCGTCGAGTTCAAGAGTTCAACGTCTTGACGCACGCATTTTCCATCTTTATGACGCGATTTCTCGAGCTCCAAGTGAAATTTCTTCAAATCGAATAATTTTTTTAATTTATAGAATTTCTTAAGATACTGTTAATAATTTTTTGAAATTTTTCATAGTGTAAAAAATTATAACAGAATAAAGAAACCGAAATGTATCTCAAGAAAGTATTTTATATCTTTTGTAAGTATCTTTAGTTTTATAAATAGAACTGCGTTCATTTTAGCAAAGCTTTACTGTACTTTTTCTTCCGCATACATTAGTGTAATGCATTCTGCATATCTCAATTTTTTTTCAGATTTTTTTTCGAACAAAATCATATAGAAGATATGCCAAAACAAAAGTAGGTTAAATTTCGAAATTTGTTAACTCATTTTGTATCTTATGGTTTAAAAATATAACTACACCTTTTTAAGAGCAGTTTGAGTTGATTTTTCTTGATAATCAAATACTATTATATCTGGGCAATCATATGCAATTTTTTCAGATTTTTAGTACACAGAAAAAATGTGTAAAAAATACCAAAACGTAAATTAAAATTTGAAATTTGACAAGTTGCTTGCTGCTGGTTCATCTTAGCGTTGTCCCACTGTACCCTATACGCTTCGCATAGCTTATTAATATCTTTCGCTTAGCCAATTGAGATGCCTCGTTTAGCGGAACGGCGAAAAAAGGGGCAGATTTCACAGCGCGAAACCGTCGCGACTTCATTAATTGCTGTAATTTTTCACAGTGTGCTGAGATGAAGAAAAAAAACCAAATAAAAAAATA
Source organism: Zaprionus kolodkinae (assembly GCA_018901885.1). NCBI lineage: Eukaryota > Metazoa > Arthropoda > Insecta > Diptera > Drosophilidae > Zaprionus > Zaprionus kolodkinae. The sequence goes on along the minus strand of JAEIFM010000247.1, from coordinate 1,882,696 downwards.
AAAAGAATTCGAACGAAAAACCAAACATTTTCTCCATTAAGAAGCGCACAATAAAAATAAATCAATCAATAGCACAAAAATTAAACATAAAATGGGAGAGAGAGAGGGGGAGAGAGAAGAAATCGAACTAAAAACAAAATAAACAAGTTCGCGGGGAGCTGCTGTACGGCTGCTCACATAGAGAGAGAGAAAGAGTGATAGACAGAGAGAGAGAGAGAGAGAGAGAGAGAGAGAGAGAGAGAGGGGAGAGAGCAACAGCTCATTGGATCCTAATTCCGAATAACGAATAACGAATTTAAGCAATTTACTCAAATGCTAATTTATGGCCGATTGATGCTCGCAGGTAGTCGCTCGCCCAGAGAGACAGAGAGAGAGAGCGAGAGAGAGAGAGAGAGGGTGAGTGAGTGCAGCATGCAGCATGCAGCACAAACATGGCTGCCTGCCTGGGCAGACTCCATGCGGACACGCAATCAAAATGCGTGGCAGGGGCAGGGGCAGGGGCAGGGGCAGGGGCAGGGGCAGAGACAGAGCAGGCAACACATCATTATCAGCTGCGTCTTCGTCTTCGTCTTCGTCAGTGGCAGCCATAAACATGGAAGCAGCACACACATACACACACACATACGCAGGCAGGCAGCTGCAGAGTCACAGATACAGATACATTTGGAGCTGCAGGCCGCCACTTGTTGTGCTACGTGACGCAGCTTGGCTCGCATGAATTACGACGAATCAACGCGCAGCGGCAGCAGCAGCGGCAGCGGCAACAACAACTTGACAGCTGAGCAACTGCTGCCATCGTTGCCACCTTCACAGCAAGCGATCTGCGCAAGAAGCGCCAAAGTTGCCCAGTGGGAGCCCCTTGTATACCCCCTGCCCCCTGCCCCCTGCCCACCCCCCATCAATTTAGCTGAGCCTGCCCCTTAAAAACATTCCAAACTCACCCACAGTCGCCCTGCGATGTTCCACAATGACAGCTACAATCCAATCAGATGGAATCCACTGAGAGTCCACTGGGAGTCCATCTGAAGTAGCTTGAACCGGCTGTTAGTTGCTGGTAGAGATCAGCAATGGATGTGGAAGCTATTAGAGGCATCCCAAATATGTAGATCAAGGCGAACAACTTAATCTCTTTTTTTCAGAACTATTTTTGTGGGTATTCCCTAGTGTACACACATCAAGCTCTAATATATATATTTTATTATAATCAACATTCAATATACATATGTATGTGTTCATGCCTTATCAGTGTCCACATGAAAATCGAGGGAGCATGGTAACAAGACAGTCTACAGCTCGAGTTTGTCTATATATGAGAAAAAACTGGATTGACCGAACTATACGATACCTCTTACAACAATTGTGTCAACTTATTTATGTTTATATTATTATATTTTTTGTCACAATTTCCTCAAAGTCTGAACATCCTTACAAGAATACATAATATTTGGCATTCTTATAATTATTATTATTATTCTTATTCAAAAAAATCATAGTTTTTGCTATTTAGAAATTTTTAAAGGGTATTTACTTTTGGTATATATAATATGTATTTCTGAACACTATTCTATTTAACAGTGATAAACTTAAACTGAGGGTTTTTCTGCTGAGGCAAAATTCCCCTTAATTATTTCATCACTAAAATATATATTATATAAAAGCCTCAGTATTTTTGAGCCCTATAAAGAGCAGCACTTCGACTGGCATGGTCAGTCATCTAGAAGAATTGGCGCCTTCTCGTCCATCAAAATGAAAGTAATAGTTCTTGTTCTTCTAATTCCGGTTCTCTACGTCCTCCAGGGAAATTGTTCGGTAAGTTTCTCTAAGTAATCGTAAGGTAAGCATATTTTATAATCTTCGTTTCCTTATTGCAGGCTTGCTTTGGATCCGAAAAACTTGATTCGCAATGCAGTCGCTATTTCTATGACGTCGTGAAACCTCTTTTGGTTCATGCTAGATCATGTTACGACCAACCCCGAGGAAATCATGCTTTTCCTCTGAAAGAGCTAGAACAACGCTTAGAAGAACACGTAGAAAAGGTTGAGAAACAGGTCGATGTTAATAACGCGTTTACTAAAAGTTTTCTAGCTACCCTCGAAATGAATATGCTGGAAAAGGTGGAAAGTTCGAAAAATAGTTTTAAGAAGCTTGAAACGGATTTTCAAAATCTAGACAGTGTATTGCAGAAACAAAAACAATATATGGATAGTACTTTAGATAGGGTCGAGAATGTTTTAAAAACTATTGATGAAAAGTTCCTACAACAAGGTAAAACTATTGAATCAAATCTTACAGTGAAACTGGAAATCTTAAACAATAAGTTATATACTGTCTTGAAAACTCAAGATGAAATAGGCTCAAAATATTATTATATATCGAAAGATATGAATGCCAATTGGCATGACGCAGTCGGATTATGTAGGAAACTTGGAGGAAATTTAATTACTTTTGAATCTAAAAAGGAATATGACGCAGTTATAAGTCACTTAGCAAGTCCTTCTGATTACTGGATTTCCCTCACCGACACTGACAAAAAAGGCCATTTCGTTTCGAAAACGACTGGCAAGGAGATTCCTTATATCAACTGGCACATGGGAGAACCCAACAATAGCGGCGGAAGTGAATACTGTGTTCATCTTAAGTACATTTCTGATAGATACGCAATGAATGATAGAGATTGTTCCCATAAACTTGGATACATTTGTGATGCAGTAGAGCTCTAGGTTGGGCTCTAAGTTTGAACTTCGCATTTAATCAAAACTTTTGAATAATACAATAAAATATTTCAATAAATTTTCTGTACTGCTAACTACTTAATATAATTATGGTACGAACATACAGATTTATTATTGGGTTAAATTTTGTTTTACTGATTGTACCCAAGAATACTGAACGCGATCTTTATCAAGTGCTTATATTCATTTAAATATATAGTAATTATCATCAGCATACTTTTATTTGTTTACATTCCTTATCTGTGCTCAAATGCAAATCGAGCGAGTATTATGAATTTGTCTATGTATGAGATAACTTGACTTGATCGAAACACAGGGAATGATCGATCTATAAAAGGTTTTTTTCAAAATCTTTTCTATTGTATGCAAATAAAATAAGAAATATTATACCAATGATAAACTTTAAACCTCAGCATGTCCAAGTATTTCATCATCGAGAGCTATTTTAAAAGATGTGGACGTAGCGTGATAGCCTGATAAGACGCATACTACATGTAGGTATATAGTATTAATTGGCTCAGCCAGTAGTATCGATGGGCTTTATAAGGCGCATCATTTCGACTAGCATAGTCAGTCATCTAACGGAATTGCCTTGTCTTCTATCAAAATGAAAGTAATAGTTATTGTTCTACTTATCCTGATTCTTTCCGTTCTCCAGGGAAATTGTTCGGTAAGTTTCTCTAAGTAATCGTAAGGTAAGCATATTTTATAATCTTCGTTTCCTTATTGCAGGCTTGCTTTGGATCCGAAGAACTTGATTCGCAATGCAGTCGCTATTGCTATGACGTCGTGAAACCTCTTTTGGTTCATGCTAAATCATGTTACGACCAACCCCGAGGAAATCAAGCTTTTCCTCTGAAAGAGCTAGAACAACGCTTAGAAGAACACGTAGAAAAGGTTGAGAAACAGGTCGATGTTAATAACGCGTTTACTAAAAGTTTTCTAGCTACCCTCGAAATGAATATGCTGGAAAAGGTGGAAAGTTCGAAAAATAGTTTTAAGAAGCTTGAAACGGATTTTCAAAATCTAGACAGTGTATTGCAGAAACAAAAACAATATATGGATAGTACTTTAGATAGGGTCGAGAATGTTTTAAAAACTATTGATGAAAAGTTCCTACAACAAGGTAAAACTATTGAATCAAGTCTTACAGTGAAACTGGAAACCTTAGATACTGTCTTGAAAACTCTTAAAATAGGCTCAAAATATTATTATATACCGAAAGATATGAATGCCAATTGGCATGACGCAGTCGGATTATGTCGGAAACTTGGAGGAAATTTAGTTACTTTTGAATCTAAAAAGGAATATGACGCAGTTATAAGTCACTTAGCAAGTCCTTCTGATTACTGGATTTCCCTCACCGACACTGAAAAAGAAGGCCATTTCGTTTCGGAAACGACTGGCAAGGAGGCTCCTTATGTCAACTGGCACAAGGGAGAACCCAACAATATAGGCGGAAGTGAAAACTGTGTTCATGTTAAGTACATGTTTGATAGATACGCAATGAATGATAGAGATTGTTCCCATAAACTTGGATACATTTGTGAGGCAGTAGAGCTCTAGGTTGGGCTCTTAGTTTGAACTTCGCATTTAATCAAAACTTTTGTATAATACAATAAAATATTTCAATAAATTTTCTGTACTGCTAACTACTTAATATAATTATGGTACGAACATACAGATTTATTATTGGGTTAAATTTTGTTTTACTGATTGTACCCAAGAATACTGAACGCGATCTTTATCAAGTGCTTATATTCATTTAAATATATAGTAATTATCATCAGCATACTTTTATTTGTTTACATTCCTTATCTGTGCTCAAATGCAAATCGAGCGAGTATTATGAATTTGTCTATGTATGAGATAACTTGACTTGATCGAAACACAGGGAATGATCGATCTATAAAAGGTTTTTTTCAAAATCTTTTCTATTGTATGCAAATAAAATAAGAAATATTATACCAATGATAAACTTTAAACCTCAGCATGTCCAAGTATTTCATCATCGAGAGCTATTTTAAAAGATGTGGACGTAGCGTGATAGCCTGATAAGACGCATACTACGTGTAGGTATATAGTATTAATTGGCTCAGCCAGTAGTATCGATGGGCCTTATAAAAGGAGCATCATTTCGACTAGCATAGTCAGTCATCTAACGGAATTGCCTTGTCTTCTATCAAAATGAAAGTAATAGTTATTGTTCTACTTATCCTGATTCTTTCCGTTCTCCAGGGAAATTGTTCGGTAAGTTTCTCTAAGTAATCGTAAGGTAAGCATATTTTATAATCTTCGTTTCCTTATTGCAGGCTTGCTTTGGATCCGAAGAACTTGATTCGCAATGCAGTCGCTATTGCTATGACGTCGTGAAACCTCTTTTGGTTCATGCTAGATCATGTTACGACCAACCCCGAGGAAATCAAGCTTTTCCTCTGAAAGAGCTAGAACAACGCTTAGAAGAACACGTAGAAAAGGTTGAGAAACAGGTCGATGTTAATAACGCGTTTACTAAAAGTTTTCTAGCTACCCTCGAAATGAATATGCTGGAAAAGGTTGAGAGTTCGAAAAATAGTTTTAAGAAGCTTGAAACGGATTTTCAAAATCTAGACAGTGTATTGCAGAAACAAAAACAATATATGGATAGTGTTTTAAAAACTATTGATGAAAAGTTCCTACAACAAGGTAAAACTATTGAATCCGGTCTTACAGTGAAACTGGAAACCCTAAACAATAAGTTAGATACTGTCTTGAAAACTCAAGATGAACAACCTAAAGTTCTGCGGAAACATTTCGAAAAAATAGGCTCAAAATATTATTATATATCGAAAGATATGAATGCCAATTGGCATGACGCAGTCGGATTATGTCGGAAACTTGGAGGAAATTTAGTTACTTTTGAATCTGAAGGGGAATTCGATGCGGTCAAAAGCCATTTAAAGAGTCCCAATTTTTACTGGACTTCCCTCAATGACGCTAACAAAGAAGGCCATTTCGTGTCGATAGCCACCGGCAAGGAGGCTCCATATATCAACTGGCACAAGGGAGAACCCAACAATATAGGGGGAGGTGAAAACTGTGTTCATGTTAAGTACATGTCTGATAGATACGCAATGAATGATAGAGCTTGTTCCGATAAAATTGGATACATTTGTGAGGCAGGAATGCTCGAAGCTGAATTTCAGTATAGATTGGATCGCAATTTAAACGATGCATTGGATAAGCAGAATAGGGAAATAAATACTGCTTTAAAGACGCTAGAAGAAAAGTTCAATCAACAAGTCGATAAGATTCAGAAGCAAATTAAAACAAATGCTGAGAGACTCGAGCCACTGATAGGGAAGACGGAGGAAACGAAAAATCGAATGGATAAGGTCGAAAGTGTCATGAAAAACATTCATGAAAAGCTCCAAAAGCAGGGCGAAACTATTGAATCAGGTCTTAAGGAGATGCCCGAACTAACAGGAAACTTGAACAATTTAAGCAAAAATATAGATACTGTTTTGAAAAGTCAGATATTCCCTACAGGTCTGTTTAAAAAAATTGGTTCCAAATATTATTATATTTCTAAAAACCAAAAGATGAATTGGTTTGAGGCAGTTGCATTTTGTAGAACCTTAGGAGCAGACCTGGTAACTTTTGAATCTAAAGAGGAATATGATGCAGTGAATAGACATTTGGTTGGACTATCCAACTACTGGACTTCCCTCAATGATCTTGCTAAGGAAGGCAAGTTTATTTCAATTGCCACTGGCAAAGATACATTTTTTACCATATGGCAGAATGGAGAACCAAACAATTCTCGAGGTGGGGAAGACTGTGTTGAATTGAAGGCCATAGCTAACCATCTTTTTAATGATTCAGGATGTACAAATAGATTAGAATTCATTTGTAAGGCAGGGAGAATGCATTAAACTATTGTAACTAATTGGAACATATAGTAATATTATTACAAAAAAAAAAAAAAAATAAAATAAAAGATGTTAATTTATTTACTTATTCCCAGCCTGTTGAAGTATTCTCGATCGTGTACTACAATTAAGCTCCCAAAGTATCTATTAGTAAAAGTTATATGGTATTTTATCTGCAGATCTTTGGCAACGTGTTTTATTACCAATATTGATTGATATTTTCATAGCTGTAGATCCAATTATGGCGGGATTAATGGAAAAGATACTCTAGAGAAGCGAGAGATACTTAAACGGATACGTGCTGCAGGCGCAAGCGAGCTGCCAGATACAAATGTATCTGCAAGTGCACAGCAAGTACGATACTTGTGGCACGTCAGCTTGGTATTCATTCATTCATTCGCTGATTCGTGAGTGCACTCAACGCCGACTGCAGGCTGTCAATTTATTGTGCCGGCCCAGTTAGTTGGACCCGCAAAGTTGGTCAACATGGGAGACAATCGGGACTATCGCTCGAGCCTGTCGGGCCTGCCCCATGATCCACTGTGCACTTGAAGCGGAAGGCAGTGAGAGAGACAGGGAGGGAAAGGGAAACAGAGAGAGAGAGAGAGAGGAAGAAGGTGCAGGGTACACACTGACAACGACGAGGACATGCAACAGATACAGATACAGTGGGGACAGGCTGCTAAAAAGGCAGCGGCGAGTGTCAAAAACGCCACAACGACGACGACGACGACGACGACGACGACGACGAATGTGGCACAGCCAAAGGGGCAGCAGAGTCCACAATGCAATGTGCAACGGCTGCTTGCGCAACGTGCAACGTGCAACAAGTTCCAGTTCCAGTTCCAGTTCCTGCTGTCGTCGCCGCCACCGACGCCGTCGCTGCGCTTTAATTGACAGCAACAAACATTGCGCGGGGGCAATGCCACCCACACACACAAACACACACACACACACACACACACACACACACTTGCACACACATGCACAATCTGGAGATTATTTCAGTGCGTTTCCCACAATTGATTCGGACAATGCGACCACAGCATCAGCCACAGCCACAGCCGCAGCTGAGGGAACTGAGACTGAGACTGGAACTGGGACTGAGACTGGAGGAGTCTGTACCGCTGGAGTCTGGGATCTGCCTCAGTCCGGGTACGGGCACTGGCAGGGCTAAAGTGCAAATGCTTCTTGGGCCTGCTTAATGTGTGAGCGTGTGCGTGTGCGTGTGACTCTGTGTGCGCGTGCACCAGACAAAAGTGACGAGAGCGTAATGGAAATTTAGTGAAGCTTAGATAAAATTATGAAAATCTAAAGTTTAATCCACATTAAAGAATCCATTATAATGCAATGCTCTTTCTATAACCCATGTACTTTATTCGGAAATTAAAAACGTTTTTTTCAGTTTTTCGCATTTTTGCCTTATTTTCATATATATTTTTAAGACAACTTAATTCACATTTTCCATGTGTGCTCATATTGAAATCATCTTTTAGGAATTATGTGAGCAATTTTCCATTATTAATGATCGGAGATTATAGTTATCCCGATTTGCAAAATATCAGTATGTATTTTCTGCCTAATAATAAAGATATATTTGGGGAAAAATACATTTTATAACTTATTAAATTTAGTTTAAAGTTTCTCAGATGCAAAATAAACATAGTTTTAAGAAAGTTCTATTAATTATAATTATTATTATTATTATTATTATTAATTATTATTATTATAATTATTATGAAAATAAGTTTTAACAGACCCCATTTCAATTAAAATACAATATTAACTAAAACAAACACAAAATGAATGAATTGAAAGATCTCGATCTACTTATATTGTTAGTTTAAAATCTTTTAGATTATATGTTTATGATCTCTATAACTTGAGATAGACAAATAAAACGCAGCTTAAGATTTCATACAATTTTTATCAATTTTTGTTTTCAAAATTGACAAATTTGTCGCCTGGCTGCCATCCCAGCATAATGAAATGCATTTTGAAGAGATTCGAGTGTGTGTCTGTGTCTGTGTGAGCACGTTTGGGTGTGCAACACATATGCAACAGGTTGCCACGCCGAGCCTGTGGTGACCACCCCCCACTTCCCCCTTTCCGGCCTATGCACTACGCCCCTGCTCGACTCACCTGCACTCGGGGTCTTTGATTTTATGGCATTCGTTTGTCGTTGGAGGCAGTTTGATGCATGTAACTTGTCGTGCCCGAGATTTCCGAGCATATTCAGCATTGGACGTGCAACACAACACAAGAGCAAAAAAAAAAAAAAAAAAAACAAATGAAGTTTCTGACATGTTGTTGCAAGCCTGGCGGGGTGTGGCAACCCTCGCGAGAGAGAGAGAGAGAGAGAGAGAGAGAGACAGAGACGGTTTGTTGTTTATAAATCTTATGCTTTATGTGATTAGTAATTTGTGCTCAAAGGCGAACAGGGGCGCCGAGCCAAGCCCCCGTCTCAAGTGGCAGCATCCACTTGATGTGGCAACACTGCAATGTGTGGGAAACTCTTCTCAGCTCGACTTGAGAATACCCACTAAACTATAGGGGTAAAGGATCTTGTCGCCCTCTCTCTCTCTCTCTCTCTCTCTTTGATCTCGTGGTGGAAAACTAAGCAGATTCCCCCCCAAAAGATTGAAGTGCGATATTATCGTATATCGATTGTCAAATCGGGTATCGAGGAAGTGCGCAGCGATTCTTTTGAACTCAAGGGTTAATAAATTTCGTTATTTGTTTGTGAAATTACTTGGCTTGTTAAGTGAGCAAACACAATCACAGCCAGGCATTTTTTTTTTTTTTTTTTTTGTATCTACCGGATACATTTTTATCTTCAGCACGAACGCAATTATTGTTTGTCTGCGCCGCAGTGGCAGCGGCAGCGGCAGCGGCGTCAGTAGAGCAATTAAGCAATGAACTATCGCCGCGTATCTGGCGACGCCAGCAGTACCAGGTGGAGTGGATCGCTGAGGGGGGAACGTTCTAGGGGTATGGCATCTCAGCCCTCCTCCAATTAGGCACCCAAAGACATCGCTGATATTTGCCAAAGATCTTTGAGATGTGAAACTGCAACCGATCCCCTCTGCCCACCCCTTTATTTTGCTTTTCATTTTGGACATTTAATTAACTCAAAAATGCGCACAATTGTTTATCGAGAGGGGGGGAGTGGGAGGCTGGCGATTACGTTTTATGATCGCCTTCCGCTTGCCATATTTACCACAGTTGAGTTTACCAAATCATAAAGCTTCCATAATTACCCAGTCTATAGGGTTGGCTAGCGAGGCAATCATGGAGCCAGTCACGGGGGCCACATGTTCAATATTTGCCCACTGTATACGAGGCGAGGCATAAATATAACGAATATCGTACGTTATGATATGATATCTAAAGTGTTGTAGGGTATTTTGGCATTTAAAGACTTGAAAAGGCAGGAAAAAAGAGTAATATGATGTAAGGTTGTTCTGGAAAGATTAATACAAGAGTTACTTAAAGACTAGTTCTTAAAAATACAAAGATTAGTAAATTCCCAAAGCTTTGTGAATTTTGTTTAAAAACTTATTTCAACTTTTGGTATTTTTAAAAAATGTACTAAAAAAATTTATTTTTAAATTTATAATTTTAATAGCTAAAAAATTTCATAGTGCAATCAACCATACATAACTCTAAAATCTAGTAAACATCTTCATAAATATCTGCATAATTCTAAAGTTGTATTAAATGAATTTAAAAAATATATTGGCTATAGAAAATCGAAGCAAAACTTAAATTAAAATCAGTTCCGCCTTCTAAATCGATCGTTTCCCTCTTAACACCCTACATATACCATAGAAAACAGTGATATTATTCTTAATTTGCCGGTATTCAATTGAGAGTTGACGAGGCAATAAAGCCAAATGAATATAAATAAAATGCGATAAACAAATAAAAATGCAATTATTAGTCAACGCCCAATTTTAATGCGCCACGCTTGAAAAATGCACAACGATTAATTTGCCATAAAAAAAGAACCATATGTGTGTGCGTGTGTGTGTGTGTGTGTGTGTCTGGCTATAGTAAAAATATATATAAATAAAAATAATGAAAATCAAATCGAATGAAAAACGATAAAAATCTCGCTCTGCTGTCGGAGGCCGCCGGAGGCCGCGCATGCAAATGCGGCGCTCTGAGCTCCGCTTCGATTTTGAAATGTTGCAACAATAATTGTCACAAATTGAACTCATGTCATGATTTGCGAGAGTCGAGAGTGGGCGAGGGGACTGGGACCAGTTGTCCAAGGGGTGGGGGGGGGGTCTTGACAGGTGCAATTTAGTCGAGGTCCAAAGCATAAAAAAAAAACAAAACGTCGTCGCTCGATTGAAGTTTGATTGGTTTCCATTTAATGAGAACAACTTTCGACGCAAAGCAAAGTTTGTTCAGTTCACAATGGATAAGGTTGCAATAGGTTGCCCAGAATATAAACATATATATATAGAACGAAGCTTGAGGTTGTGGGAAAAAAGTTTTTATATAGACATGCATTGAGTACAAATAGGGAAATTGCTAAGAAATGCATTTATTTGTTTTACAAAATTTATAAATATTTATTTGAAATTTTAAAAGGTTCGATTTACTATAGGTAATATTTTCTATAAATATTATAGTTTCTTACTTAGTTCTTTGGCATTGTGCAGAAAATATAAGGTAAGTTTTAAAAATTAAAAATAAACACTTTATATTGAAAATTTTACAATATAAAACTTGTTTATTGAAAATAATACAATAATAATAATAATAATTGAATTTCTATATTTTATAACTTATAATAATATATACTTTCTAAAGTTTCTATAAATTTGCTGATTTCATTATTAAGTTTTTATGTTAAGTATAAAAAAATCTTAAAGAAAAAGCTTTACGGCATAATAATTTATATATATGACTTATGAAGCGCAGGTGTTCTTAATTTGCTAGCCCGTATTGTAGCTACAGTAGTGCCCCATTAAAGTGCAGTAATTGTGCTGATTTTAATGAGCTTTTGTTAGCTGCAAAAGCTGATTAAAGTAAAGCTCTCGCAAAGCTTTGCACAGTGTTTCCACATCACATTTTGATTTCGTATCGTTTTGAATGGCCTAACAAATTTCGGGCCACACTCGAACTGTCCTGATATAGTACATGCACATACAGTCTCTCAAAGCAGTTAACGTATCGTGTTACATGCAGCCCGCTGTCGCCTTGTGGCAACTGTAGCCGGGCAACTGTGTCGCACCTGTTGGCCAATTTGAAATGAGGTTGTGAACCCAACTGTAGTTTCTCAACGCTGCTTGCAACAGGCGCTCCAGCAACTCCAGCAACGATGGCCAACGCATTTGGCCACCTTTTAGCCGGTTTTCCATCAATGCAGCGACGCGTCGCCTCTGCCGGCGTCGCAGTTTTTCCTTTTTTGTGGCCACCAAAGAACTCGTTGCACAAATGGTCGCTTGGCCAGCTGGGGCAACTCTTGGAGCCGGAGATTGATGTTCGCTGCCTCTGACATTTGTTTCGCGCTGCACCCTCTCTCTCTCCCGCTCACTCGTACCCTCTCTGCCTCTCTCTCGCTCGCACCCATTCATTAGCTTAGCTTGCAAACCTGTTTTCCTGCCTTCCACATTTTTTGCCGTGTGATTTAAACGATTTTTTTTTTTCACATTCAAATGGACGCCCCGGTCCGAGTCAGCGATGCGGAGCTGCCTTCCCTCTGCATGCCTCCCTGCCCTCCCGCCCCTCTACCCACCTCTACGGCAGTGTAACTCTTTACTGGCTTGCGGATTTTCTTGATTTTTCACAGCGAGCTGAAAAATTGCACAGTTCGATCATGTAAACAAATTCATTAGACCGCACAAATATTTTAATTATTTAACAAAGTTGCTCGAGGAAAAATCGAAAGAAAAAAACACAAAAAGGAAATTGAATTTTCATTAAACGCCGCCGAGTTATGCCAAGTCGAGTGCGAACTGCAAATGCTGCTGGAATTGAGCGGGACGACACCTTGTCGATGAGGTCTGAATACATTTGCAGTACCTGAAGATACCACAGTGTGAATGATTAAGTGAGTTGAGTTCGAAAACAGTAGCTGAACGAGTGTGTAGTAGATTGAATTTATAATAAATATATACATAATCGATTGAGAATGATATTATATTTGAAATTCATGATGACTGATGGTGTTCTATGTAGCCATGACGAGTTTTTAGAAATATACTGCCAACCAATGATAGATAACGTCTAGCATATACAATATCTTTGAAATATAGCATTTTTGTATGATATTTTTATACCGTTGCAGAGGGCATCTCCGAAAACATTTACATCGTTTTTTTTTTACTTTCAACACTCATAACTTTTCCAAAAATCATTTGTTTTTACTTTACAAAAATTTGACGAATTAATTTTTTGCTTAAAATCAAATAAGATACTCACAATTAGCATAAAAATCCAATCCGCAGCTGATTCGGATAAAAATCGTAGAAAATATGCAACTTTTTCGATTTTTCAGGGTTGTTTCTCCTCTCTCACATCGATATTAGTGAAAATATGGATATTTATACCCGCTACTCATGGAGTAGAAGGGTATTATAACTTTGTTCGAACCGAAAATGTATGTAACACGCAGAAGGAGACATCTCCGACCCCATAAAGTATATATATTCTGAATCAGTATCAACAGCCGAGTCGATATAGCCATGTCTGTCTGTCCGTCTGTCCGTCTGTCTGTCTGTCAATCTGTATGAGCGTCTGATTCTCAGCTATTAAGAAAGCTAGAGACTCCAAATTTGGCATGGAGATTTCTGTATATCCTAGGCAGTAAACGTCATTTTCAAATTTCGGGTACCACGCCCACCGCCTCCCGTAAATAATAAAATGCGATTACTAAGACATTTAAAATCCTTAGTGATATTTCGCAGCAACACAACATAAACGGAAAATCTGGTTGGATGTATTGGCATAGGGATGTACATATATAGGCGTCTCTTTTACACATTCATAATTAAAAGCCCTCTGATAAATTCTGACTGGAAAGCACTAGAAGCAAAGTGGCAATATCTTATACGAACCACGTGCAACTTTCATAGTCAGAACAAATTTGAGACTGTGAGACGTGTTTTTTTCGCACAGTTGTAGCGGGTATACCACAGTCGGGCGCGCTCGACTGTAGCCTTTCCGACCTGTATTATCTTATTACTTTTGCTTTGTGAACAGTTTTTAAGTTCTTATATAAAATTTGTGGTTAAGATCTGAGTTTGCCCTACTAGATTATATTTTCCCTGTTATGTCTGATTTTCAATTTAATCGGTTGATTGGCTACGAAGGAATTTGCAAAGTGCTGTGCAGAATTCTTTAGTCACTTTTTGCCATAGATAATAACTAATTTTAAGCTTCAATTTGATTGGTCTCGCTTCAGAGCCCTATTGCAACCCTATAAATGGAGCCTAGCCATCATCTATCGAGTCATATTCAAACTTTATTCGAGTCTACAATGAAGTTCTTTATTGCATTCCTTTTGATTTTGGGCTTCTCGATGTCCAACTCTGTCCCCTTAGAAATGGTGAGTTATCGGATGATAATGAATACCCCGTTGAGTTACATTTACTGATAAGGAATTCTACTTCATTTAAAAGTGTGAGGACTGCATCACATCGTAGATGACGATCGAGTATCCCGTATGAAGTGTCTTGAATGGAATCCCAAATTCTCCTATGATTCAGAAACGGCTGCGGTGGCAATAAAATATATTTGCCTCTGAGGAGGAATGTAAGGAGAAATGTGTGGATTGAATTCTGCTAATGTATACTTCATACACAAGTAATACCTGATTAAAACGTTTAAAAATTAATTACGTTTCTGTAATCGTTATTTTATAACTGTGGGATCTGCATATGACACACAGCAAACTGTATGCTTAATTTGATCTTCCTGCGCATTATAATATCTGAGATCTATGCATTCAAACAGACAAATAATATGTTGTATTTATATTATTTTATTACTTTTGCTTTGTGCACAGTTTTTAAGTTCTTATATAAAATTTGTGGTTAAGATCTGAGTTTGCCCTACTAGATTATATTTTCCCTGTTATGTCTGAGTTTCAGTTTAATCGGTTGATTAGCTACGAAGGAATCTGCAAAGTGCTGCGCAGAATTCTTTAGTCACTTTTTGCCATAGATAATATCTAATTTAAGGCATCAATTTGATTAGTCTCGCTTCAAAACTGTATGACGACCTTATAAATGAAGTCTTGTAATCATCTATTGAGTCATATTCAAACTTTATTCGAGTCTACAATGAAATTCTTGATATTGTCACTTTTGATTTTGGGCTACATGATGTCCAGCTCTGTCGCCCTTAAAAATGGTGAGTTATCGAATGATAATTTATACACCCGTTGGGTTAAATTTACTGATAAGGAATCCTACTTCATTTAGAGGTGTGTGGACTGCCCCACAGTGTAAATAGTGATCCAGTGACCGGTTTCGCGTGTTTGGCGTATTGGCCAAGTTTCTCCTATGATTCAGAAACGAAGAAGTGTGTTAAATTCATATACGGCGGGTGCTTTGGCAATGACAATAGATTTGATTCTGAGGAGGAATGTAAGGATAAATGTGTAGAGTGAATTCTGCTAATGTATACTTCAAATACAAGAAATGCCTGATTAATACGTTGAAATATTTATTATGTTTTTGTAATCGTTATTTTATAATTGTGGGATCTGCATAGGACACACAGCAAACTGTATGCTTAATTTGATTTTCCTGGGCATTAAAATATCTGAGATCTATGCATTCAAACAGACAAATAATATGTTGTATTTATATTATTTTATTACTTTTGCTTTGTGCACAGTTTTTAAGTTCTTATATAAAATTTGTGGTTAAGATCTGAGTTTGCCCTACTAGATTATATTTTCCCTGTTATGTCTGAGTTTCAGTTTAATCGGTTGATTGGCTACGAAGGAATTTGCAAAGTGCTGTGCAGAATTCTTTAGTCACTTTTTGCCATAGATAATAACTAATTTTAAGCTTCAATTTGATTGGTATCGCTTCAGAGCCCTATTGCAACCCTATAAATGGAGCCTAGCCATCATATATCGAGTCATATTTAAACTTTATTCGAGTCTACAATGAAATTCTTGATATTGTCACTTTTAATTTTGGGCTACATGATGTCCAGCTCTGTCGCTCTTAAAAATGGTGAGTTATCGGATGATAATGAATAATGAATAAGTTAAATTTACTGATAAGGAATTCTTCTTCATTTAGCGGTGTGTGGATTGCCCCCTAAAGCTCAGGGTCCGTGTCTTGCAAAAAAAATCAGTTGGTCCTACATTGTGAAAGAAAGGAAGTGTTTTTTTTTTATATACGGCGGATGCGGTGGCAATGACAATAGATTTAAATCTGAGCAGGAATGTAACGATAAATGTGTGTAGTGAATCATGTAATTTGATATGCTAATACATTCTGAAAATAAAAGTAATGTCAGCTTAAATATTTAATACGTATGTATGGTGTAATCGTTATTTTGAAATTGTGGGATCTGCATAGTATACACACCAAACTCCACGTTTAATTTGATGTCTCTGGGCATTAAAATAGCTGAGATCTATGCATTGGAACAGACGAAAAGGCTGAGTAAATCATATTTTGTATTTATAATATAATATTTATACCCGATACTCATGGAGTAGAAGGGTATTATAACTTTTTTCGAACCGAAAATGTATATAACAGGCAGAAGGAGACATTTGCGACCCCATAAAGTATATATATTCTGAATCAGTATCAACAGCCGAGTCGATATAGCCATGTCCGTCTGTCCGTCTGTCCGTCTGTCTGTCTGTCAATCTGTATGAGCGTCTGATTCTCAGCTATTAAGAAAGCTAGAGACTCCAAATTTGGCATGGAGATTCCTGTATATCCTAGGCAGTAAACGTCATTTTCAAATTTCGGGTACCACGCCCACCGCCTCCCGTAAATAATAAAATGCGATTATTAAGCAATGTATTGAAGTCTTAACTTTCTGCTTACAAAAATTTCGAAAATTTTCAAAATTTTTACATATTAATTTTTTGCTTAAAATCAAATAAGATACTCACAATTAGCATAAAAATCCAATCCGTAGCTGATTCGGATAAAAAGCATAGAAAATATGCAACTTTTTCGATTTTCCAGGGTTGTCTCTCCACTCGCACACCGATATTTGTGTAAAATATAGATTTTTTTTATCGTTTTTCAACTCTAATATGGCCAAAAATCATTTGTTTATACTCTGAGAAGAATTTTTGATCTCAGTGTTGTACCTTAATTGATTCTACGTTTCAATTTTATTGATTTGGGAACTTCGATTTTTTCCGACTTTTTCCATTATAAAAATTTCGAAAATTTTTCAAAAAAATGTATGTTGATTTTTTGCTTAAAGTTGATTGGGATATTTAAAACTAACATAAAAATCGTATCCGCAGCAAATTCGGACTAAAAATGTGTAAAATATGCATATTTTATTGATTAACCAGGGTTGCCTTTCCTCTTACACATCACTTTTTGTGAAAATAGGATTTTTTTGATGGTTTTTCATTTATAACTTTGCTAAAAAATGATTTGAATTAACTCGGAAATGATTTTTTGATCACGACATTGTGCCTAAGTTGATTATGCATTTCAATTTGATCGATTTGGGAACACTGATTTTTTTTCGACTTTTTCCATGCCCCTTATACAAATTTCGAAAATTTTCAAAAAATTGTATTTTCATTTTTTGCTTCTTTAATCCAACTCCCTGTGGTATTTTCCCAACTTTAAACATAACCTAGAAAAACAGTTTTCGATCTATGAGGCGCATCGCTTTAATAATATCGAACGCTTTTCTCTTCCTCCCTCTCTCTCTCTCTCTCTCTCTTTCTCCCTGTTTGGGCCACTTCCAGCTGCGGCTTCGGCTTCGGCTTCCTTTAACGAGTGCGGCACAGAGACTCGCACACAACGAGCTGGCCAAGCATAGCTGGCAATTATAATGGCCATAAGGCGACGGACGCGGTGGCCTCTTGCTTTCAGTACATGCCACAGGCAGAGGCGGAGGCGGAGGCGGAGGCATCGGCAAAAGCGGCCAAATTCAACAGGTTAATTCGCGCTCGCATCGTTCTCTGGCCAAGCTGTGGACAAAAGCCAGCTGCTCCGGCCAAGGGATGTGCTGAAGGGAGGGAGCGGGGAGCTGGGTTGAGGGGCATCTGGCATTGGGGGCGTGCTGGGCACGGGTACAGTGGGCGAAATGAGCAAAAGTGTAGGCCTTAAAAGGCAGCAGCGAAAAAGTTTTTCACAGCAAAAGAAAAACATGCAACTTCGCACATGTGGGAGGCGGCTAGCTGGGGCTGGCGGAGAGGGGAGTGGCAGTGGCGCAGTAGCAGCGACAGCAGGAAGAGGCAGAGCAGGAGAGAGAGAGAGAGATGGAGAGAGAGAGAGGGGGTGGAGACTGTAGGGGGGAGGCGCATTGAAATGTCCATTGAAACAATGAGGCGGCCGTTGCCAAGCGACCAAATTGGCAACATGTTGAGGCCGACCAGTTATGAGCCAACAACGGGGTGGGGGCAGGCCCACTGTGCACAGTGTGTGTGTAGTGCACATGAAGGTGTCATTTGTTGGTAACATGCATTTTCCGACTTGGCTACAAATCGCGACGACGGCAACATGCAACGTCGACCGAGACGCAGCTATCTAATGGCTGCGCACAGTGGGCCTGAGTACGGCAAGAAGTGCTTGAAAAATGAAGGTATGTTGGAGAACAAGCTAAAGCATAACATTTCTGGATAATACAACTTGGAATGAGTTTTTGGAATATTTTCAGAGAAGTTTTCTTTATAGGACATAATTTTAGCGTTTTTAAAATATGAAAAATAAAAAATATAAATTAATACTGGTTGTTTTTAAGCCAAAAATATTTAAAGATATATTTAGAAATAGTTCGTGGGCAGAAAATGTAATTTTGGAACTAAAATTAAAAGCAAAGTAGAAAAATAATAACAAGTAAAAGATTTAGGTAAATTTCACGCTATTTTTGAAAAGTTTTAAAGATATGAAAGACTTCTATTAAGCTTATAAAATGAGAAAATGCTGCAATTGTACTTTCATTAATTTTAGGCTGATATTAGAGCTAATACTGAGCGCAGAGTAGAGTTTTGCAGTTCAAAAAAGTACATTGGAAACATAACAATTTTCTCTAGCATATTTCGTTCACTTCCGACCACTGTGCATAGCTGGAAAACGCATTGCTGTTGTAGGCCTTCTGTTGTTACTGGGTTAACTGTGGCCGTGCTGTGCACTGTGTACCCTGTGCCAGCGTGTACCCTGTACGACAGTGTAGTGCACAGCTCGAGGACCCTTCGATCTGCTGCGGCGAACATGTGTCTTGCAAATTAAACGCACATGTCCAGCGCGAAAGAGAGAGAGAGAGAGAGAGAGAGAGAGAGAGAGAGAGAGAGAGAGAGAGAGAGAGAGAGAGAGTGGGAGAGGTATGTGAAGAGAGGGGGGGCAACTGCAACATGCAACAAGCGGCAGCTTGAGGCCGAGGTGCAACGTGCATTCTGCGAACACGTTTCGCCTTTGTATCGCGATTGTTTTGCGCTTTGATTTCGCTCGCACTGCCCTTTCCTGTTGCCTGTTGCCAGTTCCCGCTTTGTTGGCCACTCTCGACTGTCAGCCGAGTTTCCACAGTGTGGCACACCAAACCACCCCACCCCACCACACTTTCCCCTCCCTCTGCTGCAACGTTTTTCCAACGTTTTTGTGCCGCTTTTGTGCGACGTTTTGTTCGCTTCTGACACATTTTAACAATTTATGAGGCGCACCCACCGCGACCCACTCGCTGCGCCGTCGCCGCTTTGACAACTAAATTCAAAGCAATTCATACATCATACCTGCTGGCAAACACCCTACCCCCCACTAGGGGGGAGGGGGGCGCACCTGTGTGTGGAAAAGTGCGTGTGTCAAAGTGCGTGCTTGGCGGCTTGACATTTGCAGCTAACTGTGTGTGTGTGTGTTGTGTGTGTGTGTGTGTGTGTGTGTGTGTGTGTGTCTGTCGGCATCCGTGCAACATGCGGCATGTCTTTTCCTCTGGCAGTTGTCAGCTGCGCTTTGATAATTTCATTTCATTTCGCCCCAATTGAGTTGCAACTGGTCTTGGTCACCGCAATGGGGCAGCACTTGGCCGAGGTTAGTTATGGGCTTAGCAAGTGTTAACTGTAACTGCACAACTAGCGGTACTTTTGTTGTGGTAAAAAAGAAAACAATATTAAAGTTGTTAGCCAGCTGTCTCGCTTTTGCTTAAACTGCTTGGGAATTGCAAGCAAAATTGCAAAAAACTGCATTTACTTATGTTTTATTGTAAACCTTAACTATAAAATTATTTTTAAATAATTTATTGAAATATTTTCTCATAGGATGATCTGCTTTTATATAATAACGCGCGGTCTCTAAGGCTGCTTGGCTTAAACTGCTTGGGAATTGTAAGCCAAATTGCTAAAAATTATAATAACGTATTGCTTATTGTAAACTTTAGCTATAAAATGAATTTCAAGTAATTTATTGCAATATTTTCTCATAGAAAACCTTCTTTCATATGTAATACACTTATTTTCCTGATCTTCCGGCTCGATCTCATCACGCCTACGACATTCCAACGTTATACATAGCAATCTAAAACAAAAGAAATAATCTAAAATTTATGTCTAGTCTTTTTCATAGTCGTAAATTCATAATTTGTCGTGCGATCGATCGTTTGGGATCGATCGATCGTATACTCGGTTTGAGCGACTTCCTTGTTGTTCAGCGCGTAATTTACATAAATTGAGAGCCGAAAGATGAAACGCGGCCCGAGAAAGCCCAACTTGACTAGGGCACCCCGAATGAGACCTCCTCCCCGCCCCCTCCAATACAAGCACGATCGGTCGAACGAATGAAATCAATTTCAAATTATTTTCGATGGCTCTACTCAAGTCCGACTGCGAAGATCCGAAGATCTCTCAGCGGTCTCTCAGCGCAACTGTCATCGCACAAATGATTTGTATTTTTGTTTAGCTTATTTATGTTTCATAAATTATCGGATATAGCATCTATACGATATGGCCGAGTCGAGACGAGTCGGATCGAGTCGAGTCGAGTCGAGCGACGCCGTCGCCGCTTGAGATGCCGCTTGGCCGATCAAGATTTTATTTAAATGGAACTCATCAGCGCTCATTTGGGTCTGTCTCGCTCTCCCTCTCTGTCTCTATCTCTCTCTCTTTCTCTGTCTCCAGTTTCGTCTGCATGATGATGATGAAGCTCTGTTGTCGTCGTGCCTTTTGTCTCTGTTCGTCTCGTCGCCTGCAACGCCTTTTGTTTTTTTTTTTTTTAGATTTAGAGCTTTAATTATGGAGGTCGTAACTCCCCCTACTCTTCCCCCTCTCTCTTCACTGTCTTCTCCTACTTCTGTTTCGCTCTCTCCACACTTTAATTAATGCGATCTCCTCGTATTAGACTCATTAGTTTGCTTTCCGAGCATAATTTTAATTAATCACTCAAAATCCATGGAGAGCTACCTGAGATTTGGCCAGATCAACGCGACTCTACTATAAAATGTAAATGGCATTCGTTTGGGGCTCGATCGATAGCATATATGTGGTTCGTTACTCAATCGGTTTTTAATTCCAAAATGAGATAAATCAAAATTAGGAAAAAAAAGAGAAATAAAAATGTGATTCGCAAATTAACATGCGCGGCTGCGATCGGCTGAGATCGTTGCGATCGCCCGCCATTCGCTTTGATATATTAAACTCAAAATGTATATTTCATCATTAAAAACAGCGGGTAGAAATACTAAAAAAAACAACAAGAACGAATGAGAAAAAGAAGCAGAAGGAGAAACAAAACGAAATAAATATAAAATGTTGAAAATGGAAACTAGTTTTACAGGTAAGCCCCGCTCCAAACGATACGATCCGACGATCCGAACCGATCCGATCCGATACGATCCGATCCGAATTCAAAGTCCGATGAGATGCGAATGCATGGTTCTCTCGGATTCTCTCTACCTTTCTCTTTCGCGTTCGTATGATAAATAACAAATCAAACGCTAAAATGTCGGTAATGTATGTGGCATGTCAGAGGCTGCGCTTATTTATGGCCTGGATCAATAAGAATAACGCCCCAATCAGAGACGATAAATTAACAACAAAGACAAAAAACAACTTCGAAAAATGAAAAAAAAAAAAACATTTTTGTCGACGGCTGAGAATGTTTCTCATACGAGATGGGTCTCTCCCTCTCCCGCTCCCCCTCCCCTCTCATACTCAGCTTGTGGCATTCGAAATTGGAATTGGAATTGAAAATGTTTGAAAACGTTTTAGGAAATGTCGCTGACGACGTCGGGTCAGTCAGACTAACGATTATGAATGCGACGCCTCATGTCGGCTCACGTCTCTGATGACTGCTCCGATCACCCCGATGATGGGGGCAGGAAATTCCGAATGCCGATGCTGGAGACAGCTTTATGGAGATTGATAGAAAGTTGGATTATACTACTCTAAATGGAAAGATTATTTCGTTCTGAGCTGAGTTCTAAAAAAATATTTAGAGCAAAATATTTAATTTATTTATTTATTTAAAGTTGAGAATGTGTTGAATGGGTTTATTTTAAAAATGTTTTATATTTGTTCTAATGGTACCAGCAGTAAATTGGGAATATTCGTTCTATTTTTTGCTATAAACATATGTAAATTGATATAGTGCATATAATAATCCATTTTAAAGGCACTGAGATCTTAAACTTCTGCATAAGCATAAAAATGCGTGTAATTATTTATTTGCATACTTTTTGTACTCATTTTAAATATGTAAGAAACACAAAACAACGCAAAAAAAAATGTATATCCGAATACAAAGTATTTTTACCATATTTTTGTATTTTCTTATATTACTATTGATTTATTTATTTAAGATCAAATATAATAGTGATATTATTTATTTCTTAAATATGCTCTTTCAGTTTTAACAGATTTTCGGTATATTTATGCCTTTTTATTTAGCTATTTATACAGTGTTAATTTGCCAGAATTCCCGAGCTCATCAGGCTGCTCAACACTGGACTACAGTGGGCTACAAAAAAAAATATGTTGCCGCCTCTGAGCGCGTAGTGGGGGCAACAAATCAAGTGTGAAATATATTCAAATCGCACCGGGAGCGATAATAAAAAATGCTGCAGCAGTAGAAGAAAAAAAATAGTTGAAGAAACGAGGCAAAGAAGCCACAAGACGCAATAAAAAGTACTAGAAATACGAAAATGAAGATGTAAATTATACGAAATGTGAAGCATTGACCGGTCAAAACAACAGCTGGAGGGGGAAGAGTAGAGAGGGAGGAGAAGTAAGCAGAGAAACAAGGGAAACAAGTTGCTGCCTGGCGAAGCCATTGCTGGAATACCAGAGGCAGGTAATGCTATCAATCTACATGTTGTATCTAACAGCGAGTGCAAGACAGAGACAGAGCATGCATGGAGGAGCAGAGAGAGGGAAAGAGAGGGAGAGAGAGCGAGCTAGCATGCACGTCGTTTGGGCAACACCCTCCACTCGCAATGATTGATTGCTCATCATTTTTCACTCTTAATGAAAATGCACCCCGCTGGCAATGCGAGCTGTGCTCCCTGGTTGGCTGGCGTTGCCAATTGCCTGGCTGGCTGAATGTCTGTCCGCTTGTCTGTCTGTCCGCCTCTCTCTCCCTCCCTCTCTCTGTCTGCACACTCACACACCTGAGTCGAGCCTGCAAGTTGCGATTATCGCGCAAAACTTGGCCGAATTCCACCTTGGCCAGCAGCAGCGTGCACATAAAAATGGCTGCCAGCTGCGCGCCCCCTCCCCACCATCCTCGCTACGCCCCTGCCCCCAGGCGAGGCCAGCTGGCCAGGCCAGGCCGAGTCGAGCCGGGCCGGGCTTCCTGCTTGCGCCCGCCTGGCTGCCAGTCAACTGTCACACTGCGTCATGCAATGCATCATCTTCTGGCAGTTATTAACCTTTGTCTGCCTCTCCCTCGCACTCTCTCTCTCCCTCTCTCTCTGCTGCTGCTGTTGATTTACTCGCTCACCTGAAATTAAACAAACTTCTTAGCGCAATTGCTGTGGCACACCCCACAGTGTGGTCGATAACGTTTTCGTTAATGAAATTGAAAGACAAAAAAAAAACAATTTATAGCAAGTTTATTAGAATTATTATATCAATTTATAGTAAGTTTATTAGAATTATTTTATAATTATTTTAAAAATATCAATTTATAGCAAGTTTATTAGAATTATAATATACAAAAATCAATTTATAGCAAGTTTATTAGAATTATTAGAAATAAAAATATCAATTTATAGCAAGTTTATTATAATTATGAAAGCTCAAAAGTTTTTCTTGCTAAATCGAAAAAGAAAATCGATGGTTTTATACATTTAGCCATTTTCAGGCTAGATTTAAATGGTTTACCCATCAAAACAGTGTTGCAAAATGTTCGAGTGCGTTGCCTCACGGTGTCCAGGAATCATCGCATTCATCTTGGATAACCTTCTCGCAAATGAAACTATACTGCAGATCACATTCCTTCGTACTCATCGCGTAGTCGGTACCAAAAAGCTGCAGATCGACACAATGAGCATCTGCAGCTATATTCTTCGGTTCTCCAGGGCCCCATAGTAAGAGACTGGCTTCCAGCCCAGTGTGCACTACCTTAAACTCATTGGGAACTTTCGAATCACTGAGTCCCAGCCAGTAATCGGATTCACTTAGCTTGCCACGTAACTCCTGCAGTTCATCCACATTCTGTAGAGCAGCCAGATGTGAACCGAACTGTCGACACTTTTTGCTGGCCTCATACCAACTCAATTTCTCCAGATTCTCAATACGATAATATTTTCGACCGATCTTCTCGAAACCCTCCGAGTTACGTTGATCGAAATCACATGTTTCATTCATTTGACGAATCTTCTCCAGGTTCTCGGCAATCTTCTTCTCTAGCTCCACGATTCTCAATTGCATCGAGTTCTCAAGCGATTCCAGACGAATCGTAGTATTTGCGACGTGCACTTGACACTCCTGCGAAACATCTTCAATCTGCTGCCGATTTTGATTTGCTGAATTTATTTTTATATATTTCAACCTATTGATTAAACTTTTTCTAAACACCACAAACTCATTTCTTATATCATTTCTGATAAGCTCATGTTCACGGTGCATATTAGTATAAAAATCCTGCTATGATTCGAAAAATATAAAAATAAGTTGGAGTTCCCTCTGCATTGATTATAGCTCAACTTACCCCATAACTTTGCTGCACTACGAGACTTGCAATCAGAAGAAGAACTATGATGATCCTCATCGCGATCGTTTGAGCTAGACTAGAAACGTATTTAAACTGAGAATCGAGCTGAAAGTTTGCTACTATATATGCTATATACATACATCTCATCTAGACAGAGTACTTAAAATATTCAGTAAAGATTGGGAAGAGCACTCGCACTGTTATCACTCTTAAGAGTCAGTTCTAAAGAGCAGCAGCAGAGCAGCTTACGATTTGGTTCTCTGTTCTATATACTATATCTGACCCTCATTGTTACAAAAATTTAATTTACTGAAAAATTCCAGATGATATTCGGGGTTTTTTCTATTGCGAATATAAGTAAATTCTGGGAAATGGGAAATATATAGTATACAGAATTTTATTCAAGTGAAAGAAACATATATAGTATAAAATCTCTTGAGCCTTCTATCGTAACGCCTAGCAGTTCGTATTTGAGCCTTGACAGTCTTCGAAGAGAACCTTCTCGCAGATGAAGTTATACTGCAAGCTGCAACTCTGCAAGCTCATGGCGTAGTCGGATCCGTCTTGCTGCAGCTTGACGCAATGAGAATTCCCATCAGAGATCTGCGGTTCTCCCACATCCCAGAGAAGAAGTGTAGCTCTCTGACCCGTACTGGAGACACGAAACTCGTCCGGTGTATCGAGATCATTGATGCCCAACCAGTAATCGGTTTCGCTGAGATAAGCTTGAAGCAACTCCAGTTCATCCTCATGCTGAACACTTGAGAGATGTGCACCAAGTTCCTGGCATCTCTCGTTGGCGGTAAACCAATCCGATTTTAGTTTATTTTCAAATCGATAGAACTTATTACCAAACTTTTCGAATTGCTCCATAGAAGCTATGCGACAATTGCAGGTTTCATTTGTGTGAAGAAGTTGATCCAGAGTATTTTGTAGCTGCTTCTCCAGCTCATCAAGTTTTGTTTGCATCGATTTCTCCAACAATTCGGTATTCTGTGTAGAATTCGCAATCTGATCTCTACACGCTTTGGAGGCACTCAGAGCTGAGTCCATCTTTTCTATGTCGTAATTTCCCATCGCCTGTTGTAGACTACTTTGCAGAAAATTGAAATAGTTTTCCAGAGTATTTTTATGACCATTGAAAGTATTACGAACTTCTTCTCTGTAATCCTTAATAAATACAAATAAAACATTAAATTTCAGTTCATGATTCTGTAGAATCTTCAGCTTACCCCAGAAATTTCCCGCACTATGTAGACGAAGATTAGAAGACTGACGAGAATGAGTTTCATTGCGGCTCAATGAGTATTTACTCTGGCGCAACGAATCATGAAATATTACTGTTGTCACAGTTGGGCTATGCGTACTTGATATACCTACATATCATATATAATTAATCTTGAAATATTCTCCTCACACTTAAGAGTCTCGTCTTCTCTGCGAGATGCTGCATTTGATAGCTTAAGATTTTAAGAGCTCAAGATTCTGTCGCAATGATTGGGTATACGTAGGTTGTTCTTACTCAAATTATAGCTCTCTCTCTCTCTCTGATCTTTCCACACTCTCTCTCTCCCTCTCTCTTTATCTCTGTCTTTATATACTATATTCTGTGTTTACTGAGAATTTCATTTGATTATTTATTTTAATAACAAATAAAAATGAATAAAAATTGTTTTTATTATTAAGATTCGATAGGGGGCTTTGAATAGACATACTACATATAAAATGGGAATTCCCAGAAACCTTTAATTGTGTTCGTAGAGCACCTTTTCGCATATGAAATTGTACTCCATGCTGCATCTCTGCAATCTCATGGCATAGTCGAAACCATCGCGCTGTAGGTGGACGCAATGGGAATTCCCATCATAGATCTGGGGTTCTCCGGCATCCCAGTGAAGTACAGTTGCCTTCTGTCCCGTCATGGAGACACGATACTCGTCCGGTGTATCGAGATCAGTGATGCCCAACCAGTAATCGGTTCCAGTGAGTTGTTCTTGAATTATCTCCAGCTCATCCTCATCCTGAAGACTTGAGAGGTGTCCACCAAGTTTCTGACATCTTTTGGTGGCGGCAAACCAATTCAATTGAAGTTTATTTTCGAATCGATAGAACCTATTACCAATCTTTTGGAAATTCATCATAGCAGCCATGCGACAATTGCAGGTTTTATTAATGTGAAGTAGCTGATCCTCAGTGTCCTGCAGCTTCTTCTCCAGCTGATTGACTTTGGCTTGCAACAATGTCTCCAGAGTTTTAGAGTTGAGTGTAGAATTCGTAAGTAGATCTGTGCACATGCTTGAGGCGCTCAAGGATTTCTCCACCATTTGCTGATCATTTTTACCAACAGCTATACTACTTTGAAGATGATCGAATCTCCCACGCAGATCTGCCATATATATTTCCAAAGTCTTTTGAAGTTCTGTGTCGAACTCGCCATGTCCTGGAAAAGGATGGTGCTAGAGAAATACAAGCTTAGTTAGATCTATAAATCCTCTTGAGTTCATTATGAAATATTACCCCATGATTAAATCCAAAATGCTAGAGAGAGAAAAGTTGAGTTAAATCTGTTAGTCTCCATGGTGTTTCATAACTTTTCCTTAACTTACCGCAGAAATCTGTTGCACTACGATGACGTAGATTATAAAGTGGACTAAGATGTTTCTCATTACGATTAGAAAATTCCTCACTCCGACGAAGCAGACTATAATTTTCGACTGATCGAAACAATGAGCTATACGTACGTGATATACCTAAATGAATCTGAACATTCTCTCTTTGTATTTGAACACTCTTTAGTGCGAGATTATGCTCTTTCTTCTCAGTCTATGCTTTTTGTAGAAAAATCAAGCTGATAAGAAATATAACATATACTCTTATCAAAAGTTTCTAATTCACGCTAGATCCATTTCCCAGAACCCCAAAATAATGAAATTATATTTATATATATGCATTTTTTTTTCAAAATAATTATAAAAACAATTTATTGTAATTCAGAAAACTTAGAACTTTTGACAAATGAAATTATACTCTCTGTGACATGAATCGTCGTTCATGCCATAGTGCGTGATATAGCGACGTAACTCGACACAATTTTCATGGTTTGCCCGACCATTGGGCTCACCAATTAGCCATGTGAGAAAGGGTTGATCTCCGCCCGATTGGAACCTATAACCATATTCTTTCTCGCCGGAGTCGATCATGGGCTCTACGGTTACATCAATCCAGTAATCCCTCTCGGTCAATTCGGCTGACACCGCAAGGAATTCGGCTTTATTTGCGAATGTCGCCAGTTTTGAGCCCAAACTGTTACATTTCTGACGTGCATCCGCAAAGGTTGCGACTTCATCATTTTCGATATAATACGATTTGGAACCGATTAGCCGAAATTTATCAGAGAGTTCTTGCGCTTTAGTGAGTTTACGTAGATATTTGTAAATTTTCTTCATGCCCTTATCGAGTTTTTCAATCTTTTCCAATAGGACTGTATTGGAGTCGACAGATTCGACCTGAGGGATATATTCTCTGACATGCGGGTACTCTCCTGATCCAAATTCCTGGTACTCTTCACTATCCCCTTGCACTGTGAGCACCATAAGCGACAGAATCCCGATAAGAATGGGAAAATTCATTTCGATTTGGGAATACGAAATAAATAGTATTTATGATAGTGCCCCGAGGGTTTAAGACAAACTGATCGTGATCGTATAAGTGCTGGGTCTTATTAAAGGCGAATCTGTCTAGCGTATCAGTAGTATGAGTATATACTAATACATATATTTATAGTATTTATAGACTTATAGGTTATAATCATAAGAGCACATAGGAAATACTCAAATTACAGTGATATTTTCTGATGTTAATACATGAAATAAATATATTTTTATTATTATATATATACTTGCTGTTATTTATTATATATATTATTATTATATAAAAGTATATAATTTAAAGAAATAAATTTTTTAATTAAGTAATAAACATATAGTAGTTCACATAATCGAGAGTTCACTGTTGCTGCACGTGTATGATTTGTTTTATATTAATAATAATTATTATAATTAAAAAAAATATATATGTATGAATAAATTTTACAAAATTAACGATAACGCACACTGTGCGACATGTGCGTGTAGAAAGAGAGAGAGAGAGAGAGAGGTAGAATGCGGCGTGTTGCTTTTTCGGCTGCTGCGACTGTGACAGCGGCGCAAAGGTCGACGTTGACGCCTGCGTGGCGGCCATTACAAGTGCTGCTGCTGCTGCGGCTGCTGCTGCTGGTGCTGCCGCTGCTGCTGCCGGTGCTGCCAACTCGCATCATCATTAATCATTTTTATTTGCACGCCGCCGCATTTGTTGGCATTTTCTGTTTGAAATGCGCCCTGTCAGCTCAGGGCAGTGCAAAGAGAGAGAAAGAGAGAGAGAGGAGGCAGGCGGGGCAGGGCAGCTCACTCTGTGTGTGTGTGTGTGTGTGTGTGTGAGGGGGGTGTGCCACCCTTGTCAACGGCAAGCCGAAAATTCCAGCAAGTTTGTCACATGCCTGACCAGCAGCAGAACCACCCAGTGGCCTCCAACCTCCCCTCCCCCTCCCACTCCAACAACCACCTTAACTACACAGTGGGACGCAGCAGCAGCAGCAACAGCAGCAGCATCATCAACGCCGCCGACGTCGTCAGAGTAAACAACAAAGCGTGGACAGTAAATTGTGAGCGTCATAATGTAGCAAGAGAGCAGGAGAGAGAGAGCGAGAGGGCAACAGCGGCGGTGGGAGGCAACTGTATAAATTATTACATTGTGTACTCTTAGCGCACATAAAAATACATTAATAAATATTATTTATGTATATTCTGAATTCGGAATACTCGCACACACTCGCACTCGCTCGCTCGCACACGGCCACTGCCGGCTACGCTGCTGCCGGCGGCGCTGCTGCTGCCGCTGCTGCTGCTGCTGCTACTACTTACTCCAACTGACAAACGCAAGCAGATGAGAGTTGTTTAATACACTGCAAGAGAGCAGTGGCAGCAGTGGGAGAGCGCGTTGCAGTCGCAGTCGCTCTCACTGTCTCTCTGTGCCAGAGACTGAGCGTAAGCCGCACAATTGATCAAAGAGAGCGTTTGTTGTTGCTTGCGCTCTCCACGCAGTGCGAAACGAAACTGAGCTTACAGTTATTTTAGGCTTGTGCGGCGAGGGGGCAGCCATAGCACAGTGGGAGGCGTTGCGTAAAATGGGGACTAATTATTTTAGACTAATAATAAATAGTTCTGGATTTTTGCCTTACATAAATATTTAATTATTTTAGAATTATATAACAAAATAATAATATATTATACATAATTTAATTTAATTAATTTATATTTCTTGTTTATTTTATTTTCCTTGAGTTTATTTACTTTTCACAAACTTTAATAAATTTTAAATAGTCAACAGCTTTTTCTCTCAGTGCAGTTTCATTGAAGTGCTGTAGATAAAGCCTCGTCTTCATTTCATTTCATATTTTTGACATTCGTTAAATCAAAAAAATGTATTTGATTGTATTTTGTTTGCTTTTTTTCTGTTTTTCGCTTTGTTTATGTGTCATTTTTGCCATTTGAATTTATTTGTTTGTTTGCCATTTGGCGCGAATGCAAATTTGGTAATTGTCTCTGCCTGTGTGTGCGTGTGTGTGTGAGTGTGTACTTTATTTATTTGAGCGAAAGGAATTTATTTTATGGCAAATTGAGCTTAAATCGCGTATACGCCGCGCTTTGAGTTATGTCCGTGAATAATGAACACTTTCCCCAACGCTTTCTAGGCGGCCATTTTAGTTTTTTCTCCCCCCAGAGCATGGGCAAAGTAATATACGCATATTTATAGCATAATATGATTTGTGCGGATTATAAAAAATAATTTGGAACAAGCTTTTAGTTAATTGAGGCCAGTTGAATCAAGGATAAATCTCTGAATGAGCTCAGCGACGGATTCGACGACGTATCAATGCCAGTCTGTCTCTCCCTATCTCTCTCCCGCTCTCCCTCTCTTTCTCTCGGTCCGACAGTTTGTTTGTTTGGGCCATTAACTTGATATATGTTAGTAGCCTGTCGTTATGTCGGCCGATCGGGCGGTTCTGGCGGTCGCCTAATGATTGCCGAATTTCTAATTATACGCATAAGAAATTATATCTGTCAATAAATTTGCCACTGTGCGAAGGGCGGACGTAAAAAGGACGAAAAAGAAATCAGCCAGGGCCATAACTCACTCAAGCACACACACACACACACACCCTCACACACACACAGACGCAGGACTTGCGTAAATCCTTCCACAACTGACAACGAAATGGCGCACAGTGCTTATAAATGATGAGTCCAAGTCCAAAGCGAACGCATAATGACCTAGGCCAGAGCTCTGGGCGGGGCAGCACACAGCAGAGTGGGAGAGAGAGAGAGAGAGAGAGAGTGATAAGGGGGGAAAGAGAGAGGGGAGCAGGAAATATTTGGCCGCATGACGCATAAAACAAATCCAAGTCCGACCTGACCAAGGGTTGCTTGACGAACCTAACTTGATGAGCGCAGACGTTAAGCGGCAGAGAGGGAGAAAGGAAGAGTGAGTGAGAGAGAGAGAGAGCGACACCCCCCTAAACTGCTTCAAGTCCGAGCAGGCGACGTCATCATTATCATCATCATCGTCATCATCATGCAGGGACGAAGACGTGAAGTTTTATGAAACCAGGCAACTTGCAGATACTTTTCGGCTAGGCAGAGTTCCAGGGGAGGAGCGGGAGGGGTTACGTAGTTGGGGGGCGGGTTGACTAGAATGTTAGTGTGGGGCCCATATATTTTCGCTCGTCTGACATTAACGGCTGCTATCGCCCAAGACCGAGCGAAACCGAAGCTTGCCAAGCCAGAGTTGCCATGCCCGGCATCATTACGGCCACTGGACGATTTATTGACAATGCGAGGCGAAATTTAGAATCGTCTAACGTCTTGGCCTGCCAAAAGGATTGCCCCCCCTAGTTCCACCTTCCCCTTCTCTTTCCTTCCGCCTGTGGGTGTGGTCTAATGCGACGTCTGCTGCCACAGAGCAAGCGCCATTTGTTTCGATGGCCTCCGTTCCATTTGACGCTTTGTCGACCACTCGCCAAGGCGCAATTGACGTCTTGGAATGGAGAGGAATGCGTCAGCATTAACTAACGGGCCCAGGACCCAAAAGGATACCTACATGAAGTGTGAAATGAAACTGAAATCAAGAGGAGGAATAGAGGTTGGCATAGTCTGTCCGTAAGGGAGCTGATAGAGAGCGCAAAGAAGCTGAATATATAGGGTATGCTAACTGCCTAGACTACCCTCTGCAATGGCTATACCTAGCAGTATTCCAGTACTTAATGGAGCCTCAGGAAAGGGGTTAGATCAGGGATAAGTAAGTCCCAAGAGCCTAAGTACTTTGTGCAAACCTGAAAAGAGTTAGATTATATGGAACAGAGATATATCCCCAGATCGGTCTAATATCCTGCTTCACAATACTCTTTGTCCAATTCAATCAATCTTTTATTTACTTGGCATTGCTTACGGGGTAGTAGTTGCACTCGCTGTAGCATTCTTAGCTACCTTCCTGAGCTGTACTTCGATTTTCTCGAATCTAGCCAGAATATCTGCATTGCTGGCGGCATTCGTATCGATCTGTTTCTGCAACTCGCTCTCAATTTCAGTTTTCAGATTCTTCAGTTTGATTTGCAAGAGCTCTTCCACTTTCTCTGGGGTACGAGATGGGGGACTAACCTCATCCTGCGTGTACAGCTGCTTCGTGTGATCCATAAGGGGCTTGGTAACTTCATAGCAATAGCCTGCACATGGAGGAGGATCTTGCTGATCTTTCGCCACACACTGCTGTAGAAGAGTTACCCAATTGTATAATACTCTCTTCGTCTAGGTACGGCTGTTAGGGTAGTCACCTGTAGTTCTCCTTGCACTGCAAGTACCGAGAAAAGTAGCCCAATAATAATTATATTCATGCTGAGAACGATTATGCCGGGAGACTAACAGTACGAGGAGACACGTCCAACTTTTATAGCTCACAGATGTTGGTATTATCTTTCATCTTATACGAGTTCTATTGGGTTATCGCCATTAGGCTAGCACCTTGACCTATACAGAAATGTGCATACAATCTCATTATCTGCCAAGATTCGCTTTATAATTCTACGTCTCAAGTGTCTATCACATGTTCCTACTGAGGCAGCTAATCAGAGTGAGCTACCCCTCTGCTAGTTAGAGTGGATACCCTCTCTCTCTCTCTCTCTCTCTCTCCCTGTCGGTATTAACGGTATTTAGGTTTTGGCACAGTAAGGCGACGTACACCCTACACATTCCACCAAATTCCCTTTCCGCTCGGGGAAACCAAAAACAATAAATAAATACGACTCGACGTAGTTTCGTTGCAATTTCAGTGATATGTGGGTGAAGTGAAGGAAGAGGAGGAGGAGGAGGAGAAGGAGGAGAATAAGGGTAGTGCCTGTGCCAGTTGGCTAATGCGAGGCAATGGCAATACCCATCCCCACTACCCTCTCTCGGTGAGCTGATGATTCATATGCCTCTCCCTCTCTAAGCCGTCTCCAGGCTGCCGTCTCCTTGCCGGCTTTCATTCATCTGAGTTAAGAGCGCCTTCGGCATATTTTTAATTGCCTAATTTTGCGACTTGAGTGATGGGACTGCTCGCTCTGCTCTCGGTACGGCTCTGGGTACGGCTCGGAGGGTTGTTGCTTCCTTCAAATGTCGTCGTCGTCGTCGTCGTCGACGGCGTGATAAACGCAGCCAGCCCCCGCCTGTTTTGGCATTTTAAAATTGTCGCCAAAAAGCAGGCAAAAAGCATCCCCGGAACCCGAACCCGAACCGGTCTCCTCCTCCTCCTGTTTGGTTGGCAAGTGGCTTCATTTGGGCATATTTCAGGGTACCCCCATCGGAAGGGCGCGTTGTCAGCCAGCGCTCGCGGCAAATTATGGGACAATATTTTAGGCTAATGTTAATGTTTTCCCAAAAATTTTCTCATTGTGCCAGGAACCCCCGCTCTCTCTCTCTCTGTCTCCCTCTTCCCCTCTCTCCCTGGCTACCCTCATCGTACGAACGCCTCGAGGCCAAATCCGTTAAATTATTGAGCTGAAGGTACTTTTCAATGCGGTTCGCTGGGTTCGCCTTCGCCTCCTCTGCCTCCTCCGTTGCCGCCGTCGTTGCGCTCTTCTCGGGTTGGGGGTTAAATGAGCAGCGACACTTCAGCTCTTCCTCTTCTTGCTGTTGTTCTCTCTACCCGTCTACCAGTCTACCAGTCTGCCCGGGTATTCTTTATTTGTTGGCAGCGTTGGCAATTTCAGGTTCTGTTAAATGTTTCGGAAAGGCGAAATGAACAAATGAACGACGCGAAAGGCTTCGCGAATGAATTAGTTCTTGAGTTGACATTCGTGAGGAATTTCATTGAGTGTGGTAGGGAACGGAAGAGAAGGGTCCCTCAGGATATGCAGAGAGATGGCGAAGCAGTGTGAGTAGTGGGTACTCAATCTCAAACAGTTTAGGCATCATACATAGTCGATTAAGGCAGTAGTTTATTGGTAAACGTAATATTTGAAAGATCTATGAGAGTAGATAAGGTAAACTTTCGTTAAGTAGGTATTTTATAAGGAAATCTTAAATTAAATATCTTATTATATATATGAGATGAGATAGCCTTGATTAGACCACTCACAGCTGACATCTGCATCATATTTAAATTCGACTAAGAAAAAGTCCTAGCTAGGACTTTTTACAATAATTCGTAAATACCTTAGAGCTGGTATAACCAATTTATATCTTATATAGTAGGTACTCAATCTTAAGTAGTTTAGACATCATGCCTATTCGGTTAAGGCAGTAGTTTATTGGTAAGCCAAACATTTGCAATATCTACGGGAGTAAATAAGATAACCTTTCAAATTTCGACAGGTTATCTTAAAGGAAACGAAAAGATTATATATCTTATTATATATATGACATAAGATAGCCTTGATTAGACTACTCCAAGCTTACATTTACATCACATTTAAATTCAACATAGAAAAAGTCCTAGCTAGGACTATTTACAATAATTCGTAAATACCTTAGAGCTGGTATAACCAATCTATATCTTCACGAACCCAGTTAACCCCAAAGACATTGGCAAGCGTATACTTAGTCCAAGTGCAGCACAAGACGAATGCATGTAGAGTTTGTAGGGTTTTTTTTATTGGGGGAAGGAGGCTACCTTGGTTTGCAGGGGTACCATCACTTCTCTGTCTCACTGTGTGTGGCACACGTCGCGGCAAGATAAAGTCCCGTTGAAGGAAAACACCACAAAAACCTGAGACCCGAAAAGCTCTAAATCTTTTGGCTACTACACGAGCGAAGCGTGCAAAAAGTGAGGTAGCAGAGAGGGGGTGGGAGGGGGTTAGGAGTGAGGAGGAGGAGGGGGCGGTGTAGGAGGGAGGTTGAGCTCGTCCAGCCGTATTGCCATTATTTTCTCTAGCTGCTCGGCTTGTCTCGAGCACCATAAAACACTTTAATAGTTCTTTATACCGCAGAGGCGCAACCCTCAGTAGTCTGCAGCACGGTGGGCGGAGTAGGGTTGCCACCCTTCCTCCCTGCCTGCCTGCCAGCCTGCCTGACTGACGTTCTTCTTTCGATACTTTTGCTCGACTCACTCGACTTTTGCTGCGGGTTCGCGTTTTTCGGCGCGTTTTAAAATTATGGCAAGGCTGTCAGCCACCCTGTGGCTGCTGGTGCTGCCCCACCCTGTGAATGGCGCTGCCCACCTGCTGCTGCCGCTGGGCCGCTTGTCTCAATTGTTTTCTGCTTTGGCAGTTGCGCTCTGCCTCGCTCTCTCTCGCTCGCTCTTAATTTAAGGCCAGACACGATTCAAGTCTTTTTTTTTGCTCTTTTCTGCTTCTTTTCTTTCTCGTTTCTTCTTCTTTTGTGCTTCACTTCGTTGTCTTCTTAATGATTTCAGCTTAAGCCTTTGGGGACTAATTCACTGCACGCGGCATATGCTGCGACGCAACAAATTAACCCCGCGGCACAAGCGACTCAACCCTTAACCCCAACTTGCCGGCGATACCCCGCATCCCTTCTACTCACGCTCAAGGTCTTTCGCGCTCTCTCTCTCTCTTGCTCTCGCTGCCCCTGCCTGTTCTACTGGCTGGTTCTGCCCTGCTTGCTCTCTCTTTCTCTCATATCTCTGCTTGCTCTGCCCTCCCTCTCGGACGCATTAAGTCAAGTGCTTAACCGCTTCAACACTTTGATTTGATTTCGCTCTCCCTCTGCCATCACCCGCCCCCTTTGCTTAATCAATTGCCAACCCTTGCCCCCTCCCCCTCTCCCGGTTTACCTTTCTCTCCCACGACCTTGTCACATGACACCTGCAACCTTTGAGCGTTGCGTTGCGTTGCGTCGCGTCGCGCGTCGATTTCCGTTTCCGCCAGTTTTTTGGCTTTTGCTCTTTTTCCGCTCGCTTTGCATAACAACAACAACAACAACGACAAGGGGGCACCCCAACAACAACAATTTCGTGATGCCTTTTGATCTTCGGCTGCTGCCGTTGGACTTGGCGTGTTTTTAAATTAAATCCAACGCCCTCGCCCTCATCCCTCCCCTCGTCCTTTGCCCCGCCCACACCGAGCATGCTTCCCCCTACCCCCACCCCCCCCCCCTCCGTCTGCCCATCTCTGGGGTAACTGGCAGCAATGGCTGCCGTTGTCAGGCATAATACGACAAAAAATTGCACGCTATGTTTGATGTTTAATTTTATTAAAAGGATTTGTTGTTATTATTCCCCTCTCTCTCCCTCCCACTCCCTCTCTCTCTCTCTCTCTCGCTCTTGTTCTTGTCAGAATCCAATTAAAATTAACCGCCGGCATTGTTTGTCAAAAATCGCATCCAAGACGTGCTCCGGCAACGCGAAAAACAACAACAGGTGCGCCCGAAACAGGTGGAAAAAAATACCATACTGAAGGTTTTCCTTTGACAGAACCTTCTAATTAAAATTCTCCTCCTTGGCAGAATACACCTACTTGTTGGAAATTTTGGGAATTATCATATGGAATATCTGAAATATATGTGTTAATATTAAATTATTATTATATTAAATATTTTGGATAATATTAAAAAATAATTGAAGATATTTGAAGTTATTAAAATATATTTAAAATAATTTAAAATTACATTTGGTCTAAAGTCTCAACAGTTTTTCGATCCAGGAAAGCTTAGCTATAGCTTGGACTCTTGAGAATTTTATTCAATAAAAAAAAGAAATACCCTACTGAAGGTTTTCCTTTGACAGAACCTTCTAATTAAAATTCTCCTACTTGGCAGAATACACCTACATGTTGGAAATTTTGGGAATTATCATATGAAATACCTGAAAAATGTATTAATATTAAATTATTATTATATTAAATATTTTAGATAATATTACAAAAATAATTGAAGATATTTGCAGTTAATTAAAGATATTTGAAATAATTTAAAATTACATTTGGTCTAAAGTCTCAACAGTTTTTCGATCCAGGAAAGCTTTGCTATAGCTTGGACTCTTGAGAATTTTATTCAATAAAAAAAAAAGAAATACCCTACTGAAGGTTTTCCTTTGACAGAACCTTCTAATTAAAATTCTCCTACTTGGCAGAATACACCTACACGTTGGAAATTTTGGGAATTATCATATGGAATATCTGGAAAAAACGTTAGTATTAAATTAATATTAAATTGAATATTCAGAATAATATTTAAAGATATTTAAAAATATTTGAAAATATTTAAAAATGTTTAAAAATATTTGAAAATATTTGAAAATTAATTTGGTCTAAAGTCTCAACAGTTTTTCGATCCAGGAAAGCTTTGCTATAGCTTGGCCTCTTGAGAATTTTATTCAAGTAACAAATGTGTCCTAGTCACATTTCTTTTAGAAAGGTTTTCGAGTTTTTCAATCCCAGAAAACTAAGCTATAGCCGAGACTCTCTCTCTCTCCCATCTGTCTTAGATCCTTTCCCAAAGGTTTCAAGAGTTCTTTAATCTAGGAGAACTGAGCTTCCTCTTGAGATTTTTAGATAAGTAAAAAATCTATGCAAGGCACCTTCCCTCAAGATGCCTTCCCTTTCCAGATCTTTTCACTTTCCCGACAAATTTCACAAATGTTTTTACTCAACACAAATCACTCTAATTCGTTTCCGGAATTCGTCAAGGACTACGGCAGGAATAGGTCAACTTTCACTACGGTAGTCGGGTAGGTAGGATCAATTGTGATCGGATCCGGGACATTGTCTATGAGGTTGAGTGAGTGATTTACGAGGGGAAAGCTGAGGCGAGTGCCTTCTTCATAAGGAACTCTCTGAACAGATCTAACTGTTTATCCCTTTTGATCCTCTTCTGTAGCGAAAGTGAAATTCGGGTCATAAATCAGTGAGAAGAAGAGAGGGAGTGGGAGTGGGAGAGGGAGGGGAGGGGGATGAGGGTGTGCCAGGGCATTGTCTGGCAAATGCAAATTGCAACCGGGTGAATTGTGTTGTGTCAACACACACACACACACACGGCACAGCGGGAAAACGTGTCTGTGTTGTGACAGCGGGAAAATCGGAAAAATCGCATTTGCCAACATTGCGACAGTCTCTCTCTCTCTCTGTCTCTTTCTCTGACGGATTAGTGCGGATTACTGCATAAGACCATAACGAAGCGAGAGACGATCCCAACTATTAGTGAAAGTTGTGTCAGGTAGTTGGGCAAATCTTTTGGCCAATTCTCGTGCCGTGTCGCACGCAGCGCGCTCCGCAATTAGCTACAGTTTCATATATTGTTTTTAATCCCGAGGGGCGAGGGCGTTTTGTTGACTATGACTTTGGTCACGGGTCTTGAGAACTGCAGCGATTCAAAAGGCACGAAAGTGAGAGTGTGAAGCGGGCAGCGAGTGAAGGTCGGACATATGTGAGGGGTCAGTCAGGTAAAAGTACAATATTATCCAAAGTAGTAAACTTATAGGAAAGAGATTTTGCACAACTCTACGAGATTATATTTTGCATGCTACGTCTGAGTTTCAGCTTAATCGGTTGATTGGCTACGAAGAAATCTCCGAAATACTGCGCAGAATTCTTTAGTCACTTTTTGCCATAGATAATAACTAATTTTACGCTTCAATTTCATTGGTCTCGCTTCAGAGCCCTATAAATGAATCTTTCGAGTCATATTCGAACCCTTCTTCGAGTCCACAATGAAATTATTGATATTGTCACTCTTGATTTTAGGCTACATGATGTCCAGCTCTGTTGCCCTTAAAAATGGTAGGTTATCGGATGATAATGAATACCCCGTTGAGTTAAATTTACTGATAAGGTATTCTACTTCATATAGAGGTGTGTCGACTGCCCCATAGTGATAATGGTGATCCATCAATCGGTTTCTCATGTATGGCAAGCGGGTCCCGATTTTCCTACGATTTGAAAAACAATAAGTGTGTTCAATTCATGTACGGCGGGTGCGATGGCAATGACAATAGATTTGGGTCTGAGGAGGAATGTAAGGATAAATGTGTAGAGTGAATTCTGCTAATGTATACTTCATACACAAGTAATGCCTGATTAAAACGTTGAAATATTTATAATGTTTTTGTAATCGTTATTTTATAATTGTGGGATCTGCATAGGACACACAGCAAACAACGGATCTCAGCTATTATAAAAGCTAGAGTCACCAAATTTGGCATGACGGTTCCTATATATCATAGGCAGATCAAGTTTATATCAAATGTTTGATGCCACGTTCACCGCTGCCAGTAATTTGCAATTATGTAACGCTGAATGCAATTTAGTCATTATTTGCCATATATAATAACTAATTTTAAGCATCAATTTGATTGGTCTCGCTTCAGAGCTCTATGACGACCCTATAAATTAAGTCTTGCAATCATCTATTGAGTCATATTCAAACTTTATTCGAGTCTACAATGAAGTTCTTAATATTGCCACTTTTGATTTTGGGTTACATGATGTCCAGCTCTGTCGCTCTTAAAAATGGTGAGTTATCGGATGATAATGAATACCCCGTTGAGTTAAATTTACTGATAAGGAATCCTACTTCATTTAGAGGTGTGCGGACTGCCCCACAGTGTACGTGGTGATCCAGTGACCGGTGTAATGTGTTATGCGTATATGCCAAGATACTCCTATAATTCAGAAACGAAGAAGTGTGTTAAATTCATATACGGCGGGTGCTTTGGCAATGACAATAGATTTGGGTCTGAGGAGGAATGTAAGGATAAATGTGTAGAGTGAATTCTGCTAATGTATACTTCATTCACAAGTAATGCCTGATTAAAACGTTGAAATATGTATTACGTGTTTGTAATCGTAATTTTAAAATTGTGGGATCTGCATAGGACACACATCAAACTGTATGCTTAATTTGATGTCTCTTAGCATTATAACAGCTGAGATCTATGCATTCAAACAGACAAATAATAGGTTGTATTTATATTATTTTATTACTTTTGCTTTGTGCACAGTTTTTAAGTTCTTATATTAAATTTGTGGTTAAGATCTAAGTATGTCCTACTAGATTATATTTTGCCTGTTATGTCTGAGTTTCAGTTTAATCGGTTGATTGGCTACGAAGGAATTTGCAAACTGCTGTGCAGAATTCTTTAGTCACTTTTTGACATAGATAATAACTAATTTTAAGCTTCAATTTGATTAGTCTCGCTTCAAAACTGTATGACGACCTTATAAATGAAGCCTTGCAATCATCTATTGAGTCATATTCAAACTGTCTTCGAGTCTACAATGAAGTTCTTGATATTGTCACTTTTGATTTTGGGCTACATGATGTCCAGCTCTGTCGCTCTTAAAAATGGTGAGTTAATGATAAATTATACACCCGTTGAGTTAAATTTACTGATAAGGAATTCTACTTCATATAGCGGTGTGTGGACTGCCCCACAGTGTAAATAGTCATCCAGTGACCGGTATGATGTGTTTGGCGTATTGGCGAAGTTTCACCTATGATTCAGAAACGAAGAAGTGTATTTTCTTCATGTACGGCGGGTGCTATGGCAATGCCAATAGATTTGAGTCTGAGGAGGAATGTAAGGATAAATGTGTAGAGTGAATTCTGCTAATGTATACTTCAAATACAAGTAATGCCTGATTTAAACGTTGTAATCCTAATTTTAAAATTGTGGGATCTACATAGGACACACAGCAAACTTCATTCTTAATTTGATGTCTCTGGGCATTATAATATCTGAGATCTTTACATTCAAACAGACGGAAAGGCTGAGTACATCATATTTTGTGTATATAATTTTAGTTTTGCTCTCAACATTTATATTACAATTTGTTGTTAAGATCTGCATATGCACAGGTCTTCTAGATTATATTATTTATATCCGTTGGTTATAGAGAAATCTACAAAGCGCTGTGCAGAATTCTTCATTTTCTGCTTTTTTTTTTCCTATCAATCAAACTCATGCTTGAGCAACCAATCGACTTATATCTCTTGGCTTTCCTCTTGATCGAACCCAGAAGAAATATATTTGCCAGCTACCTCCCCTCCCTGCTCGTCTCGGGGAACAGGAACTTGTCGAGATGTCCAGGCAGATAGTTGCATTAAGTCAGCTTTACGTTTGGCGGCAACTCTATCGTGGACGTGGACGTGGACGTGGATCGTGGATGCAAACCAAGAGCAGATCTGATGGGGCTGTGTCAGGGTGAGATGCGCAGTCAATTATCAAATTAATTAGCTAAGCCTATCGCGGTGCAATTGCTAATTGCACTGGGTAGTCAGTCGGATCGGGTCTGGGATCTGCAACAGGTGGGGCTTCCAAAGGGGGAGAGAGAGAGGGAGAGAGAGAGGAAGAGCGACAGGCGAAGGAATTTATAATCAGACTATGCCAAAGAAGAAGCTGACAACTTGAGCTGCTAATGAATGATTGATGTGTGTGGCGATGCTGTGGAGAGTGGGGGGGGGGCAGGTGGGAGGTAGGCGTGGCAGACTGACCTTGCATTTGCATTAATCAGCATTGATTGATCACTGCAGTCGGAGGAGGAGCAGGAGGAGGAGGAGCTGAGTACTTAGTGCACAGATCGCTCCACTGATCGACAGAGCGCAGGGCAGACAGACAGACAGACAGACTGACTGACTGACTGACTGACGGATTGACTGCGTGACTAACTGACTGACTGAGGCACTAAC
Source organism: Zaprionus kolodkinae (assembly GCA_018901885.1). Lineage (NCBI taxonomy): Eukaryota > Metazoa > Arthropoda > Insecta > Diptera > Drosophilidae > Zaprionus > Zaprionus kolodkinae. Next base: position 1,840,520 of record JAEIFM010000247.1, on the reverse strand, counting down.
CAAGCAGAGACCAAGTCGGTGACTAATTAGCGCGACGAGCTGCGTCTGCTGCCGCTGCTGCTGCTGCTGCTGCCCTGATTGATGGCACCGCGAAATTCAAGAAGGATCCGGCAGAGGCAGCTGTCAAGTCATTGCGAAAAGGATTAGTCCGGCGATCAAATGGAGCCGACACGCCGCAGACACGCAGCTTCTACATTATAATAAAGTTGACACTGCCGACTGGCCCCAGAGAGACTAACCAAGACGGCTCTGTCGAGCCTGCACTCCACTCCGCTCCGATGATGGATCCGAGTAGACTGGGAGAGACGCGACCCAACTCCAACTGCGGCATATTCCATCAGCTGTCACAAAATATGTCACTGTCAGCCAGATGAGATTTGTGCAGAAAGAAGGCAGAGTGAAGGAGAGAGAGAGAGAGGGAGAGAGAGCGAGCCTTGGAGTCGCCACTGGAGGAGTTGTTTTTCGGGGCGCGTTTTTGGCCGCCAGATTGACAAGGGAACTCGCGGCTAATCCAATTTAATTTGAATGTCAGTTCGTCTGGAAGACGAGAGAGCACACATACACACACACACACACACACACACACACACACACACACACACACACACAGACACACACACACAGCTAGTCGGGAAGTCGTTGCTTCTCCACATGGAATTAAGAACTTCTTCTGCTTCTTCTCCTTCTGATTTGCCTTTCACTCTTTCTACTAATTTTTTTTTTCTGTTTTCCTCTTGTGGCGGCATTTCAAATTTGCCGGCACCAAAAAAAAAAGCGCACAGATTCCCAGCTCCAATTCCCCTGATCCCCGTTCTCTCCTATACCTCTGCCCGTACCCCTCCCCCGACCACATATTCGACTTAATCTGGTTCGTTGCATTTCTGGCGTAATTTACTTTTGGCAGGGAATCAAATGTGTTCCAAGCATTTGATATCCCCGACGACGATTCCGCTCCAATCGAGCAGTCAACAGAAGCTAAATACGCAACAAAAATTGCCTGAAATATGATATCATATAGGGGGGAAGAAAGGGAACTTAACTCAACTCAACTCAACTCAACAGAAGTTTGTTTAGATTCAACTCGAATCTGACTCCGATTTCGGTAGCCGTTGCACAAAGTTTAACGGAATTCGATAACGAATCGAAAAGTTGCAATCGATAAAGCATTTCGCAGAACTGGACCATTATATCATATACTACTACATATCTAAAGTCTTAAGTAACCGAAAGAACAATACGGTTAACTCCATTTGTCATAGATAATAACTAATTTTAAGCATCAATTTGATTGGTCTCGCTTCAGAGCTCTATGACGACCTTATAAATGAAGCCTTGCAATCATCATTCGATTCATATTCAAACTTTATTCGAGTCTACAATGAAATTCTTGATATTGTCACTTTTGATTTTGGGCTACATGATGTCCAGCTCTGTCGCCCTTAAAAATGGTGAGTTATCGAATGATAATTTATAAACCCGTTGGGTTAAATTTACTGATAAGGAATTCTTCTTCATTTAGAGGTGTGTGGACTGCCCCACAGTGTAAATGTTGATCCAGTAACCCGTATGATGTGTTATGCGTATTGGCCAAGTTTCTCCTATAATTCAGAAACGAAGAAGTGTGTTTTCTTCATGTACGGCGGGTGCTATGGCAATGCCAATAGATTTGAGTCTGAGGAGGAATGTAAGGATAAATGTGTAGAGTGAATTCTGCTAATGTACACTTCAAATACAAGTAATGCCTGATTAATACGTTGAAATATTTATTATGTTTTTGTAATCGTTATTGTATAATTGTGGGATCTGCATAGGACACACAGCAAACTGTATGCTTAATTTGATGTCTCTGGGCATTATAACAGCTGAGATCTATGCATTCAAACAGACAAATCATATTTTGTATTTTTATTATTTTACTTTTGCTTTGTTAACAGTTTTTAAGTTCTTATATTAAATTTGTGGATAAGATCTGAGTAAGCTCTACTAGATTATATTTTGCACATTATGTCTGAGTTTCAGTTTAATCGGTTGATTGGCTACGAAGGAATTTGCAAAGTGCTGTGCAGAATTCTTTACTTTTTGCCATAGATAATATCTAATTTAAGGCATCAATTTGATTAGTCTCGCTTCAAAACTGTATGACGACCTTATAAATGAAGCCTTACAATCATCTATTGAGTCATATTCAAACTTTATTCGAGTCTACAATGAAGTTCTTGATATTGTCACTTTTGATTTTGGGCTACATGATGTCCAGCTCTGTCGCCCTTAAAAATGGTGAGTTATCGGATGATAATGAATACCCCGTTGAGTTAAATTTACTGATAAGGAATCCTACTTAATTTAGCGGTGTGTGGACTGCCGCATAGTTTAGATGGTGATCTAATGGCCGGTGTCAAGTGTTGGGTATGGACACCCCGATTCTCCTACGATTCGGAAAATAAGAAGTGTGTTAGCTTCACACACAACGGCTGCGGTGGCAATGACAATAGTTTTGCGACTGAGGAGGAATGTAGGATTATATGTGTGGAGTAGATCATATCAAATGTAGCTGTGCACATAATAAAATGTTTAACAAGTTCAAAGTTAGAAAGACACTTTCTTTAGTTTCTCGTACTTATATTGCAAATGAGTTATTTTTAGAAATTTCAGAAGTATTGAGAGTCTTTGCCAATATTTGAAGTAAGCTTGACCTGCGCATGATACACAGTAAGTCGCAGGCCAAATTTGATGATCGTAGCTCCAATAGTTTCTGAGATCAGCGTGTTCAAACAGACAGATATTAAGATTGAGTTGAATTATTCGACAGGGATATCTGTTAATGCTGCTCCTCGCTCGCTCGCTCAGTAAGATTACTGACTTCAGATCCATATATACTTACTGCATATAGATATATTCTGATCGTAGGGTGGATCGCATGCGGATCGAGTTGGCGGTGGTTAATCACATTGTCAAATTGCTGGGACTGCCAACTCTTTCGCTGGCTGTGAAACGAACCCATTACGCGTGAGGCCGAGAATTCTCTCTCTCTCTCTCTCTCTCTCGCTCTCAGGGAAGTTGGGCGACGCGATGCCTATCAGCCTTGGTTCCAGTAAACTGCGACGAAAGGTTGATAAAATATTTCCAAAGAAGGAAAGACCCAGAGGGAGTAACAAGAGAGAGAGAGAGAAAGAGAGGAGGAAGAGCCAAGGAAATAGTCTGGGCTGAGCCTGAAGAATCGATCGCATGGAGTACAACAATGGAGCAGCAGGTCGAGTGGAGCCTCCATTGCTCGAGTGATAGACAGACAGAGAACACAAGCCCGAATTCCAAAGCGGAGGCACCAATAAATTTCATTAAATGCGAGCGCGTGCGCAAGGTTAGAGGGAGATGGCAACAGGTAGGCAGTGTGTGTGTCAGAGAGAGACAGAGAGAGAGAGAGAAGCAGCCAAGGAGCAACCGGGCACGAAGGCAGCTACTAACTCAGTTAACAGCAGACAATTGCGATCTGGACATCTCTCTCTCGCCCTGGCCCAGGTGCCTTGCTCCTACCTGCTCCTCCCCCCGCTCCCGGGAGGGGGTAACCCTTGAGCAGGCCTAACAAGCTGATGAGACATGAACGCGCGCGCTTACCGAATTCCAAAATGTCAACGCAAAATCACATTGTGCGCCATTATGTGGCAGCAGCAGGAGGCGGAGGAGCAGGAGAGGAATAGGGGAGCAGGCAATGCGGCTGTAGCTGGAGTCGAGCAGGCGGCCTAATGCGATGCAGTGTCGTCGTGTCTCATAAGCCATAAACATAAATAAAGGCACCTACTCCAGGAGCAGCAGCAGCAGCCTCAGCAGCCCAACCCGAAGAAGAAGTAGAAGAAGAAGCCCAAAGGGTATGATGGCACAACAATGCAAGGGGAAGGGCAAACAATGGACAGAACGCTGATAAATCTGTCTCACGAAGCATCTACAGGTTTTGGATGCTTCCTTCGCCTGCCCCAGCAAAGATCTGGGCAACATTTCGCGCTTGTTTCGCTTTATTCAGTTTCCAAAAAAAAAATAAGAAAAGAAAAAAGAATCATTCAACGTGCTCCCTCTGCTCTGGATCCTCCCTAAGCTTCGCCTGCTGTACCTGATCCTCGGGCATGTCCACCTCGAAGCTAACGATTTGATTGCCCGGCACCATCACTGTGCCATATGGCATCGGTTCAAGATCATCGGTTTCACAATTGGCTATAACCAAATTCTGATCACGATCGGTACAGCTGAAGATCCCCACCAGAGTCAATTTGTTCTGCAGCGTTACGCGCACCATGTGACCCAACCAACTCTTCAGATTCTCACGACCCTCCGAGAGTTGTGCCTGCTGCTGCTGCTCCTCCTCTCGCTGCTTCTGCTGATTCAACGCACTCTGGATGGATGCATTGGTGAAGATGATCGGCGTAAATTTAGATTTCGATCTAGCAGGATTGCCGCTCGTATTGCTGCCGCCTAGCTGGGAGGACATACTTGCGCCGATTTGGAATTCCAAATTTGAATTTTTTTTTTATATCGTTTTCAATTCGAACTTGAAATGTTCTCAAATTCCCAGAGGGTTTTCGTTTAGGAATTTGGGATTACTTTGGTTTTATAAGTCATTGAGACAAGTTTCTAGGTGTGAGGCTGTCAAAGAAGGTTCTATCTGTCTGAGTCTGAGGTTTCAGCTGTCGAAATGGAATAGACAAAATACTCCAGTTTCTTTATATCTCCAGAAAACCTGTAGCAGCTGCATTTTTATGCCTCCGCTCATCTCTGATGCCAGTGTGAAGCTTCAATCTTCTATCTAGATATCTGCTATAGTCTATATGCTTTATATAGTCTGAAGATTCAACTGTCTTTATTCTATATAGTATTATATATAATATATATATATGCTAATTCAAAGTGCACTCAATATCACACTGCGCGAATCTTTCACAGACAATGCAGCAGGCGCAAGAAAAGTGTCGCCAGCCTCCTGTCTGTCCTTCCCCCTGTCTGTCCCTCTGTCTGTCTGTCCCTCTGTCCGTCCCTCTGTCTGTCCCCTTGATGAGCACAACAAACTGAAAGGCGGCACAAGTCGCAAGTCGTCCCAACTTCGCATCCGCGCAACAGTTCAAAGTTTTGAGCGCCCGCTGCCAATGCCAATCGGATGGCATCGCATGAGGTAGCCCAAGTTTGGTCCACCAACTCGTTGCCAGTTGCAACAGCAACAGCAGCAGCAGCCTCATCCGCAGATCGGCAATCTCGAAAAGTTGCCAGTTTTGTTGCAGCGGCTGCCACATCGAACAACAAAAGCATTCGGCGCAGATCAAATTGGATTTACATTCCCCTAAATTGCCCCACGGTGCAGAGTTGCAGCGACTAGCGCAGGCAGCTTGTAACGCCTCTGCAGAGTGCGCTGTCTCGCTCTCACTGTCTCCCTCCCTTTCTCTCTCTCTCTCTCTCGCTGCGAGTTATGGCCAAATTTGCACAAGCGCAAATTAAGTTGCAAATTTGTTAGTTCAGTTTTTAGGGTAGATCTATCACTTCTCAAGATAAATGTAGTTTACAAAAAAAAAACAAATATTTCTCTAACATTAGAAAACTTCCATTAATTAATTTATTATTTATTGATAATTATTATTTATTGATATTATTTATTATTAATTATTATATTGATAATTAATTAATTTATTAGCGTTTAATTAATTTAAATATATTTATTTAAAAAATCCCAACGCGTCTTCAAAGTTCTCTCTCACTGCAAAGATCGCTCTTACTTTAGAGAAATCCCTCCTTTAACTAGTAACTAATTTGCAGGGTATACACAGTTCGTTATGCCCTGCACTTGCCCTGCAGCTTTGCTTGCAGTTCGCTGCAGTCGAGCACAAAATGAAAACAGCAACAGCAACAGCAACGGCAGCTCCCGACATTGGCGATCGATCGCATTTGATATATTCGCTCCTCGAGCTAAAAGGAGGAGGAGGTGAGTGCACGGGGCGGGGCAGGGGCGGAGTGTAGACGGAGCAGGGGTGGGTAGGCAGGAGTAGGGGCTGGGAGGGGGGGATGGTCAGTCGTTCCATGGCGATGGCAATGGCGATGGCGTCGTCGAGACTGCAGTCGCTTTTGTTGTCCATCCGCGTCGTCAGCAGCAGCAGCAGCAGCAGCAACTGTTGCTGGTAGCTGCAACGGCAATTGCAACTGCTGCTGCTGCAACTAGCATACACCTTCGCCCCTTTCGACCTGCTGCCGCTGCCAATCCTCGACGTGGTGTTTATGTCGTTTATGTGAAATATCAGCTGCTCATGTTGAGAATGTTTGCTGCCTTGTTGCGTCTGCCACTTTTTGTTGCAATGTTGCTGCTGTTGCTGCTGCTGCTGCTGCTGCTGTTGTCGTTGGCGTTTGTTGTTTTGGCCCCGCTGGTCGCTGGCAACGTTTTGTTTATGGCACTGGCAGCCATTGGTCAAGTCGGAGCTGCTTGAATTTCAAATCTCATGCTGCATGTTCGTTACCCACACTCGCTGGCAACGTGCTACGTGCAACGTGCAACTCGCCACATGCCACACGCCACAATAAAGTAAATTATTGCAAAATGCCGGCGTTTATTCACTTCGATCTGTATGCATAGATTTGCACCACATTTCAGCCACTCTTTGCACTCAATAAAAATCCCCGCATCAAGATCCCATCGATCGCGCCCCACTCCCCACTCCCCACTTCCCTCCCCCCTCCGGCGAGGGTCACAAGATCGTTTGTTGTATATGTAAGTGGGTACTCCATGAAAATGCATAGAAAATATTTTGGAAGTCTAAAAATGTTTTGTTTAGTTAACCGATTAATGATTGGAATTATATTATATTATACTTTTAGAGAAATATTATTAAATCTTAAGCAAACTTTAGCTTAGACTTAACTATATAGAAATCTTTAATAAATATTATATTTTATAGTTCGAATATTCAATTGAACGTTTTTGAATATATTCTTTAAAGAAATTCCAGATATATTCATAAAAAAATGTACATAAGATTTTTCTTTAATCTCTTACTTTATATAAACCGCAGTAAAATTCTAAAAAGTCTTAAGTCAGATACAGAGTTAGCAATTTAATAAAAATTTTTTTTATTTATTTTATTATATTTATTTACAAAATCTACAAATAATTATATTATCATACCATTATTATTTTCAAGCTATAAATAAACCTTCTAATTCCCTTAACATTCTATCAAAAAGGAAAAAAAACTAGCGCTTTTTATAATAATAATAATCTAATAATACTTATATCATTCTCAATGTCAAAGCATTTCCATAGTATTCCCAAGTGAACATTTTGATGAATTCTTATGGCAATTCTGTCCACTGTCAGTTTCAGCTCGATTTATGAGTTTTTTTAAAGGCGACACACACACACACACAAACACGCAGAAATTGTGTCGTCGCATTTATTTTTGGCGATTATTTATGGCTGCGCTAACCACGGTGCCACAATGAACGCGATGCTGATTGACTTTCGGTTTCTTGTCTTGTCCGTTGTGGGAGGGAGGGAGGTAGGTAGAGGGGGGCTAATGCATTATCAGTCCCCCAAGCTGCAGCTGATTCAGCTAATTGTCGCGAACGTTTTGAGGTCTTTCTTCTTATTCTAATTCGGTGATCTAATAAAATGTTTTTCGGTCAATTTGAAAATGTTGCGTGCTATAAAACAAATATATGACAGACACGGGTAATAAATATACTCGAGTTCTTTTTCTCGTTTTTTTCTGGGACTTACTAACCCAAACGGGCTGATGCGATGATGAAATTTCCGCAGCGAAACTGGCAGTAAAAGACGATGGGAGAGAGAGAGAGAGAGGGGGGGGGGAGAGAAGAAGAAGCGACGAGCGCGACACATGGAAATTATAAATAGTGGGTGTATCTGACTATTCGGATCTCTATTCGATGATTGCGCTTGATTGTGATTTACAGCAATTTTTATATTTATTCAAATTTTGTACCATCTCTTTCTCTCTCTCTCTTTTTGTCTCCCTCTCTCTTTCACGCACGGGGGCAGCTGTGTTTGATTATGTAAAACGCCTTTCACGATCCCGTCAAGGGGTCGCCTCATCAACATTCAATTATGTGCGGGGCAATCAAACATTCGAGATCGGTTTCGAAAACAAGCACCACTCTCTCTCGCTCTCCCACTGTTCCTGCAAGCCTGCCTCCCTCTCTCTCTCTCCTTCGCTATTTATGCGTCCTGTTTTAGTATTCGCACTAATAGAGACATTTGCGCGACGCTCTCAATTGTCGCACGACGAATTGCAGAACTAAACTACAGTTAGCACATCGGCACAGTGGGCTGGGGGATGATCAACATGGGTGCTAATATTAATTGTGAAGTAGCTGATTATTGGAAAATAGTATTTAAAACATATAATGTTGTTATATTGTTGTATTTCTAATTATCATGTATATCATTATTTTGTTTAAAAAAAAATTACAATATTATTATTGTTTTATTTATTATTTTCTTTTATTGTATGATAAAACTCTTATTTTCTAATATTTTTTTTTTTTTTTCAAATTTGTATAGTTTTTATAGGATTTTTTTGTATACCTATATAAATAATTTAATTTCATTAATTACATTTTTATTATTTATTTATTATTAATTATATTATTATTATTTATTTATTTATTTTATTATTAATTTATCTTCTTTTATTTACTATTTTAAAATAAAAGTTTTATTTTTGTATATGCTTTTCAGATCAAAGTTTATCACAGTGCTGGCACCACTGTCCAACCATGGCAAGCATTGAACTTGCGTTGGGCAACACTGTTGCAGTGTGCAGCGGGAGACAGAGAGAGCGAGACAGAGAGAGAGAGAGAGAGAGAGAGAGCGAGACGGACGGCAGCTTGTTCTCATTTGTCTTGGCTGCGCGTCGTTTTGTTTCCCTTTCCAAAAAAACGTTTTGTGTGGGGCGAAGGAGAGTGTGGGGAGGGGGAGTAGATGGAGAACAGTGGCAGCAGCAGGAGGGGGTAGACAAACGCAGCCATCCGTCAGTTTTTAATATTTTCCATTTGTTTTACACTTGTTATTTATTGGCCGCCTCTGCGTGTGCCTCTCTCTTTCTCTCTCTCTTCCCCACTCTCTCTTTCTCACTCTCTCTCCCTGACTGTCAACGCGTCGGTTTCTTCTGCTCCTGCTGCTGCTGCCACATTCGGTTGACATGCAGTTGTCATTGACTGCAGCCAATTTGCATGTGTGTTGCACAGGCACAGTGGGCCGCATCGTGTTGTTGCACTCATGATGCTGATGCAGATGATGATGATGATGATCATGTTCCCGATGATGTTGATAATGATGCTGCCTTCTCCGGCAACTTTATTTGCTGTGAATGCAAAATTTTTGCGAGAAATTTGTCGCTTGGCTGCAATTAATAAAAAGTTGGCGCTGTTGTTGCCCCTGCCGCATGCCTCGTGCCGCCGTGAAGTAGCAGCTCCCTCTCCCTCCCTCTCTCTTTCTCTCTCTCTCACTCCATCTGCTGCTGTCTCCTTCTCAAGTTGTTAATATTTTGTAAATTAATGTTCGATGCAAGAATGCGGACATGCAGCGAACACACACACAGACAGACAGATACTCTCACACATATGTACATATATAACGCCCCAGTCTATGTGGCCTGTTCCCCCTATGTGGCTGGGCCTAAAGTTTTTATTGAAGTATAACATTTAATTTGGCATTTCTCCCCCCTACACACGCGAGTTTTGCCCATTGAATTTCTTGTGATTTTGGTAAGGGTCCCCCCTGTACATTTTTCAGAAACATTTTTTTTTCAAAATTTAAAATCATCTGCTTTTACTTTAAATCGATTGAGGAGGACAAAATTAGGATAAAACAAGTGTTTAAAATTGTTTTAGACCAAACTTAATTTTTGGCCAAAAATCATGTTCAAGTCGACCAAAAATTTGACATGTAAAACCCTTCACAGGACAAGTATCCTTACCTTCCTCACTTCATAACTATCTTAAAAATCAAACGATTTTCTTCGGGTAAAGCATTTTATTCATGGTTTTAGTTCTAGAATAGAATGTATTAATGGTTTTTGAAATTTAAAAGAACTAAAAAAGAATTTAATTTTTGTGATTTAGACAAGGGTCCCCCCTGTTCTATTTTCAGAAAATTTTTTTTTTCAAAGTTTAAAATTCACTGCTTTCACTTTTAATCGATTGCGGAGGACAAAATTAGTATAAAACAATTGTTTAAAATTGTTTTGGAGGATACTTAATTTTTGGCCAAAAATCATGTCAAAGTCGACAAAAAATTTGACATGTTAGACCCTTCACAGGACAAGTATCCTTACCTTCCTCACTTCATAACTATCTTAAAAATCAAACGATTTTCTTCGGGTAAAGCATTTTATTCATGATTTTAGTTCTAGAATAGAATGTATTAATGGTTTTTTTAATTTAAAAGAACTAAAAAATAATTTAATTTTTGTGATTTAGACAAGGGTCCCCCCTGTTCTTTTTTCAGAAAAATTTTTTTTTCAAAGTTTAAAATCCACTGCTTTCACTTTTAATCGATTGCGGAGGACAAAATTAGGATAAAACAAGTGTTTAAAATTGTTTTAGACCATACTTAATTTTTGGCCAAAAATCATGTTCAAGTCGACCAAAAATTTGACATGTAAAACCCTTCACAGGACAAGTATCCTTACCTTCCTCACTTCATAACTATCTTAAAAATCAAACGATTTTCTTCGGGTAAAGCATTTTATTCATGGTTTTAGTTCTAGAATAGAATGTATTAATGGTTTTTGTAATTTAAAAGAACTAAAAAAAAATTTAATTTTTGTGATTTAGATAAGGGTCCCCCCTGTTCTATTTTCAGAAAATTTTTTTTTTTCAAAGTTTAAAATCCACTGCTTTCACTTTTAATCGATTGCGGAGGACAAAATTAGTATAAAACAATTGTTTAAAATTGTTTTGGAGGATACTTAATTTTTGGCCAAAAATCATGTCAAAGTCGACAAAAAATTTGACATGTTAGACCCTTCACAGGACAAGTATCCTTACCTTCCTCACTTCATAACTATCTTAAAAATCAAACGATTTTCTTCGGGTAAAGCATTTTATTCATGGTTTTAGTTCTAGAATAGAATGTATTAATGGTTTTTGTAATTTAAAAGAACTAAAAAAAAATTTAATTTTTGTGATTTAGATAAGGGTCCCCCCTGTTCTTTTTTCAGAAAATTTTTTTTTTCAAAGTTTAAAATTGTTTTGGAGGATACTTAATTTTTGGCCAAAAATCATGTCAAAGTCGACAAAAAATTTGACATGTTAGACCCTTCACAGGACAAGTATCCTTACCTTCCTCACTTCATAACTATCTTAAAAATCAAACGATTTTCTTCGGGTAAAGCATTTTATTCATGGTTTTAGTTCTAGAATAGAATGTATTAATGGTTTTTGTAATTTAAAAGAACTAAAAAAAAATTTAATTTTTGTGATTTAGACAAGGGTCCCCCCTGTTCTTTTTTCAGAAAATTTTTTTTTTTCAAAGTTTAAAATCCACTGCTTTCACTTTTAATCGAATGCGGAGGACAAAATTAGGATAAAACAAGTGTTTAAAATTGTTTTAGAGGATACTTAAAATTTAACCAAAAATCATATCAAAGTCGATTAAAAATTTGACATGTAAGACCCTTGACAGGACCAGTATCCTCACTTTCCTCACTTCATAACTTTCTTAAAAATCAAACGATTTTCTACGGGTAAAGCATTTTATTTATAGTTTTATTTCCAGAATAGAATGGATTAATAGTTTTTGCAATTTACAAAATTTTAAATTTCCATATTTTTTCCATGCTACCACCTTGCTCGATTTCTGTACCCCTATAGCGCCTAGTATGGAAAAGTTCGAAAAAAATCAACAGATTTCATTGATAGAGATGCCAGTAGAGAAACATTCCTCTATCAAAACAGAGATAATAACAATGTTCGCTTTTATTTGTATTTCAAAACCCTGGCGTTAGCCTTGTATACAAAGTGCTACCGTCTTAATCCTGCATAGCATAGAGATATATATTATTTTCCTAACTAATCTCTAAATAATGAACAAGAGGGTGGGTTGGGGGGTGGGGGATTGCCCTAATGGCATCTGTCTATCGGAACGGGCATCGGATGTAAACTTGAGGCTGAATGACAGCGAACATGCCGAGCATTTTCCACATACACATGTTTCCATTCTATTTTCATTTGTCCAAGAAGAGGGAGAAGGGACAGAGAGAGAGAGAGAGAGGAGTACAAAGAAGAATACTACGACTAAGACGAAGCGACCTCAGATAAATATTCTCTATATCGCGCCAATTTAACATAATGATTTATTAGCTTATTTATTTCACAAATATTTTCTTTCACAATCCAAGATCTGTTCATGCTTATCCACAGTGTGTGCCCAACCCAACCCACGCGACCAGACCGAGGGAACTGAAATGTCTCCGAACTGTGAAGCACATTGGACCGATTACCCGCTATATTGATGAAGAAGAGACCCAAAAACGATTGCAAAGTGCAGTCGCAAGATGCGGAAATTCAAATGTGTGGGAGGTGATGAGAATCGAGAAGAATGAGAGAGGAAACGAGATGGAGAAGAAGAGAGACCCGGGGACCCGTGGATCGTTTAACAGTCGCCGAGAGTTATGTTAATTGTCCAGACGTCAATTTGAATCACGACTTACACTTGTCCCGCGACGATGGCACCTCTCCTGGCCGGGATTATTTACGGGTCGGTCGGGTGAAAATCGCAATTATCATTTTTTATTATGATTTAATGGCATAACGAGTGGCAGAGCCAAAAAAGCTTTTTAAATTTAGCACAAGCGAGCTCACATATCTCTCACACATCTCTGCTATATATTGTCGTTTGTTTGTATATATATACCCTATATATATATATATTTAATTTTTATTAATTTCCACGCATCATCGGCAAATATTTCACAATGATGGAAGCGTTCTTTTCACTCTCGGTAATTGTTGTCGCCAGGAACAACAAGTTAATTAATTTGCCTAAATGATTCCTCTTAATGGGTACAACATGTTTAACGGCCTCTTCGACGCTATTGTCAAGCGCACGACTGGGACTGAGAGATAGGGGGAATATATGCTATGGTATACCACGTGACTAATAGGTCTATATAAATAAATAAATAACCCTATTCAATGAGTTGCAGAGAGATACTGAGGCAGGGAGAAATTTAAAAGAGACCTATCATAGATTGAAATCTTTAAGAAATTCCCAACAAATCTACAAGATATAGAAGAAATTCCCAAAAAATCTATTAGGTGTAGGTCAAGATCCGGATCAAATGAGATTAAGCACTTGCAGAGGGTATCTCAAGGATTGCAGGGCACAGAAGGCAACATCTCTGACCTTATGAAATCTATAAAATAAGTAATATGAACTGATAACCTTTTAACCTCACTTTATTTGTTTATAATATCATATCAGAATGTGAAAATGCCTGATCTAAAACATAATTCATCTAGTATCAATGAGCTTTATATACCGCTAGATTTCATCAACCATAGACAGTCATCCGAGCTGCCTTCTAAGAACTTTAGAATGAAAGTAATTCTATACGCGATATTTATTTCGATTCTCTCTGTACTCCAGGGAAATTGTTCAGTAAGTTAAAGATTTTCCGTAATAATTATAGGATATAATAAATGTAAAATTTGATATACCTTAGAGTTGCCCTGAGAACCGACTACTCGATACACAATGCAGAGACTACTGCTATGATGTAGCAAAACCTATGCTAGATCATGCGAGGGTATTGAATAAGAAATCCGAAGATAGGCGAGCGAATACCCTAAAGCGAGTAGAAAAAGAAATTGATGAAGAGTTGCGGGTTTGGCAAAATGAGATGGAAAACGCTTTGAAAAAGCAGGTTGACGTTAATAATGCATTCAATGCGATTATTTTTGCTAGACTCGACAGAATCGAAGAGGCTCTGGAAGATATTGAGACTAGGAGAAATACTTATGACAAGTTCGAAAACCTCGAGAAAGTCATCGATCAAAAGCTTTCGGCTCAGAGTAGTTCCATTCAATCGGCTCTATACAGTAGACCAGACCATACATACACATTGCAAAATATTAACAATATTTTGGCAAATATTATTCCATATCAGCAAAGACTGAATCAAAAGGTAAATTCTGTTATGAGTAAAGAGGATTATCTAATGCGATCTATATCGAATGTGGATTATATAAACAATTTGTTGTCAAATATAAATTCAATTCAGGGTAAACTGGATAGAAAGATATCAAATGTGTTGGATAAGCAGAATGATCTATTAAGTCATAAATAAACCTATTCAATGGATTGTATTTCAGAATAAAATAAACTTTTCTATATAGAAATGTTTTTAATGTAGGTCAAGGTTGGGTTCCAAAAAGATTAAACAGAATATATGTATTGTATATAGTGCATCGACCTATTTCAACATTGAATGCCTCGAACCTGAACCTGATAAACAGCATAGTACATATAGTATCAATTGGCTTTATAAGTCGCTTCGATTCTGAAACCTCAGACAGTCATCAGACAGAATGAAAGAAATTCTATTTGCTACTTTGATAACGTTGCTCTCCGTTCTCGAGGGGAATTGTTCAGTAAGTCACCGAATAATTATAGCATATAATACCTTATATTATAATATGATATACCATAGAGTTGCCTTGAGAACCGCCGACGACTCGATTGGCAATGCAGAGGGTATTGCTATGACGTAGTGAAGTCGTTGCTTGATCATGCAAGAGTATTGCATAAACAAAGTGTGGGTAGGCCAGCAAATACCCTGGAAAAACTCGAAGATCGCCTAGAAAAACAAATGAACGAAGAGTTAATGGACTTACAGATTCTAATGAGAAACGTATTGCAAAAGCAGGTCGAGATGAGTAATACGTTCTATGCAAATATTTTAGCTAGACTCGATACCGTCGAAGAGCTGATGGGAAGGATCGAGATGGGGAATAATCCTCTTGAGAAGCTCGATAATCTCGAGAAAGTGTTTGAACAAAAGCTGCTCGCTCATGGTAGATCTATTGAAGCGATTGCACAGAGTAGGCCAGACTATAGATCGCAACTAGACACTATAAACAGTTATCTGATCCAAATTAATTCAATTCAGAATATAATTGATCAGAATTTGAATAGCGTGTTAGGTAAGCAGGATCAATCTCAATCTCAATCGAACTCAAAACTACAATATATAGGGACTATGCTGGGAAATATTGATAGTCATCAGAGTAGTCTGGATGGGCAGATCGATAATGTCTTGCAGCGGCAGGAAGATCTAGCCAAACCCAAAGAGTATAGATATCCGTATGAAAAAATCGGATCAAAATATTATATTCTCGAGCACTACGGATATACTAATTGGTATGATGCATTTGCAAAATGTCGATCAAAAGGAGGAAATCTAGTTACTTTCGATTCTGCACACGAATTATATCTAGTCCGACAGAGATTACAGCTTCGCGATTACTGGATTGGCCTCATTGATATATCGAATGCAGGCACATATGTCTCAATAAGGAATGGACATTTGCCAGATTATGGCGATTGGGCTTCTGGGGAGCCAAACAATGGGGTCGGTAGTGAGCACCCGGAGCATTGCGGTGAACTATGGTTCACAGGCAATAGACACTATATGAATGATGCTGGCTGTAATGATAAAAAAGGGTATATCTGTGAGGCAGGCAACTGATAAATAAAATAAAAATATAATAAAATTCAGAATATACTTAACTCTATTTGCATTTCTCATTAATTTGATATTATAGATGATAGGGTATTCCTGAGTCGGCTTAAAGTTAGAGAGCTCTGTATGCGACAATAAAATGTGTCTCTAATTAGAAATAAATCGAAAATGTTTTTCGCCCCCTCCCCCCCTGCAATATCCCCCACATTTTCCATCTTTCATTTTCATTTCGATTTCAACAAAATTTTGAAAATTTCAACTGTCAAATTTTTGCAGGGAACGTAACTCACAATTGGAACGAACCAACGCGTCGAGCCGTAGTCCACATGTGGCATGGATGGACTACATATTTTTCCACCCGGCTTGGGGAAGGGAAATGGCTGGAAGGATGGGAGGGAGGGGGTGGGACATTTTAGATTGTCATTTTGCCGCAGAGCACATCGTGCTGACAATTTTTTGACGCAGCTGAAAAATCTGCAAAATTTTCGTCTCGTTTTTCGTTTTTGTTTTCCACATTTCGTTGCTGTTGTTGTTGTTTTCGGTCTTCTCAATTTAACTGTTGTTTTCGAGGCTGTCTGTGTGTGTGTGTGTGGGCGTGGCACTTGTACATAATTATGCCTGGCACTTCATTCAGCCTGTCCAGGGCTACTTACCCAGCGAGGGGAGGGGGGCGGGGAAGGGGGATGAAGTTGAAGCTGCCGCAAACAAAAGGAACATCTCTATATGGTTTGGGTTGATTTTCTTTGTCTCGACAGGCGGGTAGAGTGGGGGAGGGCGAGAGAGGTAGAAAGAGAGAAAGAGAGAGTGGTAGCTGAAAATTTGACATTTCATCTGCATTCAAAAAGTACTCCATGTTATGCCCCCTTTATAGAGTCTTTCTCGCATATATATTATTATGCAAAATTCGAGGGATAAAGAGGTTAGTGGGGAAATCGAAATAAATTGGTTTCTCTATAGGGCTCTTTTCGATATTAAAGTACCCAAATTAGTTTGGTCAGTAATATGTTTAAACAGCACGAAAAACATAGTTTATTATATATTATATTATTATATATATATTATATCATTCGCGGTCAAAAAAGTAAAAATAATTAAAAATCCACAAGGTATATTGTATATAAATAAAAATCCTTAATACTCCCAAGAAATATCACTGAATTTTAGACAGACTTATAAAACTTTTCCAACTCTTTCTCTCTCTCTCTATAAGGTATCCCCTCTTGTGCAACTTCTTAGAGTTCCCTAAGTTATCCGCCTTATAGGCAGCTCCTCGCAATAAACACATATCATCGTGTCATATAAACGATACGTATTTCATGCGTGGTCCAACTTATGCACTCCCTCATATATAGTATACTCCTCCGATATATGTATGAATGAGCGGGCATAAAGTCCGGTCATATACATAAATATTTATGTATTTCCGATACGGGAATTTGTCGAACAAATCGTCGCAAATCGACGCAAAGTGCTCTAATTTACGTCAATTTCGGAACCAGAGCGAGAGAGGGAGAGAGAGAGAGAGAGACGATGTGGCACAATTAGGAGAAAGAAATATGAGAAACTGTGCGAAGGAAAATTGCTCGACAAACCCAACGGGCGAGGCAACCATACTATATACATACCTCCCCCTATATACCTCCCCCCTTTCTGTTTCTCGCCCCTAGCCGAACCTCGATGTCTGCAGGAGGAGAAATAAAATTAATTTATGAAAACTATTTACCCAGACGGTTGGGACAGCGATAAGGATAAACCACCCCACCCCTCTCTCTCTTTCTCTCTCTCTATCCCCCTTCCTCTTGGCGAAAGCATTGTCCTGCGTCGATGGATAGACACGCGCTCGTCATAATTCTGTATAATCTATGTACGATTTGAGTAAAAACAAAGGAAAGCCAGACATAAATTTCGCATTTTATGTGCGCTTTTCCCTGCTTCAGTTTTCGGTTTTTCCTTTTTCGTTTTTCCTTTTCTTTTCCATGGGTTCCTTGGAGACATTTTGTGCGCTATCATTAGGGAGAATAAAATATGCTTCAGCTTCGTTCTGGCTCTCGGCCATGTCCTGCGGAATGTCAAACAAACGAGGCAAACCATCAACTTTATGGCCAAAATAGCACAAATTACACAGAAAGGCCAAAAATGAAAGCACAAAAGAAAATTGACTGCAGCCAATACAAGCAGAGAAAGAGAGAGAGAAGGAGAGAGAGAGGGAGAAACGCTTCGTCAATATGCCAAGCATTACATAAATAAACCAGAAAGTTTCGTAGAACCCGGCTAAGTAATCCGAGCTAAGCTCGCTGAAATCGGAACTAAAGCTGCAAAGTGTGGAGACATTTTGGGGCTGGCTAAGAAATTTGATGAGTTGTACAACTGATTTTAAAATATACCATAATAGAGCACTACAAGAGGAACCTCCAAGACAAATTTCAGCAGCATGAGCATGCAGCGTGTCAAGATCTAGGCATAAATGTAGTTTTCTAGCTTTAAGCAATGAAATAATTGCAGCTTGAAATGCCAACATAAAGAGTAATATTATAAGCAAATGCAGTCCAAATTTCAGCAGTCTTGCTATTGGATTTACAGAGATATGCAGATAAATGTAATTTCCAAGCTTTAAATTTTAAAAAATTAAACTGTAAATGAAATTCTATGGTCGAAAGCAGTATGGAGTGTAACTGTAGTGCAAAGATCAATGTCATAAATGGCTGACTAACAGAGGGCTGTGGATAAACGTAGTTTGTAATTCAGAAATATATTAATTTTAAATGATATATATAAGCTTTTGGGTTTATGGTATATGCAGAAAAATAAAGTTGCCTCCCAAATATTAATTTAAAGTAGAAAAGAACAAAGTTTGCTTAATTTTAGTTTGAGAAATAGTTATATTTCCGAGATATATATGGTTTATATGGTATATGTTTATGTGTGCCTGTGTGTGTTAACTGACAGTTGCCACTGTGGTTTGACAGTTACATAATGCGAGAAGTTGCAGGCCAAAACTTCAGCTTGGACTTGTATTAGTTGCCGGGTTCAGCCCTTTTTTTTTTTTGGGGGGGGGGGGTAGCCCCACCTCCCCTCCCCCTTCGAGAGACATTCCAGCACGCGCAGGACCAACCCACTGGAATATCATTTGCCGCTCTTCTCCTCTCGCCTCTCACTCTTCCACACGCTCGTCAAGTGTTGCCAGCGTTGTTTGTTTTGATGGAAACCAACCGAACCGAAGCTCGTCCAAGTTGAGCTCACCCTCCAGCTCCTGCTCCAGCTCCAGCTTCGACTGCCTCCTCAGCTTGTGCGGCAAACACCCACAAAATGTCGCTGTGTGTGTGCGTGTGTGTGTGTGTTGTCCTGCTGCTGCTGTCCACTTGTCCATTATCCTTGTGGCGCATGCTTGTCTTTCATCATTTCGTTTTTTTTTTTCTCGTTCTGTCTCCCTTCCCTCCCCCTTGTATTTGGTGTGTGTTATTTTTCCTGCTGCTTCTTCTCCTTCTTCTAGTGAATTTATGTTTTTTATGCTCTGCTTTTCATCTATCTGTGTGTGTGTGTGTGCGAGTTTTCCCCCCATATTTCTGCTGACCACACTCGTCCTTGTTGTTATCCAGTGCATCAGGGACGTTTCTAGTATCTCTCTGTCCCACTGTCCCTCTACCCATCTATCCCCCTGTCTCTCTCTCTCTCTCTCTCTCTCTCTGTCTGTCTGTCTGTCTCTCTGTCCCTCTGTCTGCTTGTCTGTCCATCGTGTTGCGGACATTTTTCTTATTTGCAATAAATTTGGTTATGAATGTTGCTTTTGCTCTGCTTCTTCTCTCTCCTCCTTCTCCTCTTTTGCTTCGTCTTCTTGCTGTTTTCCCAGAGAATCGTACATAATTTTCACAATTTTGATGTTAACTGGAAAATTTACGATACGATTCTTTGCGAAATGATGCTTTGGTCGGGCAAGTGAAGCGGACTCGCATCGAGTGGTCCAGCTGCAAGTTTCCCTTAGTCACCCCCAACCTGCAGGCTACTCTAGAAATATCCCTCTCTCGCTCTCTCTTTTTCTGTATCTGTCTCTATCTGTTTTCTAATCCCATCAGCATATATATCTATATTATCTCAGGCATGCTAGTTATCTAAGTCTTCTCTAGAATCTCTAGCATGTCTCTCATCTCTAGATTTTCTCTCTTATTTCTAGATTTTCTCTCATCTCTAGCAACTTTAGCATTTCCAGCATCTCTAGCATCTTGTACATCTCTAACATCTCTATTATCTCTTCTAACTCTATAATCTAAAGCTTTTCTTTCATCTTCAGAATCTCTATCATCTCCTCCGGCTTTCTAATCTCTTTTATCTCTAGCATCTCTACCATCTCTATCTTCTCTCTCACCTCTAGCATCTCCAGCATGTCTGGCATCTCTCTCAAACTTCGTATCTAAGTATATCAACTCTAGCATCTCTAGATTCTTTATCATCTCTAGATTCTCCATCATCTCTACTATACTTATCACCTCTAATATCTCTATCTTCTCTCCCATATCTAGCATCTCTAGAATCTCAATAATCTCTAGCATCTCTCTCTTATCTCTCTGATCTTAAGCGTTTCTCTCATCCCTAGCAGCTTGATCAACTCTCACATCGGAGTCATCTCTACCATCTCTAATACCTCTACTACCCCTAGCATCTCTAGCATTTTAACGATCCCTCGCATCTCTAGAATCTCTTCCATCTCTATCATCTCTAAAATTCCTCCTATCTCTATCAACTATTATCTCTCCTCTATCATTCATCACCCTATCATCTGTCTATAACTCTACCTCCATCTCTATTTCCATCTCTCCTTTTTCCTCCCCTCCCCCTCTCCCTACTCCCCTCTCCACTTGTCAGCTGATTTGTCAGTTTAGACTGCCTTATCCACATGGATAATACCCCCCTGGCCCCTGCCCAATCTTGGGCAATTACTGGGACTAAATGATCGCTTGGTTCAGCTTCAACTAGTTCCGCATTTGGCAACTGTTGCCGTCAGTTCGCATTTGGAGGCGCTGTCAGCCAGAGATCTGGCAAGGCATATACCATATAGTTCATATATGTCTGTCTGGGGTCTGTCGGGGGTCTGTCCCGCTCGTCTGCGGCACCTTGAGGCGCGCATGTTCGAAAATATTCTCGCATATAGAACAATTAATCTCTAATTATGGCTGAACATGTGTCAGGCGAATTATGAAAACGAAACGAAACCGAAACGAAACCGAAATGAGATGCGAATCAAGTGGGGCGGGCAGCGATCATGCAACATGCCCCATCCCTACCTCCCTCCCTCCCTGCCTGCCTGCCTTTGGTCCCCATCGTGCCACAGTTGCTGATCGGATTATGACAGGCAACGACAGCGCGCCTCCTCATCTGCGCATTTGCAGACAATGTTGACGGAGCCAACAGATGCAACAACGACTACGAGGCGACAGTTTCCCCCCTCTCTCTCTACCTCTCTCTCTCTCTTCCTCTCTGTCACTTGTCTTGGATTAAATGAAAACTCATTAGATCATTTCCACGCGCTCGCTCTGTGAGGCGCACTACCGTGAGGGGGATGAGGCGGAGGATGCGAACACCAAGAAGGAAACCACACTGCATGAATCCCGAATCCCGATGTAAGCTTCTGAACCAGTTCAAGGCAAACAACTGAGAGAGAGAGAGAGAGAGAGGGAGAGTGAAAGATCACAGTCATCTTGTGATTGCAAACAATGTTGCCGCATTACGATATCCGCCTTATCGCAGATTGAGACGATGATCCGTGGAACTGGGACGTGGGAATGGGATTGGCCATGGCACAAGCATATAGAGAAGCATCAACTAGGAGCTAATCTCTTAGAAGTAAAGATATGTGCGTATACATCCCTATTAATCGAATAATCGCCAACTATCCATAGTATTTGCTGAGTAGATACTTATATAAATACAATAATCGCTTACTATCGATAACTTTCAATAAATATGTGTCCATATATGACAATGCAAGCTCTGTACTAAAATACACGTTACCCCACACTGATTTACCGATTAATCGCGTACTA
Source organism: Zaprionus kolodkinae (assembly GCA_018901885.1). Taxonomy (NCBI): domain Eukaryota; kingdom Metazoa; phylum Arthropoda; class Insecta; order Diptera; family Drosophilidae; genus Zaprionus; species Zaprionus kolodkinae. The sequence goes on along the minus strand of JAEIFM010000247.1, from coordinate 1,818,757 downwards.
TCGATAGTATTTGATGAGTAAATACGCAAGTTTACAGAATAATTGCTTACTATCGATAACTTTTAATAAATATATGTTATCAATAATGTTGATACATGATAAAGCGAACTCTGTAGGAACCTACACGTATCCCCACACAGTTTTATCGATTAATCGCTTACTATCGATAACTTGGCATTACTGCAAAGTCGTAATTAGACTGCTTCTTGAATATATATATTAGTCGTAGTTCCTTTCCCCGCAAGAATCCTCTCTCCTCCCTCCCGATGCACTTGCTCCCTTGTTCTATCGAAAAACACTTAATCGATTGCACAGGCGTCTGTCCTGGTACTCAGAACTGGGAACTCGGAACTCGGGATGAATAAATCCTGCGGTGCGTCAAATAAACATGCAAATGACTCAATGCAGCAGGAGCAGAGCAGAGCCCAAAAAAGACAGCCCGGAACTGCTCCTCGATGGCTGCCAACACGTAGGCAAACACACACAGAGAAAGAGAGAGAGAGAGAGAGAGAGAGAGACTGCAGAGGCAGAGCTGCTCTGGCTGTGCCAGTGGGCAGTGATCAGAGCGGACAAGTGGAGTCCATTAAAACACTAACGTCACGTCAGGCGAGGCACGGCCAGGCGAGGCGAGGCACGGCCAGGCGAGACGAGGCGAGGCGAGGCGAGGCGAATGATGGATGTGCCTAAGGCCAAGTGGAAATGCAGGCGCAAAAACGTTGCTCAAAAAGAAGCAGGAGGCGGGCGGGAGCAGGAGGACGTGGACGAGGACGTGAACGTGTCTGACTGACGGATGGTTCAAGTCGAGCTGGAGCAGCAGTGGAAGGCGGAGGAGGAGACGGAGACGCAGACGGAGCTGGATAACTGAGTTGTTGTTTGGCTGCTGCTGCTGCTGCTGCAACGCGGCGTATACGCAACGTGCCTGTGGATGAAACTGAATACCAATCAGAGAAACAATTGCAATGCAGCACCCACTGCCCGCTCCCCCTCCTCCTCCGCCGCCTGCTCCTCCGGATGTGATGGCAATTTAAGGACGAACGGACGAGCCGCTCACATGGCTGAAAGCATCAACCGGGTCGGGGGCAGACGCCTTCGCCAAGCGACACTGGCCAATTGTGCGCATCAGTTGCAAGTGCAGAGTGGGCGGGGGTGGTCACACTGGTCACACTGCCAGGAGGAAGTGCGTCCTGTGCGTCCGCTGCGCACTCATGAAGTCATTCACTCAATTTATCGTTTGATGAATGTCCTGGCAGATAGCCGTGCCCGCCATGTGTGGATGTCCATGAAGGACACACACACACACACACACACACACACACACTGTCACTGGGCACACACACACTCGCACACTCGCACACACACACGCACAACACATTTAATGGCCATTTGAGCAGTTGATAAACGTTTCGCTCGTTTGCGTTGATGAAATGTTGTCGTCGTTGTATCTACTACCCCGCCCCGCCCTGCCCCACCCCCTCCCCCCTCTCTCCTGCCTCCTGTCTGTCCTTGTTGCATTGTTTATTTATGCCTGTTGGCATATGGAGCACATGCCCCTTCAGAGAGGCAGAGGCAGCATCCTCTCTGTCTATGTAGTTTTTGGCGCTTATTTCTAATTGTTTTTGTTTAGCTTTTTCTCCCCCTCTCTCTCACGCGACGCTTTTTGATTTACGATCTCCAAAGCGGTTTTTCCTCTTCTTCTCCTTTTTTTTGGCAGTTTCCCCCACTTTCCCCTCTCCATTTTTGACTGCAATTGCGCTGCTGACAATGACACTATTATGATGTCAGACACTGACAGGCGACACACTCGTTCACAACAACCGAGTTCCTATATGCATCTGGCAACCCTAACCAACCCACTATACCCAACTCTGCTCAACTCTTCAGTTGATTGATGACATAACCTCACATAGTGCATAGTGGAATAGTTACGCAATGAATGTGAAAATTGCAAAATGGAAATTTGTCAAGACATTTTTTCGATTATGCGATTCAGTTTCGATAAATTACAGAAAATAAGGGAAACCCTAAAAATAACTAGAAACCTAATTATGTTATATATCCAGAAGTTTCGGTTTTCAAACATTTGATATATAAGAGTACTCAAATTAATAAAATATTTGCAAATAATATAAAAAAAATGTCTAACTTTTTCTTAATAAGTAAATATAATAAAAAAGAAGTAATTTTTAAAAATTAAAAAAAGCTAAGAAGAAAATATATATATTTTTTTTTTATTTAAGAGTATTAAAATTTAAGAAAAAAACAAATATTTTATAAAATATAATATTTATTTATTATATATATTTATATATATTTTTTCTTACCTTAAAAGTATGGATATGTAAATTTAACTTTTTCAGTTAGATTGTGCTTTTAAAATTATAATCTTATAGAATAATAATAATTATTATTATTATTTATTAGGCGTTTACCAACACTATTTCATAGTCTTCAATGACTTGCGACTCTTGTAATTATCCTTCAAAAATGTACTACACCCTTTTTTCCAGTCTCACAGTGAATATATATAAACTGGAGTTAGCTATCCCATCCGCCTCTAAGTGCCAATTAATCAAAATCGCGAATTTTGAATTTCCCGCCAAATGGCGAAAAACCCATTAAAAAAAAATCTACAATAAATCAAAATATTACAACGAAACGCAAAAGGAAAACAATAGAAGCGAAAAACGAGCATAAAAATTAACAAAAACGTGATAACAAATTACAATACAAATGTGAATTCCGTGGCAAATGAATAAAAACGAATGCAAATGAATATACAAGCGAATACTAGAGGCGAATAAAATGGAATATCTGCGTTTTTGGGTTTTTAAGTTCATAATAAAAACGCATTTGCAGCACGAAAATCGAAAAAACTAAACAACGAAGCCCCAAGGGGCAACGATGCAAGGGGTGTAGCTGTGGAAAGGGCGAAAAAAAAAATAAAAATAAAAAAAACAACAACGAAACCAATTCAACACTAATAATTCGCTTTTATTGAGTGTTTCTGGTGCAATAAAAAATATTTCTGTTTCTGTTTCTGGCCGTAAAATGCATTTTTTGTAAATACCCTGTATATGAGGAAGAGTTGGGTATATTGCTGTTGCAGTTGAATATGAAGTAACTTTTTCTTATTGAATAAAATAAAGAACAGAATGGAAAAAGTCGACAAACTTCGTACAGAGTATCTGCTAGTCGAGCAAGCTTTCTGATCACATTTTTTACCAAAGCCCTACGAATTTGTAGTTGGAGCGAACGGATTGTGCATTTAAGTAAAGGGGGAATCAATGGGGATGCGGTTTGACTGGCTAGGGAGAGATACTGGGAAGGTGTACGCCGAGGCAGGGGGGTGGGAGGGGTCCCGCCCGAAGAGGTCTATTAAAGCAACTTAACGAGCCGACAAATTACTACACGTCATAAAAGCAAAATCACAGATAAAACCAAAAATGAAAAAAAAAGGCTAAAAATAAAAGCGAATCTCGAAGTGAATAGTGAAGGCAAGCCCAGGCATACGAGTGACTAGAATGAATGGGTGAGTGAGTGCACTCATGATGATTTAGGGGCACAGCTGTACTAGCAGGCAGGCAGGCGGCTTTACCTGGTATTTCCGAATGCCAATTTATGCGGATCATTCTCGAAAACAAAAGCAAAAGATTCAGATATAAAAAAGAGGAATATTTTCAGAATACATATTGATAGAAAATATGGTTTTCTGGCAGTGACAGTGTTGCCAGATCGGGGAAACAAATCGTTTTACGGTCTATCGCACTTTGAGCGAGTGTTTAATCAAGAAACTCACTATTATCTATTGATTAACATATATTCCCTATATAAAACCTATATTGATCTACACGACAAACAATATACATATATGTATGATATAGAACTGTATCTGATTTCCGGTAATTTTGATTGATCTCAGAATATCAAAACGATTACGATTTCCTTGGCTTCTTTGGTGTTTCATATTTTTGCACTTTCATTGGGGGGAGTCGAGCTCGTAGAGAGATCAGGCTGCTATTGGCCATGTTGACGGATCGCAACGAGGTACGGGTTGGGGTGTACTCGGATCGCACCGAGTAACGTTTACGGGCCTCCTCCAGCTTGAGCCGTACCGAGGGTCGTTTGTAACGCCGAACCGGTTCGTCCTGTACGAAGGTTCCATCCATATCGGCCAATCTCATCGCATGCGGATGTCGACGTATCCAGGTCTCTTTATTTTCCGGATCGAAAGGTTTATGTAACAGAATCGGTATTTGTTCGCCGTAATAATAATGCGGTTCATTCGATTTCTTATGCCGCTTATGCTTCGTCAGATGGGATTGCGAGTTCTCCTCCGTTTGGGCCATTTGCATTGGAATCGACTGCAGCTCCTTGATGGCCGCGGCTTGCGATGTATCGGCGGATTTCGTGTCCATCATTTCCTGCATTCGCTGCATGAACTGATCGTACTCCTCATTTGGTTCCTCTTCTCTGCGATGTCTGTGACCGACCGAATGCGAACGATTTTGATGATGATGGGTGGAATGATCGTGAGGCTTATGATGGTGGTAAATGTAATGATATCGACTACTTGCGTCGGTAGCATCTACCAGATGACTTTTACGATGGGCCTGAGTTCGACTAGATGCACCGGAAGGATCTACCCCATGACTTTTACGATGAATATAAGCTCGACTAGGTGCACTCATAAAATCAACCCCATGACCCTTACGATGGGTATGTGCTCGACTAGATGCACCTGAAGGATCTGTCCCATGACTCTTACGATGGGATAGATCTCGACTAGATGCACCTGGAGCAGCTACCCCATGACTCCTATGATGGGTTAGATCTCGACTAGATACACCGGATAGATCGGTCCGATGATGCTTATGATGGGTATGATCTCGACTAGGTACACCGGATAGATCGGTCCCATGATGCTTATGATGGGTATGATGATCTCGACTATGTACACCGGATAGATCGGTTCGATGATGATGCTTATGATGACTATGATCATCCCGACTGGATGAGCTGTATAAACCATGGCGACTATCTGCACCATGCGGACGAAAATTGCTTTCAATTGTTCTATGCGGATTAGCAATATCGTGTAAGTTCCTGCTCTTTGCCTTATCGTCCTCGTGACTCATCAAGTTATTCAAACTGCGAACTCCTGATAAATCTTCAAAGCTGTTCCTGAAGCGACGACGTATTCCATTCTCGCGGGCTACCGAGTCGGGCCCAATGCAAGAGAGCACCTTTCTCTTTTTGATATTACCATGGAGGAATGAGGTACCCTTGTCCTTGTCCTGGGGTTGCTTGCGCTTCTCGTCCAGCTCACGCAACAACTCGAAGAGTTTCATCAGCGCACTGGGTTGCATGGGAAAGATTAAGTTCATCTTTGAATCGAAGATCATGGTGTAATAATCGCAACTATCGCATGTGACGAAGGGAACCTTGCAGCCCTTCCAGTAGGACTTTTTGGGCGCCATCAGCTGCTGGAACTTTTCGAGCGTCATCCCATAGAGCGTATCACTCACCCATTCCGGGTCCAGAGAGAGCTGTTCTGCCAGGGCTATGATCACCGAGTTGTTCGTCTCCTGCCATCTCTCACGATCCGAGGGTTTCGTTAGACGCTGCAACCCTTGGCTTGCCCGGCATCGTTCCTGCATGACGCACTTGGCGTTGGATCCCTCAGGGTAGCCGCATCTCGAGATGCCGCAACAATCGCTTGACAAGATTGCTTTTGCGGTCCTCGTGAGGCTTCTACCCTGATGGACCTCGGCCGTTGGTTTGGTCAACGATTTCGAGGAACTCATTTTGTTATTCTGTTGTGACTATGTAACATAACTACGAAAATGTTTTGTTTTATTTTAGTTTTATTTATTTTCGGAATAAATAAAAAAAGGTTCCTGACATCATACATAATAATAATATTATTTAATTTGCGCTTTTTGAGGTTATGTTACTCTCTGCGTCTGCAAATATCCCAATAATTACCCTTTGGTAATTGATTTTATTCGATTTAAAATATCCCAAAATTACAAATTTCCCTTAATGTCGCTGGAATGAGCAATGTTGCCAACTAACTTATTTTTCCAAGTTGGCAACACTGTTAATGAGGCAAATGATACTGTCCTATCGATAATCGATAATTATCGACGTAAATTGACAATTGGACGAATAAAAGTACAAAGGCAACGGCAAAAATAAATGTGAAGTGAGAATTGCGAGGAATAAAACACGTCAAAAAATGACTTTGTCGCTTCACTGTGTGTGTGTGTGTGTGTGTGTGTGTGGTCGAGGGGTGGGGTATTTGTGTGTGTGTGTGGCTACAACAAAAACAATTAACGCGCACACACACACACACAACAAGACAAAGCAGTGTGGCCAAACAACAAAACGAGCAGCAGCAGCGGCAGCGTCGGCAGTGACAAAAAAAGTAACAAGCGGCGCGAGTAGCACAGCTCATTGGTTGCGCACAAGCGAGACGGCACGAGGCGCTGCTCAGGCAAGTGTGAGCGGCAACGCAAAGCAAACGAAAATAAAAAGACAAAGTCGGCAACGAGAGAGAACCCAACTGAGAGCGCGAGAGCGAGCGACGTCAGCAGAGTCAGAGAGAGAGCGAGCGCAGTGTTTGTTAAGCGCAGGGGTAGCGCTGCGTGCTGGGGAAATGCGGAACATGCTGGCAATGAAACAGCACGCAGCGTCTGCAAAAGGGGAAATCAAAGCAGAGCCAGAGAGCAGTCAACAGCGAGAGAGCCAGCGAGAGAGAGAGTACAAGAGAGAGCTGTGAGGCTGCACGCGGAGAGAGCGCGAGCGTTGTTATTGTTGTCGTGCTCCAAACAAACTCACGCACACACACACACAGACGGAGAGCGCGCCTGCATGTGCAAACTTTGCCGGCAAACGTTGGCAGCGACGCCGGCTGCAGCAGCGCCGGCGACCTCCAACCTGACATGGTGTGAGGGTCTAGGGATAAGCAGGGCAGGGCAGGTAGGTAGGTTTGTTTTTTGTTGCAGTACGAGGTATTTTTCTGGCTAATAAGTTTATACCGTTATGTAACTGTTAATTGGCTGCAGGCACAGTGGGTACGGTATGAGATTCCTATTAGAATTTGAGGTTATACGCGGTATAAAGAACTTTATACTACAATACTTTACTTTTAAATTCTTGAGCACTTTTCATAGGGTTTTTTTTTGGTATACTACGATGATTGTTTTATTTTTTTCTATGCAATCTCAAGCAGTTTCGCTTTATACGCGAACTCAGCTATGCCAGAAACTTCTTCAAAGAAAAATCTCTGGAAATCACGTGTAAATGGGAATATTACAAAGCTATTTCCAATAGTTCGAATTGTTGGGCATCACGTATAGCTCATATTATTTTATCAGCTGACAAATCGCTGAGAACTTTGATCTGAAAATTGAATTATGATTCGCGGATGATTAACACCTTCTAACCGCCCCACCCTGCTACTAACCCACTACAGCTGTTTCATTCTATTGTGTTCTCTCTCTCTCTCTCTCTTCAATTCATCAGTTCACACCTGATTTCAATAGAGTTGTGAGTTCAAAGGGCACCGCCAACGCACAATGCAAACAAATAAACAGATTACGATACTTTCTCTCTCTCTCTCTGTCTCTCTCTCACTGTTAAGATTATAATTAGCGGCATCAACAGGTTCATCACCGACAACATCAACATGAATATTGACTCCATATCTTTTGAAGTCGGTCCACGGAAGCGATCCGCCTTTAATCTCAGCAAACCCCACAATGGTTCCCATTGAAAGACACTTCCGTGTCGGCGCTTTTGAGACTGTGTGGGTGGGCAGGCAACCTCCCCACTTACCCAATAAGTTCTGGCGCCCAATGTTGCCCCCGTACATTATAATGCTAATTTTTAATATTTTATTGACTTGCCGAAGGAACTTTGCTTTGAACTCGCCTTCGCCCCCCTCCCACTCTATATAATCTTGCTCTATGAGGAAATTTACGTACAGTGGGAAAAAACTGAAATAAGATAGATCGTAAATTGTCTGAGATAATGCGAGGTAGAGGGGGGGATCTGAAAGAACCTTTGATCTTGCCGAAATGCTTTTGTTCTTGATTTTGGTCGATTCTTCTCTATCTTCAATCATCTTTGAATATCGGAAACTGAATTTTCGAGAGTTCCGTTTTGGGGAATTCTACGAAATAACTGTCGAAAGTTAGAAAACAAATAAATGATTTTTCTAAATTTCCTTAATTTTCCCAAAATATAAAGCGTTCTTAAAATTATTCCATTCTATTATCTATTAAAATATTAAAAATTATACTATTATCTATTATTCTATTATACACAGATTAAACAAATCATCATGGATTCCATTAAGAAATCAAAACAGCTTCAGGGTATGCGTTCCTATTATGGGGACTATATAGAGGAGTCCTTTCATCTAGACACCCAAATTAATTCAAACCCATCTAGAATAAAATCTCCTAAGAACAAAAAGAAGAAGGAAGAAGATAAGACATCAACGAAGAATCCCTTCTGGCTATCGATCAGCGGATTTGCGGCAGAACACACCCATCTGGTCTATCGGTTCTTTCTCGATATCGGTCATATTGTCGATAAACGTAATACCGACTCGAATCCCATGTATCTCAAGTATCGCTCATTCGCGGACTATGAAGTTGCCCTCAGCTATGATAATCAAAAGATCGGCTATGGTGGCGATATACATGTTCGTATTAAACCAGAGAATCCGATGTTAGACCAAAATCCACATGAGAGGGTTCCATGCCTTTCAACACCCTGTCAGACCGAAAGATCTCAGTCACCGACCGTCGAGGCAATTAACCAGCTACCCAACTACTATCGAACTCCAATCTGTATTATCGAAATGGAGGTACCTCAAGCGAAAACTACACAACGCACCAGTACACAAGTTCCTGTCAATCCCATTATAGTACTTCCCACAAATTCCAAAAAGAAGCTTGGCTTTGTGCAATGGCTCAAGCAGAAGGTATCCTATGCATTTTACTTTTACTAATACAGTTGATTGATTGTACTCTTGAAATTGATAAACACCTAAGGAGCTGTACAAGAGAAGTACCTTCATGAATAAGTTGTTTTCTTGCATTACCATTAACTACCTATAGCAGTTATCTATGTTTCGAACGAGATGAAGCTTACAGCATCCAAAGTAGGCATTACAAGCTCTATAAAAATCGCATCAGATATGAACTGGTTTCGATAGTTATCAAGATATTTTAAATTGAAATTAAGTATATATACAGTGACTTTATATATACCAGGTATTTATGTTCCGATCCAGCTGAAGCTCACAGAATCTGAAGATGTCATAAAAAGCTTTATACAAATCGCATCACATATGACCTACTTTCGATAGTTATCGAGATATGTCAAAGAGAAAATAAGTATACTGCGACCTAACTATTACCTAATTATACCAGGTATATATGTTTGATGCAGCTGAAGCTAACAGTATCTGAAGTAGACATAACTCTACAAAAATCGCATCTGTTATGAGCTGATTTCGATAGTTATCGAAATATATCGCAAAGTAAATGTGTATAATAAACCCTTACATAATCAACTATGGGCACACTTATTACACGTTGAATTTAATAAAATATATCACATATTCCCTGTATATTCCAGATATGTATAGATAGATATCGCAGTTATGCTCGTAATTGTTATGTGTAGAGTTGCTGCCGATAAAATGGAAAATTTCTAGCGGCATTATGGAATTTTTAATTACAATAAATCAATTTAAATAAAATGTAATTTTTCAATTTTATCAAATTGTCATTATGCGTAATTAATTCCTATGCACAAATGCAATTCCGACCCCTTCACACGTTCCCCCCTCCCCCTCCCCCTCTCCTTCCACTTCCACTTCCCCACCCCCGCACGTGTTGTGTGTCGCACGCGATTGTCGATGCGATTATGGCATAGTCCAGGGGCGTAGGCGGGAAGGGGGGAGGGCGCAGGGATGCGCAAACTAATCGGACATTTGTTTTGTCAAAAATAATGCTGCTTAATTATTATATTTGTAATTTATTTGCGCCCGACGCTTATCAGATCCAAATGCTAAAAAGCGCGACTATGTGTGTGTGTGTGTGTGTGTGTGTGAGTGTGTGTGTGTGTGCAGCCTTAATGCCGCATTAATCCCGCACAACAACAGCAACTAGAATAATAATAATATAATAGCAACAAAGACTAAAACTGAACTGACAGTAACAAAACAACAAAAGCAATTCAAATGCAGCCCATAGAATGCATAATTAATTTTTATTTTGATGACAACGTCAACGCAACGCTGCAGCGCAGCTCGATCCCCATCCAATTGGACGCAATCAAACCGAACCTAACCTAACCTCACTCACACGGCGAAACTAACCTCACATCCTGCTCACACTTCCTGCTCACACAGTGTGTGCACACTGGCGACAGGTTGTGAATGTGCTGCAATTATTTGTGGATTGTCAACTCGAAACTGGGGGAAGCTTTAAGGGGGCGACAATAGAAAAGGGAATATATTTGTATATATATATATATATATATATATATATTTATTTTTTTATCTATTATAATAATTGCAGTAAGCAAATTGAAGCTTATTAGTATATTATATTTATATTATATTTATTTATATTTATCCGGTTATTTTTCTAACTTTTTTTTATTACATTATATTGAATTAAATATATATTTAAATTTATTTACATTTATACGGTTTTTTTCTAACATTTATATTATTTTTGGAATCTTGAACTCTTGTAAATTTAGCTTCTTTTTTGTCTAAAAGTTCCTTTCTCGCGTTGAGTACTTCCAATATCCCCAACAAAAAGGTGTCAATATACTCCAGACACATACCATAAATATACATACATATACAATACATATATATTCAGATGCAGATCTGGTACTGCTACTGCTGCTAGGCGGGTTAAACACAAATTAACCTCATTTGACAAAACAAAGCGAATAGCGTTAAAATGGATAATTTGTTAAATAAATTGTGCGATTTTTATTGTGAACGCGTATGAAATGGAATATTTGTTGTTGTCCCTGTTATTTGCATTGCAATAAATAACATGAATGTCCAGTTGCAGACATGACTGCTGTATACTCTATAAGAAAGTTTAATGGGTTTATGTTAAGAGTTGGATGAAAATTAATTAAAATATAAACAGGAATTTATATAAATATATAGAGATTTTATATACAGATTTTTTATTTCTTTTTTTCAAAAGAGTATACAACTTTCGCTTACTCGTAATACCTTTCTATATATTTTTCCCCCCGCTTAGTAATTATTTCTGGGTATGGGGCAATTTCGCGTTAACAGATACAAATCCGTTTTATTTGTTTTTTGCATTTAGTTTTTGTTTTGTTTTTGACCAAATTCTATTTGGAATTTTTTTTTCTTTGTTTTCTATTATATTTGGCCACATTGGCCTGTCACCAATTACTATCGAAGGTCCCACAACCCAATGCGATCGTAGCCCGGTCAATTCCGTACCGGATCCAGGCAAATCCTCGGAAATTATTGCGTTCATTAAATTTTAAACAAAGGTGATTAGATTTTATAATTCACACTAAAAATAGTCGAAGTACAGTTGTGCGTACGCATGTACAGTTGTGCTTATTATTTATTTAGAACAATTGCGAATTATACCTATTTGCTGGCATTGTTGTACTATACCATATTATGCCATACCATAGGTGTGGGTATGGTTGCCATACTATTTATTGCCAGTTAGCATTATTATGCATTATGTTTGTCATATCGGGATATGGGATCAACAATTGTTTCGTTCGGTTTTCTGTTGGTTTGTTCGCTAAAATTTAATTCATTTATTTTCTGTATTTTTCGTTCATTTTTCTAAAAAGTTCTCTCTTTGATTGTCGATTTTAATTAATTTCAGCTGGGCCAACGGGTACAGTTGCCACTGGCTATGAGGGATGCGAAGGTGTGCAGATGTCTTGAAATAATAATGCATCAAGGGGAAGGGATCTTTTATTATTTTTTAAAAATATTTAGAAAATTTTAAATTAATTTTTTCTATATTCCAAGGTTCTTCAAACCATGACTCAACTTTAGTAGGCAAAACTACTCTAATCTCAATGGAGAAGAAAGAAATTTGTGTTTTGTATTCAATTATTCAATACCAGCATAGTTTTAATTACTCTTTTCCCAAATTAGATAATACTGCCTGCGTGAGACTGCTGTAGAATAATGAGGTATTGCTCTAGTAACTTATCTAACTTGAAGTTCCTAATTTTTCTCACAAAATATCCTTGAGTTTTTAAGCAATCCCTGTGTACAAAATTTGTACTACAAATACGCTCATCTCCCAAAAAACCTCTCTCAATTCTCTCCGAAAACGATGTCATCCGAACTCTTCGAGCACTTCAATACGACCAACCAAACTTCACCGCATTTTGAGGCGCACAAGAACTATGCCAAGCCAGTGGTACCGGTAGGTATAGCGTGAGGGGGGTCTCTAGATATATCTGCTATGATTGTATAACTCTCGTAGGATCGCTGTGAGACGATCACCTTGTTGGATGAGGATGAACGCTGCGCTTACGCAATGAATTCCGCGCAGTGCTCGGCACATGTATATCTTATCAATTACAATCGATTCTTCTACTGTACATGCGATATAAATGATCTATTTCGTATAACCTGCATCATATTGATCTTTGTCTGCTGTGCCCTGCAGTTCTGGCTGATATATGTGACTACAAATGATTTGTGAGTGTTATTAGAGGGTACTCAGCTACACTCCAGTGTAATATTTATTTGTATATCTATTTATCTATCTATTTATCTATCGATCTGTCTATCTATATATCTATCTATACATATATATCTATCTATTCATCTATCTTTCCATCTACCCATCCATCTATCAATCTATTTATCCATCTATCTATTCATCTATCTATCCATCTATTTATCCATCAATCCATCTATCCATCTATTTATCTATCCATCTATCGATCTCCCCTAGCTTTGTGCCCGCCCTGCAGGCGACCTCGAAATTTTTGAACCTCAATGAATATATAGCTGGGGTTACCGTTATGACCATCGGGAATAATGCATCCGATTTGGTGAGCACATTTCTGGGCGTTGACTCGAGGGCACGACACATTTACACCGATTCCATGTCAATCGGTATGTTCAATATCCTAACATCGGCCATGATCATTTGGTTCAAGCCATTTGCCATCGAGGGATCGTATTTTCTACGCGAAACCGGCTTCGTACTGCTCTATGTAAGCTATGTGGATTTGATTTTCAAGATCAGAGGCGGCACTATAAACATTATGATGGCAGCATCAATGTCCAGCATATATCTGGTATATATAACAGTTATGATACTCGATGAGTATTTTCAGTACTTAGAAAAAAGAGGTAGGTAGAGTGAAATTATGATGGAAAAACATAAGTTAATGCTCATCCCCGTTCTATAGGATCAAAAAAGAAGAACCTATTAACGCCTCTAAGTTCGGCCAAGTCTCTGATCATGAAACTTTCGGGAGTTGGTGGAAATATGTTGACCGTCTATCAGAATCCCAATCGGCATCTATTTAAACAGTTTATTGGTGCCTTCGATCTATTGGATAGATCCATGTTCAATAGTCGTTGGACTATCTTCAAGTTTTGGGCATTGGTTAAATTTCCACCGATGATATTGATTCGTCTCTTGATACCCCAAATGAATTTCGATTCCTCCGGATATAAATGGTCCAAACTTCTCTGTTGCTTACAGATATGGCTGACACCCTCTGTAATTGCCTATGTTATAGGTGAGTAGAGAGAGGGTAGCGAGCACTACCAGGATATAGGTTGACGGATATCCTTCTCTATAGTACGCAAATACAGTGTGGCCTCATTTGGCTGGAATCTACCCATCATTTTGGTCATCTCGTTGTGTCTGATACCCTTCGCGGTACTTGCCTTCTACAACTCGCGTACTGATGGGGTACCCAATTGGTATATTTGCATTAATCTATTGAGCGGAGTGAGCTGTGTATTTGCCATATACCTGATCAGTAAGGAACTTATATCATCGCTGGAGACATTGGGTATCACACTCAATCGAAGTCACACCTTCATTGGTTGCACCCTGTACACCTGGGGATCGGGTCTATCGGATATGCTGGCGAATGTAACAATTGCTCGCAGGGGATTTCCACGTATGGCCTTCTCCGCCTGCCTGGGTGCCACAATATTCGGTGAGTCGTGAAGATTGAACATGTAATATATATATATAATATATAGTATATTTTTTAGGTATTTTTACCTCCATTTGCGTACCGATATTGTACCAAACCATACAACATGGCGAAATCAAGGTAGGAGATTGTACTCAATTTTAATTTCTTAATTTTCTTATTCTGTTTCTTTCTCAAGCTCTCTGAGGGTACTGTGGGCGAAACTACCTCTATTCTGCTCATCATAGCCCTCATAACTCTCATCTTCTATGGCATCACAACCAACTTCATGTTACACCGCACCGGCGCCTTTATCGGTATCTCGCTCTATACACTTCTACTTATCTTTGTCGTATCCAGTGAATTTGAATTGACTCACGCCTTTGGTACAGATCACAACTTGGATCGTGGCCATTATAGTGATACCTATTTTGAGTTGGATGGAAAAAGCCCAAAAATTTATCAACAGAAATTTGTATAGCTTTTTCGATTTTAAGTTCTATATATTTTATAATAAGATTTGTCTGGGAATTAAATGGAAAAACTGAATATTATTTTCGATTTATTTTATTATAATGAAATTTACAGGAAGATTCATAAGTTTTATAATGAGATTTGTCTGGGAAAAAGACAATTAATAAAATGAAAAACCGAATATTATTTTCAATTTATTTCTTTTCTTTATAATGAATTTTACAGGAAGATTCATGGGTTTTTTTTTATAGAAATCCCAAGCGAGTGCAATTTAATACCAGAAAAAAGGGTTGACTTTATATCTTCATATTTTCTTGTCACATATACCTTTGCTTTTACTGTTCAAACAGACTATTATATATATATAAAAAAAAACTATTTCACTTCACACTTTGCCATCTGTCAAAGTAGTTTCTGTCTGCCATCTCAAAGGTATTTGGGGTAAGGAGAGAAATAAAATGGTTAATCCGAATAGAAAGTATATGTCCTGGAATCAAAGGATACGCTATATTTGTCTGGGTGCGTTATTCCTCTTTGTTTTGATATACCTGAAGATAGATGCAATATTCAAGGCTTCAAATCGAGATCCACAACTGGAATGGTATTTCGTTAATAAGTCCGGTTGTCATATACGTGCTATAGATCCCTACTCGAAGACTGCCTTACGGTATCTTAAGAGTGTCAAGGAACAAAACTGTACAAAACTACAACTCTTATCGGCCGTAACCTCAAGATGGGGAAATAATAAATTAATCCTATCGATGACGAACAAAGAAATCGAAGAAGCTTTTCATGTAGACGATCCAGAGAATATCCATTGTAAATACAATGTAATCTCAAGAAGTACTGATAATTGGAATCGTTATACAGTGAATGGAGTTTTTCGACTGAAGACCTACGATACACAGCAATTGATTCTAAAGGGTGGAAAGAAATTTGTGCGGGTACAATGTTTTGTGGGTAAAAATCAGAGTATCTATCACGATGTACACTTCTTTCTACCGCGCCCACCAAACGTGCGTCATATACACAATTGGCATCCCAAGGCGATATCTGTGATGATTATCGGATTGGATTCTGTTTCGCATATGCATTTCAAGCGCACAATGCCCCTACTCGATGCCTATACAAAGTCGATGCCCCATGTCGAGTTCTGGGGTTATAATCGTGTGGGTCGTAATACCTATCCCAATCTGGTGCCCATGTTGAGTGGCCTGAATGTATCGGAGTTTGAGGAATTGTGTTATCTGAATATGAGTAACTTCGATAGTTGTCCACTTATATGGAAGAACTTTGCAGCTCAGGGTTATAGCACGGTCTTTGCTGAGGATACCAATCATGGATTATTCAACTATGGACTGAAGGGTTTCGCCGAGCAGCCCACCAATTTCTATATGCGACCCCTGATGGTGGAAATAAATAGACACACACGGTATAGCATCGATGAGGAGGAAGTGGTACATTGTACAGCGGGTCGCAAGTACTATGAAGTGTATCATGAGTATATGAGACGTTTGATACCCTATCTGAGGGTTGGACCGCATTTCTCGCTGTTCTGGCAGACACAGGGTCTACACGACTTCTTCAACTATGCCCAACTTATGGATTCGCACTATCTAAAGATGTTTCAGGATATGTTTATGCAAGATATCATGAAAAGTACTGTAATCATACTGATGTCCGATCATGGTATGCGGCTGGGTTCTTTTCGTGCAACCTATCAGGGAATTATAGAAGAATCGCAACCGCTTTTAAAAATTATATATCCGAGTTGGTTGAAGCAGGCATTCCCCCTGGCCATCGAGAATCTTGAACGGAATTCAAATAGTTTGATCACAACATTCGATCTACATGCTACGCTTCAGGATTTCATGAACAAGAATCGTCTACGCCATGAAAATGTTGAGAAACGATCGAAGATGCTGAAGGAACTGGGTCGAAATGTACCGCGAGGCATAAGTCTATTTCTACCGATACCAGAGGAACGAGATTGTAATATGGCCGGTATTCCATCATCCTTTTGCCTCTGCCAGACCTTCAGACCGATACCGAGTGAAGATCCCAGGGTCTATAAGGTGGCCCATTTCATTGTGGGCAGTATTAATCGTCTGCTAATCGACTACGACCAGTGTCAGAGACTGAGATTGGATGCCGTACTGGTTGCATATCTCTTCGATCGCGATGATGCCTATAACGAGTACAAGGTACAAGTACGCACCCAACCGGGTAAGGCCCACTTCGAGGGTACCGTAATTGATATGGGGAATACTTTTGCCCTTAGTGGTCCCGTTCTCAGGATCAATCGATATGGCAATCAATCGTATTGTGTGCAAAATAGTCATATCGAAATGTATTGTAATTGTCGACAGTAGAGATTCTGCGATACAAAAAAAAAACAAAAAAAAAAATTACTTGTGAATAAATCGAGAGGGTATCGAATGCAAATACTCTATAATTATACATACTGTAGGGTATAGCCCTGTCCAAAGGGATTGTACACTAACCCATTTCCATAGTTTTGTAGCTGAATTGACGAACTGATAAATGTCAAATGGTTTATGACACGCCTCGTTGGGTATACCCTATCGATAGAGGTATTATTGGTTTTTCATAAATGTGGTTACACTTCGGGAAACTTTTTGTATCTGTGACTACTTGTTAGTGTATTCCCAATTCGTCATCAATTTATTTTTGTTACTAGTTCATGTGCCGCGTTGGTTGTGATTTTTTATAATCTCTCTTTGGGTTATTCTTTTTTTTATGATTTTTATCTGGGTTATAATTTCCCATTGTCGAACTATAAATATATTTACATGTGTTTTATGACGAAATGCGTGAATCATAAATTGGTTATCCAAGTTTTATAGAGTACTAGCCAGGGTTAACTTCTAATATTATGTATTTAAAATTTTCAAGTTTGATATTACAAAATATTTTTTCTGGGAGATGATATATTATTTCATGGTTTATAACAAGGGTAGCCTATAGATTTTTCTTTATTTAAAATACTGTGCTCCGAAAAGAGTTTATTCATTGAGTACTCATCAAGTAATTGTGTTGTGAGTGTTTTTCTTTGGCAAGTAACTAGTTAATTACAATATTTTTTTTTTTTTTGCAGGTGATTTAGCCACTGTGAAAATGTCATTTAAATGAAATAAAAATATCCTGCAAAATCCTTTGGCATTAATCAACTGATTAAGGCCAAAGACAGCTGACCGAGCAGCAATGAATGAATGTGGGCAATGTCACCGTGGGCAACAGGAGGGGAAATTGGGGGGGGGAGGATTGCCCGCAGCGGATAATTTGCGTCAAAATGTCAGTTCATTTGAAGAGGCATTTCCCCCCCTCTCTCTCCCCCTCTCTGTCTTCCCCCGCAATCCCCAAGTGGAGAGCGATGAGCGACATGCAATTGAATTAAAATTAAAATATATGTCGCAAAGGCAGCTACAAAATGCAAAAAAAAAAAAAAGAAATACAAAAAAAAAATTGCATTCGTTATAATTTGCAATTTATTTACGAATATGTGCAGATAGTACTCACACACACACTCGCACACAGTGGCAAGAATTATAAATTTAAAAAAATAATTAAAAACCATTTGACTGCACGCTGCCAGGCTGTGTGAATGCCAACGAATGGATTCGTTTCGCATTCGCATTCGCTTTCGCATTCGCATTCAATTAATGCAAAATGTCCTAAAATGAACACGCATTTCCCACTGATTGTTGGCGATTGTCAAACGGGGTCTCTCCTCTCTCTCTCTCTCTCTCTCTCCTCTCTCTCTGCCTCTCTCTCTCTCCCTCTCTGAAGCGCTGACAGGCAGCCCGCGTAAATTGAAATGCGCCCCGAACGTGATCTCCCCCCATCCCCACTGTAGAGCCCAATCCTGCCCCAGGCTTTGTTCCAATTTTGTTGCGCTTCATAATGGGATGAAAGTATATAAATTAAGCAATTCCTCTTGCCGTCAGTCGCTGCCTGCCAGTTGCCAGTTGCCAGATGCCGAGTGCCAGATGCCAGTTGCCAGTCAATTTTTGAAGTTTTTCAAAGTTGTCACACGATATGCGAATGACTTAATTGAGGGGTCTGGGCCTGTGACTGGGTGAAGCTTCCATTCGAAGAGCAGACTTAAAAAACATAAATCCAATATATAAATATATGTTATAAGACTGGAAAAAACTTAAGTATTAACGTGAAAGATTAAAATATAAAAAATAAAAAATAATAATAAAAAACCCATATTTCACATTTATCTCAACTATTTTTCAAAATATTTCATAATTATCATACTTGCCATATATCTTAAAATAAAATTTTAATTATTATTTAAGCTCTCTTAACTTTCAGAAATTTCTGCAATCTTTATCAAGTTCATTTTCATTTTCTCTGGAAAATCTCTGAAGTCGTAACTGTTCATGTTTAAATTCATATGACATACTTTCCATTTATTTGAGCCATATAAAATACTATATAGCCAGCTTTACTAGGAAAATACACTCTAATCTTTATGAACTTTACGGAAAAGTCTCTAAAATCGAATTAATTATACTCTTCATTTTTATAATCATATGACACATTTTCTATAAAAATACTACTACTAAAAATACTCCCTTTACTAGCAGAAAAGCTCTACAATCTTTATGAACATGACTGGAAAATCTCTGAAATCGTGGCAATCATACCTTCAATAACACTGAAGTTCGCTAAAGTAATCTAATATATAATTCCTAAATCATATCTGCCATAGAGTGTGTTTCTGCTCACCGAGTCGCGTAATGCTTATCTGGACAGTTCCAATCGATATGGCAGCCCCAACCAGTTCGGTTGTAAATTCTACACGCTTGAAATATAAATCTCAAATTGGGCTAAAGGGGTAATCACTCAAATCGTACTCTGATTTGGTTCAGATTGTCCAATGGGACCCGTAATAAATATATAAAGCTCGAGATTGTCGTTGCGTGACGTTGGTGTCGATCGACTTGCTGGGGTCATAAATTAATTCAATCAATGTCAAAACAAATTGATATAACATGAGAGAGAGTAATAGGGAGGGAGGGAGATAGGAAGAGAGAGAGCGAGCGAGCACATAAATCGGTCGATGGATCGATCTTATCGCTAATTGATGTTGTGGGTCGTGAGAGTTGGGGATTGGGAATGGGGATGGGGATGGGCATGACACACATATAGTATTATTAAGAGAGGTCGTAAATTTCGAGCATGTTTAATTATGTAGAGCAGAGTGCGATAAGGTGTGAGTAACTCCCCTACTAGCCATAATCTCTCTATCTATCTATCTATATCCAACAGCCTGATGTATTCATACTAGCTGAAGCTAGTGCAGTCAATCAAAGACTCATCTGTCGACTGACAAATGATTTTAAAATCACTCTGCCAAGTCGAAGGAGACAGAAAGAGAGGGTAGAAAGAGTGTGTGAGAGAGAGAGATGCGGGAAACAGACACTTTAAATGCTTGCGATATTGTCAATCAAAATTCAATCGAAGCCATGAATCATGACAGCCGAGGAATGTTATGCTGATGATGTTGATGGCCTCAAGAGCTCCCACTGAGGCTCCCACTGACGGATGGATGGCACGTTGGCTGCTTGCTTGGATGGATGGATGGATGGATGGATGGAAAGCTGCTCCTGTGTTGAGGGCAGAAAAAAAAAAGAAAACACTCACAGAGCGCACTGTGAATGCGTGTGCTGAATAAGCCAGGCAGCTGGGTGGGAGAGGAGAGCGCTTTGTATGGGTGCCACAAAAAGCATTTAGCATTGGCATCCTGCCACATGAGATCCTCGACGAGTGTCAAGTGCTCCTTGTCGTCTCCATCTTCGTCTCCCCGCCCTTCCCTGCCTGCCTGGCTACGTCGTCATCAGTCAACGTCAGCCAGATAGTTTTGACATTTTTATGAGCGTATGATAAGTCTCGCTCTGATGGCCAATGTTTGACACTTGCCAGCCAGCACACACACACACACACACACACACACATATATATATATATATATATATGCTATATAGTATGTTTATAGAGCCCTCTTTAGTCACTCTTTTTTTCTGCATTCGGAATTTATGACTGCGAATTGTCGCAGTTTCAAAATTCAACACGACTCTATCTATTCTATCCTGTGCCATCCATCAATCAAGCTGTTTTGACCTTATCTACAGCATTGCTAGTGCCAATGTAGCAATCAATCATTATGATGTACCATCACACATAAATTTATTTTAGCTACAAAGACAATTATTGGTCAGTTAAGGAATTAATGAGTTGACTGAAATTATGTGTGGGTTTATTAATAGGTTTTTACAATTTTTTATGAGGTCTGGAATATTATATATATTGTGGATTTCAAATTCTGAATTTTTATAAGTTATATACAAATTTTCATAGTAATATATCTACACTTTATTATACTTTTTCTACCTTTTTACCATCTCCTCTCATATTAATTCTTTCACTGCCTTTTGGGTAATAAATTTGCTAAAAATGATTTCCTGATTTGTCCGTCTACTATATATAAATTTCTAAATATTACAAAAATATCTACAATTCTCGACCATTAATAATTGTTGTCGAATCTCGCGTAATGTGAATTGTTTGTGAATATATTCATTTTTGCCAACTAATATTGACTTCCGTTTCCGCTCGAGAGAGGCCAGAGTATATTTCCGCAGCTATACTTGCTCTCCTGCTGTGGGTTCCATTCAGTTATTTTTTTTTCTATTTGCCTCCTCCTACCCTGTACCCTATGAAGGTCTTTTGCCCCCATCCAACGAGCCGTGAAATTTGTTATCGCCAAACGCCCAAAAAAAAAAGGTAGAAATCAATTTTGCGTGAAATGCGGCAGCAAAACGAGAAAAAACAGTTATATTTGTATTATATATCGTATATATATATCTGTAAATATTACAAATCAGACAAATAAATTTGCAAATAAATTCGCATACGCGAAGCATTTGACATTTATTAATTAAAAATGGGCAAAATGGCGAAAAGGGGGCGCAAAATTTATATTAATTTTATTCAAATTGTCAACGGCAACAAAGGAAGCTAATTTCGATTTATTTTATTTGTCTGTGTGTGTGAGGGTGTGTGTGTGTGTCTCGCTCAGGTTTGTCAGAGATAAAAGTGACATTTCTAAAAAAAAGTGCTAAAATAGTATAACAATTGTTTTTATCAAAATCGAAATAAATCACAAGATATTAACCCGATATTAACCCTTTCAAATGGAATGAATAATAAATAAATAAAGTATGATAAATACCAGATAGATAACATTATGTCAAAGTCTAAGTTCAGGCTAAGGTCTCTGCTCCATTTATAAATATCGTTTGCCATATGTTCTATATAATGCAAGCCGAGTGGACTTGGGATATATCAGATTTTTATAAATCTGACATATCCAACCGATATAAAATATAAGTATAATCAGCTGCACGATCAGCAGAAACCAGTTGAGTAGGACAGCAAGTAACCGTGGGCTCCGATAGGTAAAATCGATAGTATCGTGACAACCCGGAGTGATCAAGGTGCCACCCACTATATTATCCACATAGCACGAGGGATGCACCATGCGCAGAAAATCCAAAAACGTACGTGGCCCATCCAGGCCACAGCAATTCAACTGCAATTGAACAGGAAGCTATATAGTAATACATATAGTGCAGAAAATACACTTACATCTTGCTGTATTTGCAACCAAAATGTATCATTTCTGAAAAGAAAATCATGCCATTTGTCTGTGAAAAACTGTTTGATCTCTTTGTTTTTTGCGATCTCCAACTTGTAAGCAGTGCACGATAGGTATGTGTTAAATATGCTATATAGTAAAATAGGTATATACTGCGAAAGATATAGAAGGATTATATCTGAAACTAAGTAGAAATGTTTATCTTTCACTTACCAGCACAGTGATCCACTCAGTTGTCGCATAGATCACACAGACACTAAGATAGAACAATATCATCTCTAGCACCAGCGCAGCCAGAACATACAATAGATCACTTATAATAGTCATTTTCAGGGGCTTCAGATATGGCGGATAACTATAGCCTATGGCAGTGAGCAAAATTATGCGCAATGTTACCACAATGACGAACTAGAAAAAAAGTATTTCAGAGATATTTAGATTATATACTATATATATATACAGTTCTTACAGAGAGCACAAACTTTGAAGTAAACTTGATATAACGACGAAGCATTGTTGCTATAATAGGTATACTCTTTTATGTTAATTATGCTAGAGTTATATGAAGTATATAAAATAATTAAAATATTTAAAGAACTTTGATGAGATATCTTTATATTTTCAGTTCGAATAGTTTTTACTTTTTTTTTTGATGGCTATTAATAAGCACAGCTGATTGTATCAAGTTTTATCAAGTATGCCAATTACGAAAAGAGTATTTATTTTTTTTATAAAAATAAAACTACCCAACACATCCATGTACCATATCAGGTAGTTGGCATTTTGTGGGCTGCCCGCTGAGTTGCAATCAAAAACTATCTAAAAATCTGCGCACATTGTTTTTTAAGTACTTGTAAATAGTTTTATTTTTTTTTGTTGTATTTAAATTTTTTTTTGTTTTTTAGTTTTTATTGTTTATGGCGAATTTGTAGCTGTTGTTTGTGCTCAATTATTTATTTATTGCACTGCAAATGGAGGCCTGTTTTTGTGTGTTTTATTTCCATTGTTGATTTATGGGATTTGTTATATTTGACAGTTGTTGTTGTTGCTATTGCTGTTGTTGTAGTTGCAGTAGGGGGTGCTATAATCGGCTTTCTATATTAATTTAAATTTTATTTTTGGCATTTTATTATAATTACTCTTGATAAATGTAAATAGTCATCGTTAGCGCACATTGTTTTGCTGTTTGCCGTTTGCAATCCGCTGCACTTGTCAGCCTGCCCCCTCAAAATTCCCCTCCCACCCAATCCTCACATGGTTCGTTAGGGAATTTTATGCACACTTTTCTTTTTTTTTTATTTCTATTGTCCTCCTACCCTTCCCTTCGGCTCTTTATCGGATAAAATACCAAAAATATTTTCGCGGTTTTGAATGTTTTTAATTGTATGTATTATAAATTGTTGTTGCTGCTGTTTAGCAAAAAATAACATTCTATGCTCTTTGTTAGCCCTGGCCTAAAACGAGGCCAAAATGCGTTAAGGCATTATAATATTTTGACCAAATATTTATAATATTTTAATGCTAATTTCATCCCTCACCCTCACCTCCTCCCTCCCCCATGTGAGCTGCATCTGCATCTGTATCTGTTGTTGATATTTTCATTTTACTGTCACATTTGATCATAAATTTGCCGATTAATAAATAATTCGCATTCATGCATTTTGGCTGCGGGTGGCAACCCTGCCTGCCCCCTCCTCGCGGTACCCTATGCTGCTCTACATAGGCCGATTAGTCGCAGAATATAATTTAATTTTAATTGGCTTACTTATGCCAGAGCAAAGTTCGGGATTATTTTCAGTACTTTGAAGTCACAAACCAAAAATTGGTATTAACAACGTTGCGGTATTTTAAATATACTGAATTAGGGTTTTAGTTTAAAAAATTTAAAGTTGGAGTATAGGTAAAAATAATACCAATTTTATAGATTAAAAATATATTTTTTTCTCTCTAATATCTATCACTCTCTGTCACAGCTTTCACAAATTATTTCTTATATAGACAATCCTATAGTAACTTTCTATACACAACTAACCCAATTTGTGGAATATCGTAAATTTCAAGTATAAGTTAAGAATTTTAAGGAATTAATAAACTTATAATTACAACAAGATGGTGGATCGTCCGGGCGGAAGTTATACAGCATTTTCGATGCCATCGTATATATCAGCAGATGAGGAAGTTCCGGTTACGGATGCACAACCCACTGCACCGATCACTGAGGCAATGGTGAAGGAGCTGAAAAGGAGCCTTACGATGCCCTTCAATGCACCAACGCCATCGATGTCGTTAGCCGAAAATCCAGACCATGAGGATCTAAGATTGTCGAAGACTACGATCAATATCGAGAGTTCAGACGGTGGCGATGGGCTAACAAGTCCCCAGCTAATGATCGTTTATGCTGAGGGTGATTTAAATTGTGCTATGTACTATCTGATGGATTCCATATACGAACCCTTCGGGCAACATGCAATATCCACCGTGTTTGTCGAGGAATGTATTCGCGATGAGTTCGTCGATCGTTTGGTTGATAAACTACACGAGTTGGATCTTGGAACCTTCACGCATCCGCATTATCAGAGTACCCTCAAGATGCTCGATAAGTTGTGTGTGAAAATCATAACGAAACCATGGTTGAATACACCCCAAGGATTCATTACACCCATCATAGTGTGTGATGTTCCGCAGAGTGAGCTGGGTGCGGGTACCTCGGGTGTCGTGAGTCTGCACACATTTCGCAACAATCAACAGATCGTGGATATGATGCTAAAGGATCCACAGGCGTATGTTAGCACCTCCATATGGAATGAACTAGTTGAGGATCTATATCAACTGGTCATTGAGATCAAGTCGTGCAAGGTCTTCTATTTCAATTGCAATAATGTGAACATGGAACATATCTCACACTTTTTGAATCTTAAGGAAAATGCAGCTATCGTTCAGGACGGATATCATTATGAGATCATACAGATCGATGATGTCCTAAAGACTGTCGTATTCCCTGTGGGTGCTCATGCCTTCAATGCTGTGCCAAAAACTGATATCGATATTTCACCGATTTCGTTTCTCAACGAATAAACGCCGATCCCCTGCCCATAACAAAAAGAGGAGCTTCCTTATTTCATATACGATATATTTATCGTATATTTTTCGGATTTGCCAAAAATATACGTTTTAATCAAACATTTCTGGGTTATTTTTAGTGAAATGTTAAGGCATTTAATGCTAATTGAGTTCGACGATGATGATGCGATCCGATCCGATCGAATATGATGGCAACTGTCAACGATCGTAATGCCATGTAATATTCGTATAATTTATGAAACTTTCGGTTTGTTTTTTAAAGCTCAATGGGAAGAGTGTCTTATGTAAAAATACACGATCTTTGTGTGTGACTAACTCGTTTCCCCGGCAATTACATATAATGAGTGCGCATGTTTCTGGAAGATTAATGTAGTACAGTCAGAATTAGCGAATTTAAGAAATTCTTTTGTTTATATGGTATACATAAGTTGAAGCTGTTTGTATAAATACATTAGATATTCGCGTTACGATATTCACTTACGATATTCATATTACGGTATTCACTTACGATATTCATATTACGATATTCACTTAACGACTTTCAATTTACGATATTCTCTTAACGGTATTCACTCTTCGATATTCACTCTACGTTATTCACTTGACGATATTCAGCTTGCGATATTCACCTACGATATTCATTTACGATTTTCACTTTACGATTTTCACTTAACATTATTCACTTTACGTTTATTAATATACGATATTCATTTAACGATATTCAATATACGATATTCAATTTTACCTAATTGATTTAGTTAATTATAAAATGTAAATTTTAAAATTTGATACATTTGTTTATTTAAAGCTTCTGTATTAAAGAAGAAGATCGTATGGAAAAATTTCAGATGAAAGTCGTACACTCCCTTTATTTCATTAATGTTTCGTCGATCAGCTGGCACTTGCCATACGGCCTTTTGTTTTTATTGCAATATTCGAAAATTTACGATCGTCATAAGTATAAGAGCAAGCCGGACTCAAGCCCGACTGGGGAGGGCAATAAAACCATCAGTTTACGAGTACTCACACTGACACTCATCCACGAGGCGTCATCCTCATCGTCGTCGTCGTCGTCGGAGACGCACCTCCAGCCACTTAGAGGCAACCAAAATAAGCCAGGCTCATCATTTCGATTATGGTCGATTGCATTTATATATGGCATAAATCTTGCGGCAGAGCGTATGTATATCGTATATGTATATCGTATATCGCATGGGAATGTGTGACTTCTCTGGCTGTGGCTCCTAACTGGGCTGGAATTCATTATAAAATTGCGACTTCAATTATTTGTCAAAATGTCCGCTTGTCTCGCTGTCTCTTCGTCTGTCTGTCTGTCTGTCTGTCTGCCTGTCTGTCCGCTTTGTGTCTGACACGCGCCCACACAATGGCCAAAATGCTGACATTGATGTTGACATTGACAGACAGGCCAGGCTGGAGGGCGAAGGGATAAACTGCAATTCGATGCGACAAAATAAATGAAATTGTTAATGGGCAAGCGAGTCGTATATCGTATCCATCCCCCTGCTAGGTAAGTCTCTCTCTTGCCTCCCCATTTTAATAGTATGTGTTATTTTATTGTTATATTTCCATCCAGTATTATGCAAATTGCGCATTAGTCTGAATAATTGCTGCACTGCAGCATCGTTAAAGTCGTCTAGAGTTGCCACCTATAAACCCATAATGGGGTACTCGCAACTCCAGTCAGATCAATGGGCTGACATTAGTTTTGTGGTCTCCTAAAACCCTAAATACCCATATATATAAGGAAATCTCATGGAGTAATTTAATGATCGCGACGGAGGTGTAACTGGTATGGGAGGGAGGGAACCCTTCTCCTCCCCCCCAGGACCTCGTGCCTTGAAAAACCTATCAATAAACAAAAACTACATAATTTGATTACATCAGCATAATAACAAAATGAATTCTATGAAATCTGTATTATTGCGTACGGGCGTGAGCCGTCAGTGTAGAAGCCTCTTGAAGAGCGCCAAAGTGATCTTGTCAAGCGATTGCTGCGGCATCTCAAGATGCAGCTACCCTGAGGGTCCGAACGCCAAGTGCGTTATGCAGGAACGATGCCGGATCAGTCGAGGGTTGCAGCGTCTGTCGAAACCCTCCGAGCGTGAGAGTTGGCAGGAGAAGAACAACTCGGTGATCGCAGAGCAGCTCTCTCTGGAACCGGAGTGGGTGAGTGAAATGCTCTATGGAATGACGCTCCAAAGGTTCCAGCAGCTGATGATGCCCAAGAGGGCCTACTGGATGGGCTGCAAGGTTCCCTTTGTCACATGCGATAGCTGCGATTATTACACCATGATCTTTGATTCGAAGATGAACTTGATCTTTCCCATGGAACCCAATGCGCTGCTGAAGCTCATCGAACTGCTGCGTGGGCTGGACGAGAAGCGCAAGAATCCCCAGGACAATGGGCTGGATCTGCTTTTCGGGAAGGGGAAAAAGAAGAGAGATCACACAAGGATTGGACCCGATTCAAATGCTCGCGATAATGGAAGACGTCGTCGCTTCGGTGCCGAATACCAGGAATTCTTCCTCAAGGACAAGGACAAGGATGTAAAGAACTATGGTAAGGAGTTTGCTAAGAAGGAGGTACATAATGAAGTCAGTCATAATAATGTCAGTCAGAAGTACCGCAATAATCGACTTGAGTCAAAGAGTAAAACGCGTCTTACACATCATACGCGAGATCCGATGGGTGAGTATGCTCAGTTCATGGATCGCATGAGACGCAGAACTCTCGAGTCCACTGATGTGTCCTACGCGAAGGCCATCAAGGAGCTGCAGTCGATACCAATGCAAATGGCGCATGTCGATGAGAGTCCGCACAAAAAGAGTCATTCCCATGCGAACTTCACGAAGCATCATCGATCATATAGACCTATATATTATTATGGCGAGCAGGTGCCGATCCTGGCACATGAACCCTTCGATCCTGGGAAACCAGAGACCTGGATACGTCGTCATCCGCATTCGATGCGTTTGGCCGATAGGGATGGAACGATCATACAGGATAAACCCCTGCGGCGTTATAAACGAGGTTCGATACGCACCAAATTGGTCGAAGCTCGTAAACGTGTCTCGGTACGATCCGAATACACTCCCGATGGCAGTATAACCTCTCTGGAAGATAACAAGCATAGTCCATACAATCTGCATAAGCATCGATCCTCAAAGAAGGTCAGGAAATCGAAGAGCAAACACAGTTAATCATTTTGCTATTCTGTTGCTGGAATCAATCAAAAGTATTCGGTAATCTTATATGGTATCTATTATATATATATATATTATATAGTTTGTCGTGTAGAATAAAGATAGATAGAGATTAGAGAAATTATTTAGGCTCATCTCTTTTTGCGAAACCCATCGAAAGTTCCAGCTCACTTGCGACTTATGCAAGTTAAAGTCAGGTTAATAATGGATAGTCCCTTTATATAGAAAGGTAGGGGGCTTAAAATATATGTGAAATTTATTTAAGTTCTCGTAAAGTTCATTTGGAGACGGAGCTGGGTTTAAAGCGTCGGGTAAGCTAAGCCAGAGACAGAGACAGGGACAGAGACTGAGATGGAGATGGAGACTGAGGCAGGCCAAGTCGAAGGAAGTGTGACTGGCCCTTGGGTAGAAGGTAGAGAGAGAAGGGAAGAGGAAGCAGGATGGGTAGAGAAAGGGATAGAGAGAGAGGGAGAGAGAGGAAGAGAGAGAGAGAGCCAGTGCGACGTAGCTGTCAGTTTCAATCGTGTCTGCAGAACTTGTCACTCATTCAATAGTTTGAAAATTGCAAATGTCACTTACAGTGCGTGTGTGTGTGCGGGTGTGTGTGTGTGTGCGGGAGTGTGTGTGTGTGCAAGTAGTTAGTTGTGTGTATCCATGACCATGTGTAAACACACTCGAGCAGGATGCGCTGCAATGCGATGCGACAGAGAAGGAGAGAGAGAAGAGAGGGAGACTGGGACAGAGACTGAGCCAGAGCCAGAGACGGAGACGGAGATGGAGACTGAGCCTGGGACAGGGACGAAGATTGAGACTGAGACAATGTTGCTGGAGACGTTGCCAAAGGACGAGAGAGAGAGAGAGAGAGAGTCGAGCCAGGAGGATGACGCGCCAGAGCAGACGCTGTGAATTAAAACAAGGCCAGGAATAAAATAATAAAAGGACAAAAGACAAAAGCTTGAGAAAACTTGAGCGTTCCCTCCCCCCTCCCAATCTGAGTGTGTGTGTGTGTGGTTGACCCACATAGCAGGCGGGTTTGGGGGGTGCAGCAGCAGCCGCACAAAGACGCACACATCCTTCCAGATATATATATATATATATATATATATATATAGTGTATGTATAACTGGTGCATCGCATGTACGCATCAAAATCAGACTTGTAATCCAAGTGCAAGTTGCGAATCCAAAAATCCATCCATCGCAGTGTGGGAGGGAGGAGGCAGCAGGCTGGAGGCGGGAGCAGCAGCCTGGCATCCGCTTCGCCTTGGCAGGCAGCATGGCAAGGATTGCGCAAGGAGCTGATGTCACGTAGATAGACACAGACAGACATGGAGACTGACAGACAGATGGAGAGAGAGAGAGAGACAGAGAGACACTGTGACACGACACATTGACTGACAGCTGCAGGGCCGACATTGGGATGCAGTCTACTCTGGCACCCACCCCCCTCCCCTCCCCATCCCTTCCTTAGGAGTGTGTGTGTGGGCGGGGGCGTGGCGCATGACGAACGCAAGGATTGTGCAAGAAACGGCGTGTGCAAACAAAACCGAAAGACAAAAGCGAATGATGAACGTTTTGCTGGTAATACTCAGAAACTGACAAGCCCAGCGCAGCGTAGGGTATATGCCAGGAGGGGAAAGGGAAGAGCGAGAGAGCAAGAGGGAGAGAGAGGAAGATGGCATATTGAGCGCATCAGGCGTCGGCGAGCCAAGGGCGATTAGAGAGAAGCAGCTGGTCAGCTAGGCAGTCTCCCTAAGAAGTTTAAAGAGCAAAGAATCGACTTGAGTTGAGTTAGATAGAAAAGGAGCTTGAAGGTATGATTTATATTATATTATATTAATATATATGTGCTTCAAGCTCTTAGAAGTAACTTTAAGCTCGTCAGTTCTGCGCAGCAAAGGTATACTAAGGTATACTTATTATAAGTTGAAAAGCTTCTCGAAAAGCTCATCTCGTTTATATAGAATTAATACAGACTAGCCTACCCTCAATAAGCCTTAGGGCCGCTTTGAAAGCTCATAAGACACTCTAAATATTTCCAGGGAAATATATTTAAAAGTTCCTTTAAGTATGTTCAAAATTTCGAGAGATATTTTTCAAATAAAAAAGCTCCTTAAAGCTCTCTTGATATTTGCAGATAGATTTAAAATCTCACAAAAGGTCTCTAGATATTTTCAGATATATTTAAAAACTCCTAAAAGCTCTCTAGATATTTTGAGAGATATTGTTCAAATTAAAAAGCTCCTGAAAGTTCTCTTTTGATTTTTGGAAAGATATTGCTCAGATTTAAAAGCTCATTAAAGCTCTCTCAAAATTTCGAGAGATTTGCTTAGTTTGTCCCCCCTACGTTGTGCTCTTTCTAATTATTCTCAAGCAAGCACATCATTTTAAAGCGCAGGATAGAAAATCAAAGTGTAAACATTAAAAAATTAATCGCGCTGGAAAATGTGGGAACATTCTATGCGCGGGGGGGTAGGTAAAACAAATTAAGGACACTCATTAAGGCGTGAGAGAGAGAGAGAGAGAGAGGGGGAGAGAGAGAGAGCGGGAGAAGAGGAAGTGGAGTAGAAGCAAGCGGGTCAAGTGCAGTGCTCCGCTGATTTGTCCGCTTTTGACGAAACCTTGGGCGGACAGGCGAACATGAGACCGGAAGTGGAAGTGGAAGTGGACGAAGCCGAAGAAGACAGCAGCAAGGACGCGCATCCAGGCAACAAAAAGTGTTTTTTAATTTAATTTCTTTTTTTTCACATTTCACAATTTTTGTGTTTCGCATTTTTTTTTTTGTTTTTTGATGAAGTTGAAAATCATAAACGCAGCAGGAGAGGGAAGGGAGGGAAAAATAAATAAGAGTAATTAAATTTCATAGCAAACATGACGAGATAATGGACCGAAGCCATTAACAGTGCCCGGCAAGAAGATGAGACCCGAGCTACGGGCTACGTCAGTCAGTCAGATGACAAGAGAGAAGAAGGAACTAAAGATTGCTGGATGGGATGGGACACTGCAGCTGCTTTAATGTCTCCTTGCAGTTCTCCCTCTCTGTCTCCTGCTCGTAATCCTTTGGCGCGGCACCTCAACTCCCCCAGGCAAATTTTTCTTGATTCTGCTGCTGTCTCAAGTTTAAGAATTATTGCATCATTTATAGCGGCGACAAGATGCGGCACGGCTTGAAGTGTCGGTCAAGTCCGCTGGGGTCAGTCGGGGGTCACGGGCTGACAACTGATGTTGCTGGGCATCAACATATACCAAATGCGGGAAGCTGCAAGAGGAGCTTTAGTTCTTTGAAACAAGTTGGCAGCGCTGCTCGCAACTATGACATAGGTTAAGTTGAATTACTGCCTTGTATATGCTACGATTGGTCTGAAACTTGGAAGATAGGTGTATATAGTCTACAGCTATGTGTATGCTAAAGTAGAGCGCTGAGACTTCTATACCGTTTATAATAAATGCAAATTATTGATTTTTATAAAATTTCCTAGACAACTAACGATTTTTATGCAAAGAAAGACAGTCAGATCTTAAGTATATATAGAAAACAATGGTAAGAAATCAGTTTAAGTCTGAAATTAATTTTTAAATTGAAATGTTCCAATAGGTTCGTAGGATTCCCAAATTTATTTGACCATTAAAAAGGAATACGAACTCTGCTTGTTTGCAATAAAGACCTTCTTGGCAGCAGCAGCCCTACTTGAGTTGAGCTGCATTCGTGCCCGTTTTGCCGGCTAGTACGCTGTGCGCTGTGCGCTCCTGCGAGTTGCCTACTCCATCAAGTTTGACGTGCAACTTTGGTCTAGTCCCAAGATTTGTGGAATGGAATGGGCGTGGGCAAGGGTAGACTGAGGTCGCCATCATCCATCCAATGTTGAGCGACAGCTGCACAAAATTGGCCAAGCAGCAGGCAGCACGAAAGGGGGAGGGGGCAGGGCGAGGGAGCAGGGAAGAAGCGAGTGCAGTGCGCGGCATATGCAGCGCGACAGGCAGCTCCAAGGACATGCAGCAAAAGGCGTTCCACGATGGATTACGCTGCATCCATGGCAGGGCAGGGAAGGGTTGGGGGGAAGGGGCAGAAGGGCAGGGAAGGGCGGGGCGGGCTGCTGTTTACTCGCGTTATCCTTTTGGCACTGACCGCTTTTGTTGTTTTGTTATTTTTCATGTCAGTCAAGAATTGGCAAGCAGCGAGCAAAACAGGACATGCCCGTTGAAATATGTTATAGCACAGAGAGAGAGGGGAGAGAGAGAGAGAGGGAGGAGAGAGAGGCAGGCTGGAAGCTGCTCAGGGTTGCTGCAGATTCAGGCTGGGGCGAGCAGGCGGAGCACATTGCATCAATATTGAAACGTCAACATCAACTCGCCAGCGGCGAAATGGCGCTCAAAGCAGAGACAAAGAGAGAGGGAGGGAGAGAGAGAGGGGGAGAGAAAGGGAGAAAGAGGAAGATAGAGTGGGCCAGCTACAGCAGATAGACAGTGTGCAAGGACAAGGAGTCGCAGCAGACGACGACGACGACGACCCAAAAAGCTGATGAAGAGTTCAAATTTTTCTTTGTGTGATTTGACGAATGAGCTGTCATCTTGCATTGGAAATGCTCTCTGGCCCCTACACACACACACACACACACACACACACACACACACACACACACACACTATGATGGCTTTTCTTGTTTGTTCTTTTATAAAAAGTTGCTGACCATTTCTTTTGATGGTTAGTTAAGAGCAACGTTGAAGTAGTCGAGACAGAGATAGCTGCTTGTTTGCTTCAGGCCAAGTTTTTAAATCGAGTGAGAGAGAGGAAGAGCGAGAGAGAGAGAGAGAGAGAGAGACTGCTTAAACGTCAGCAAAACCTATTCGAAATTCAAATTTATTAAGTACTCAAATTGAGCAGGCTCCCTAGAACTATTTGAAAATGAAAAGTTGATATTGTATGAGTTATACATTGCACAAATTTCAGGCTAAATTGCACTACTATAGGTCGAATTCTAATTAAACTAGAAGAATTGTACTCCAAGGAGCTGAAAAACTTAATGAACTATCAGGAAAAACTATAGCATACTAGTAAGTTTAATATACTTTATTCAAGAATTTTAAAATAAATAAATAATTTTAAAATAAAATAATAATAAGTAAGTAATACAAAATCCAAAAGATTAAATGTTTTTTAAGGTTTCCGTTATAAGCAGCTGAAAATGGATAATATTAAAATTTCTTCCTAGTTATTATAATAAAATTCCTATAAGAACTGCAACTTTCATAGGGAAATATGCAGGCTTAAGTAAGATTTAAATTATTATAAAATTTTATAGACCTCTCTCTAAGGTTTCTGCTGCACTTTGGGCTTGCAACAAGTTCCCAATCACTGAGCACACACTCGCAACTCTCTGGGCTGCCCAGACCCAACCTCGACTAAGGTGAGACTGTGCGACTGTCTGGCAACGCCGACGCCATTCATCGAAGCATGGACGTAGCCATCACTTGGCTCGTTTGCTCATCGTCAAGACAAATGGAGAATAAATAAATTACTTTTTGGGCCTTTTTGCAATACCAAAAAACGTCACTGCAGATTCTGGTCAAGCCGGCGTCGAACCGGATTGGATCATGGTAAAGGGAGGAGGGAGCAGGAGAGGTAACCCCAGGCGAGAGGGAATCGAACAGGGCGAGGTCGCTGTGTCCACTTGCAGTTGATTTTCTTGTGGTCTTTTTGTTGTCTCCACACAATGTTGTTGCTGCTGCTGCTGGGACTGCAAGCAACACGCCTCCTGCTCCTCCTCCTCCTGCTCCTCATCCTCCTGCTGGCTAAACTTTTAAAACGTCAATCAATTGTCCAAAGTTGTCGGAGTTGTCTGACATGTTTTAAATTAACTGACGAAGACGAACCAACATGCACGATTTATGGCCCATGCTCAAGATGGCGTATCCCCTGCACTCTCCTCCTGCTCCTCCTCTTCCTACTTTTATCTGGCTCATTCACATGACCAAAATCGAGAAATTCAGCTTAAAACATACGTTTAAAGGAGGGGAAGGAGTTAGGAAGGGGCTAGGAAGGAGCTAGAACAAGGCTAGGACGGGGTTAGGATGGAGTTGGGAAGGGACTAGGATGGAGGAGCAATCGCCATGAAAATGGCCATCACTTGACATAAATTGTTGTCGTACGAGTTTTCGGTTCGAGGCGAATTTCCAGTTAACTTTGAAGAAAAGAAGAAGAGTAGAGCGAGAGAGAGAGAGCAAGACTTTGGCTGGATTGGCAGTGTGGCAGGCCTGGGAAATAGGGAAAAATTAAGAAATATAAATATTATAAAATATAAACCAAGCGAACTAAAATTTTTGCAATATTTTATTATTATTTGTAAAATATTTAAAAAACCATAACATCATATTTGATGCCTTTACTTAAATATAAAATCTACAATAATAACTTAAATAATAATAAATTTAAAAACAAAATTAATTTTAATATTCTTATTTCTTACTTAAATTATACTTATATGTTTAATTTAATTTATTTATTTATTTTTTTTTGTATTATTTATAAATGTAATTTTCTTTTTTTTTTAATATCTTCGAGTCGACTGCTCTTAGTTGACGTTAAATAAATAAATAAATTGATATAAATAAATATATATTTAACAGTAGTCTAGTTCTATATGCCCTACTCTGTAGGGTATATTTATAGGCAGATTCAAGCTCAAATCATTTCCAGCTGCGTTTATCACACTCATTCCTCAATCGAAGCTTGTCTCGCACATGTATCAAGTATTATTCGAATCAGTTAACAATTGTACCCAATATCATTTGCACACTAAATAGCCTCAAAGGGGGAGAGGGAGAGAGAGAGACACAGGAGAGAGAGAGAGGGAGATAGAGCACAGACATGCAACTGAACAGCGACAGGATGTGTTTTTGCATGCAGCATAATTTGTGTCTGCTTCGTCTGTGTGTGAGTGTGTGTGTGAGTGTGTGTGTCTGCGTGTGTGCCTGTGTGTGTGCTTCAAAACAATGCAAATATAAATTATAATATAATAATAATTACTGTCAAACAATAGAAAATTAATTGCGAAACAATCAACGTTTCATTAAAACAAAATGGATTTGACATAATTCAAATGCAGAAGTGCATAAGTGTCCACGCCCACAGCCCCCTGCTCTATATCCCCCTCCTGCCACGTCCCTGTTCAAAATGGCAGCTCAACCTATTCGATTCGATTCGCTTCGATTCTGGTTCTGGTTTAGGCCAGCGAGAGTGACCTGCCAATGCGTTGAGATCCCCTTCTCCAGCCCCTCCCCCTCCCCCTCCCCCTCTCCGCTCTGCACCCCGCATGATTGTTGCGTTGAATCATTCATTTGGAAAATATTTAATTAATTTTTGCCAATAATGTCGGGCAATCCAGGAGGGGGAGAGGGAGGGGCGGCTGGGAAAAAAAGAACAACAACGTGTAATTTCAATCCATACGCACACAGACATAACCGCAATTACGGTCTAGCCCCCCGCCTCCCTAGCCACGCCCCTTCTAGGGTTCTGGCTGACTTTTGGCCATGTGATATATTAATGCCAGCATAATGATGCCTGTCGCACGTTTAATGAGTGAATCGAACCCCCAATCCCATCCAATATCCAAATGGACTTTACGATTCTACGTTGAAATACGCTTTCAAAAAGTCGATTAAGCTCCTCCGACCCAGCATTATCAACTGGAATTGAATTGGTCAGATCTTTCAACTAACTTGGACTATCCTTTGCCTCGTTCCCTTTCCAACTCACCTATTTCTACCTCAATTTCAATTGCTTCTTCTATTCTGTTTACTTAGCACTTTCGTCTGTTCCTCCTCCTACACTCACATGTAGTACGTCTAGTACACCTCCACTAGCACCTTATCCCACTCCCTCTCTCGACTTATTTATTGCTCCCCCCTCCTCTTCCCATCCTTGTGGAGTCGAAACAGACTGCAAGTGCGAGATATGCGAAGAATGGAAAGAGAGGGAAGAACGACTGAGGGACAACATCAACTGGACAACAGTGACGGATGTGGACTGCGAGATGGACGGGCTACACACACACACACAATCAAGCAAAGGCCGAGCTGGATGCCAGGATACACAAGGACACGGGACACTGGACAGAGGACAGAGGACCCAGATACAGACAGAGACAAGTGCAACTGAATTATCCCGCTGAGCAGTGTAAATGACTGCAAAATGTGAAAATAATAATGGACTAAACACTAAAATTTACAACTAAAGGGAGAGAGAGAGAGAGGGAGAGAGGGAGAGAGAGATGGACAGAGACAGCATACACAGAGAAGAGGGGATAGAGGAAGGGATACAGAGAGAGGAGCAAGCAAGTCGTCAGGACATTCCTTGTTAGGTGAGCCAGAAGAAGAAGCAGGAGCAGGAGCAGGAGCAGCTAGGACAGTCATCCGGTCGAGCTGGACTGCTGCAATTAGATGGCCAGTTGAATGGACACTTTGGACAGCTGAGCTGAGCGTTTTGTGCCAGATGGATGGATGGCTGAAGCAATGGACGGACACTTGGACAGCTGCATACAGAGATGGACAGATAGATAGATAGATAGATAGTCGGATGGATAGGTGGGTGGTTTAATGGGTTAGGTTAGGTTAAGGCTGAGGCTGAGTCTGAGGTGGACAAGTAATTGCCAGGCAACCGAACCCTTTGCTCTCTAAGAAAAAACTCTTACGGAAAAGACTCAAAGCAAACTTAATTCCATTTGTACCTTATCAACTGGGATAATGCCAAGGCCAATCTCTCAATTGATACCCAGTTCCATTATTTTTATTTAATTGACAACAAGCAATGACAGTGCAAAGATAAAGAGAGAGAGGAGAAAGAGAGAGAGAGAGAGAGAGCGAGAGTGAGAGCACTGAGAACGAAAGCTATTTTGATAAATGAAAAATACATGGCGAACAATTATTTTATTGTTGAAAGCAATACTGAAGCCGGGTCTAGGCCGCAGGCAGTGCCACATGAGGTAGACAGTAGCGTAGTCAGTGAAGTTGCAAAGAGGTTCCTTTAAAGTGCAAATGGAAATAGGTCCCCAAATAGGTTGCTAAATATATAGTTGAATAGGTCCAAAATATGATGCTGAATAGGCCGGTAAATAGGTTGGTGAATAGGTCGTTAATAGGTCGATGAATATATAGTTGAATAGGTCGTTAGTTTGAGCTTCTGCGGTCTAGAACTTGATCATTTCCGAGCTTTATTTGCATGATCCCTTCAATAATTGTATAGGTTGCTGAATAGGTGGCTGGATAGGTCGTTGAATAGGTCGTTTAATAGTTTGCTGAATAGGTTGTAGCATAGGTCGTTGAAATGGTCGTTAAATAGGTCGTTAGTTTGAGCTACTAACGTTTAGAACTAGATCATTTCCGAACTGCATTAGCGTGATTCCTTCAATAATTGAATAGGTCGTGGAATAGGTCGTTGGCTTAGGAACTAGGAAGACTCTGAGCTATATTTGCATGATTCCTACAATAAATAAAAAGGTTGTGGAGTAGGTTATTGAATAGGTCGTTGAATAGGTCGTTAAATATGTCGTTAAATAGATCGTTGAATAAGTCACTGAATAGATCGTTAAATAGGTCGTTAAATAGGTCGCTGGCTTAGGAATTAGAAACCTAGATCATTTTCGAGCTTCCATACCGTGATCCCTTTAACGATTGGAACTTCAGTACCCTACGCCTATGACAATCCGGACATAACCCTTCCAATTAAATGCATTTGCATGCCTGTCAGTGTCATCAGGTCGAGTGGAACACGAGAAACAAAACACAGACGCACTCTAAAATAAAACCCAAAATGTCAACTATTTTTCAAGCCAAAGAAGATTTTCTGGCCAACCAAATTTCAGCAAGTATGATTGCGAGTTTGAGTTCGAGTACTCGTTATTCGCTTGACTCTATACTATATTCACTTGAGAATCACAAATGAAATAAAATATTTTCATGTACATGACAAAAAAACACGATAGAGTACCAGGGAGGAGGGGTGGGGGGGAGGCATACAAATGGATATAAACTTTTGTAGTTGTCAGGCGACAGGCTGGTTTTTTGCTCATTTCATTCTTCATGCCTCCCAATTGATGATGAACGAACATCTTCGAGAGCCGAAAATGCACTTGCCCCTTCCAGACTCGTCTCCCATCCTCTCTAGCTGCAACTTCAGCTTTCTATGTGGGCTCATCATTTCGACTTGTCTTGCCCTGTCGCCGAGAGCGGGTGGAGATGAGACAAGATGGGGCCGTGTCTGCTGTCATTTGTCCGAGCTGCAGCCGCCAAAGGAGTGGCACGGGAGAGGGGAGGGTAGGGTAGTGTAGGGGTCGGGATCGGCAGGGTTTTGTTATTGGCAGTTTTGTAGCTAAAAATCTCGAAATACTTTTGACATACAAGTATGTACGTGTTTGTTTAGTTAGCTGTGTCTATGGCAACACGTGAATGAGTGTGTGAATCACTGTGTGTGTGCAAGTATTGCCATCTTAGTGTTTGAATACTATTCGAAAACTGAACATTGTCGGCTGTCTTGCCGACTGTCACTCAGAGACTCGCAAACTCTTTCTGCAAATGTTCATTTGTGCAAGTGTCTCTCCGGCTCAGTCACAAGTCCGATTGTAAAATGTCACTGGCCTCTTACAACACACACCATCTCTCTCCCCCTCTTCCTCACTCTCCCTCTCTCTCTCACATATTGTGAAAATAAATGTTTATCGAGTAATATAAAACATGTGCGAAGTTCTCTCTGAGCTGGAGAGTAGAGGAAGGGAAGAGTAGGGCATCCATTAAATGGATTGTTCTTATTTTTTGGGGCCAGATACAAAACTGAAAAGTCACTTGGAATAGCTGATGATGCTTTCGCTTTGAGAGATAAGCCCAAAGCCAGTGAGAGGTTAAGGATATGATGGATAAAGAGAATGGTGAAGACGAAACAAGGAAAAGTTACTATACATAGGGATGAAGAGTGTGGGAATAAGATGTCTCCTCCATGTTTAAGTAAACATTCTTCAACAATTTTTTTCTAAAAAATTCACAGGGGGGACCCTTACCAAAATCAAATTACAAATTTTATTGAATTTATTATATTACAAAAACTATTGAGCCATTATATTCTAGAACTAAGAAAAATAAATAAAATGCTTTACCCGAAGAAAATCGTTTGATTTTTAAGAAAGTTATGAAGTGAGGAAAGTGAGGATACCTGGTCCTGTCAAGGGTCTCACATGTCAAATTTTTGGTCGACTTTGAAATGATTTTTGGCCAAAAATTAAGTATCCTCTAAAACAATTTTAAACACTTGTTTTATACTAATTTTTACCTCCGCAATCGATTAAAAGCAAAAGTTGGCGATTTTAAATTTTGAAAACAAAATTTTTCTGAAAAATGAACAGGGGGGACCCTTATCAAAATCACAAAAATTAAAATTTTTTTTAGTTTTTTAAATTAAAAAAACTATTAATCCATTCTATTCTAGAACTAAAACCATGAATAAAATGCTTTACCCGAAGAAAATCGATTGATTTTTAAAAAAGTTATGAAGTCAGGAAAGTGAGGATACTGGTCCTGTCAAGGTTCTTACATGTCTAATTTTTGGTAGACTTTGACATGATTTTTGGCCAAAAATTAAGTATCGTTCAAAACACTTTTAAACACTTGTTTAGTACTAATTTTGACCTCCGCAATCGATTAAAAGTGAAAGCTGGAGATTTAAAATTTTGAAGAAAAAAAATTTCTGAAAATTTGACAGGGGGGACCCTTACCAAAATCGCAAAAATTAGGAATTTGTTTTTACTTTTTAAATTGCAAAAACTCTTAAGCCATTCTATTCTAGAACTAAAACCATGAATAAAATGCTTTACCCGAAGAAAATCGTTCGATTTTTAAGAAAGTTATGAAGTCAGGAAAGTGAGGATACCTGGTCCCGTCAAGTCAAATTTTTGGTCGACTATGACATGATTTTTGGCCATAAATTAAGTATCCTTTAAAACAATTTAAAACACTTGTTTTATACTAATTTTGAACTCCGCAATCGATTAAAAGTAAAAGTTGGCGATTTTAAATTTTGAAAAAAAAAAAATTTTTGAAAAAAATTTATCAAAATCACAAAAATGAAAAATTTTGTTGCATATTTTAAATTGCAAAAACTATTATGCCATTATATTTTGGAACTGAGACCATAAATAAAATGCTTTACCCGAAGAAAATCGATTGATTCTTAAGAAAGTTATGAAGTGAGGAAGGTGAGGATAGTATCCTCAGAATACTACACTTGAATCCACAGGAATAAAAATAATAAGAAATAAAATCAGTGATTCAAGGCAAGCACAATCCATCTACAAAGTCAACCTACTCCCCCAAGTGAATATCGTAATCAGGCTCACACTCATTAAGCCGTTAAAAGTGAATGCATTCATGAAGAATGAATGCGTGTCATCCCCCCTTTGCAACCCAGCAAGCCGGTCAGGCTGAAGACAGTTGGACAAACCACGAACGAGCGGGATGGATCAGGACAGGCGAGAGGCGCGGGTGAGGGGCAGTGGGAGTCGCATCGTCAGGTGACTGGAGCCCTGGCGCATTCGCATGACGTTGTTGACCCTGTTGTCCGTTGCTCGTCCTGTCGGGTTCCTGTCCTGTCCGGTTCGTCCTCGAGCTCATCGCGTCGCATGGTCAGTTTGCAGCTGACGTTGACATGGCGTGTGATTTTGATGTGCAAAGTTTGCGCACACACACACACACGCGCGCGCTCTACTAGCCGCCAGGGGGCGCTCGCGCCGAGCTCCACTGAGTTCTTGAGGCCAGACATGACGAGACTTCATTTTCTTTTTTCTTTTTTTTTCATTTCATTTGAGTATTTGTATGCCCTTGCGAAGGGTATATTTATTTTGGATAGAAATAATCTCTATTCATTTTTTTTAGTGTAAATAATATACCGTATTTATTTCATATTAATTGCATAGTAATAATAGGTCGAAAGTAAAAAATATTTAGTATAAAATGCAACAAGACTCTATGAAACTCTATAGAACTCAAATACTATGTTTAAAAACCTTGTCTTCTTATTTAAAATTATTATTATACTTAGGGGGTAAGCTGCCAGGGTATAGAATCTTCGATAAACCAAAGTTAGTCTATATTTTTTGATTTTTTTTCTCTCTCTCGTCTTTTTTTTTGCAAACAGACGCGCGTATGACATTTTTCACTTAAGCTGACAGTTATGTACAATGCAGGCAACAGCAGAAAAAAAAAACCCCTATAAAAACGCCCTTCTCCGCACTTCTCATGGCACTCGCTCAGCTGTCATTCATGGCATGCCGTTTACCGTTATTAAAAAATTATATACTTATGTTAAAAGTGCAAGAAAAAAAGCGGATGTGGACAGAAAAAAATAGAAAAAAAAGAGAAAGAAAAACAAAATTCAAAAGTTTCACATGCAGTCAAGATGTGTGCAGGGGGAAGAGGGGGAGGGGGAGGGATAGGGCCGGGCTAGGGGGCATTTGGGGAATGTTGTGACGCTTGACACGTCACAAGTTTATAGTGGCTTTTGACAGCTCGGACACACTTGGTATATAAAAAAGTTCTCAACATGCTGGCTTCCAGTTCCCTTAGTCCCCCCTCACACTCTCCCTCCCTCTCTCTCTCTCCCACTTTCTTTGCTCCCACTTGATGGACACTTTTTGCTTTGTGCCGCATAGCATATTCCACAGATCTACTGGTAACGCTTTGAGGACCCCCCGCCCCTCTCTGCCCCCTGCGGTTACACTGCGCTGTCTTGGGAACATTTTTCTACATATTTCACTTTTGCCACGCCCCCACACACGGTCTCTCTCTCTCTCGCCGCCCTCTTTGCAGCTCGTCAATTGAGTCATCGAGCATTTTTATACAGAAAATTTTTGCACTTTTCGGAAGGAACTTTCACAGCTTCCGCTCAGGCACACGTCAAACTTGGTTGCACCTGCCTGGAACCCTCATAGCATCCCCATCGCTCTCTGTCTCTCTCCCTCTTTCTCTCTCTCTCTCTCTCTCTGCCTTTGGCCTTTTTGTGCTGATGATGATTTTGTGGTCAGCTCTGTTAATCCTCGGAGACGTGTGTCGAACATGAATTTCGTTCGCAGCGCATATAAATAATAATTTCTGGCACACACACTCTCACGGTGTGTGTGTGTGAGTGTGTCTCTGTCTGTGTGTGTGTGTGTGTGTAGCATACCCTCTGCCGGCCATTGCCGCAGACAGCTTGTCGATCTTTATAATGTTGTAATTGAAAACTTTTTGCACCCGAAACGAGAGAGAGAGAGAAAACAAAAAAAAACACGAGCATTTCTTTTAAAACATATTTCATACTTTTGATATGTCATGCTGCCTGAAAGCTGCCAACTCGACCCCAGGCGAGAGTGGACAGGCCTCAAAAATGGCGCCCAGTGGGGAGAGAGTGTCACAAACTTTGGTATGCACAAAAGTATACACAAAGGAGAAGAAAGATGGCAGAAGACGCGAAGGGGCAGCAGGTTAAATAGGAAGTATAATATTAGAGTGAGATAGAGAAAAATATTAAACAAAATAAAGAATATATGTATGTAAAAATCTAAAACTACTAAATAAAATGAAACGTAAATCTCTAACACTTTGCGCAACACTTTTCTTACAGCTACCAAAATTTTCTGCAGTTTTCCAACACTTCACATTCACTACCCTACACTATCCAACCGGCAGCCTTTCGCTACAAAAAATCATCACAACATCAAAAGTGTTAAAAATATACGTCAAAGCAATATAAACAGTATGCGGAGTAGGCTTGGGGGTGTCCCACTCCAACTGGAACGGGGCTGTGGTCAGTTGATGCCCCTGGTGGCCTGTCGCCTCGTCTTTGTGCTAAATAATGATGGAAACTTAAACACGATGCGATGGCGAGGGGGGACGAGGGCAAGCGGGACAGCAAAACTTTAAGCGAATGTCCTGCATTTTATTTTTATTTTTATTTCCTTTTTTTTTTTTTACACACTGTCCTTCGAGAATATATGCTGGAATGTTGCTGGAATTAAACTTGTACAGCAGCAGCAGCAGTAGATACCAACAAAAGCAAAACAAAAATAAAAAAATACTAAAATAAAAATAAAATAAAAATAAAGAGAACTTTAATAGTTCTCAAGTTTTTTGACGTTCTGCTCGTTGAGGCTGTCAATTTGCTGCCTTTCAGAGTTGCCCTGCCCCATGTGAGTGACTCTCTCTCTCTCTCTCTCTCTCTCTCTCTCCCCTCTGTGTGTGTGTGTGTGTGTGTGCGCCTGTCTGGCAACACTGACCAACGTGCAGTTGAATGTGACCAGCGCCATGGCGAGGATAACGTGCTCACGTGCTGCAAGCAGTTAATCGCAAGCTAGAGAGGAGACAAGAATTTATCGATTATTTTTACTGTTTTTGCTATTACAATCTATTGCCCATTTTAAATCCTTAAACTTCTACCTTCTCCTAAATTTACTTTAAACATTTTTCTGCAAGCTCTTATTCCTATTTTATTAATATTATATTTTCTGCATTTATCGATAGTTTCGATTACATTGATTTCTATCATGCGCTTTGCTCCCTGTCTGATCTCATATTTCGCATTACTTTTGAATGCTTTAAGGCTTGAACCACTCTACTGCCTATCGGTACTTATCGTTCTTCTTAGTTATCGATATTTCCGTGTTGGCTCGATCACGCGTGCCAGCTCTGCTGTTGGTCATTCTATGCTGC
This sequence comes from Zaprionus kolodkinae, assembly GCA_018901885.1. Taxonomy (NCBI): domain Eukaryota; kingdom Metazoa; phylum Arthropoda; class Insecta; order Diptera; family Drosophilidae; genus Zaprionus; species Zaprionus kolodkinae. The sequence continues at coordinate 1,774,333 of JAEIFM010000247.1, read as the reverse complement.
ATGTTTTGGTTTAAATCAACCCGCTCCTTCGTGGCCTCCGTGCCACGTGCCACCGCATTGTCCTGCCCCCTGCCCCCTGCTCCCTGCTCACTGTCCCTGCGTCCCTTCAGTTCTGTCCGGCTGCTGCTGCTGCTGCTGCTTGTCCAATGTCCTTATTAAAGTCCTGACGGTCCTGCCTCAACTTGTGCTCGTCGTGGCAATTGTTGTTGCTGTCGTTGTTGCTGTTGTTGTTGCTGCTGTTGTTGCTGGCTCTGTCACTCTGCTGCTGTTGATGCTGCTGCCGACGTACTCGTTGCTGCTGCTGCTGCTGCTGCTGCTGGTGTAGCCCACTTATCATCCCCGGTGACACTTTATAATTTCTTTACTTTTAGTGATGTCACTATTTATTTCATTTTTCCATCAAAACTTTTAAGTTTTACAATAAATTTTCAGAGCAAATACAAATAGAGTGTCCAGCGCACACACACACACACTGACACATTCACACACACACACACACACACACACACACACACGCAAAGGTTGCACTAAGGGCTTCTGCAGGACACTTTGAAAGCAATGCAGTCGCTGCGGTATGTGGGCAGAGGCAGAGGCGGAGGCGGAGATGAGGGGGAGGCAGGAACCGTGCACAGTGGGCAATGGACTTTCATTTTGTAAGTGACGTTCGTGTCACTGTCAGCCGCCCTGTCTCTCTCTCTTTCTCCCTCTCTTTCACCTCTCTTCCTGCTCAGTTTTTTTTTTTCATTTTTTGTTTTACAACTTGACGTGAAGTGTTTCAGTGCATTTCGTTTTATATCTTCTATCCTTGAAGGTTTTGCGAAGCGAGAGAGATGGAGATAAAAACAGAAAAGTGTTTATACCATAGATTAATATTAAATTGATTTTTAATCAGCTGCGTATTTAATCAAGAGACTGCAAAGAATCGCTTGATATAATAAATATCAATAAAGCACACTGCGATTATTTGATTATTATCGGGGAATTTATTAAATGGAATTGTGTGGATTGTACTTAAAATAGTCAAAAGATTAAAGTGGTATAGGAACTCTTAAGCTATATTATAATTTAATTACAATTAACTCATAGAAAGGCCTTAGACTGGAAAAGAATATATAAACACTCAAAAACGACTTATAAAATTCTGAAAATTGATTATAATCACTATCACTATAATTACTATCACAATAATTACTTGATAATTATCAAGTAACCAATAGGAGGGTTTCTTAAAGCAACTTTTCTTTTTTAATCCTAAGTCATATAAGAAAGTCTGGTAATTTAAAAAGCTATTATAATCTGGCAACACTGAGATTTGGAACATTTCTCGACCTTCTGCAGACCTTTCCGGCAAGTGTAGCTGATTTATTCCATCTCCAACTTCGTATTGGAAACTGATCGGGTTTTAGAGGTTCCTTCTGAAATTTCTACCATTACATCGCCTGCAGAATTTAAATCGTATAAGGAGCATATAGTATTCCCTTTAAAATAAAAAACTCATGGTTAGTTGAGAGTTAGGATCTTCTGTTGATGATGGCATAAATATGCAGCTAGAGGAGCAGCTCATCCTGCCAGTCGCCTGTCCAGGAGTGCAGCCCACAGCTGGCACTTTGGCTCATCTCATTATTACTTTAATATGCAGCAGGAGGAGAGAGAGAGAGGAAGAGTAGAGTGTAAGGAGACTGGACTATGCGTGCGAGCATGTGCATCAACATATAGAAAAGTTTTAAAGAACTCACATTATGTGCCCGATCCCAAAACATTTTGCACTTGATGCTCGCAACGCTGCCTGATGTCTGATGGCAGTTGCCATTCCTGCTGCAGCTCCTCCTGCTGCTCCTCCTGCTCAGTGTCCACATGACTTTGTTTGAAGTAACTTTTGCTGGCATCAAGTAAACAATTTACGACAACGCTGATGATGACGTCGTCGTCGTCGGCGTCCTCCTCAGCTCAGAGATGCAGGGCGGGGCAGGGCAAGGCCGAGTCCATCCCAAGCACAGCTGTGTCCGTTGCACTTAACGCCCGGCTGGAGGAGTAGCAGCAGCAGCAGGAGCAGCAGCTGGCGGAGCTGTTCGCCACTCGCTTTTGTCTGTTGCATTGGAAACTATTTGAAATCCTGCGGCGCTTTGTGCGGAAAGCGGATTCTCTTTCCTCGTCGAGCATAAAAGTCAAATGCACTTGCATTGGATGCCACGCCCTCTCGCCACGCCCCACGCCCTACGCTTGCTGAGGGAATCATTTTTCAACACTTCATGCATTGCCCGACATAATGAAGTGGCCGTCCGGACGGATTCCCCGACAGACTCCTCCTCGCTCAGACCTCTCATCTTTCCCTCTGTCCCTCCGTCCGTCCGCCTGTCTGTCTGTCCATCTCTGTCCGCTCCTCCTGCCTTCAGTAGTTCCTGCCTGCATTTAGCCACAATATCCCTTTACGCGCATTTGTTTTTTCCATCATTTTCGCTCGACTCTCGCTCTTTGTCGACTTTTATTATTTCTCTGCCAGTTCTCCCCCTTCTCCCCCTGCCTGCCTGCCGGGCTATGTCCTGCTCCATTTGTCCAGCGTAATGAAGAATCCGCGTCCAAGTCCTAACCCCGTCGAGCAACTTGAAGCGCCTGCTCATTCAAAATGACATCGTCGTCTTCTTTTTTTCTGCATTTTTCTTTCGTTTCTTTTTCTTTTCCTTTTCTCTTTGGCGCCTGGCACAATTTCTACATCTGTTTTGTATTTATTTAGGTTAATCCTTTGCTCTATTCTATTCTATTTTATTCCTTCATCCATCCTTCGTTTCTTTTCGAGTCACAAATCCGCTTTTTATTTCAATATTTGTGCCGCGCTTTGTGGATTTTTATGACTGGACTTTTTCCAGACTTTTTCAGTTAAAATCGTGTGCTTTGTTATGCAGTGTACACTGTACACTGTGGGCACAGTACAAGTCTCGAATGGGATCCATTACGCAAAAGTCAACATCATCCTGAAATGGGGAGCTATAAATATTGTAAATAGAAGAGGAACAAGTAGAAGGTTTTCTGTACTTGCAATATATTATATACATATATTATATTATATAAGTACAGATATATACCCTATATATATCAGATAATATGTATATGTAGAGACCTTAATGAGATACGTATAGTGTAAGATCAAGCTGATCTGAGTATAAAGTACAATATTTTCATATTACAATTTTTGAATCCTTATATATATTATACTCTCCCTCTCTCTCTTCCTCTCCCAAGAGACCCCTAATTAATTTCCCTTAACAACCCTCCCATTAGGGGCAACATTTGAATGTTAATGTCAACTCTGTCGACAGAATCGCACAAAAGTATTGACTATCAAATAATGCTACGAGAAGAATGCCCCTCAAGGTGCCAGGTTTCCTGGGCCCTCCACACAGATGTTGGCTATAAGCGCACGTCATGTGCGTCGCGCTATAACAAGCACAAGGCGCCACCAGGCAAGGGGCAGCTGAGAAAAAACCAGAAAGAGTCGGGCTGAACTAATGAAGCCTACGCTCAGATACTCTCTCTCTCCCTCTGACGAAAAATAAAATATGTTTATATTACATTATAATAAAATATGCCATTATATCTATATATATTTTAAGAAAATATAAGATATTATAATAAAATATGACATTATATCTGTAGATATTTAAAGAACAAAAATAAAATAATATTTATAATAAAATAAAATGCAACTTCGAAATGAAATGGTGTATACTACAAATTAAAGATATATTTTATAGTAATTTTTATGATATTTACTTTCAGTTATTGAAGGAACTATTACAACTAAAATATAGGGTTTACTCACTGCTCAAGCTCTTTCAGTTGGATTAAATGGGATTAAAAGATCTCTAAGATCTGGTTTAGCTTCTATAACTTAGCTAACTGCCTGGTATAGTCATAATACCCTTTCTTACTCTCTCTCTCTCTCTCTATCTCTCTCTCTCTGTCTCTTTCAGCCTATGCAAACGATTCGGCAGTTATCTGGCAGGCAACAGGATATAAATGGCTACATGAGCGCAGTTACAGATCCATTGCACAAGATTGAAGAGGCACTACGTCGGGGGGAACTGTTGCGGGTAGCGACGTGTCGCAAATTATGAGTGCCCCCACACAGCACACACTCACATGCGCGCGCTCTCTCTCCCTCTCTCTCTCTCTCTCTCTCTCGTTTATCGCCCATTCGCGCATAGTTGGCAACACTTAATAATTGAAAAGGAAGCAACGATCCGCCAGTTCGCCCAGTTCGCATCGCTGCATTTGCCCCCTCTTTCTCTCTCTCTCTCTCTCTCTCTCTCTCTCTCGCTCGCACTCTCTGCTCTGCCTTGTCGCGTATCGCGCAGTTTGTCTAGTCGACGCCGACGCCGCCAGTCGCCTGTCCCGGCGCGGCCTGTCCAAATGTTTGTCGATAAATTTACGGATGTGCCGAGTGTCTTGTGCGAGTCGCTCGCTCTCTCTCTCTCTCTCCCTCTGCCTCTTAGCGGATGCCATCACTCGCCATGGATGGGGGGGGCAACCCTGCCCCGAGACTAACTGCATGCTGCAGTCGAGGGGGAAATTTGAATTTGATTTTGGAACGGGGCAATCTGCGGCGCGTAAAAGTTATTGACAATGGGATGTATCTGTCGGACTGTGTCATTAATGGCGAATGCTTTATGGATCGCAATGCTGCGCAATTTTCAACACATTTCGCGCTCGTTTCCCCTGCCTGTCTCTGTCTGTCTGCCTGTCTCTCTGTCTCTCTCTCTGTCTGTCCAGTGGATCCGTCTGTCCGACCGCCGTCGATGATTTTCATGTTTATTGAAGTGTAGATATTTTTATCTATTTTAGAGGCGCAAGTGTTTATTTCGACTGATTACGTGCCCACAGCGAAAGAGAGAGAGAGAGAGAGAGAGAGAGGGAGAGAGCGAGAGAGAAAGAGAACTACAGCCTACAAAATTATTGCCAAAATAATATGCAAGCAACATCATTTCTTTCCTCTCCCTCTCTCTCTCTCCCTCTCCCTCTCCCACTCGCAGCGTTCTTTGAGCAAGTTGATAAAATTATGAGCAAATGTTATTCCCATGTGTGTACGATATTGCCATATCGTAAATTCTCCATTGTAATGGACCATTTGGCGAAATTATTGCCAACAGTTGAAAGGAAAATGCATTTTCCAAGCATTTCCCTTGTACAACAACGGCGACGACGACGACGTCAAGGTTACCTCGTCGTAGCAAAACTCGAAGCGTTTATTATGATAATGAGATCGAATAGCAAATAACGTATACCCAAGGTGCGAGGCGCCGAAGATGCAAGAAGAAGAAGCTGAATAGAAATCGTTACTTTCGTAAGCAAATGGGAAGTTTATCTGTTCCTCTGTTGATGCTGATGCAGTCGAAGATGCAGATGCAGATGCAGACGCAGACGTAGACGCAGACACAGATGTAGTGTATATGCAGATATTTTAGCAATCAAGTCAAGGCAGAAGTGAGGTGTTGCAGTCTTTGGCAAAAGCAAATGATTGCGAATTTACATTTATCTATAGATCTCTGTAAGTAGCAGGGATTTCTAGTTGAATTTTGGTATACAGACTCCTTATACATCGAACTTTCGATTATAACTATTTTTTAAAAACAAAGTGTCATATTTACTACGCGAAAACTACACTAATCTATAGATCTCTGTAAGTAGCAGGGATTTCAAGCTGAAATTTAGTATACAGACTCCTTATACATCAAACTTTCCGTTGTTAATATTTTTCAAATACATAGAGTCATATTTACTATACGATAACTACATTTATCTATAGATCTCTGTAAGTAGCAAGGATTTCAAGCTGAAATTTAATATACAGACTTCAAATATATCAAACTTTCTGTTAAAATAGGATACAATCACATTGAAGGATATTTTCGATGCTTTAACTACATTTATCTACAGATCTCTGTAACTACACATACTACTAAGCTTAAATTTGGCATACAAACTCCTTAGATATGATAACAACTATAATTGCAGTTTTCAAAGCTTTAGTTTCGCAGATTACATTTAAAATGTACATTAATTTGCAGATTCCAACAAGTACAAACGATACAAAGCTGAAACTTGGCGTGTAAGCTACTTATCTATCATTCTCGCTGTACACTTGGCAGATTTCGAGTATTGAAACCACCCCACCCCACCCATGAGTTAAAAATGAACTCAATCTGTTGTTATCGAAAGGCGAGTAAAAAACTCCAACTGATGGATAACAAATTGCAGCTGGCCAGACACACATACGTCAGGACAGAGAGAAGGATCCAGAGCAGAGCGAAACAAGCTGTGACACATTGCGATGCTCGGAACTTGGGATTGGGATAGGACTGAGGATTGGGCTAGGACATTCGGGTATTCGTGGTATGCAGAAATCTGGACGAGCTGGCAATAATGCTTCTCGACTGATAAATGATGTTGGGTTCGCGTTTGGCGTTTGGCGTTTGCCGCGCGATGTGCTCAGCTATAGAATTTCTCTATTTCGGTCAATCGACGAGCTGTGATGTGATGTCTACCCGGGAGGGGGAAGGAGCAGGACTCGGGGGGGCTTCGAAGTCAGTTGAAATGAATGTGCGGGCATTACGACGGTTGACAGTATTGTGTCCTCATTCGATGTCGCTGCTCGACAAGCAAAATATGTGGCCAAGATGTCACTCCGCGGGAGTAGTCAGAGAGAGAGAGAGAGACAGAGAGAGACCAAGACCAAGCTCTAGCTGCGATATGTGGGCTCATGTTCCCTAATGTTGTTTACCCACCCGTTCCAATAGCCTTCCCTCCTCCTCCTCCTCCTCCTGCTGCTTCTCACACTTCTTTCATTGGATATTTTGCATGTTGTCCGTGTTAGTCTCGTTTCATCCTCTGCTGCTGCTGCTGATGTCCTCGCTTTGACAGCGCGACCGCTGTCCTCTGTCCAACCCCAGCATGTCCTCCTGCTCCTCCTACCCCCTTCTGGCATTGTCTTATTGTTTGGCGTTGCCAGTTTTGTTTCATTTCAGTGTGCTCTTCTTCTACTACTTCTCTTTTTTTTCATTCGCTTTTTGCTCTTTGACAGTCCTAAGATGAAGCGACAGTCCGCGCGCTGCGACAATCGCCACACATTTGAATTTTATTGGCTCGCCTGTCACACTTCCATTTCGCACACACACACACACACTCGCACACACACACACACACAGCGAACAACAAGAATGGCAACGCCAAAAAAGGCAAACAAGTTGAGCGAGAAAGAAGGAGGAAAAACAAAGCTGTTGAAAGATGCCAACGGGTTGGCAGGATGATTAGTTTTTTCGATGCCATATCGAGAGAGATCTCTGATGATGATTCCCCAAATATGTGCTGCTTCTTGGTTTGCCCCTCTACCCATTTCCATAATCTTTTTCATCACTGTTTCCAGACTTTCTTTAAATTTATATATTCGATACGTGCTAGATCTTCTCATCAACAAGTAGATCCATAAGAATGTACTGGTTTTAGAAATAGAAAGCAGGACAATTAGTTTTTTGATTTAGAGATCGATTATCTTGGGCGTAGGGTGTGACAGCCAATATTTGACATAAGCTTAGGTAGCTGCTGGTCTCGAGCTACCTTCATGCCAAATTTTATATTTCTAGCCTTTATAATAACTGAGATCTGCGCGTTCAAACAAACGACAGAAAGGTTTTTTGCTTTCTAAAGCCCTAAATATAACCGATATTGAAGCAATATTGAACCCAAAGCAATTGAAGCAACTACCGGTTTAGCTAGAGACTCCTTGGATGGGTTTTCCATAGTGCTCGCTTCAACTGTTTCTACTTATCGCATTGCACTATCCCACATTGCATATTAATGCAGACAGTCTTTCATATTTGCAAAGTAGCTGCGCTTCTAATAAAGATATCCATCTCTCTTTCTCAAGGAACAACCAGAAATTTGTTCAACAATTTCAGCAAACAAGCAACACTGCTGCTTCCTCTCTCTCTCTCTCTCTCTTTTTCTCTTGAAGATGTGGCAAGGTCTTCTTCTCGTACTACTCCTTCTGTAGTAATACAACGCCTACGATCTTGCAATTTGTTGCGAGAAATGCGGGTGACAGAAAGTTGCTGTTGTACAGCAACGCGTCGCACTTGCAACTAGCAACCGGCTGTGGCAGAAGCCGTTGCACGGCAGCCCGAAGTTTAAGATGCCCCAAGGTGATTAGAGGACATTAACCAAGTGCTGAATGTCGTGTCGATCTGCAAGCGTGGGATAGTTGAAGACGGGGTTAGGAAGCAGGGAAGAGATAAATGGAAACGGGTAGAGACAGAAGAGTTAAGGGTTTAGGAAGTTATGGAAGTAAAGAATCGAAGTGAAAGCGTTACAGGAACAGGAAGATGAAATAGAGTATAGAAATAGGAAGCTTGAACTACTCAGCGCAAAGTTGAAGTTACCAAGATATTTATCCCATCAATTTCTTTAAAGGAAACCCAAGAAGACTCACTCAGTTATCAGTACTTTATCTACTATATATATATATGCAGCCGACCCCCTACTAAACCCACATATATCAAGCTCTATATATATGTTTTCTAAGGATTAAGGAACTCTTAGTTTATCTCTGTCAATAGCTTTCCTTCCCTCTATCTCTCTCCCTGCCTTATCTCTCCCCCACTTCAGTAATTCAATTCTCTTCAGTGGCAAATTACTATCTAATAATACAATCTGGAAGCAACTTTTTAATTGAGTTCACGCCGAATGAACCCTTGATTGAGATGCGCCACTTAAAAGTGCGTCCAAGACTAAGCCGGACCAAGGGTTGGGTGGAAGTGAAGGGGAATGTCCTAGCTAGGACATAATGGCAGAGGTTGCGAAGAGATGGGAAATAAGAGAGCGGGGAGAGAAGGGAGAGTTGTCGCGTCATTCGCAGTGTCTCTGGGCTGTGGCCATAACTCTGGAACTGGATCGGGCAACTGCCATGTTGCTGTTGCCCATCAAAGTGTTGTCACTGTCAGTGCAAATGTCACAGACACATCAGGGATTAGCGACAAGGAGAAGGCTCTGGACGGGAGGAAGCGAGGGGGAGGAAGGTAGCGCAGTAGCAGGGTTTAAGGGTTTATGGATGCGCGCGACTGACAAAGCGGCGTAGAGCACCTGCCCAGTTGCTGGTCTGCCTCTACCTCCTCTACCTTATTCCTGCCCCAACCCTACACTGCGGTCGTCCTTTAGGCAAACAAAACGATGTCAACCGCAATAACAACAACAACAATAATGAGGGCAAACATCAACAACAGGCGACGGCTGAAAGTCAAAGGATTGGAACGAGGGGGGGCGGGTAGATCAGGCCATGCTGTCTGTGTGCGAGGGTGTTGCTCTGCCTGGGTGTGCGTGTGTGTGTGTGTGTGTGTGCGTGTGTGTGTGTGCGTCTAGTGCCCATTTCGTCATTACTTCAACCACATTTACATGTGTCAAACCCGGCGAAACCTTTGAAGCATCCAGAACTGATGCCAGCGCACCAAACTGTCAGCGAGGCCAACCCCCGTCTGACCAGGCGGGCTAACCCCCTGTGCTTACCCCCCTCCTCCCTGCTTCCCCCTCCACCCTTCGCTGAGCGCATCTTCCCGCTGTCGCGTCTGTCAAAGCATGGGTATGTTTGTATGTGTATGGACTGCCTTTCAAGTTGCCCAAGCCGGCAAGTTTCTTCGCTTTTGATGCACGCATCAAGCTAACCAACCCCCCCCTCGTGCCTGCTCTGCCCTTGCACGCCTCTGGCATTCCCCATTTGCCTCCTCATTACGAATGTCCTGTGGCATTGTCAACATGTCCTACGCATTATAAACGAATTACAGTCCCATCTTCCTACCCCGTCTGGCTCGTCAACCTCCCTCCCTCCCCCCCCTGGGCGTCTGGGTACGCTTCTGTTTTGAGTTTTAGCCAGGCAAGTTGGTTAATCGCCGGTAAATTTAATTAGACATCGGTGTGGGCAAATTACGGTAAATAAATGTCTGGCGTATGGACCTCAGACTCCAGACCCGAGTCAACACACCCCTTCCCAATCGATGGGTAAATAAAGCACCATGTGAAAAAAGCTTACGAAATGCAACATGACTTTGGGGCGGTCCGCTAGATGAGCAGGTGCATCCAGTGATCTCTTGCAGAAAGTGGAACTTAGAATAAAGTGTAATACATATATATTCTAAAAACAAATACAGCAAGTGTCCACAATCAGATACCCTTTTACCCAATTTGGGCAAACCCAAACATCATTCAGAACAATTAATGGAGAGCCTGCAATGGAAAAACCTCTTTTTCATTGTCTTTCATGCCCTCGATAATTTGAAAGATATGTACATAATCTGCGTGTGATATATAGGTATATTTGTGCCAATTTTGGTATACCTAGGTATTACATTTGCTGAGATCAGCGCGTTCATACAAACATTTTGCTTTTTAACAGGTATTTTTTACATATAAATTAATATATGGCTCACTTATAGCTAGGCTTGCTAGTTAATCGATTGTTCATGTTTAGATATAATTTAGGAGTGACTGAAATTTGGACAGAAACTTAATAATAGATGCCTTAATAGAATACCAAACCTTGACTAAGTTCTCAGATCGTTTTCAATATTTTTTTGAAATATTTCAAGTTGTATCATAATTATATTTTTGATTGATGATTTTCGTCTGTTTTTTATAAACCTTTCTATACGAATTGAACTTACTGTATTAACTGTACTGCTCAGACTCTTTCGGAACACTTCTTGGGCACCGTATACCAACCCCGCATTATCGCAGGTGTCAGCGGCGTAAACCAAATTAACATGAAACGCTCGAGAAGCTTCGCAACTTTCATTTGATTATCGTGGGGCTTAATGTTTTTTTTTTTCTTTCGTTTTTTCGTCAACACGAACGACATGAGCGAATGGACAGACACATGGGCAGGGGAGGAGATACAGTAGGGTGGGGGGAGGAGGTACTACAGACAGACACGATGTGCGCCTGGCAATGGCGACGCATCGATTGTCAAATGTCAGTGTAAAATTTTATTACTTCAATAACTTTGCCGTTATGAGGACTTAATTTATGAGTCGCAACAACAAAATGACACGTGCACAGGGTGGGGGGGGGTGAACAGCACAGGGAGCACAGGGCAAGCACAACAATTGTAAAAGGGCAAACTGCAGCACATTTTTGCCCCGCGGAGCTGCTGTCCAGGCTGACACTGACTGCGAGTGTGGAGTGTGCCGGCAGTCTGTGTGTGTGTGTGTGTGTGTGTGTGTGTGTGATAATGTCCTGTTTAAATGCAATAATTTCAACTGCAATTTGCCGCGTTAACCACCCTGTGCCGCCCACAGGGTCACCTTGTCTGCCTCGTCTCCTCTGTGTGTGTGTGTGTGTGTGTGTGTGTGTGACGACCGACTGCCAGCTTGCATTTATTTATGTCTGTCTGAGTGACGGCCCCGCGGCCAACGGCGTCTGTAGTGCAGGTAGTACACCCCATTACCCCATAACCCCACTTCCCCCTTCCCCTTTTGGACTCCCTGCCGTAGCGTCACCCTGTCTAGTTGCAGTCATAAAAACGAAAGTTATGACGTCGCTCGCTGGATTTATGAACGTTTTGCAGAATTATTGTTATTTATTTTATTGATGTCTCTGGCTAAAAAATATTTCACTGCATACATAACGGGGCCGTAGCACCCTGTAGGGTTTTCGGAATGACTGTTTGAGGGGAGGGTGGTAGAGGGGGTACAGGGTGGCTCGTTGCATTACAACATTTTTCGCTGTCAGCGCAATTTATGTCCTTGACAGCGATAGGCATTTCCTTTGAAGTTGCAAAACTCGTCGAATTTCGCGCAGGGTGGAGGGGGGAGTTGGGGAAAAGCTTAAGTACATTTTAGGGGTAGGTACGGGGGGAGGGAGACAGGAAGGGAGAGAAAGAGGGAGCACGTTGCACTTAGTTCCTGTCTCGCAAATCGTGAATATTTTGACGGAAACGTGTCATAAATAGCACCGCATATGGTCATAAACCTTAACCCCACAACGAACAGTCAGTCCGACCACTTAACCCTCTATGCGCCAACTAGTCGGGGTTCTTTTTTTTCCCCGCCCTAACTTTGCTGTGATTTAGTTGTTTGTCTGTTTATGCTAGAGTAGGAAACATTTGGATATTAAATTGAAAGGGTGGTAGTGTATACTATATAAGGTGTAGGGTTAAGTTTTCAGGTGTAAAGTGAGGTTGGGTTCAACTTTAAGAACTATAAATAGTATTTTTTGTGTTTAATATGCTATATAGGTTATACTTTTAAAGCGTATTACTTTTCTCTCTGTTTTTCATAAGAAAATTGTGAATTTCAAGAGTTTAGACTCTTAAGGTTTGCACCAGGTATATTATAATACAACAATCTTTATGTGTCTAAAACAAAAAATAAAAAATTAGAATTTCTTAACTATAATAAGAAATTTCTTCTATTTTATCTGGATATACAAGTTTGAAAAGTCTACATTTTTAGATCTTCAGCAATATTTAGCATAATCACTTTTTCAAAGATTTTACTATGAAATATCTAAAAGATTTCCTTCGAAGATATTATAAATGTACAAGTAAAATTTCATATCTCTCTCCACTCTATTTTTTTGCGTTTTCCAACATTTCTCACTCCCATAATCCATAAGCTACGCCTTAGGGATGTTTTATACCAAATTACAATTTGATTTTTTAGCCAAATAAGCTGATAAGCGAGGCCAGAGCGACTCCTCCACTTCGATCTCCTCTAGACTAGCTTCTCCAGCTGCCACTCGCTGATGATGACGGAATCGTGTCAATATCCAGTGGCATCGTGGGGCACGTGTGTGGAGCGTAAATTTCTACCCAATGCTAATGGGCCACAGCCGCCAACTGGCACGCTGAGATTTGCTCCTGGAAGGGGAAAGGCAACTCGGCGTGCCTCATGTTGATGTCGATGGTGATGGCGATTTTCGTTGGCTTCGCTCTTGGCCATTAGCACGTGCGAACATTCCAAAGATTGAACTCGGTGGCAACTCTGGCCTGGCTGGCTGAGGCTCTGGCTCTGGCTCTGGCGTCGGCGGCACATAATTTGCGCAAATTACCGACAGCGCGTTGCCATATTTTCCATTGGCAACGATGCCGCTGGGTCTCTTGACTTGCTCTCTATTTATGACTCCCACTCCGTCCCACACTCCGCATCTCCGCCAGGCTGATTGCCCCAGTGCAGGTCGGGGCACAGGTGCGAAACAAGCACGGCCCAGCACAACGTTTATCACAGCCGCAGTCGTCCTCGTCCTGGTACTGCTCCTGCTCCTGCTCCCCCTTCTCCTCCTCCTCGTTCCGACTGCACGAACTGCACAAATCATCTCCGAATTGCACGAAAGTTTGTCTCGCTCTCTCCCTGCTCCCTGCTCCCACTCCGCCTCCAGTTCCAGTTCCTGCGATGGAGCGATGCGCAGCAGCTTGGCAGGACATAAGCTGCGCCCGTAACTTTGCCTTGTTTATGTTTGCGGGATGTGATGCGACCAATGCGAGACGACGCAGAGGTCTCTCGCTAACTATGCAACAAAACACGCAGCCCACTCCTAACCCAACCCTAAACTAACCCAGCTCTAACCCTCCCTCCCTGCTTCCCCCTTGCAGTTCTCTACTGGAATTTTGAATTGTTGAATCATCATTGGGTTGGGTTGAACTTGTTATCTACCACACGCCTTGGATTTGGTTGGCATATTTACTATAGTTTATGCGGAATGTGAGGGGAGAATCTTGAGGAATCCATGTCCATCTTTCTTGTTCTTTGGAGATCTAGCGGTTGATCTATTAAACTGGTTTTCTAATATTCATTTAGTTTTATATTTTCATATTTGTATACCCTTGCAGAGGGTATATTCATTTTGACCTCTTCCACATCGGTTTTTTTTTGGCTTCAATCTTTCATAACTTTTCCAAATATCATTTGTTTTTACTTGGAAATGGCATTTCAATCATGGTATTATGCCTAAAATAGTTCTGCATTTTAATTTGATCGATTTGGCAACATTAATTTTTTTCGACTTTTTCCATGCAACCCCCTTGTAAAAATTTCGAAAATTTTTCAAAAAATTGTATTTTGATTTTTTGCGTTAAATCGATTAGGATATTCAAAAATAACATAAAAATCGAATCCGCAGCCAATTCGGACTAAAATTGTGTAAAATATGCATGTTTTATTGATTATCCAGAGTTGCCTTTCCTGTTAAACATCACTTTTTGTAAAAATTGCGTTTTTTTGATCGTTTTTCACTAACTAACTAACACTAACATTAACTCCGAAATGATTTTTTGATCACGGCACTGTGCCTAAGTTTATTCTGCATTTCAATTTCATCGATTTGGGAACTTTGATTTTTTTCGACTTTTTCCATGCAACCCCCTTGTAAAAATTTCGAAAATTTTTCAAAAAATTGTATTTTAAGTTTTTGCTTAAAATCAATTAGGATATTCAAAATTAACATAAAAATCTAATCCGCAGCCAAATCGGACACAAAATGTGTGAATTATGCATATTTTACCGATTTTCCAGGGTTGTTAATTTGTTTTTAAATGAGACATCTTTACATGGGTATATAAACTTCGGTGTGCCGAAGGTAGCTTAGTTTTTTTCTGTTTACTTTTTGTTTGTGGAATATCCCTTAGTTCACACTTTTATACCCTCGATAGATTTATTATATATACATTATAATTTACGAACTGCATACTATTCCGAACTTTTAAGACTCTCAGTTCCATTTAAACTTGGGAAATGGGTCAACTCTGTCAAAAACCCATCGATTTCGAAACGTTTCCAATAATCGAAACAAAATATCGCAACTAAACCTAAATCTATAGCCCTATATCATTCTTAACATTATAGTAGCTCTCTTAACTTATTAATCTAAAATATTTCCTACATACAAATACTTAATTCAGTAAGTTAGTTCAACTTTATCGCGCTCGCAGTCCCCTCGATATATCTGGGTAATGTGGCTGCTTAAATGGGAACTCCCTGTGGGATTCACTTTCATCCTAGCCCTCTCTCTCTCTCTCTCTCTCTCTCTCTCTCTCTCTCTCTCTGTACTCCTCCACCTTCTTTGTTTTGCGATATGTATGAGCGGTACGTGCGAATGGCAGCAGCAGCAGCTGGCAGAGCATCGTGAGAGGGTGCCTGGCAGTCGACTATACTCTCCTCTGCTTCCAGGCGCCACTTTCATTGATGCGATGTGATTCCGATGCCGATGCCGATTCCGATGTCGATTTGGATGCAGGCATCAGACATCGTTGTCAGCTCTTGTTATGCTCGACGCGCTTCCATCACGACTCTCATCCATTTCATCCATCGTGAATGCAACGTCACGCACGCCCATATACAATAATATCCAATTCGCGCATCACTCGCAGCCTGCTCCAGGTCCAACTCCGAGTCTGACTCCAACTCCCGCTCCGGCCAAGAGTTTGCTCTGACGTGTCATGTCGCATGCGTCAAATGAATGTTTCATACCAAGAGCACTCCACGTGCACAGCCAACTGAGAGTGGAAGGAGCAGCTAACGCAGCTGGTTCGCTTGAAGCAGGAGGAGAAGAGGAATGGATGGAGAGGAAAAGGAAGGCAGTCTAGCGACATTTGATTAGTTTCCAGATCGGACGAGGACGAGGTAATTGACAATGCCCCAAAATAGACATGGAAAAAGGAAATGTGCTCAGTGCGTGCGGTAATTTAGCGGGATTATTTATGAATACATACTTTTACAACACTGGCCAGGGGAAGGGTCCCCCCAAAAACGCTCAAAGTATCTAAGTATCTTTGGGTCCCCCTCTTCAGTCTAGTCTGTAACTTTGAGGTTAAGCTGCAAGAAGTTCCTTATTGAAAGCAAGTTATCGAGTGTTTTTAAGGGGTTAATTAATAAATCGATAACTTGATAAGGTTTATCTATAGTTTATATAAAGTTGCAACCCTATATAAATCTACTTTGCACATATAATATTTCAAAGTATCTAAGTATCTTTGGGTCAGTCTAGTCTGTAACTTTGAGGTTAAGCTGCAAGAAGTTCCTCATTTAAGCAGAGGCGTAAATCGATATATCGATAACTTGATAAGGTTTATCTATTGTTTATATAAGGTTGAAACTCTATATAAATCTACTTTGCATATATTTCAAAGTATCTAAGAATCTTTGGGTTCCCCTGCTGCAAGAAGTTTCTTATTGAAGGGGTAAATCGATAAATCGATAGCTCGAAAAGCTATATCAATAGTTTATATAACATTGCAGCCCTATACTATATATCCCTACTTAGCATATACTTCGATACAGCTCGCTGGTCTTCCATTAGCGATGACCTCATGGGAGCGCAGTAGTGCACATTTGCGATATCTTTTGCACATTACCCAACACTGCACATGTATTTGCGGTCTATCGATTTGAAGCAAAAGTTTTGAAACAGTTATTGGCATCATCAATTGAAGTGTAAGTAAACAACATTAAAAATAATTGCAACTAAATCCAGCCCGGCACAGCAAGTACCCAAGAGGAGGAGGAGGAGCCAGGCACCCTAGCACCCCAATGGGGTATCCTTTTGAGTGAAGCTCTGCTCGAGGGGGGAGGTGGGGTGGCAACTCTGCACTGCTCGAGGAGCGAATGTAACGGCGCAAAAGCTTTCTCGAGTGCATAAATCTGTCGCTGGAATTTCCTTTTTTCCCCCCCCGAGTCATTTTATGATTATGTGAGAGATTTTTCCGGCACAACTTCTGCAAGCCATCTGCAAGTGTGTGTGTGTGCCAGTGTGTGTGTGTGTGTGTGTGTGTGAGCGTATAATGCAACTGTAAATTCGCTGCGCTCAAAGTCGTTGCGCTGCACTGCATTTGAGACGACTTTGATGCCGTTTCTGACTTTAATGTACCAATAATTATTATAATCGTTTCGAAATCGATACTATAAAATGGAAACGCATATTGGCAGGAAATGCAGTTCCCTTCGATATTATAAACAGAGGGAGAGAAAAAGCTGTACTAAAAGTGTATTGCGGAAAATGGCATAGAATACATGCTGCTTTTAGACTTAAGATCCGCGCTCTCTTATCTTAATACTTTAATTCTCCAATATATTATGCAATGTTTCCTACATTATACAATGATATGCGAGTTATTTCTGCTATTTGCAAGGGAAACATGGAATTTCCTTTATATTCTATTAGATTCACACTTTATAATCATGTTTCTAAAGTTTCAGCACCCTAACGTGATTAATCTACCCGACAATGACCCCTGCTGCACTTAGTTGGATCAGCTCGAGCAGAGACGCATTCATATCGAGCACGTTCGCATTGAAGGAGATGTCACTGAACCGGATGCCAGACGCGAAATGTGTTCCCTTCTCCCAAGATGGAGAGGAGAGAACCAGAAGTACCAGCAGAGCCCAATGTGCCATAGTGCACACACTGTCAACAACGTCAGTCGTCGCATCATCATCATCGTCATCGTCATCGTCATCGTCATTATGCTGTTCCTGCTGCTGTTATTAGTTGGAAAGAGTTGACGTAAATTATCGATAGCCATCGATAGTTTATGTCACACCATTGACTTTGATATACGAGGAGATTTCGCACAAATCATAAATAACGGCAAATGCGATAATAAATTTGAAATTTCCTGGCGGCAGCAAATGATCCCCTCCAGCTTCTCCTGCTCCTCCTTCACTTTGGGGTACCCGCTTTCTTGGCCAGCAGATTGTTGCTCCCCATTTGGCATTGGCAACTCGTGAAGAGGCAAGTCGCGTCTAGGCCGTCCAAGTGGGCTGACATGACGACGTGGCTGCTGCATCGAGAGTGCAGTGCAGGGCAGGGGGAGGCAACACCCAAGAGGTGTCGTCGTACGTGCGATATATATATATATATATATATATATATATTCATAAATGTAGCCCACATTCAAAGCGCAAGCAAGGCAAGCGATTTGACGGAGATGAATTCGTCTTTGATAGATGATGGATGTGCCGGCTGCAGCATAAGTCACCCAGTCTCTCTCTCTCTCTCCAACCCAGCCCCTTCCTTGAGCCCTGCCCAGCCAACTTTCCCAGTAGCAGTTCGGTCCGACTGGTCGCAGACCTGGGCCAGAGCTGGGCAAGGCGTCGTCGTGACGTCTGAGAAATGTGCAACATCCACGAGACTTGAACCAGCCACACAGGCATTTCTCTCTCTCTCACTCACACATGTGTCGTCGTCGTCGTCATCGTCATCGGCTATCAATGATATATGGGCGCCACTATGTGCGACAATAAGGCTAAATAATGGCGCAGGTGTTTCACAAGACGCGACGGACCAGACCAGAGACCAGAGACCAGACCCGACGCGACGAAAGAGTTCGGATTACATATCAATCATAAAGATTCTGGGTATGAGTAGCACACTCGAAACTAACTCGTTTCACTTGTTGTGAATGTTCTCGCATTTGTCTCAAACTATTTTCGATAGTTTTCGAGTTTTTGGAGAAATCAATTGAAATGGGAGGAAAATAAATTGCAGCAGACTGCAAATGATCATGATGAAAGAGGGCGCTGGAGAAGAGATAACTCTGAGAGTTTTGGATAGGTTAATCAACTTTACTTTGAAGGAAATAAGTGAAGGAATTTTTCAAGGTTTATAATTGAGTGAGACTTCATTAAAGTATCACTAAACCTATCAGGAAACCTACTGAAGAACAATACTCAGTCTTACCTAGAACTTTATATCAGACCTAAGCCAATGACCCTCCAAGAAGGTATAGTAACAATAAGGCAGATCAGTCTTTCTTCAGATCAGTAACTAGAGATCTTATGCCTGCACAGTACCTTCTTCAAGGAAGGAAACCCATAGCTCGCTGCCAGTTAACCCATCAACGTTGTAGATCAGCTAAATCTCATTACAATTCAGTTCAAAGTTCATTGGCGACGATTGCAAACCGATCGCGCTGAAGACCTTTCTGGAATTTGAACTTTACGTGAAACTATCTCCAGCTATAAAAAAGAATTTCTCACGATCTGCTGTGCTGTGCTGTCAAACGTGTCGATGCCGGCTGGCACAATCAAATCGCGATCGATGCTGCTGCAATGATCACTCTCAGATAGCTCAATTCGCGAGTCCCGAGTCTTTGCCGGCAGCGTCTTGACAGGTCTCCTGTCGCGAGTGGTACTTCCCCATCCCCATCCCCTCCCTCTCTCCCTCTCTCTCCTCTGCCTTAACTAACGTATTTATTTGTCTTTGCTCTGCTAGTTTCCGTTAAGTCCAATTAAAATTGCCCTATCTACGATCGTGGCAACAAATTGCAGCAGCAGCAGCCACAGCAGCTCCCCAGCTGCAATTGCCGACCGGCAGCAGTACCCGATACCCGATACCCAGTCCCAGTACACGGAGTACCCGATAGCCAGCTGCCTGGAATGGAACCAGACTCACAGTCGCACTCCCAGTCGCAGTCCCAGTCCGCGTTCGAGTCCGATCGAGGAGAGGCAAACCAGTTGGAGCTGTCCGCGCTAAGCAACTAACCAACCTGCAGCGACAACAACAAATTAAGTGACAAAATGTCAATGCAAACAAGCAACACACACAGCACACACACACACACACACACGTAGCAAGCACACACAACAAACAAACGGACCAAGCAAACCAATGGCCAAATCATCGATCGTTGCCTGTGGACAGCAGCGCAGCACAAGCAATGCGAGGACAGGCAGTAGAATGGCGAATACTCTTCAAATGTGGAGAGTAGGAAGGTATAGGAGTGGCTTTACGAGTGTATAAAAATCCTAAAATTAATATTCCTCAGCCTATTCGATGTAGACTATGCCTCAGCCTGTCTATCGGTCTCCAACTGCACGTCTGCCTGTCTTTATGTCTGTATGAACGTCTAGAACTCCTAATCTATAGCAGCTAGAGCCATGAGATTTTGTGACAATATTCATACGTACTGCAGTGTAATTTTAGTATCTGGCTACGCCTCTTGTATCCCAAGTAAATTGCTGAAAATCAAAGGGCAAGCGAGAAACTAAAGCTAAAATATTTATTTTGTTGGTTTGTACCATACTTTTTCAGCACTTGACTGTTATTTGAAAGTCTAGATCGTTTAAGGAACATATAATCCATATGTAAATGGAATCATTGGCCAGTCTCTCATGATATATGTATTACCCTATCCAATGTGCAGTTCAGTAAACCCAGCGACGTCAACAGCTTCAGCCAAAGTCATTAGCCGACTGATCTCTCTGAGAGACTCCGTCTGAGATGTAGAGCAATGGCATTTTGTGGCAGGAGGGTTGCCAGTCTGATGCACGCGAAATTTATTAACGTAGGAAACTTGACACATTTGGCAGCCCTGGCAGCGCTGATGTAGCCTGTCTGTGGCAAGTGTCATGTGCGCGCAAAATTTGCAAGCAACTGCGACAACAGCAACCAAATTAACAACAACAACAGCAACACACAGAGAGAGAGGGAGAGAGAGAGAGAGAGAGAGAGGGAGAGCAGACTATATAGGCAATCATTCAGCAATCGAGCAACGATCGAGAGAGCGAGAGAGAGAGAGAGAGAGAGAGAGAGAGAGAGAGAGAGAGAGAGGTAGAGCGACTAAGCGAACGCAGTACGACGAGGCACGACGACAAGAAAAATCAATTAGTGAGCGACATGTGACGATAATAATGCCAACAATAAAAATTGCACAGTGCCTCAAAGAAATCAGCTAACAGCGAGAGAGAGACAGAGATACAAAGAGTGAGAGAGAGAGAGAGAGAGAGCAAGAGATACCAGTATCGCCGGCCTGAGTAAGTGTTACGAGCCCCATTGACTTTGATCGTCGCCTGCAATCGATCCGCCTTCACTCTTCGTCGTTGAATTTCAATTTCCGCAAGCGAAGAAAGAAGAAACTAGTCAAGATTTTTCATCAGTCTTCCCCCTCCCCTTTTGGGTCTGGGAACTTTGGAACTCAAATCCCAACTTCAAGCATATAACATCAAGAAGTGCGGAAGGTGCGGAATGCAAATAAACAAAATGAAATATGTGTAAGTGAATGTGTTGGTCTCTTGTTATTGGGGGGAGTGTGTGTCTCGGGTTATGTAGTGTCTTTCAGGGATCCCAGCTAGGCTGGGCCCCGGCACGAGAGCGAACCTAACGAATGGGGGCCAAGAGTCAACCTGCGATCGTTCGATACGAAATTGATTGTTCGTCGTAAATTGAATTTGTGGCATTTGCCAGTCGCGAAATTTATGTGCGCTTCGTATACCCCTTCTTTTTTTTCAATCAACTCCAATCGATAGTATACCCTCTCCCCCCGAATGGATGGCAAAACGAATTTGATATGCGAACAAGCGGAATAGAAAAGAGGGCGAGGCCTTGAAAGCGGGGCGTTCTGATCGTTAGATCATTGGGAGAAACAAGTTTGGCACGCAGGAGGAGATCAGTCGGAATGGCAAGCTTAAGGAAATATACCTAATACCAAATACCTAAGGGTTTCCTCAAGTTACAGAATTGCTGGTGAGAATTTAGGAAACTATTTAGAACTAGAACTCATATTAAGAGTGTTGAGACAAAGAAAATAAACTATATTTCAAGAGTTTAGACCAAAACTTGCTCATCAGAATTTCAAATGAAGCACGAGACGATCTGACGATAGCTGAGATAGTCAAGTAGATAGACACAGATAGAACTTAAGCTTATACAGTAGTACACCCAACAACTTACTTGGTCCACAGGTCCTTGAGGTCATTATACTTCTTTCCCAGATCTGTTCAAACATTGTTTATGAAGAGCACCAACAAAAATATCATATAGGACAAAGCTATTAGGGCTCTTTTATCATATTCCATATTTCTTTTTTTTAATATTGTACAAATACGCCCCGGCGCAATATTATCCGCTAAGCCTATAGGCCTATTACGCCGCAGAGTGTTCTAGCAATTTAAAGATATTAATCGGCATATTCTTTCTGTCGTTCCTTTGCCCAACCAAAGTGGGAACTCCATCTCCAACTGTCTGATTACTGAAAAAAAAAAAAAAAAAAAAAAAAACAAACCTCCGCCTGACATTGGCTGCGGAAATGTCTGAAGTGTCGTCGAGCCTTCAAATGCGTCTTCGACACGCGATGTCTTCCCCCATCTCCCCCCCCTTTCCCACACCCTATTTCCCATTCAATTCAGCAGGCATTGTCTAATGCCATTTTCCATTTTCATTTACCTCCTTGGGCTGGCACAGGGTGCAAAGTTTTTCGCTGCTAGCGACAATTTTTCGCGGCGTCTGTTTTCTTAATTTCTGATTGAACTTTTCTGTTGACGGAATTGAGTGTCGCCTCCCTCCCTCCCCATGCCACGCCCACAGCTGCACTGCACCTTCTTCCTGCCTCTGTCTGTCTGGCTGGGAACAATCGAGTGAATGAATTTGTACGAAACAGATGTGTTATTCCATTCAGTCGCCTGTTCCGAGCATTGTCTTTGGAAAAGGTCTCCCCCAGCTCTCCCAGTAACTCTTCCCATATCTCTCTGTATTTTTGTCAGACCGCAAGACGCAATTGTCTGGGCTGCTTTTCCAGTTGCTAGCCAAAAATTAAAGTCCAAAACAGTCTACGAGGTGGGATGGGGCGGGGCGGGGAAGCTGTCTACGTATACGGTTTTTTGGCTATTTTATGCAAATAAGTTCAATCACCTTTCAGTCAATCAGACAAACTGTAGCGGAAGGATCCCTCGATAGAATATGCGGAAGGGGTTGGTGGGTTTACCCTTCCCCCCCCCATTCCACTGGCAGCTCGTCAATTTTCGTTCCGAGCACTTTCAATTTATTTCGCCCTGCTCTGCCCTGCCCCGCTTCCTCCCTTGCAGTTATTTACCCTTTTGCCGCCTGTCACAATCTGCAACACCCATCGTGGGGTTGGGGCAGTACCACTGGACCCGTCCAGTTCTGGTTATTCTCCCCCCTCAGATTGGCTGTCAGTTGGCCGGTCAGCTCGTCCGTCTGTCACTCACTCAATCGAATCGAAACGAAACGATGCGACGAGGCGGGGCGGACCGAGGCGAGTGGCCAGTAACGAGTTCGTCTTGTGCTTGCCCAAAGGATTTTCAATCGAATCTGTCAAATATCACAACCTTCAATCAAACCCAAAAAGCTCTGCAGCTCATTTTTCTTTCCTCGTTCCTCTGGGTTCCACGACGACGATGACGACGACGACGATGAAGATGATGATGATGATGAAACAACCCTGCAGGACACGCATGTGACAACAAACGAATTGACAATGGACACGGCGTGGAGGAGGGCGGGTCAGATGAAGGCGGGTCTGGTCTGGTCCAGCAGTAGTACTACGGAAGGATAAATCATTCGCTATGGCATCGCATCCTTCGATATTTCATATTTTTCAATTTATTTTCGCAATTTATTCGAACACATCCGCTGCCTGAGATATCTGAAACAATTTCTCGAAAATTACCCATAGATCATATCTGAAGAGAGGGAGAGAGAGAGAGAGACAATAACTCCTCCTTCGCTCTATTCTAATTAAAATCCCGTACAATCTGTTCACCACAATCGGAGACGCTGCGACTGGGACACACATCAAAGTTAAGAGTTCTGTCGCTGACGCAGTTGTCGGCACAAGGAGTCGACTGGGACGACGACGACGACAGGATAATGCCGGACCGCCAATGAACCAGTTCGCTCATCTGGATGTCCTTCTATCTGTCTGTCTGCCTGTCTGTCAGTCGAGCGACACACATATTTTTCTTTTCTTTACGTTTTTGCTTTCATACGCCACTTGCTTTTCATTTATCACAAATCCTTTATCTATCCACTCAGGGACATCATCTTCCACAACAACTTCGTGCCGCTGCCGCTGCCACTGCTGCTGCTGCTCCTGCTGCTGTGACTTCGTCAGGGCAAACGTCTTGGCCACTGGCAGCGCCTCTCCCCCCCAGTCTCCCCATCCCACTCCCTGGAGGGAGGGCAGCCGCCTGTGCCACCCGCATGTGCATTGGAGCAGATAACAAAGATCCTTCAACGGATTGACAACTGGAGGCGAGTAACTTTGTAATTTCTCATGCTTCAAAGTCGAGACGCTGACGCCACCAACAAGCACACTTCAGTTACTCTCTCCCTCTCTCTCGCCCCTTCTCTGTCTTGCGTACTTTCTTTTTCTGATCCATTTTGAAGCTCTCTACGGCAGAGTTACAAGTGAGGTATCTTGCTGGAGGAAGCAGGCTGGTATAACTGAAGATACTTCAGAGATCTGCAAGGTAAGATTCTTTTAAAGATAATGTATAAATTGATATGGATATATCATACATACATACTTAAATACCTTGACCCTATCTATCATATGCAATTGCACGAGTTAAATTGCCCGAAGACTTTCCTGTGAGTCTATCCCAATCCTAGAGTACACAAGCTTCGGTCTGTGGTTTGAGTTCCGGGTGGTAATGCAAACAAGCTGAAGGATTGGAAGGACACCCGCTACGTATTGCACACAGCTATATATATAGATACATATATATGCCTGTATATAAATACGATAGGTCTGTCCATCGGTTTGCATGCCAGCCTGGCTCTCTATGTGTGTCTCTCTCTCTCTCCCTCTCTCTCAGTGTGTGTGTGTGTGTGTGGGTGGCTTGTCCTTTGTGCTGCAAAAGGTCCTTCATTAGAAAAATTTTCAACTTGTCATCTTTTTCGTCATCAACTCAATCTCAAGTCAAACCAAACCATACCGGCTGTTGCCTCCGCCTCCACTCGGCTCGCCTGTCGCTTTACATCTCGTCAGCCTGTCTACAGCTCTTCTCATCTCCTCTCCTGCTCTTCCTCCCTCTCTCTCTCCCTCTGTCTCTCTCGCTCTTTCCGCCCCTTGCATGTGTGCCAACTTGTCCAATATTGTCCCTTTTCCTTATGCTTTTCATTTGTCCATCTTCTTCTGCTTGTATTTTTCTTCAGCACGTCGCCTGCTCCTCTCCAGCTCCCCCTTTGCCCTTTGCGCTCTCCTTTTCAAATAATTCCTGTTGTTCTTGTGTGTGGGTCGCCGGGCGGATGATGAAGGGTCGACGTGGCCGTCGTCGTCGTTGTCGTTGTCGTCCAGAGTTCGTCACTTTTGAGTTTTGGTTTGACGAACTTGGTCCTTGCGTTGAAATTAAATAGAAATTTGACTCGAGCAGCTCCTGGTGATTCCTCTGCTGCTGCTGCTGCCTCTACTGCTGCTGCTTCTACTCCTGGACTTTGCTGCAGGTTTTTCAGCAAAAAACTTTATCAAATTCCTGTTAATTGAAATGTTGATTTTAGTTGCGAGGCTAACAAATTGCAGCGACACAAAGGACAGTGGGTGGAAGCAGAAGGGGTGGCTACATCAATTTCAAAATTGCAGCAGATAATGGAGGTAGCTACAAAGTGCTTTGGCTTTAAAATGGTCACTTTAAATGGGTTTAAAACTTAAAGCAGACTGGACACATCAAGCAAATAGAATATAGTTAAGACTCTATGAAGAAAACTCCAGAGAGTTTATTATAATCAGCCCAGATAACTCTACTAACTATTAATTATTATTTCAGATATAGTAACAGATTCTTTAAGGTACAAGCCTATTTCTGTTAAATAATTTCTATATATATATTCTATATAATATATATAGCTATATCGTGTACCTATATCGTATCGCTAAACCCATCTTAAATCCCTCTAATACCCCTGAAGCCCCAGCTGAAACCCGCAGTTATTTCTATCTCATTCCTTTGAGCTTTCATAAATTCTTTAAAAGTTCTTATATTTTTATTGCACAAACAAATTGTCATCCAACACACACACCCACACTCACACACACACATCCATGTGGCTTTGTCTGCGTTTATTGGATACGGTTGACATTCTGTCCAGGACTGGACATTAACTGTACCGTTACATTATATTGTGCGGCAGTGTCAACAGCATCAGCAGCCCAGAAGAGAACGAGCACGAGAAGGAGAACGAGTCAGGCAAAAGTTGACAAACTGACGAACTTGCCAGCGCACGCTTCATTCAATCTCTCAGTGGGTTGGAATGAATGACCAAACACGGATGCCCCCAGAACCATCCAGTCGGAGCGGAGCGGAGCAGCAGCAGCAGCAGCAGCGGCAACACAACTAAATACACTTCAAAAGAATAAGTTGACAGCTGACGATGACTTGTCAGAGACAGGTTTCTATCCTTTCATACACACACACACACACACATATAATGTGCAGAGGTCCCTTTCCTCGGCACAACCTGCCCATCCTGCGCACACCCCCAACCCCGCTCCCTTTCAGCGTGTCCAATGTGCAGACAATCAGCAAAGCAGGGCGAGCCAAGCGAACGCATGTCCTGCCATCGGTTGACGGACATTGCCTGAACTTTTCTTACTTTGCTCCTTCCTTTGCCTCGACTCCTCCTGCTCCTTCTACTCCTTCTCCTCCTCCTTCGCCTGCTGCGCACTGTTACCTTAGGGATAATGATTTTTCAGTCAAGTGAAAATAATTTTTAAAGTAAACAGACAATTTCAGCTACCCTTTGTTGTTGTCCTGTCCTGTCGTCGAGGAGTCGCCACCATCAAGAGGCTTGCATAAATTTCCAACAGAACGCGCGACTGGCGCCGTGCCTGGTGTCCAGCGTGGGCAATCGACCTGTCCATCTGGGGTTACGAGTCTCGAGTTGACCAGAGATAATTGCGCTACTTATGAAAGTAATGGTAGTCCTTGAGGCAACTGTCTGTTCAGGTGAGAAGTATCAATGGGCACATATATAGCATATAATTATCTCTCTGATATGTACCTGCAAATCTTCCAGAGATATCAATCATATTTAAGGAACTCTGAACTCTGGTCGATGCAATTTTCGCCCTGAACTCGTCCTTGAGTACAGTTTAATGCAACCTGCCAAATGAAAATCCGTCTTCAATTCAAGTTCAACGATAAATAGAAATCCTTGGTGCAAAAGGAGGGAGGGGGGCGGACGCAGTGTAGCAGCAGGACGTCAATCTGTCAACTGCCTCGACCCGTTCGCTCATTTGCCCAGACAGGATGTCAGTTTGTACGTTCGTCCTACCCGCCCGCCCGTCCGCCCGCCTGCCAGCCAGCCAGCCAGTCCGTCTGCCGTCACTCAATCCATTCAATTCCATGTTCCATTTCGCAAGGACCTGAGGTTGAGTGCCTCGGTTCCGTTTAGTTTCAGTTTTGGACGAGGCGCTGTCAATTTAAAATAGAAAATTTATAGAGCAGACAAAATGATGGACAGCCATCGTAGTTACACAATGAGTGTGTGTGTGTGTGTGTGTGTGAGTGTGTGTGTGTATGGTGTGAGTGTGCCTTGGAAGGTGGACTCACATTGTTATGCCGTCTCTGGGTGGCAGACGGAACTGCACTCGCCTGACGGACTGACTGGCAAATTGACGGACAGATTGATAGACAGATGAGATTAAATAACTTGTAGAGGTTTATATATATTATATAGTATAGTATATATATAGTATATATATGTTTGGGGAGCATGTGTAGTGCATGAAGTATATGTACGCACGTACAAACGGAATGAATCCTGTGCCGTGTCCTCCTGCTCCTGCCACTCCGTGTAAATGCAATGCGCAAAGTTTTTCGACGCGTCGCTCGGTCGGGCGATTTGTCAGATTGAGCGTGGGGGCGTGGGGGGAGGGAGCAGCGCCAGAGAGGGAGGGAAACTTAGTTTCGAGTTGTGCGCTTTGTGCGCGCTTGTTTCGTCAATCAAAATTACGTGACGTTTTGCATTCGTTGTCGTTCAATGGACGTCATAAATACGCTTGCTTTATATATATATATATAATATATATATATGTAGTATAGTTGGAGCAGCATGTGAGCCATCAAACGGATGAGCCGGGCACGTGTTACCGAGAGTGACAACTTTGCCAACTAAAATATATATATGAGAATTCTTTAATTAAGCATATCATTTATTTAAGTTTCCTATTTAATACTCACAAAGTAGAAATTATTAAACTATTTTTGCCCGCAATTATCTCATCTTCTCGCGCATTCCAATCCCATATGCCATGAGCTAAAAATTGCCCACATATGATTGATTGATTCTGCTGGCAGTTGAAAGGAAGTCAAGCGGAAGTGGCACTTGATCCCGGGAAGAGCTGACGAGTCGGGCTGCCTTGCCTGCCGCTTTCTCTGTCCATTTGCTCGAATGATATATCACTGACATCTGAAAAATATGAAAAACTAAACTAAGAACGCTGCCCCGTCCCCCTTTTCGAAGCCATCTCGCCCATGTTGCGACGAGTTTTGGATGCGGATTTTGCAAAACAAATGAAGCAATAAATTTTGCTGACAAAAAAACAAGCAGCCAAACCGAACTGCAGATGCGAGCAGGAATATATATATATATACATATGGTATATGGTATATCTGTTATATAGCAAGTACATGTCGCTAAGTACGCGGGAATTTAGACTAAGTGCCTGCACAGAGCACACGAATGTGGATGGACTGACAGACAGACAGACGTGAATGCGGTTGGGATGTGAATGTGGACGTGGATGTCGACATGGCCAAGTCAAGTCGCAGAGCCGACCGACCAAACGACCGTGTGTGTTTATATATCACTCACATGTATGTCAGATGACAAACAACTGACAAGTGACAAGCTTCAGCGTCTTCTTTCTCGGGCTCTTCGGTGTGGACGATGCTGCCGGTTCTCTCTCGCCTGCACAGTGGAACTCAATTAGATGTGGGTGAGTGAAAGCTGGCTGGTATTCATTATTTACATATGCGCATGGTCAGTGACAAGCGAATTAATCTGGAATAGAAGAGGCAGGTTGAGAATTGCGCAGTTTAAATGGTCAATGAAACTAAGGAAGAGAAAGTATTTAAAGGGGAATAGAGGAGACACAAGATAATTCATATTGAACTGAGAAAAGATAGTATGAAATGGGCTATAAATGAAAGGAAATTGGGAGTGCTTTTCTGTACCATATAAATATATACCTCATAGAAATATATAGAATGTACATTATAGCAACCATAAATGTTTTATATCAATCCTTCCATTCCCAACAGCAGCGATCAGTCCAACTATTCTCATTGAAGACTTCACACTGTGCCAATGGGACAAAACTGACGCGCCTCATGATGACATATGCTTCTTTCGCTCTCTTTCTTTTCGCTGTTCGCTTATACCAGGGAATTATGATGATTATGATGATGAACGCGTGGTTGTCCGATTTGCTCGACCGCCTCTTGCCAATTGCAACGGTTGCCACCTTCTTCTCCTTCTCCTCCCTCAGCGTCAATCGCGGATTGTCAACATGACAAGACGACAACCACGCTGAAGAGATGTGGCAATTCTGAGGAAATTCCTCGACCATTCCCAGTTCGGTACGGTCCGGTCCGGCCCGGTCTCAGACTCTGGCAATTGTCTGTATCTTCTTTGCGGTCTCTCGCTCTCGGTGCGCGACGCATGTAAATCACTTGATGCGCGCCGCTCTGGCAATCCGAGTGTCAAAAAATTAAGAAGCCCAATTAGACGTTGCCACCTGTCAGCAGTTCGTCATCCTTGCCAGCGGCGAATATGACATTCATTCATACGCCCAAGTGACGAAGTAGACGAGACGACTCAGCTGACGATTTATTTTCTCTCACTCAGTTCGTCAAGAAGTCGAGCAGACTGTCTACCCTGCCCAACCATCTCATCCCATCCCATTCCATCCGTCAGTTAGTTGGCGTCTTTATGCCTCCGGGGGGAGTGGACCATAAAAGTTTTGTGGCCAAATGTTGCGCGGATTTATGAATTTATGTCTTTTTTTAGTTCTCAAAGCAGCGCGACACATTACATATTTATGGCATCTTTTGCTCCTGAAATCTAGCAAGCACTGCAATCCGGCAACGGATTCCTGGAACTGTTTGTCAACTTTAGTGTGCGCTGTGTGATTGATTGCAATATTCCCATAGTTTCCAATTATGTGCGAAGAGTTCTCCTCGTTTATGGCCAAGTGACATAATTGGGTTATAAAAGAGAAATGCCCACTGTGCCTTCCCCAACGAATTGGCCAACGGCGACGCAGGTCGTCAGGCAATCACAGCGCTACGCGACAACAGAGGGCGCTGCCAAAAACAATACAGAATTTAGTATACAAAACATACACATAATAATACATACATTGTCTGCCTGGGTAGATGAGGCTCGTCTCGCTACGGCTGAGTTTGTTGTGACTGAGACACGGTGACAATTTGCGGCAAAGCGTGGCAAGTGGCAGTGGGGATGATGCGAGATGGTGTCCCCAAACTGACGATGAGCCGATGGCCGCCAAGTGATTTTCACTTAACAAAGTTGTCGCTGGGTCGCTGATTTGACACATGAATGCAACTATTGCATGTATGAATGAGTGTGAGTGTATGCTGCGAATATTTTGGGCCAATTTGTATTCGCATAATTAAATATAAAATATGTTTATAAAACAATCTGCGCAAAATGCTTGCATTTGATGACAGCAGTTAATCGAAAAGCTAAGACTTATCGATATCGCTGCACAGCACGTGTATCGTTTGGCGTATGCGACTCGCTTTGCAACACTGCAAAATTGTGTGACGCAGCAAAAATTAAACGAAATTTTGATTCACTTCACAATTGGCAGTTAAAAAAGTTCTAGAATTAATCACGAATTTTTCTCAACATGTTCATGAAGAAATCGGATCGTAATGCCATCTATCAGGTACTTTTTCATTCGGGCGTTCTCTTTGCCGAACGTTCGCCACAAAAGCGTCATCCGGATGAGGATCTGAAGCATTTGACGAATCTGCAAGTCATCAAGACACTGCAATCCCTAAAATCACGTGGCTACGTGTCGGAGCAGTGTGCCTGGCGTCATTACTACTGGAAATTGAATAACGATGGCATCGACTTCCTTCGAGGCAACCTGCTGCTGCCCACCGAGGTGGTTCCCACCACGTTGCAGCGTCGCCACGATTCGATGCGTATGTCTCGCACCGCCGATGATGCACGCTCACGGGCACCACGTGACGGCAAGGATCGCGATGATCGCTCCAACTATCGTCGTCCCGAACGCGATGTGGACAAGACGGGCAATGTGGGCATTGGCACTGGATCGGTGCAGTTCCGCGGTGGCTTCGGCCGAGGCAAGAAATAACCAGCAGCATGTACTAATTAAAAACATAAACTACTACTAACCCACTGACTTATTTAGTTTTTAATTTTTGCCTCGCATCTTGTTAATTCATCTTCCCTTCTGCTGGTTTTCCCTCATCCGGGCAGGGTCAATCTTTCTGTGGCTCAACTCTTACTGTGCGCTGCTCAATCAACTTAATGTTTATTGTTTACTTAAATACTCTCTAAAATATGTGTGTCTGCATTATGATAAACAATTCGCCCCGACTCGGATAGCGACAATAAATCCATTCGCTGACGTTGTGCCACGCCAACGCAACGCAACGCGGAGACGGTAACGGAGATGGAGATGGACTCAGAGGCGAGCTTCGTTCGGTACGAAGCGGGATCCCTGTGCAGGCCTGGAGTTGGAAGCGCATTTATTATTTGATTATAAACAGCAGCGAGTTGCGGAGAGACAAGACGGCGTGGCGGGAGGAGGAGCGGAGCACGGGCAGCAGCAGCGAGTGTCGAGCGTGGCCATAAAAATCACCTACTGACAGATTTATTACACAGCGAAGCTCCGACTCGACCCGGAGGTTGTCTGGCCAGACGGACGGGCAGACGTTCACCATGGCTTTGACAACAAACAGATACGGCAAGAGCAGCAACAAAATGAAGGAAACAACAGCAGAAGCAGCGGCAGCAGCAGCAATCGCCGCCAGTGAGCAACTGCAGCAGCAGCAGCGTCGGCTGCATAGCGAGCCGGCAACCGCGTCCTCGAGCTCATCATCGTCATCATCAGGCAGCGATGCTGACAGCTACACGGCAACGCCATCAGCGTAATCAACTTGGTGTCGAGCGACTCTGAAGCTGGAGCAGCACCAGCGCCACAGGCCACCACAATGTCCAGTTGTCCCGGTTTAACCCGATGGAAAGAGGAATCGACTGTGCTGCACTTTATGGGTGGCATGTGAAGCGTTTGCCCGCCGTCGTTTTCCCTTTGCATGCTCCGAAACAATCCCTAACTCTTTAGCCTCATTAAGCAAAAATTTCACACAAAAAAATGGAAAGAATCAGGCGATTGGCAATGCTGGAGGAGAAGGGTAGCATAGTGTACTATCGACGGCATGTCGAAGTTGAAAGACTCTGCGATAGATTGGCATGCCAGTCGATTAATGATGAAGATACTGGGATGTGGATGCACTGCGAAGAGTGTGATCAGTGTGGGAGAGCGAGAGAAACAAAGAAGTAGAGATAGGGCATAGATATATGTATGTTTAGTCATATGTTATAAGAGTTATCGAGTACTTCGGGAGATACTATAGGAATAATCATATTCTTGAAGAGATCATCTTCTTCAAAGCTGTAAATTAATCTTATTATTTCTCGAAAAATCTGTTCCAAGATCACATCTTAATTCTCTGATAACTATCACAACTCAACTCCTTCACGACAGAGCATTCCTGAACAGAAGTAGCTGACGACACGATCCACATTGACCTCGGTCAACCCACGCAATCCCAAAGTCGACTCCTCCATCGTTTCCAATCATCATCAATGACGCGTCAGCTAAAACAACAACAAAAAACTAAAGTTTATCCAGCACTTCTCGGGGCGGAGCTGCTACGGCTGTGGAGGAGCTGAAGGAGATGGTGACAGGGTTGCCAGCCAGCCGGCTGCAGTGGCATCCCAAAAGTGTCAAATGTGTTGTGTGATTTATGCAGTCGGTCGCATGATTTGTTTGCAGTCCGTCTACTTTTCGTGTTTATCTGCGCAAAATATGAGAAAGATAAATCGACGACGACGACGACGACGATGATGATGATGATGATGCTGATGCTGCGAGCCTTGTGAGAGCCAAATCCAACTGTCCATCCAATCCGGCTGTCCTTCTCTTCTCCATTTGACCAAATCGCAATCAGTTGGCGCGATTTTCACTCGGCAACTTTTACTGCTGTCGGCAACGGCGGCTGCTTTCATTCGTCACCTGGTCCCATGTAATTTTTCAGGTAAATTATTGAAACGTCCCTAACGATCCGACGATCCAATGCGATGAGGTACAAGTACGAGATTCACAGTTCCCGCGCAGAGATCAGGAAATGTCCAAGTTTTCACAGCGCTTTGATTTGTGTGCCCAGCAATGATATATACTCATGAATGAGTGTGGTACGTGTACGAGTATGTATTCACTTGCGGATTGCGATCTTCAACTCTCTCCTTTCCTCTCTCTCTCTCGCCGGTTTGGGTGCTAATTTATTAAGGCAGCCATTTTTGAGGTCGTCTTGGAAGATAACTAGTCTTATTGGATATGAGGAAGGAGGTCCCTAATTGGTATATCTTGTGAGGATCTGCGTAATTGACAGACTTATTAAACTGTCAACGGAAATTAAACGTAGTAAGATTCTTGATTAACAACTTTTACAAAAGAAAGTTTTATAACAGTAAAGTAGACATTTTAAATGTTATATATGATACATATACTATATGATATAAGATTACTATCAATATTTCTTTGACCTTAGTTCGCTTTAAGCAAATATACTTAATTTTTGTAGCACACCGAGTGCACGTTAGTTCTGCCAGCATAGTATGGAACTAGAGAAAGACAGATGGGGGAGGAGAGTGAGAGTAGTGCGCCCCGACCCGGCAATGGCATTTCTAAATGGACGCCATAATCAAGCGCTAATAACCTCATTTGTATGTCCAAGCGGGCCATTAACTTTTCATTTGCCACGCGAAAAAGTTTTGCATTGAGCAAATGCAGCCAGACGGCGGGGACCCACTAGCCGGCCAGATGGAGATTGTCCAACGGACCAGTCACCGATCCATCTACACAGCTGCCCCTCTGGCTCTTCCTTCTCTCACTCCCTCTCTCTCTCTCACTCTCTGTGTATGGTAAGCGGCTGTTGGACATGGACATGGACGCTCGCTGTCAGAGTTTGCACTCGACCAGGCTGGCCATAACTTGCGTGAAACATGTTAATAATTTACAATTTGGTATTCATAAATAAAATGTCATCCGGACTCCTCCAACGACTTGCAGCGGCGGCGTCGGCTGGCCCGCTCTCTCGGCCTGGTCGGGTAATGAGCGAATGTTGATTGAGGTTATATTTCATGGCAAATGGGTGCCCGGTCCTGTCCAGGTTCGCGCCGTTCGAGCTGCCTGCCGCTTGCATGGGAAAGTCGTCCGGCACAAAGCGCATGTTAACTCTCGCACAGTTCCCGTTGACGTTTGACACGCCGCGGTGGCAACAAAAAAAAAGTTGCCCCGCCGAGGCGAGTAGTGGCAACTGCGCCTGCACCTTCGACTTGGCTGTGACTTGGCTACTGGCCAATCCCGAACCCGGTTGCAGTTGCGCACTGAGCCCTGATTAAACACTCTGCCCATTTATCGTCATTTATGGTAATTGTTCGAATCGCAGCTCAGATCCGCAGCAGCTGTCGCTGTTCCTCCTGCAGAGTAACCAATTAGGGGGCGACTATTGAAATCGAAGAACCTGCATCCAGGACAGTCTGAAATAAGTTCGTAAATATTTGTTATGTTGTTATAATACCCACATATCTAATCTCTTACACACCTGAGAGCTGAAGGGACCAGCTCATGCTCTGCCACATCGTGGAAATACCTCAAGTAACTTCCGACTGAATCCTGCCGCTAATTTGTTATTTAGTCATTGCAACATATTGTTGTGGCATGTTTGCTGCCTGCCATATCTCTGGCATTCCTTGGCGTCCGATCTGCGCGATAATGTTTCTCTAGACTGTGGTGCGCTGTCAGCAAGTGCCGTTAGGCAGGCAGTCACCATGGGTGACATTTAATTGCAAACAGATACATTTTGTCAGGGCCAAGTGACGTGAATAGATGCGGCAACAACTGCAGCAGGCACGTCGCATCCGCCTTGGGGCAAGTCGCGCGGGTGAATTAGGTGGCAGAATGCGGCTCCAAGCAGCGTTGAGAGCTGCGACTGGCATTCAGTCAGTCAGTCTATCTATCACGGGCAAATGTATCTGTATCTGCATCTGCATCTGGCTCCGAGTCTGTCGGCGACTGCGAGACAACATTTCCGCGTGAGAAATGCGCAATTTCTGTTTATTTAATGCCAATGCATCTCGCGATGCGCCGCCGCCAACACGCCATCAGTTTTCAATCACGCGCCCACAAGCTCCTGCTCCTGCACTTCGTCTCTCCAGCTCCCGCCTTGATTTACTGCGCACTTGTTGCACCACAAGCTGCTGCTGGTGCAGCTGAAAATCACTTTGCAACTTTTGCATCTTCTCATGACGACGCTGGCCCCCAAAGTGGTGTCAACAGCTCTCGGCGCGCTGACTGATGAGTTACTCATCCGGAAATGTTTTTCACTTGCCACTTTGTGCTCTCCACTTGCCACAGTCGTAGTCGTCTCCCTCTCCGTCTCCCGAAAAACAGAGCCAACAAAGCGTCTTTGTCAACAACTGACAAATTGGCCAAGGCAACTCGCACGCCAAGCAGCGGCTAAATATTCTCTGCCTGAATGCCTCCGGACTGGTCTCCAACAGAAGGAGGAGGGCAAGAGATGTTGCACATTCTTCAGTCTTTTGTCATCTTTTGTTTCAACAAATGAGGGGCAAAGCGTTTTGCGAAACGCCAAAGGGGCCGTAGAATGTAGTTTGTAGGTCTATAAAGAGAGAGGAAAAGATATAGTTAATTGAATTTGGAAAGATTTAGAATTATACAAAATACTTACCATAATCTGTGATACAAAGCAAATTTAACATTAATTATTCTTAAAGAATTTAAGCTTATTTATAGCATAAATTACATGTTAAAATTATCCCTGCAATCTACTTAACATAACCCAGATAATCAGAGCAAGGGCATATCTACAGGCATCTCCAAAGCAAGTTGCACTATCCTCACAAATCTGTGCTCCACAAGCATGCAAAATATTTATTCACATCCATCCAAAATAGTCCACACGACTCGTAACTCATTTGCCCGCCAAAATCCTTGACTTGCCAGAGACACGCAAGGCAGCAACAGGAGGAGGAGCAGGAGCAGGAGGAGGCGCCGGCGGCGGCAGCAGCCGAATGCGAGGCGAAGTGACATGAAGCGATGCAAAATGCATTCCCAGTGATGATGTGATATGTTGTGCCGTAGCTGAAGCTGATGTTCCTCCCCTCTTGCTACTTGCCGTCATCGTCAAGAACAACCGCGTCGAGGACGAGCTTGATGAGCATGATTACGAGCCTGTAGGAACAGCGGGCTGGGCTGGGCAGGGCAGGGCAAGGGATACAGATCGGGACAAGGCAGACAGCGCTGATGGTGACAATCTCAGCGCGGCACAGCTCTGAAACTGATGAGGTTAACAACGACATCCACGTCCTCATCCACAGTGCACATCGCACATGGCACGCTGGAGATGATGAGCCGTATTATGTTACGTTGTCTCTGGCCCACTCGCTTGGAGCGGAGCGTGTCATAAATGTCGCACGCCACGTTACTGATGCCTGTGATTACGCCTGCCTCCGCATCCTTCTGCTGGATAATACGCTGAGCTTGGCTTGACTTTGCACACACTGTAGGTAGCTGAGCTACAAGAGAGTGTGAGAGAGAGAGAGGTCGGTTAGTAAATTTGCATGTGCACGAAACGTCATCGAAAATGCATCATTAGCAGCTGGGAATTGGGCAAACAAGTCTATTTGTCGCCTCGCAGCTCGACTCCGACACGACGTACATGTCGCGATATGCAAAAGACCTGGGGCGGCTGCTCTATTCTCTCCCCCGCACAGCACTTCCCATCGGGGGCACCCACGACCACGAGAACACTTGTTGCCAGCGTGTGGCACAACTGATCTGTGACCCTGCAACTTGTACTCGTTTCAAATGCAAATTCCCAAGGCATAGTGCCAGTGCCCCACGGGGGTCTGCACATAGTTCATGTATATCCGATTTATTCCTAGTCATTAGATGAACTTCGTTTGGCACTGCACCACTTCCTGTTGTGCCGGAGGCAGTCGTGGAATTCCATCAACGAAGTGCAGGTTCCTAGGTGTGGCATATTGGCCATGATCCGCTTCACACGACTGTTCCGATCCTGAGCGAGAATTATTCCAATTTTAATATGCAATTTTTAATTTTTTTTCTTATTTATTGTTTGAATGTTTGAACAGTGTTGCACAGCGCCAAAGCAAAGCTCGCGCTGCTGGCCGATAACTACTTGAATGTAGCTATCGGTATTTTACTCGATACTTTCAAGCAATTATGCAACACGCGCACATTTTAATATATTTCAAAGTGTGTGTGTTTTAATTTGCATAATTCCGTGTGGTGCATATAAAATCAGAAATTAAAGTATATTAAATTAATAACTATATAGATATTTACGCAGCATTAAGACCCTTTCAACCCGCCGATGATCTCTTAATAATGTGCCGCCATTAATTCACGTCTGTCATTTTAATTAAAAGCCCGCTCGTTTTGGGGTTTAAACACCTTCGCCTCGATTGGGTTATCAAGTTGTCTTAAGTATGCGAGTAATGTTTAATTCCATGCCCGGGCATTACTTTAAACCCCTTTTAATGCGTCCAGCTATGCTGCTGCGGTTCGACTATTAAATGTTCTGCATAAGGCGAGCAAAAGCAACGGCAGCGAGTCGAATCGTCGTCGTCGTCGTCGTCCTCTGTCATTTTCATAATTAAAGGATTCTAGCTAGATGGCCGGGACTGTGCGCATCTATATTCATATATTGATAAAGTTGTAAAAGTTGAAAGTTGCGCAAAACAATAAAAATAAATTCTAATGAAGATGGCCGGGCAGCATGGCGCGTACAGAGCACGAGAGCTGGCAGAGAATAGGATAGCGAAAGAGAGAGAGAGAGAGGGAGAAGGACGCCAGGGCAAGCATCATCAGGACATCAGGCCGGGCGCCATTTGTGCCAGCAATTTTCTGTTCTTACATAAGCAGACCAGCTGAGGCGACTGAGACTGCGTCTGCGGTAGGGTTAGGAGTGCAGAGGAGGGAACAGCAGGAGGTGACGAGGCGACGCCCGCCGGGGTTGCTGCACTTCCGTAATTTCCCGAGCAAAAGCGAGAAAAACAATCGAATAAACTGTCGGAGCATCAAAATTCAAACGTCAAAAAGCAGGCGAAGTCGAGGCAGTTCGCTCCTTGCCCGGCAACCCTGCCAGCTACCTACTGCCTCCTCATCTTGTCCACCCACTGACAGCTATCCAGTCAAGCGTCAAAGTTCCTAATGCACACAACAAATTTCTTATACAGAGCGAGAAGGGAGGAGGAGTGGGAAGAGGAGCAGGAGCGAGAGGCAACGATGGGAGGCTGCGGGTAGAGCTGCACAACTGGAGGTGCTGGCTGGCCACTGACGGAGACGTCAGGCCGAATGTCGTGGACAAAATGACGTTGTCACGAAAATTGCAGAATATAAAATTTCTAGTTCCGGCGCCAGTTTCAACGATTCCCCTCCATCCTCCTCCAGCCATCATGCTCTCCTGCTGCCATGGGGCCAACCACATGCACTTCCGCCTGCGTCGCTTCGATTTTTGTCCAAGGACGCAGCGCAAAATACACTATAAAAATATATAGAAATAAAAAAAGAGAAGAAAATGGAGAAGCGAAAAATAAGTAGGAAAAAGCGGCAGAGCAGGAAAGAGAGAGAGAGAGAGAGAGAGAGCGAGAGGGGAGGAGAGCGCAAGAAACTTTTCAAAAATTATTGAAATGTCACGTAGCAACTTCTCAAATTGCAAAAATCCTGACGCTGTCGTTCAATGTGCCGTGCGGATTGATAGAGCGACGCAGCACGAGGTGAGGCGAGGCGCGGGGAGTCCCGTCCTGAAGGAGGAGGCGAGGGACAAGCGCTGCACTTGTCGCCTGCAGAAGGACGAAGCGGAGGAGGAGGAGTTAGAGAGGGCACATGGCTCGGACGCTGACACTAAGACGTCGGAGCGAGGCAAGGCGAGACGAGGTCCAGGTCCCAGTCAGGCGCAAATCCAATACACAAGTTGCTGCCGCATCCCACTCCTAACACGCTCCATCCCCTTCCCCGGTTCCAGTGAACCGCAATTCAACGTGCGAACGACAGTTTGACCCGAGACATTTTTGGGTGGCAAACCCGTTGGGAGGAGGAGTAGGAAGAAGAGGAGGAGCAGGCAGGGTGGCTGCAACCGACTACTGACAGCGTCTTGGCCATTACGAGCACAATAACAACGCATGGAGCTAGGAGCGGGCTAGCTGGCGTCGAGACAAGGACAGAGTCGTCTTCGACGTCCTCGTCAATCGTCAAATGTCGCCAAGACGCTGTCAAATGCAGGCAAAATGACGGGCCGAAGGACAGGATGTGGATGCGGATGCGAAGGCGAAGGCAAAGATGTCGGAGACGCACAGACGAAGCCGGAGCCAGCGACGTAGTTGTCGTCGTTGGAGCCGGAGCCATGCCATGTTGTCGCAGGCATTAGGCAACTAACAGCAAACCCAGACCTGACCCAAGACCAACCCACCATCTCGTCCTGCCAGCCTGCCGGGAAATCTGCGAGTAGCGCAGAAAGTTTTCATGACTTTTCTTTTATTGCACATTTCAACAAAACGATTGATGGCTTCCATGACACACACACACACACACACACCGAGACGAAGACGTCGACGCAGTAAGGATCAGGAGGAGGAGGAGGCGGTGAGCAGGAGCAACTGCTGTACAATATTCACAAGTTTTGCCCGTGCCGAGGCAAGCGCCGAGGATGCTGTAATATGATGGCGCAAGGATTAGTCTGACGTGGCGCATTTCTTTTATACTTCTTAGTTAGACATTTTGTTTCATGTCGACTAACCCCACCTCTAACCACTCTCCTGGCTCCCTCTCTATCTTCCTCTCCCTCTCCAGCCCGTCTTTGCCGCTGTCCAACTAGATTTTATTGAAGTGGCCCTCATCAATGCGGCGTCCAGCAGGAAAAGCAACTACACATATGTATGGACATATGTCGAGTCGGCGATGTGGCAGCAATAACTGTTGCCCTGAATACCCTACAATAAATAGGGTATGTATCATAGATGATCAGGTTACTTTATACTGATTTATATATACATATTTATATTAATATTCCAAGGAATCAGACGCATGGAACGGATAAAGGAGAAGAGACGTATTGCAAGATCCTAAGAGTAACAGTTCCTTATAATAACTATATCTTGAACTTATATAAACTGTTTATCTTCTCCCTTATTTTTTAGCGTATCTACCCATCGACTGTCTCTACACTTTCCTAGCTTGCGGTCAGCTGCAAAGTTTCTTTTCGTGCTTGGCAACATTTCCTCATGCTTTTCCAAAACTGTTGCCACTTTTCTACGCTCTGCACTCTTCCCATCCCGTTTCTACCTTCTTGGTCGACTCCTCCAGCTTTTACTGCTGGCAACGCGCGGACGTGGCACGTCTCCGATGACAAGCAAGAACAATTTTTGACTGATGCGCTATATATGCTGGACGTTCGAGTCCCTGCTCCTCCGTCTCCCCCAACGTCTTCTCGTTATCCTTCTTGTCCTGTGTTCACGTCCGAATGCGAGTTTTAGTTGTGCAAAGTTGAAGCAGCAAGCTGGAGGCTTGAACTCTGACCCCCAACCTTTCACTGCAAAGAGAAACGAAACAAAGTAGCCTGTGCTGTTACTCTTTCTCTTTCTATTCTTCTTTCTCTCTTGCTTATGATGCATGCGACTATGTTTATTTCATTGCGTATACGTATTGATTGATGCAGCAATTGAAAGTGATGATAGAGAGCTGAATCTATGAATGTGTTTAAAAAAAATATTATTGAAGTATATAGAGTAAGTAGAAAAGGATCTCAAGACCCTATTCGATAGGTATTCCCGAAATACTCGACAATATTCATTCTATTTCATACTTCTTTTTAGCTTCATTCCTGGTCTTAATGTGGTAATTGAAGAAGTCAATAAAGTACAGGAATTTGTCTGCATAATGTTGCTGGAATCTGGAGTATCCTTTGAAACTGGAAAAGAAAGAGCGAAAAGACGAACAAGGAGCGTCTGTCTCTAGGATGCAATAAGCGTACGGCATGAGCTGACAAAGTGACCGGCAAAAGGTCCTTGGGACACCTTCAGAGAAGGAAAGAAGAGCTACAGAGACAGAGGGAGACGTCTGCCAGGCGACAGCGTGTTATGCAACGAAGCGAGGGAAGGAGAAGGAAGAGAGAAAGAGAGAGAGAGAAAAGAGGAAAGACATGCACATCAGGCGGCTGATGCTTCCTGCCATATACTTAAGGATTAGAAATTTACTGAAATGCTGCCAGAGACAGCGCCAGAACTTGGAACATACTCGTAAAATGCAACGACTGCAAAGGAGGAAGCGAAGCAGAAGCAGCATGGCAAAAGGGTGAGGAAGAGAAGTGAAGCGAAGGAGAGACGAGGCAAAAGAAAAGTCAATGCGCAGTCGAAGAGAAACTTGTCAGTTGCCGTCAATCAGCAGACAGGAGGAAGGACATCGTGCGACCCAATAGAATAACATTGCGACAGTGTGGGGGAGGGAATAGAAATGCTGAAGAAGACCTTGTGTGTGTGTGTGTGTGTGTGGGCGTCTTGGCAGCTCTGGCGGACCTGGAGCCGAAGCTGGACGAGAGAGTATTGCAACTTTTGCTCGTCAGCAACAAAAATTGATGCGCTGCAGATGAAACGCCAAAAAGTTTGCCCTCAGCTAGACGAGGGCAGAGCAGGACAGAGGGAGAAAGAGAGAGAAATAAAGAGAGAAGGGACTAAGAAAGCAAACCAGAAGCAAAAGCAAAAGATTAAAAAACGGAAAAATGTGCATGGCTAAAGAAAAACATTGAAGGCAGCAGCAGAGAAAGCGAGACAAGGAGTGAGGGAGAACAAGACATGGAACCCAGTGCAGGCGACGAAGCGTCGTCCTTGTCTTCAAGGAACCACCGCTCCCGCCCCAACGCCCCCACGTCCGCACTCAACTGACAACGACAAAGACGAAATGAGGTCGTCCCCGAAGGATGGCCAAAATATTTTACTGATTGTGTGCAAACTTCGATACAAAGTTGAAGCTCTCCATGCGCTGACGTCGACGGTACAGTGAGAATATTTGGTGATTGCACAAGATGCAAAGTGTCAAGCTGAGTAAAGAGGAAGAGCAGAGAAGTGAAGCGAAGAGAAAGCAGAGAGGGAGAAAGAAAAGAAAGAAAATTGCCGAAAAGGAGTGACCATTGATTAAGGCACTGTGGGAGTGGATACTAGAGTAATGGCTGATGGAGGCCATGGCATAACACTTAATTATCCTGTAGTCTCATTTTGTTATTGACTCAAGTCTATAAACGAAATGTGTGTAGAGTAGCAGAGAAGAAGAAGATTGCAGAGATAGATGAGTTTTCTTAACTTCTCCTTGCTTTCTTTTCTTTCTGCAATCAATCAGCTTCATGAGCTGCGCTTAGTTTTTAAGAATTTTAATCGATTTTAAGAATTGTTAAATATGCCTTAGTTTTCAATAAAACTTAAGAAGTATGAAAGTAGTTGTTTTCTTTGTTTCTGAAATATTTAAACCAAATTTCAGAAATTTAAACTTATAAAATATCTTTATAAGAAATTATTATGCAATCAGACAACTCTTTGTATAGTTATAGCTTAAAGAATTTGTACTCTTCTTAAATGACAATCAAATTAGCGTAACTGTCGAACTGACAAATTTGCTACGGATTTCAATAATTAATCCATTTGCTGACGACATTCTACACATAGCCAGACATACTACGATATACATACTTATGCATATGAGTATGGTATATCGTTATATTTTTGAGTATGACAGCTGGATGCGATATATAAATGTTTTGTCGCTCATCCAATAAATGTCGAATTTGAAAAACCATGAGACTATGTGGCCAGGCATGTAGACAGGTTGGCAAAGGGGATGGGGGGCAGGAGAAGAGCAGGTAGACCGAAATGGCCAATGGGGCCAATTGTCAATGGCCGATCCGATGGTCGTCTGACATGTCAAATAAATTAATTTGTGCAACGAGAAACGTCAAAACTAATTACAACGTCGCTGCAGCTGTCAAATGAATGGACTGTCCACTGTGGTTGAGTAGCGCGATGGGAAGGGAGGGAGGTAGGTGGAATGTAGACACGGGGAGGACAGGGGTTTCCCTATAGAGCAGCAACCTTAGCTGGTGGGGCAGCAAAATATATTAATGACGTGTCAAAATTAACATTTCATTAAGCGAATTTATGTGCGAGCTAAAGCAAAAGAACGAAAGAGAGAGAGGGGGAGAATAACGAGAGACAGATGCAGAGAGAGATGTAATAGAGGAGGACAGAAACTAAGCCACCAATTCTAGTCTAGAATTTTCTTGAAATAAAGTCTGTAATCGATTTAATAATATTGTAGCATCTTTAATTCTTCTCTAATTTGCCAGTCTTACTACAGTCTAGCAAAAGAAAATATATATATAGAAAGAGAGAGAAGAGAGTGGCAACAGGCTAGACAGCAATTAATAAGGAGCGAAAGAGAGAGCACTAATGAGAGAAAGCTATTAGCCATAGCTCTAATCCAGCCGCCTTTAGCTTTGTCTTAGTCCACTAGTCAGGCTAAAAGTACCGGGCAGGGTAAGGTAGGGGGTAAAGCGTCTATCAATCTTTGTGGCCAGCCCAATATGTCGCCTGTCAATCAATCAATCAATCAGCCAGCTTCGGCGACGCAGCTGACCGCCAATTCCAATTGATTTCGTCAATTGATTTTAACACCCATCAGATGTCAGAGCCAAAAACAAAATGGCCGACAGACGTGCCAGAGTGTGTGTGTGTGTGTGTGTGAGTGTATGCTCTCGTCTGTGTGTGTCAGTGACACGTCAATATTTTATTAAATGACATTAAACTGTCTCTATCGGCTTAATTAATTTATTGTTGCTGTATTGTCGACTCGTCTGTGCGTGTGTATGTGTGTGTGTGTGTGTGTGACATTTTTATTATGCAAAATCAATAAAACAATCTCTCACTCACTCACTCATTCACTCACAGTGAGCACCGCTCCCGGCCGTTCGGTCATGTCCTTTTTGACACCGACAGCCCCAATGGCCGCAGAATACCGCGCCAAAAAAAAAAAAGGAAAAACTCTTTAAATTGTTCAATTAATTTCGAGTTTTTTCGACTTCAGCCCCCTTTGAACCCCCTCTCTCCCCTGCACCTTGCGTTGCATCTGGCAAAATGAAAATGAAAACAGCAAAATGCGCCGCCTGACAGTTTGTCAATCGCACTTTGCTCCCTGCGACAAATGAGTTCGCACCACGCCCCAAACCTTCCCACATGACAGGCGTGACCCTTTATCAGGAATGGGAGGGAGGTTGCACTCCCGACAGAATGCGTCAAACTGACTCGTTCGTTGAGTTCATTATGTGCAATGTTTTTCACATTTTTACCAAAATTATTTTAAGGGATCGCCACAGGATTTAAGTTAATTTGGGAAAAAATAATCTTGTAATAAAGAATATATATCATATAAATCTCTATAGCTTCAGCTAGTATTTTAGCAAAAATGAGATCCAGTAAAACGAATGATTTATAAACATTTTATATTTAGCAGCTTTATTATAAGGAATTTCAAACCATACTCCTTAAGCTTGTAAAATTTATCTTTTACCTTCTTTCCAGTACCTTCTTCTCAGCAAATATGTTCTCTAAATTGATCAGGCTAAGTTTAGTCAACTTCGTTTATT
This sequence comes from Zaprionus kolodkinae, assembly GCA_018901885.1. Lineage (NCBI taxonomy): Eukaryota > Metazoa > Arthropoda > Insecta > Diptera > Drosophilidae > Zaprionus > Zaprionus kolodkinae. The sequence goes on along the minus strand of JAEIFM010000247.1, from coordinate 1,729,553 downwards.
TTTTTATGTAATTCAATAATATTCCTTTTAAATTGTACCCGGAAACATCATGCGAAACACTTGAAAATCTCATTCCAAATTGAGTTTCATTCTACCCTCACATTCCAGCCATCATTAAGTTCCATTGTCCTAGGCATAATGTGAAATATAAACAAATGTACAGTTATTCCGGGGTATACACCACAGGGTGCCTGCCTGCTGCCTGCTGCCTCGTTGACAGTCTGTCAGTCGAGTCCGAGTCCGAATTCGAATTCGCATCTGATTCTGAGTTTGAGTTGAGTTCATTGGGATGGGGCACGAGGCTGCTGTCATTGTCATACAGCGAAGGTCCTGTCCAGTGTGTCCCATCATCATTGTTGTGCCTGCCTGCCTGCCTGCCTGTTGATGAAATTTCTATTTGGGATTAATATGTCAACGTTTTCATTTCGTTTTATTTTTTTCTCTTTTCTTTGGAGCAGGTGGAAAACTTCTCCATTCACATGAGGAAACTTTTGATGCTTGTGATGATGTGACGGACAAGTGTTACGCACTCGTGCAAATGACCAGGGTTGGTGGATAGGTTGGCTAGTGGGTTTGGTTTGCGTACTCCACATTGAGTGGAGCTGACATATCTTACACTCTTGAGGTGTGAATGGTCGCAGACAGAGCGAGGGATTGCTGATGTTGATGAGGATGCTTTGAGTCCAGTTCCAGTTGCGTATGTATATTGGTCAGGGGAGGAGTCACCACCTCAAGCCCTCCAGCTATTTTTTATTGTCATCGGAAATGACAAAATATGTATGACGCATTAGAATGACAATCCGGGGAGGTAGAGCCCATTTGTGGTCGAGAAAAAACTCAGGATTATGTAATTAGTTGACTGAGGGTTGGAAAATTGTCAAAAATAATTGATTCAGCTGTCAATCGGAATGTCACAGCCGGTGATTGAAGTTTGACTGAGCTTTGGATGGACGAAAATGGGAATATATAGTATAGTAAATATATGATATGATTAAAAGAGAAGTAGAGTTTCTCTTAGCTTTTATGTTTCAGAATAAGCTAAGGATGAGAAAAAACACAGTAAACTATTGAAAAGCTACGCTTGCCAGTGTTCTAAAGGGTTGCACTGCATTTATCAGTGTTGTAAAGCTCTGTATTAATGAATTCCTAAGAAAATAGGTTGTAGTATGATTAGGAGAGGGAAGAAACTGAAGGGAGGGACTGGGAAGAGTAAAGGAAAAGGGATTTACCTCGGAAATCAGACTTTATCTACAGTTGACACCACATGCAACACATGACGCACAGAGCCAGGATCGAGGAACATAGCCAGAGGCGTAGTAGTAGTAAATAGGGGGGAAGAAGATTGAGAGGGGATTGGAAGGGAGCCTGGGTGCTGGCTAGCGGGGCATAATGCCATAATAAGGCTGTCAGCTGTTGACGTTGACATTGTCAACTCACTTGTCAAAAGGAGCACATCAAAGGCAGACGACAGATATGGAGAAGGCGCCCGTTTCTTGTGTGCTATGTGAGAGAGTGTGTGTGTGTGTGTGTGTGTGTGAGAGAGAGTGTGTGTGTGTGCTGATGGTAGCTGTCATTGTTGTGCTGCTTGGGCCATTGTTGCCTCCGCTGCTGTCTCCGCTGCTGCTGCTGCGGCTGGCGATGACGTGCGATAACAACATCGATTAATTCGCTTCAAACTGCGAAAACAAAAGGACTTTTCCGATAGCCGCAATCCGCCATTGCGTAATTAGTGCCCCTTGCACGTTGCACGTGGCATGTGGCACGTTGCAAAGTCGCTGCATGTCCGTGCATGTCCATGCATGCTGGCTAATTAACATTTTAGCCAGCAAATCGTTTGACGTTTATTGAGTTTGCGACACGGCTGGAGACTTGGAGACTTCCTCTCTCTCTCTCTCTGTGTATGTGTCTTCCGTGTGATTAAAGATGTCTCCAGTCCAAAACGCTTTGACAATCGGTTCAGGCTCCTCTCAGCCCCCCCTCTCCCTCCCCACGTTCCACGCTGTCTAAGCTTGTTCCCCGCGGTGCAACGTTTGATTAGCCAACTCGTCGAGCTGTGCCTAATCCCTGCTGCAACTTCAAATGTCTCAGGAATAGGCGTAGTGTTGGCAAGGGGAGAGGAGGAGTATGGGCGCTATAGGGTTGCCTACCTGACCACTTGACAGTAATTGGCCAACGGTTTTCGCTAATGCAGCAAATTGGCTGTTGACGCCAAAGCTCACATTCGCCTAAGCGCATTGCAGAGTCACCGCCTCAGAGTGAACTCCGGCACGGCCAGATAATTATGATGTCCTTATTGCATTGACCATGGGTGTGTGTGCGAGTGTGAATAATTCGACTACTGTGATTCATTGTGGGCTTTAGCAGCTGTTTCGAGTTGGTAGCAGCTGCATTTAAAGAGGGAAATGTGAAATTGAAGAAATTTGTAGCATACTTTTTAGCGCGCCAGCAAAATATCCTGTTGCACTTTTCGCGGCAGCCTGAAAGTAGGCAATAATAATTATTAAACTTTATATATGTTTATATATTCCTGTTCAGCTGGAAGTAATCAAACGATTTGGCTTTGTTTGCTGCTTTTTTGCTTCTTTTAAAATATCATAATGAAATTTAATAGAATTCCTAACCCTGCTTAATTTATATCCTTAATCTATACATAGCATATCTATACATCCATGTGTGCTTCAAAAATTGCATGCATGCCATATCTCAGGCAACATAATACGCACATTACTTCAAAATAATCGCTCTCTCCAGCTTTAAGTTTTAACCCAAATTGCGAGCATATTTCAGCTCGACGACGACGACGACGACACACATTCGCAACTCACACACACACACACACCCAGACACGCAGTCAGTTCTATAGAGATTTACGCAGACTAACCGGGCAGACGTGGAACTACCCTCTCAAGAGGTTCCGACACGAGGACGAGGCGTGGTATGGAGCGCGACGATGGAGTGTGGTTCGGAAATAAAGCAAACAAAACAAATTGCGAACAAAGTGCGTCCTGCACAGCGACCCCGCGTTGCCTTCACCAGGCTGGCTGTGCGTAGTCCCAGCACGGGAAGAGGGAGAGGAGGAGGCACAGCGACGTCTTGGCAGTGCAAGGACAATGAACTTGTCCCCGACGACGACGACGACGACGACGAGGACGAGGACGAAGCTCGTCAGCGTACAAGTCAAATGTCAGTCAAAGGCGACGATGAAGGACACAGGAGCAGGAGGGGAAGGGTGGTGGTAAGAGAGGGGAGAGAAGAGGTAAGATAGGGGGGGGGAAGTGGTAAGCGAGAAGGAGTGCTGCTGCTTGAAGGAAGCATGTCAGTCACACAGCGCAAAAGGTTGATGGATGAATTTGTGATTTGCAGGTTAAATAAATATGTCCCAAGAACGTTGCTCCCCCAGACATGGTCCGGCTGCTCGAGCTAATGAAGTGATTAGTGCAACGCCTTCGCATGCAACAGGAATACCGAAGGGGCAGGGTGGTTCTAATAAATTGCCCCTGCCTGTGACTTGGACCCCCAAAAAATGAGGAAAAGGAAAAGAAAAGCGAACAAAGCATTTTCCATCGATCACAAATATGAAGCACATTTGTTATTAACCAAACCCGCCCTGCTCCCCCTCCCCTCCCGCTTCGAAAAACCGCACAACAAAAACTTCAGCAACTACTCAACTAAAGCAGGCAGGCAGGCGGGCAGAGGGGGCGTGGCTGTGGGGAGTAGGTACAGGCATAGTCGCATATGTGACTCGACTCGACTCGAGATGCAGATAAATATGCGAAACGTGCATTGGGCGAGCATCGAAACTTCAGACAGGCTGAAGGGGGGAGAGGGGAGGGGCGAGGGGAGCGAGAGGTTAGGACTCTAAGCAGGGCAGGGCAACACTCTGCTAACTCTCTGTCGTGGGCGTTTGCTAGTCTAATCAATTCCAATTAGCAGTCCGGGGGCCTCTCATTCTCACTCTCTCTCTCTGATGTATTCAACAAAATTATTATTTATCATATGGTTATTTGTTATTTATCTCAGGCAACGCACATACGCTCTCTGCCTGCCTCCCCTCTCTCCCACTCTGTCTATTTGCAGAGACTTTTCTGCCAGGTTTGTCTGACCATATGGATAATTATGGCAAATAGAAAGCTTAAGTCGCAAGACAAATGCGAGCGAAAGAGAGACAGAGTGAGTTATAGGGTATAACGGCCTGTATACCCTGTAAATAATATTGTAATTTATGACTAAAATCTAAAACTTGCTGCCTTAAAGAATATTTTGAATTTTTGTAGTGCTATAAATTTTATAGCAGCAGTATTAAAAACTTTATAGACTTGACAGAAGTTTCGTTTTTCGAATAAAAAGATCAGATGAAATATGCTAAATTATAAACATTTTTATGGCACCAGCTACTTAATTAGAAATCCGACTTTATGGGAAAAATAAACTTGCATGCCATACAAATTTATAGCATGCTTATTAGCGCGCTGGCAAAATATCCTTGCGCATTTTGTGCTTGCCCTTAAAAGTAGGCAATGGAAAATTATTGAGAACCGTTTATATGTATGCATACAGAGAATGTATAGCAGCAGCTGCTATAATTTTATAGCATCACCCCTTCCAGCTGCCTAGACATGACATGGCTTTAAGTCAAAACTTCAGCTGGCTGCCAAAGCAATTGACGGACCGATGCGATGCCGAAGCTGGAGACGTACCCCAAGGGACGCAGCAGACTCAAGCAGCGTTCGACGTGTGTGTGTGTGGGTGTGCGAGTGTGTGTGTGTGCGAGTTTGTGTGCCGACTTGCCTTATTATGTATTATAATTGTTGTTGTTGTTGTTGTAAGTTGTTGATGTGGCTATTAATTAATGCGTCATGGAATGACACACCCAAAGCAGCCCGAGCGAATTTATGAAGATGTATGCGAGTGTGAGTGTGTGTGTGTGTGTGTGGTAAAAGCATATTTATGGATTATGAGCGCATAAATCTGAGCTGGAAAAATATCGTCAGTCTCTGGCTCCCATCCACCCAGTCCGGGCCAGAAATGATGATGGAATATGCGTATTTTTTTAATTAGCCGCATTTCTACAGATTTATGAGAGTGTCCTTAGTCCACAGCCGGACGTCTTTGATTTCCACGTGTGTGTGTGTGTGTGCCTGTGTGTGTGTGTCTTTTCGCACTCTAATGCGCACATGGAGCTGGGGACTTTCGCGAATTATCTGCAGACATCTTGGCGAGGCGAGCGAGAAATGATTTATGCATTCGTTTAATTGAGAAGTTCGAAGACTTTGACGGCAAATCCTGCCAAGCTATGATTATAATCGCACCTGAGCACAGCAGACAGGAAGGAGAGAGAGCGAGGAGAGAGACGGAGAGAGAGAAAAAAGTGAGCAGAGCAGCAATACGTGTTGGGGGTGCTGCTGGCAAACGAAATCGAAAAATAAATAATTGAGATGATAATTCCACATAATTAGCAAAATCTCGAGTGATGATTTTCAATTATTGGCGCTGGGTTCCCTTGGGATTTACCCGCTCTCTCTTTCGCTCTCCCTCTCTCTCGCTTTTTCTCTTTCCCACTCTCGCTGCAAACTTCGCTCGCATCCTAATTAATTCCTGTTTGATGAAAAACACTTTTACAAATTAATGTCGCCCTGGACAAAGTTTCACCTGCTTCACCTGTTTGGCATTTCCGCAGTGACTTCGATTGAGTCGCAGTCTGCCTCCCTCTCTCTCTCTCTCCTTCTCTTTCTCTCCCTGGTCATCCACTTTGTCAACTTTTCACTGCGTTTTCAATTTTTCTTCATAATTTTCACCGTGTGCACACGCTGAATGCGAACTTTCAATCAGTCCGGACGCGCCTCCATCTCCTCCACGTGTCACCTCGACTGGGCCACGACTGGGCACAACAATCGTCTGTGGATTCGCCCTGGGTCCGCGTTCAGCTGTCAGTCAAGTGCCCGACACTCCAGCGAAGACCAGCGAGTCCTTTAGACCCTCGCTCGTCCTCCTCTTTGTGCTCCCTCCCAGCTCACACGTCACTCCCACGGACTAACTGTCTGCCCACTCTACTCTCTTTTCCTCTCTCTGTGCCCTTCTCTGTCTGTCTGTCTGTCACTTGGGAACTTTACTCGCAGCTACAGCTCATCCTTGTAGCACAAAGAGAGTGAGAGAGAGAGAGAGAGCGAGCCTGAAGCCAACTCGCTTGAGAGACATTGATTGACTTTCTTAATAGACTTTACGTCTTGTCAAAATTAAAGAAAGCGTCACGCTGAAAGCTCCCAAGCCATGCACTTCAAGTGAAGCGCCCTCCCCCCAACCCTCATCTCTCATCCCCTTCACATCCTGCCCAGCCTTGTTCTGTGGCGAGTTTTGGTATCGTCTGTGGGTTAAGCGCCCCTGACAGGCCCCAAATAAATAGCTACAGCCTGCGTAGAAGGCGTAAAACCTGCGGCTTACATGAATAAATGTCGTGGCAGCATGAGGGGGTGAAAGATAGCGACTCTGAGGGGGAAGGAGCTGCACAAATCTTAAGTGAAATATAAAAGTTTTGACACATCTCTTCATTTTTTTTTCGTAGAAGTAAACCCAACTAAGCGACAAAGTTCCAGTTGCAAATGTCGTGTTAATTCAGGAGCATATGAAGCGAGTTGACATTGGGTCTTTATAAAAGAGGAATGGGTTAGAGTAAGGAAGGGTTAGGTACCCCTAAAAGTAGCCAGTTGTAGATCCAGAAATATTAACACAACTAGGATGCTTTGACTCCAAAAATCTTTCGGATATTTTTCTACGGGTTTCATCAAGGAGCAGTGGAATAGGTCTAGTCAAGACTTTTCAAGAAAAGATTGTTCCTTCATCACCTTAGACATTACTGCTTTCCCGAAAGCAAGAGAGAAGAATCAGAATACTTACCTAACGAAGGCACCTTGAAATCCTAAGGACAGAAGATTCAGAAGACTCTCCTAACGCAGGCAGCTTGAAATCCTAAAGACAGAAGACTGAGAAGACTCTCCTAACGCAGGCAGCTTGAAATCCTAAGGACAGAAGACTCTCCTAACGCAGGCACCTTTAAACCTAAAGCAAACATCTTAGGGCTTAGGCTAGTAGAAGTATCCGCTCATCTCCTTGGTTTAGACAAAAGGTCTTACTCTAGACTATTGTCTTAAAACCAATCTGAACTCTGTAGACTCCCAATCCATCTATCTTTCTTCTACTTTAACTCTCCGCTTCAAGCTTTCGCAATTGCCAAATCATTCTCATATCACGAATCTGTCTAGGTAAAAGGGCTAGGCAATTGTCTAGAGCAGCACAGAAGAACTGGAAGAACAGAACAGCTCAAAGAGAGAAAAAGAGAGAGGGGGGAAGGTGCTTACAAAAGCCGCTTATGAATTATGACACTTCAATCATATTAATTGGCAATAAATCAGGGCTGAGCGAGAATAAAGAGCGAAGAATTTGTGCTTCTCTCTCTTTCTCTGTCTCTCTCTGGTTGAGAACAAAAGCTGCCGCCAATCATTCAGATTCGCAAATTGGCCAACATTGAAACAGACAGCGCAAAGCTGCAAGCGAATTGGAGCAGGGTTCCTCTCTCCCTCTTCTTCTCCTCCTCTCTCTCTCTCTCTCTCTCTGCTCTGCTTTCCTGCTCCACTGACAGATCTTCCATCAAACGTGCGCTCACGTCAAACGTCAAATCGGCGTCGTGGCCGAGGACAGTTGGACATCCAGACGGACGCTTGGGGAAGTGTTGTGAGTTATGACGAGGACGTGCGCAAGTTGATCCATCAAACTGTTCAAATCCGTTGCTCAGTGCACTCGAGAAGGGGGAAGGGAGGAGGAGGGGAGGAGTACTCACTGGGACCCTGGCCATGTCTTCAACGTCAGCCAACATGACGGATGATTGTGACTGTGGCCGACGACGAGGCCAAGCACAAGAGCAGGCCAGGCCAGTTCGATGCTGACCACGAGTGTTGGGTCTATCTAGCACCTACCTCACCTCCCTCCCTCCCCCTGTTCCCCTCCTGCTGCTGCTGTGACGAATGTGTCACGCTGCTCGTAATTCGATTTGTCGGTTCAGATGCAAATACTCGTGTAATTCCGTATCCATAAATAACTCTGAACCGAAAAATTGGCATTAGAAATGTTTTGCTTAAAGCGTGAAGGGAAGAGCGTGGGGTTTTGAGGTCTAGAGCTTACGAAAATGATCGAGGGGTGGGGAAGTATCATTAATATTGTTTTAACTACATAAACGACAGGAGATAATAAGCTTATTAAGTAAATAACTTGCAGGATAGGCTGAAAGCTACAGCCTAGCTACCCTAGCACACATCGACCTATTTCTAGCTGCCCTAGCGCCTATTAACCTATTTCTTTTGCTCCCGAATATCTCAACCCAACATAACTTAAGGCTTTAGTTAAATAACGTATGTACATTATGTAATATTTAAAGTAATTTAAGTGCCGTATTGTATTAATATATTGTATAACTACTCAAGAACCCATCGACCTATTTGTTTTTTCTGTTAAAACTGAACCCAAAACCCGCCTAAAGACTTCTCTAGCTTGTATAAATTTCCCCTTATTTAATACCAAGTTAAATACGCCCATTTACATACAATTTGCACACTCAAGGTTCTTCTCTCTCCCCCTCTCTCTCTCTCTCTCTCGCTGTCTGTCTCTTTCCCCCACTGCCTATGCAAGTTCATGCTCGAGCAACCTTTAACCCGCGCCTGACTCACTTTAACACGCACATAAAGCACAAATTTTGCAAAACCTTTAAAGGGCAACGGCATCGGCAACGACGACGACGACGACGACGATTACTCGTAATCGAGCAATCGATTATCGATTTCTTTGCTTGGCGCGTTGGTGCGGCGGCAGCCTAGTTCAGCGTAAAAATGTGAAAAGGAAAAGGAAAAACGGGCAAAAAAAAGAGCACACAAAACAAACACAGCGAGGAAGAGGGGGAGGAGAGGACACTGAGAGAGAGAGTGTGGAAAAAAGGCGAGGAAAAAGGAAAAGCGACTGGGCCGACCGGCAACTGGCGGCGCCCGCAAATGAAGGGCGAAATTGGTTTGGTTTTTGCATGTGAATTTCCACACAGAAAATCAACAAGTTGCCATCGGTTCGATGAATGGCAGAGCGAGAGAGAGCGAGGGAGAGCGAGAGGGAGATGGAGGGAGGAAAGCAGACGGCAGGCAGACGCTTGGCAACTCTGCCCACCTCACGCACACATGCAGAGGGTGTGGAGCACGAGCACGCCGAGTCTGGCTAGGAGGTAGGAGAAGGAGGAGCAGGAGAAAGAGGAGGAGCAGCGTGGAGGTACTACAGGCAGGCAGCACGGCAACATTAAAACGTGGAAAAAAATCGCTCGCTATTTTTGGGGGTAAAAAAAAACCAACGGGAAAGCAGGAAACTTAAACCGAAACGGAAAACGAAACCGAAACCGAAGCGTAGCGTAGCGCAACGAGCTGCTTGGCAAGGGGCTAGAAAAACAATTTTTCCCTGAACTTTTTTCCGCTTTTGTCTCTGTTTTGCGTGGCCTTTGCCCCCCCCCTGCATGGCAACTCCCTGCCCCCTAGAAACCCCTCGCTGGCACACGGCATGCGAATTTAATTCCTGCGGCCTTGCCCTAGTCCCCACTCGAGTCTGAGTGCGAGAGTCTGCTACACTGTGCGTGTGTGTGTGTGTGTGTGCGTGTGTGTGTGTAGGAGCTGGAAGTCAGACTGTCTGGCAACGTGTTGTAGGCGTTTGTAGGTAGGCTCAGTCACAGGGTGCCCGCACGCAACAAGCGAGCGAAGAGGCAAAAAAACCGTTTGGCATTTTTATTGTCTCACCTTGTGCCGGGAGACAGTTGGATGGACGGAGAGACTGGAGGACAGCGCGTGAGACAGACGCAAATTGTTCGGCTCTCAACATGAATTACGTCGCTCTGCCCCCCTGGCCTGCCCACCTGCTCTACCTCGATGCTGCCATCAATCAATCAACGAGAAGAGGGCCAAAAGAACACATACACATACGCCCTGTGGGCCCGCCACACAGCGCACACACACTTATCGTCATCATCATCATCAGTGTGCCTGCCCTGCCCCAGCCCCATCCCTGCCCCTTCTCTGCCCCTACCCCGTCTCTGCTTTCTCTCCACTTTACGCTCCATCATTGTTTCGAGCTTGTTCAATTGATCTGTGCTCTGTTTTTCCAACTCGGGTTAGTCTCGTTTTAGACTGTGTGTGTGTGCGTGTGTGTGTGCTCGTCAATCAGCTAGCATGATTGAACGTGTTTATCTTTGTCAATTTTTATCATGAATCACACGTTAAACTCTGTAATTTTATAATGTCGCAATTTGTTGCGATAGAATATTTATTACGCCAACATTTCATTTACCTATCGATTGTTTCAGCCTGGGCAGCGCGTGGGAAAAGGCATAGACTATATATAGATGGGGATAGTTAGAGTTTAAAGTAGAGAATATGCATGGATATGGTTAAATGTATAGTACGCTGACAGCAGAACCTTGAAACCCTTGAGGAAACCCAAGAACTAAGGCAAACCATGAGCTACGATTATGTTTAAGTAAGTATCTAGGGTTTCATATAGGGTTTATTTCATATTTGAGATATTTTTCATACATTTGTCTTTATAGCTATATAAAACTACAACTTGAGCTTCAGGGGAGAGAGAGCGAGAGGTTATATCTTTACTCAAAACTACAGCTAGAGAATCGGGGGAAGAGAGGTGCCTTCTCTTCATCCACCTCGCTTCACTAAGCTCAGTTTTGTTGCTTCTTCTAAATTTGTCACCTTGCTATAAACCTTTTCTTCCTGACCTTCCCTCCTCTTCTTTCTTGCATTCTCTCTCACGTTCTATACGAGTATTGCAGAAATCCTAAAGTGAAACCCGATACCGAGGCGAAAGGCAGCCACATGCCACGATTTACTGCTCGTTCATCAAGTGTGACATCGGATCAGGTAATTCCCTCGGACATTTCACGCCAAACTGAACTCAGACGACACCCAATCAAAGTGGAAGTCTGCGAAGAGGCAGACTCTGCAACCAAATAGTTGCCCAAAAGAGAAATGAGAGAGAGAGAGAGAGGGAAGTGAAGTGCGGTAGCTTTAAGCAGAGAAGAAAGACCCAAGGTAGTCTCGACTTCGGGACCTTAGCTTTCCCCCTTCAATTTGCTGACGTTTATTAATTTCCGATTAGCGCTATGGAATTTATGTGCTACCGTATAATTTTTTCGGAGATCTTCAACGATCTGAAGAATCGAGGCATCGAGTTACCCCCAACAAGACTGGAAGCTGGAGAAGTTCTTCTAATGCCGCTTGACACTTGCTGCCAAGTGTAAAGAGTGCCTGAAGAGAGTGGAAGATCTTCTCTTTTTATGTTCTACCTCTGCCCTTCTCGATCTACCCAGCATCTATCAGGTTGGGGCTTTGATTTATTATACCAGAGAGAATCTCGCGCAAAACCTTTCTGCAGTTTTGATCTAAATACGAGTTGGTTAAGTCAGGTTAGAGGCAACTTCTCAGTTGTCTGTCCCGCTGATCGCTTTATCGCCAATCTGCGATACAATTAACCCCCAGGGGGTCCCCCATAAACGTGATATCGTTTGGTGGTAATCACCCTGACTAGCGCAACCCAAACAACCTACGCGTTGCCTTTGGCTTTGTTAGCTCAACTCGCTTGTGTTAACTATTACCTGTTAGCCAGTTAGCTGTTAGCCGGTTAGCTGTTACCTGTTGTTATTGTTGGGTAATTGGAATGTCAAAAGTGGCGAAAATCACGACTCTATTTACATCGAAACATGGCGAAAAGTGAAGTGAAAACGGTAGCCAACACAACAATTCAAGCTAAATCGTTTTTTTTCCAAACTTTAATCTATCAAAAGGTCTTTAAAGTTGATTCCCATTGGAATCTCTTAGGTAACAGTGAGTTCAATAGTTCAGATAGTTTGCATTTTATTCAATGAAAGTGCAATTTCCGGGCAAATTGAATTTGTTTAAGCTCTTGGCAGTCAGAATTGCAGGCCCTGCTATCGCTCTTCTCTACCTCTAGCTCTTTGATCTTGAAGATCTTGGAGTTGGGAGTAGTTAGAGATATGAAATTTAGTATACAGCTAGTTAAGAGCCGTACCTAATGAGTGTGTCTTCTAAAGAAGTGATTGAGTTAGTTTTCTAGTTAAAAATCTATGTAAACTGAAAGTGTTTTATTAAAATTATAGTATAACTGAAAAGTGAAAGTGCTGTAGATCTGAAACTTGGTATACAGATATGACTTTTCATCATTGAAAGGGTTTCTCACTCCTAGTTGAGTAGGTTCCCCTTTCCGGCCCCTTATCCTCTCTCCTTTCCCATTGTAACTCCTGCAATAAATCGCATTGTGCTTAAGTTCATCAACTGTCAATTGCATTGACTCGTTTGGCAATGAAATTAACCTCAAAGTGGGCAACGCATCTGACGCACTGCATGCGTAGGGCTGTCTGGAATTTCCGTCCCGAAAGCTGGCCAGGACTCCTGTTCCGAGTGCCAGAGTGCCAGGACTCCTGTTCCGAGTGCTGTCCTGCATTGTTAATGTCTTCGTTTAGCATTTAATTTAACTGCGGTCATTCAGGGATAAATTGCGAGTTTTTCGCACAAACTCAGAGGCCGACGATGAGGATGACGACAACGATGCAGCATGTATGTTCTGCATGCAGCTCCTCCTGCTGCCTGGTCTGACCATGTGACGGATTACACGGCCAGACCAGGCTGAGCAGGGGAATGGGACGAGACGAGACGAGGCGAGACGAGATGATGACGACAGGCGTGGCGTGTCGTGCGTTTGGTCCTGTTGCTGATGGCCCGTTGGACTGCAGGACTGCAGGACTCATAATTCACCAGGATAACAACATGGACGAGACGGCAGCAGCCACCGGGGGAGCAGGGAGGGAACAGGGAGCAGTTGGGCCTCTGCTGACGTTTTGACACCATTTTCGGTGCGATGATATGGCATTCATCTTGACAGGCATAACTGCCCGCCTGATGTCCAGCTCGATGCCCGCCTGCCCGACCGGCTGCCTCCCTGCCTTCCTGCTGGCCATGATGATTTACTCCACGCTCCGCTGCAGTTTCCCTCTCCCGCTCTCTCCCTCCCTTCCCCTCTCTGCTGCTGCTGCGGCTGTCTGTCTGTTTGTTTGTGCGTTGTGTTCGTGATGCATTTACGTCACTTACTTGAATGTTGCAACGCATTTTCAGGCACACACACACACACGACAACATAACCTCACAAGGACAGGCAGTGGTACAGGGGGGATGAAGGGATGGGCAGGCATAAAGCGGGAAACATGTTGCATCGTCACCAGCAGCAGCAGCAGCAACTGAATACAACCGAAAAATGTCCTTGACACTTAATTCACGCTGCATTAATGCGAACTGAATGAAGTTGTTGCCGCTGCCAAGCACAGTGGGACAAAGTGAATGGAAAATGTTCAAATATTACTATAGCTTTATTAATATTTAAGTGTATTTTATATGCAATATTGAAACATATAAAGAGATATGCATATAGAAAAGTAAATATTGAAAGTATACAATATAAAATAATAAGAAATTAAAAATTCAATTCTGCAGCTCATGTGGACAATTTAAATCTCAAATGATATGACAAAGAGCCCTATTGCATTATCTATTATATCAGCTGATCACTTGAAATTATAAGAGATCTCTGTATGCAGCTCTTTATTACTTAGGTTGATAAAGCTATATATTTTGGGTTATATTTAAAAAAAAAAAATACCTTTTTTTTTTAAATAGAATATTTTCTTTTTTTTTTTTTAAAACACAGTATTAATTTCAGTTTTAAATAGTTTACTATAAAAAATTATAATATTAATTACTGAGATACAATGTTAACGAAATGAAATATTCTACAACGAACCCACATAGCTTTAAACTGACCACTAAGAGAAATAATTAAATAAATGAAATTTACAACAATGCAATTTTAACAATAATAATAATACATATTTCTGCATGAATTTCAAAAGCTTCTATTAATTGAAAAAAAGCATTTATATAATATAGAATGATGAGAAAATTGCACTCTAAACAAATCTGCAATTTACAGCAAATCACTCTAGGTACTTTTTCATGCACACATAACCACTGTGCACACACCGCACGCATTTAGGCGCCGCCAGAGAGAGAAAGGGAGAGAGAGAGGGCGCTGCAAAACTTGCAACCTCAAAACACTTTCACAAGGACCTGGACAATGCCAACATCTAACCCCTCGGCGTGTTAGTGTGTGTGTGCACAGACAGACCTAACGCACTGTAATATTTGCAGCCAACACATGCGTTAACCGAAAAAAGCTCGTAAATTACTGGACAAAGTGGGAGGCAGCAGCAGGAGGATGGGAAAGAGTGCCTCGGCCTGCTCTCAAATATAAACATCAACGCAGGAGAGTAGCAGCAGCAACAGCAGCAGCAACAGCAGCAGCAGCAACAACTACAACAACAGCAACAATCATCGCTCATGTTGGTGATGATGCATTTTGCGGTCTGTCACACCAAATGCAATTTGACGGAGCTGTGCGAAAACAGTTTTTCAAGCTATCAACCAATTTGGCCACGGCTGCACGCCGGACCCAACTAGGGAGGCAGAGAGAGTGAGCGAGAGAGAGTGAGAGAGAGAGAGAGAGCGAGAGAGAGAGTGGGTGCTCTCGTCCAGCAGTCTCTGTGTGACATGTGAGTGCTACTGAATGCCATATCATGGCCAGGAGGAGCAATGCTGCAGGCAGCATGACGAGCCTGGGGGAGAAGGGGAGAGTTGTCCAGAGGCTGCTGGCCATGTTAGTTGCCACGCCTCCTGCTCCAGCTGCTGCTGCATTTGTCCACGCACCCACTAAACATTTTTCGCCTGTTTGTGGAATTCTTTTTTTCTTCTTGCCTGCCTGCCTTCTGTTGCCCTTTTGGCCATGTTTTTTTCCCCAGCAGACTCTAATATTTTGCCACGCCTCCCCCTGGAATCCCCCTGTAATCCATCTCTTGGTCTATCTCTGCTGTCTGTCCTTGTGCGTCCTGGACGAGTGTTTATGTTGGCGGATTCATGTCGTCACTGCGTGAAATGTGTGTGGCAGATGAGGGGAAGCAGTGTCCAATCCTCCCCTGCCCCCCTCCCTGTCTAGGCGCAATGTCCTGGCTAGTTTTGAAATTTATGTAGCGCTCGTGAGTTGGTTTATTTTTTGGTTGCCACTGTTCCACCAGCATGACCATTAACTGCCATTGTCCGAGTGTGTTCATGTCACTGGGACACGACGAGGAGCAGCGAGGGAGAGGAGTGCAGCCTCATCCTCAGCCAGTTACCAGTTACCAGTTCCCCCAGCTCCATCTGATGGCGCTGCTGTTGATGCTCGTAAATGTCAGCTGCGCGTGTTCGCCTGGACACTAAATGTCTTCAGCTGCAATTACAGCTGGCATACACTGAGAACAATCAGCGGGTGAGTTGTAATTTGAAGGGTTTTATCTTTGATTCAAATTTAGGAAATACGGAATAAATTCTCAAGGATAAAAATAAATTTATAATATAAACATAGATTTTTAAGTTTCTATAAAGGGTAAAATCTTTTAAAATCATCTGAAGTATTTTAATATTTTAAGAAAAGTTTAAAATATATTTTATATATATATTATATATTTTATTATATATTATTTCCATGAGAAATCTCTGCTTCAGTTAATGTCTAGTCAGATTTTCCTTCATAAATTATTTGTATATATTTTATTAAATTCTTTCATATATAAATCCATCCATCCCCCTATATTTTATATGTCGGAATAAACCCCAAGTCTTTGCCTTATTAAATGCCTGACAAACTGCTGTAACTGTGTTAAACTGTTGAGCAGCTGCTCTCATACCCTGCTGCATACCCTCCACAAATCCATCAAGTATTGCTTTTAGCTGACTCACACCCTGCCTCTACACCTCCCTCCCTCCCCCTCGCACACCTTTGCACACTCATGACAGCGCAGGCCATCAATTTATTGCCGATCATCATGCGATGCGCCAAGAACGAACGATGATGCCAACCCGTTTTGGGGCTGGGCCTTGTTGCCAGGGTTCAGGTTCAGGTTCAGCATCAGGTTCAGTTTCAGTTACAGGTATAGCTTGGAGTTGGGGGTCTGCTCTGGATCAAACAAATCATGTCATGTCACAATATTGAAGGTTCCTCAGATACGAATGCTAAAAATACCCTAAGAGAGCGCAGCGAAGCAAACCTGTAATCAGAGTTGTCTGCATTTCTTCTAGCCAGTGTTGCCTGTTGCTTTGATTTACAGAAGTGTAATTCTCGCTCTGCATATCATTATCAACTTGTTAAGCGTGCAACGAGTCGGGAAACTAAAAAAGGGAAAACTTCTCTCTCTTTCTCTCGTTTCTCTTTTCTCTCTGATCTGATGAATATTTCATGTCTGCATAAATTGCCCAAAAAGCGCTTTGGTTGACGAGCTCGACCTAGGGTTGGGTAGCATTTTGCAGGGTTGCCTTCTTCTGGTTAGACAAAAAGCGAATATGGTTGCAACTTGAAGCTGGGAGTAGGATGTGCGAATGCAAGTGAATGCATGAAACGAATGAATGAACAAATTGACGTTATTTTGTTTGCATTGCAATGATTATTGTGATTATGTTTATGATTTGCTTTAATCTATGTGGAGATGGAAGAAAGAGGGAGAGAGAGAGAGAGAGAGAGAGAGAGAGAGAAATGATAAAGATAAAGAGTTTAAACTTGTTGAAATTGTTACAGACCTTTTAGCCAAGATATACAGTTGAAAGAGTTCCATAAGTGAATTTTAAATAATAAGCTCAGATTTATAAGCTTATCTTATTAATATAAAATAATATCGCATACATCATACGAAATATAATCTATTAAATTATGAAAATATCGAAGATTATATTATTTTATATGGTTGTGCTTTTAGCTTGCTTTTAAGCTACTAAATCCAGATATTTGCTAGATCCATAGCGTATCTGCTAGCCCTTCAGCTGCCCATGGGTCAGTGTTACCCAACCTTCCAACATGTCCCGTGCAGACTTCTCCATTGCAATTGGCCTTGCTATCAATTCTACTAAACAGGAAAGAGAGAGTTCATTTACATTGTTACATTTTGTTTTTCATGGCAAAATTAACAAATTTTCTCCACTTGATTGACTGCACTTTTGATGTGAGCTGCCTGCTGCCATGTTGGCAGTTTGGCCTGCTACCGGTCTCTGCCAAACTCTCCCAATCTCAATCCAAGCCAAGCCCCCAAATCTGGCCAAGCAGATGCAGTGGGGCGATGAGAGACTGAGACTGTTGCTCTTCCCGTGAGTCGCTGTGCGGCACCTCAGTGCGGGCAATGGCAGTGGCAATGACACAGCTTCAGCTACACTTCCCCCCCTAGTACCCCCCTCTAGTACTCCCCCCTCTTTTGGCTAATGGACTTTCGCAATCAGCTGTCAATGCCTGCGTGATTCGTGCTTCGAGCGGGCTATTTATTTTTGCGCAATGCCAAATGTCACCGACTTTGCGGTGATTCCATCAATCAATCGCCGCGAATTATAAATAACCAAAGAGCCAGAGAGAGACAGCAGCACAGAGAGAAAGAGAGAGAGGGAAGCCTTGACCCGATACCAGTTGCCGGCTCGCTGACTCGATGACGATTTTGAAAAATTGCCAATCAAAGAAACCGCAAAGAGTTCCGAGAGTTGCAGTTGACATCAACATCAATTCGAGCCGGTCATGTGCCCGAAAAAAAAAAACAAAGAATATTTCTCGATTTCAGGAGTTGCCTCCTCCTCCTCGTCCTGCGCCTGGAGAATTTTGATGAATTACACGGCGAATTGTGCAGTGACAATTGTCCCTGTCAGCAGCGGCAAATTGTTTTCTTTTCTCTCTCTTTTTCTCTACTTTAATTGCCCCAATTGTTTGGAACATTCGATAGTTTATATGGTTTTTAATGAAATATTCAATATTTCATACGATCTGTTTGAAAATTGTATGTGAATAAGGGTCCCCCCTGTTCATTTTTCAGAAATTTTTTTTCTTGAAAATTTAAAATCGGCAGCTTTTACCTTTAATCGATTGCCGAGGTCAAAATTAGTATAAAACAAGTGTTTAAAATAGATTAAGAGGACACTTAATTTTTGGACAAAAATCCTGTCAAAGTCGACTAAAAATTTGACATGTAAGACCCTTGAGAGGACCTGTAACCTCACAACCCCACATCATAACTTTCTTAAAAATCCAACGATTTTCTTTGGGTAAAGCATTTTATTCATGGTTTTAGTTCTAGAATAGAACTGCATAATAGTTTTTGCAATTTAAAAAACTCAACAAAATTTTTAATTTTTGTGATTTTGGTAATGGTCCCCCCTGTGATTTTTTCAGAAAAAAAAAATTTTCAAAATTTAAAATCGGCAGCTTTTACCTTTAATCGATTGCCGAGGTCAAAATTAGTATAAACAAGTGTTTAAAATAGATTAAGAGGATACTTAATTTTTGGCCAAAAATCATGTCAAAGTCGACTAAAAATTTGACATGTAAGACCCTTGAGAGGACCTGTAACCTCATTTTCCCCACATCATAACTTTCTTGAAAATCTAAAGATTTTCTTCATTTCATTATATTCTTGATTTTAGTTCTAGAATAGAACTGCATAATGGTTTGTGCAATTTAAAAAATTCAACAAAATTTTCATTTTTTGTGATTTTTGTAAGGGTCCCCCCTGTGATTTTTTTTAGAAATTTTTTTTCTTGAAAATTTAAAATCGCCAGCTTTTACTTTTAATCGATTGCCGAGGTCAAAATTAGTATAAAACAAGTGTTTAAAATAGTTTAAGAGGATACTTAATTTTTGGCCAAAAATCATGTCAAAGTCGACTACAAATTTGACATGTAAGACCCTTGAGAGGACCTGTATCCTAACTTTCCTCACATCATAACTTTCATAAAAATCGAACGATTTTCTTCGGGTAAATCATTTTATTCATGGTTTTAGTAATAGAATAGAGCTGCATAATAGTTTTTACAATTTAAAAAATTGAACAAAATTTTCATTTTTTGTGATTTTTGTAAGGGTCCCCCCTGTTTATTTAAAAAAAAAAATTTTTTTTTCAAAATTTAAAATCGCCAGCTTTTACTTTTAATCGATTGCGGAGGTCAATATTAGTATAAAAGAAGTGTTTAAAATTGTTTTAGAGGATACTTAGTTTTTGGCCAAAAAACATGTCAAAGTCGACTAAAAATTTGACATGTAAAACCCTTGACAGGACCAGTATCCTCTTTTTCCTCACATCATAAATTTCTTAAAAATCAAACTGAGTAGTTGGTATCAGTTTTCATTAGCTGTATCTTTATGGTTCTACATATTTATATACCAAATTTCATACTCTAACTCCTTAAGTTTCAGAGATCTAAAGATTAAGAAACATAGAAATATTTGAACCACGCTTTTTTTCTCAGCAACAATTTTCAGCTGTTTTTCAGTCATTTTGACAACTAATTTAATTAGAAATCTCCCTCGAAACACTTTGAGACTGCAATTGTTCTCGATCTCCTCCAGTTATCAACTTCATGTGAAACCAGGCACATGAGCTGAGAGAGATAGAGAGAGAGGGAGACTAGATACAATTGTGAGTACCCATTTGAGTGCTCACACAAGTATTACTAATAAATTTCCACTTGCTTTCACCACTTCGCATTGGAGTCGCATTGCGTCGCGCTGCGTCGCCTTCTATTGCTGCTTATCGCTGTCAAGTGCAGCGAATCAATCAAACCAATTGAGAGCGCACTGGGGATGATCATGATGATGATGACGATGATGATGATGATGAGTGGGGAATGAGTTGAGTATTGAAGTATCTGAAAGATACCCACGACTCGAAACAATTACAATGTGCTGCTCGCATTATCATTTACATGTGTGAGTGTGCGTGTGTGCGTGTAGTACAATTTAAAGTGTCTCTCGATAATGTCAATATCATCATTCAACTTGAGCCATAGCAAGAGCAGAAATACTCTCCGCACTCAATATACCCCGGCACGATCGTTTCCATCGAACTGTGCCGGATTTCGACAACGGCAACGACAACGATTGACAGGCCCTACGCTCCACACAACAACAACCCGCTCGATCTTCGGCATCAAAATCCGCGCAAACAATCGACTGCATTCGCACTCAAGATCGGAGATCGAAGATCGAAGATCGAGACGAGACGAGACGCACATGGAGAAGAGAGTGCGGCGAGATCGTTGGGCACGAAGTCACATAGTCACTCAGTCGAACTCGATGCCATCAATGTCATTATCAATATCAACAACGTGATTGGACACAAAAAAAAAAAAATAAAGAAGAAACCATGCTCAGGCAATGAAACGATCCCCCAACCAGGCTCCCTCCCCTCTCTCTCTCTCCCTCTCTTCTCCACTATTCTCCCAGCATGATCGTGTAAACACAGACGCACTAACTGCACTCAATCAAAATTTTGATTATTTTGATTTGGAGGTGCTTCAGACGCCGCTCTGCGTGCGCCCCGCTTGCCCATTGATAAAGCCCAAGAGCAGATCCCAGCAACAACATGAACGCACACATACACACATACTACAAGTATTTACTCGGGACCAGGGACTCGGTACCCGGGCCTATAATAACAACAGCCGCCTAGACGCAACGATCGCTTCTCTCTCTCTCTCGCTCTCTCTGTCTCTCTTGCTCTTGCTCTTGCCCCGACTACAGCTGCATCTCAATCGGCTTGGCAGGAGGGTAGTGTATCCATATCCATGATATTCGTGGAAGTTCCACTTGAGCGCCTCAATTGTAAGAGAATACGAATTTAATTGCAGAACACAAACATTAAGCCAGAAGAGAAGAACGTAGAAGGAGGAGCAAGAGGAGGTATGCTGCACCGGGACGGAAGAATTCTGCAGAAAGAAAATATGTGGCAAGTGCGTAGCCAAATCGGAATCTTCAGGTTGAAGTATAATTGGATTAAATGCTATGAAAAGGAAGTGGCAAAGGAAATGAGTTAGGGGAGTTTAAATCAAATATACCTAGATATTATGTAGTTAAATATTGCATATAAAAAGTAAGCTATAGATTCTATGCAGATCATATCATATACAGATCAAATCAACTCATTAATGAGTGGGCAAGAATCTTTTCTATTGTATATACAAACAGAAAGATGAATTTAATTCAGAAATTCAACTTTTATATTTTAATAATTTAATAAGGTTTTAGTATAATAAAATGATCTTGGAATATAAAAATAAACTTTCTGCTTGATTATATAAATTTTCTAAAAGTTGAATCGGGTATTCCTTACTGATTATATTTAAATAAAAACTTTACTGAACCTCAAAAACAGTTTTGTTATTTTTTAATTATTATTTTTTATTTATTTTAATAGATCATTATCGTATGGAACCGGCTTATTATACCTGCACTTCAGCAAACAAATAGAAAAAGTTAAAGAGAAACAAGGAATCGGGTCTAAAGTATAGATAAAAGGTGGAGTGGCATGAGTAAGGGGAGTGTTAGAAATAACAAGCAAAGAAAAAGAGGAAAACAAGAGGTGAGAAAAAGCTCATTAACCTTTATTTGTGCACACTCGACGAGACGCAATTGTGCACTTGAAACAAGAAACGAATCGAGAGACGAGAGAGACGAATAGAAACGAGTGCTGAGTCGCACTCAAGTGGGGAAAGATCGGGAGGATCGGGGAGCGACTGTTCAATGATCTGTCATACTATGTGCGCCATTGTGAACCCGTTCCAAGAGAGAGCGAGAGAGCGAGACATGCGACGTGTGTTTGATCGGTTCGATTGTTTGATTGATTGATTGCTTCAAGACGTCGACGTAGACTGGTTCTGCTCTCAAGTAATGATTTGTCGATTTTAGCAAGAGAGAACCCAGAGAACTCTGAACGTGATATACAAGTTTCTGGATTGGTTCCCACAAATGATGACATTGCTAAAAAATTTTCACGCAGCAGCGACGCACTCTGCGCGCTGTTGCCACATTGCACAGCGCATTGCAGGCTGATTGACAACTCAGTCGAGATCGAACAGGAGGATCGCATTGGTTGCTGCTGCTGCTGCGTGACTCTGGCGACTTAACTAACCCAAATATTTGGCATACCAAGCTGGCAAGCTCTGTGAATCCTCTGTCCATGGACTAATCAACAATGCATCGATACGGTTCCCTTCGGTTTTGTTTCTTTTTTTTTTTGTGCTTTTTCTGTGAAACGCCGTCAGCTGATGCTGCAGATATCCCCGTCTCCATGCTAAGTAATCCCTGACTTTGTTGAAGCTTCCCCTGCTCCAGCTCCGCTCTGCTGCTCTGCTTCTGATGTGTCGTCGTCGCCGTCGTCGTAACCGTCGTCGTCTGGCGCTATATCTTCAGCATCTCTGGCCATAAATAAGCGCAGACAGTAGAATGTATCGCGCCAAAAGGGCTTCGGCTTCGAGCCATGGCTTGACATACGAGTAACCAAGTAGGCAGCTGCCCTGCCCTACCCTTTGGTACTCCTCCTCCACTCCCGGGATTACCCCTTGCAAGACACGTGCATTTTGTTTGTTTACCCAAGGTGCAGGCGAAGCATTTCGCACTGTCGATGGCAGATTGGCCCAACTTTTGAAGTTGAGTATTTTAGGAGCATGCAAACTACTTAAAACACCTCAAGGAATACTACAACTCCAACTTTAGAACTTAATAATACAACTCGTTATGGTTGTAGCTAGGGCAGAGGAGAAGTGTGAACGAGTTAGAGAGAGAGAGAGAGAGATAGTGAGAGAAAGTGAACAATAAATATGTAATATATTATCTTTGAGTTAAAAAATGTATTTCGTGTTTTCTTCAGTTTTAAATAGTATATATCATTGGGTTATTTTGCCTATATCTTTTTTAATGCCAACTTAATACACATAGTACGTTTCATGATAATCCATGCTGCCTGTGTGATCCGAGGAGTAACTGAATTAAGATAAAGTCTTTGATGTCTTATTATTTTCTTTTCCAGCACATTTCTATACATAACCTATAATATATAGTCACTGCATATGAAACACATCACATTTGTACTCCAGTAATTGCGATACTAACACCGCAAATCATTCCATAGCAATTTTGCGATACTTTTGCGGTGCGAGAAGGCAAACACCGCAAAGTTTTTTTCAGCTTTCTGCTATTTCTGTTTCTTGAATATTTAACCCTACTTTTCCTAACATATCCACACTTTCCCAATATTTTCACACTGACTGTGAAATGTCAAAGTTGACTCTCGACACCAGCCAATTAGACAACTCGCTAAGCGATTCGCTGGTACACAAATCGCAGTACCTAAGTCAATCCTGAAGCCAGAAGGAAACTGAAGACGAAGACGTAGCTGGAATCGAAACCGAATCCGTATCTGGAAGGTAATGTCTGAGAGCGCGAGGAAAGAAATATCGCGAAATGCCAAACAAAACTCGTGAACTGTCAACATCGACGCTGCATCGGAATCGGCATTGGCATCGGAATCGGGATCGGGAGTTAGAGCTTTATGTAGCTGGGATTGGGTAGAATGGTAGAGGGGGAGGGGAGGACTGAAGAGGAGGCTGGTTTGCGTGTATGTCGCTTGGCTCATATCAGTCAAGACGAATCTCTCTCTCGCTCTCTGGGCTGCAGAACAAGCAGACAAACACCCAGAGAGACAGGCAGACAGAGAGACGGGCAGACAGAGAGACAGAGGGACAGAGAGACAGACAGGGAGGCAGACAGAGGGACAGGCAGAGAGATAGAGGAACAGAGGGACAGAAAGGTAGAGAGGCAGTGATACAGGCAGATAGAGACAGACAGACAGAGAGACAGACAGACAGAGGGGCAGAGAGACAGACAGACAGACAGTGGGACAGAAAGTGAGAAGCCGCAGAGAGATTTTAATTACAACTGCAATAGTCTGTGGAGGATTGTGTAGTCTCGCTGGATCTCTCTGGGTCTCTCGGGGCGCTGGCAATTATTTACATTAACACGATCACAACTCAGAGACACTGCACATGCATCATCGTGTGCTCTGTGTGTTTTGCGATGTCGATCGCCAAAGCGAGATCGCCAGACAGGGAGACAGACAGGGTGCTCCAGACGGCGACAGGCAGCGTCAGTTGTAGCCTCGGCCTCGGAGTTGGTTCTCCGGACTTGTATGCATATTAATTTATTGGAATCATGTTAGTGAGTCGATATTGATACAAATCCATTTTCGATCGCAGCGTTGCGATACGCTCGACGCGCGTAACGAGTACTCGGAGTACGAGTACCCCAGCGAGTACCCAAGTAGGTAGCCGGTTAGCTGGGCGCCTCATGCTGTGGCACAGACAGCAGCATCCCACTTGCCCTGCCCTCGCCAGAACCAGCCCCCTTCCTGCAAATCGCATGTGCTGCTGCGATCGTCTCGAGCAAAAGGCGAACGCATCATGCGATGCTACTGCTGGACAGAACGGACCAGATCTACGAGATTGGACAGTAAGACAGGGAGCAAGCAGAAGCAACAGACGCTGTAGGAGGAGCTTGCTGCAGCCACATTTGATGGTTGCCTGTTTTCTAATTAAATCCAATCGATTAGGCACTTGATTTACGGCTGCACACACGACTCACAGCACTAACCCCCGGATGAGGAGTAGGATTGGGGAACAGGGATTCCAATGTGGCTACCAACACGGTTGGAGGGTTAGCTCCTGGAATAGGCTAGACAACACGCTGCAGAGATGAGAAGTGAACCTGCAACCTCTGTGGACTGATCCCTCCAGCACCCACAGGGCTCTACTTAAAGAGATCAGTCGCATAACTCATATAATATAATATCTATTATATATTTTACCACACTCAGTCCCTCCCACATCTCTTTCCCCTCCTACTCTCTCCCTACTTCCTGTACCACATCTGCAGCGTCTTCATGCGCTTCACTTTCCGCTGTAACTGCAAAATGGCGTACATCAGAGCCTCCGCAGTTGGTGGACAACCCGGGACATAGACATCCACGGGAACAATGCGATCACAGCCACGAACCACAGAGTATGAATAATGATAATAACCACCTCCATTCGCACAGCTACCCATCGAGATGACCCAACGTGGTTCGGGCATTTGATCGTAAACTTTACGTAGAGCAGGCGCCATTTTGTTGGTCAGGGTGCCCGCCACAATGAGCAGATCAGTTTGTCGCGGCGATGCACGGAATACAACCCCAAAGCGATCCATATCATAGCGAGGTGCAGCAATCTGCATCATCTCCACAGCACAACAGGCCAAGCCAAAAGTCATGGGCCAAATGGAACCCTTACGGCCCCAATTCCATAGATCATCCAGACGTGTCACAGCCCAATGTGCCCAACCGACTTGATTCCTGCCAAACGGGGAGTATCCCTTCCTTGGGGGCATACCACATTTGTCCACATCCGGCATAGTCTTCTGCTCTCGCACCAGCAGGCTACTCGTCAGCGGACCCAATTTGATGGGCGAGGAAGCCTTGGTTATTGCCCGCAGTAGACCTGATATGGGCAACATCTTGAGCTACAGATAAGAAGTTAATTCCGGTAGTTCTTCTATTTTCGACTTTCAAAAATATTTACACTTCTCAGCTCTAAGATGTCTGATGAATAGGGTGAGTGAAGTAATAGGGTTTTAGTATTGTTTAACAACACTTGAAGTGAAAATTATCGCTTGCTTTGTGCGTACTGACGTATTTGAGAGATCTATCCACTTAAAGCTCTCAATATAAACTATTATAAGTACATACTGCGTAGTATAACTCTTTCTTGCCCGCTTAATCTTTTTTTGAATGTTTTACAACACTAGTTGCCTTGTCATACTGATTAAATCCGTTTTGTTCTAAATATGATATTAACTTTTCTGAGTATTTCTAAGAGACAAGTTTTTTTAGTTCTATCAATCAAGAATCATAAGTTATCAATTGCAAATCTAAAAATACATCGATATGAATAATAGAATGAATAGAAAATGAATAATTCTAGGAGAGCGGAAATGATTATTTATTTATTTATTTATTTATTCAAAGTCAACTAAGAGCAGTCGACTCAAAGATATTTAAAAAAAAAAAAGAAAATAAAATTACAAATATAAATTGAATTAAAAATATAAGTATAATTTAAGTTAGAACTAAGAATATTAAAATTGATTTTTTTAAAACATTATAAGTATTAAAGTTATTAGATTTTATTTTATCTAATTTTTTTTTAGATATTCCTTGTGTTATATTGTAGTATGCTGTCCAAGGCTTCTATATCGTATTCCATCTATGGTTTTCTGACAGTCGGTGAAGCATAGTGAGTCTGAAGCCTTTAGGGTAAGGTTATTATATATATTATAGTATAGTTCCTCCTGCTGAAACACATATCTAACACGTTCTCGCAGGGCGAATGACAAATGGCCGCAACTCGAGTCCAAAGTTTTGCTAGCTCTCTCTCCCCCTATTTTTCTCTCCTTCTTTCTCTCTCTCTCCCTCTCTTTTACTCTTTCTCCCTCCTCTTTTTGGGGGACAATTTCGCTGGCAGTTTAATCATTCCAGTCGCGTCATGTCGCACTAATTGCGGCAATTAATTGTGCAACATGATGGAAACTTTCTACGGCGAATTGATTAAAGTGGGCGTGGCAAGCAGAAGGGAAGGAGGATGATCTATCAAATCGATTGCATCAACAAGGCAGTGGGAAAGGTGGGGGGAGGGGGCGGTAAGAACAATGACAACGACACGTTGACGTCTGAGTTCAGCTTGATGTTGCTGTTGTAGTTTTTGCTGTTGCTGCTGTAGTTGTTGCTGTTGTTGTAGTTGCTGCCTGCCTGCCTAAGCATGCTGGGCATGTCAACAAGGCCTGCTCGAAGCCAGCAACAAGTCAACGCGCACTGACAGCAACATGAGCGCAACATCAGCAGCAGCAGCAACATCAGCAGCACCAGCAGCAACAGCAATAGGCAACAACAACAGCAACAACAAACAAGAACTGAACGATCGTCGATGATTGGGATTGAGATCGGCATCTCGGGATCGGCATCGGCATCGACGCAGCAGCAGCAGCAACTGTTGCTGTTGCTGTTGCTATTGCTATGTTGCTGTGTTGCTGCTGCTGCTCTGGAGCAAAGTTGCTCATCTTCATCTCGCGGAGCTGATCGCACGCACCGCAAGCCACAAGGCACAAGGCACCGCGTGTGTTTTTGTCGCAAATCGCCCGATTGCGATCTCATTAAAGCGAATTATTTGTGTTGTTGCTTATGTTCGGGCCTGTTGCATCTCTCACTCGCTCTGGCTCCGAGCAGCAGCAGCAGCAATTCCAGATCTGCGATTCGGGAGCAGGCATTGCTCTCAGTCAGATTGCAGTTGTTGTTGCTGCTGCTGCTGCTGCTGTTGCTGTTGCTGCATTCGTGATTGTTATCGTAGCAACAAAGTTGTTGTTGCTGCTGCTGCTGCTGTTGTTGCTGCTGCGCATCGTTCGCATTCGCCGATTTGCCAATCGTTTAGGCTACCATTCCCCCAATTGCCATGTTGCTGTTGTTGCTGCTGCTGCTGCTGTTGCTGTTGCTGGGAGTAAAATGTGCGATTAACGCGCTGCCAGCAGCATTATTTATGCTCTGCTCGCTGTCAATAAGTTTTAGGGTTGTCACCATTCCTTGTGTCACACGATCGCTGAACGTAGTCAAATTTATGCGCAAATGCAGCGAGAGGGGGAGGGGAGGAAAGGCAAGAATTGTAGGGTTCTATATGGGATCAGCCTGAGTAATGGCTTAGATCCTGGCGGAGATTAGATCGCGCATGTAGAGATCGAAGAGCTTGGCAAGTGCTAAGCTTGATTGAGGTTATATACGGCATATAAATAATGGATCTACATAGTATTTCAATATTTAGAAAATTGGAAAAATTATAATATTTGTTTGAGGTTATATACGGCATATAAATAATGGATCTACATAGTATTTCAAATATAATAATTATCATATTTGTTTATTTGTCTCAAGGAAGCTGGAAAGTTAAGATTATAAGCTGATAGGCTAAAAAGTTAAGGTCTATAGCAATTCTACTAAGTATGACATGATGAGATATAATGCAAAACGAGTTATAAGTAAGGAAATTATATGCTAGAAATTTTAAATAGTAATAGAAAAACTTATATGATTATTATGATAGTGTGATATAAATTAAATTTTCATATTCCACACAGTCTATCTAGAGCATAAGCAACCCTTTTCCCAATTAATACAGTCTACCCCATATTTACCTTTTATATAGAGCGTATTAATTTACCCTTTTCCAGCTTTCAATCAATGCCTGCTCTACTCAGCCGCAAATTACTCGCACGCCAGAGAGAGAGAGAGAGAGAGAGAGATAGAGAGAGGGAGAGAGAAAAGGGTTGCCACCTCGGTCCGAGCAATTTATTAATAGATGCCGCATCCACAGTGCGACTTGGTGACACTTGGTCAACTAACTGGAGAAACGGGTGAGCTATTAGAGGCATCAACTGTTGCTGCTGCTGCTGTCATGTTGCTCCCGTGTCAGCCACAATAGATGAGCTTGGTCGGCAGCAGCAGCAGCAGAGGCAGCAGCAGCAACTGTGGCTTTTCCCACGAGTCTAATCAGTTGGTAATTTGAAGGGGCCCGACGAGTGATAGCCAAGCATCAGAGTTGCCACCGAGCTGACTTATTGCAGGTGACTTTTATTTTCAGAGATTGCTCTCAGCCCTTTTTCTCCCTCTCTCTGCAGCTCTGGTCATTTGTCCAGCGGAGAGACGGACCCAAAAAACGAATGACCAGCGATTTGAGGCAGAGAAATGTATGTATTAGTTCCTTGGAGAATTGGCAGCATAGTCTGGCCGAGATTTAGCAGGGTGTTGCTGATGGATGAGGCAGCAGATCGCTGGCAAATTTGCTTTATTGGTAATAAATTTAATTTGCTTACGAAAGTTAGCAGCAGCAGCAACACCTCTGGGCAGCAGGTGAAGAGTTTTTCCGTATTTAAATATTTATTTTAATTTGAAATTGAAATATCGTCTACAAGGTGTGTGCGAGAAGGGCGGGGACGGGCACTGGGGCGGGGTTGGGCGTGTTGAGAGATTCATGCGTTTGCATCAAACTGTGAGATAAATTGCCTCCAATTGAGCAAGGAAAAGACAGGAGGGGGGAGGGAGGAGGGAGCAGCGGGGTAAGTGTTTACACTTGCAGGGCATAAATATTGATAGATATTGCTCAGATCGAATTGTAGGAGAATCAGATCGCTGGCTAATTGTTGCTGCTGCTGTTAATGTTGCTGCTGCTGTTGCTGCTTTCAGCGTGGCAGTTGCTGTTGCTGCTGTGACTGCATCAACCCTAGCAACATCATTGCTAATCGTGCTGTTGCTACTATGCTGCTGCTGTTGTTGTTGCTACTGCTGCTGCTGCCGCATTCAATTGTAATTAGGCGCTAGATTTGGCTGTCTCCTGGTCTGGCATCCATCCCAAAATGGAGCTGCGCGTACTCCATTTGAGTGCTCCGCCAAATTCCGTTGTTGCTGCACGTGTCCCCCAAACCAGTTGCTGCTGCTGTTGCTGCTGCTGCTGCAATGTCGCATGTTGCTGCTGTGCGCATGCGTGGCTACTTTGACTTTGGCTAGTTTTCTATTAATTACACTGATTTATGTGCTCATTGTCCATTGTTGTTGCCGCCGTGCACATTCGCTGCAGCAGCAACATCCCCCCCTCTACTGTCCTCCTACGCCCCTGTCTTTATGACAAAAAGAAATTCGGCAATCGAGCCTCAAGTCGCCTCGAGTCGAGTCGCTGCGAGTGACCATTGTTGTCGTTGTGGGCCGAGAAAGTCGTTCGAAGTGAATACCCCTAACTAGTTGAGCAGATAAATTGGAATTGCGCTGGGATTAGTCACAGATCATAGTAGGTTCAATTTGAATATGGTAGGGTAGTTAGAGTAAGTAAATATAATATATAAATTTATTGGTCAGTTAATGCAGTATTAAAATACTTTGAAATGTTATCTAGTATTTTTTCAGTTTTTTATTTTTTATTTCAATCTTTTAACAGCTACTATATTAAATATTAGAGTTGATCTTATTTTTTTGAAATATTTTGAATTTGTTCCTAAAATGTCTGCACTTCTTTTAGGCGAAAAACCTTCACATAACTTCATATTTTTGTTATTATTTATTAATTATGAACAGTTGAGATTCTTATAAAATATATTTTTAGATTTAAAATAAATATATAAAATATTATTATATTTTTAAAGTATTATAGATTCTACTTTAATTTGACTTAAAGCGCTCTTTATACCTCATATACATATAAAATATTCTTTATTTTATTATCTATTGTTCTATTTTTTTTAAGTTCTCCTATCTACCAATTGTATCTTGGTCCCTTTATAGCAATTATCTAAATTCCCACTAAAATTCCCCTCTGATTATTTGTTCTATTTGCCGAAAAGCGTTGCCCATGCGTAGCCCAAGTGGCGCAGTCGATGACGATGACGATGACGATGACGATGACGATGATGCACTCGTCGCGCCGATTGTTTTGACGGATTGCAAACCCATCGACAGCGCATTATGCGCACTCCATGCGTACAATCGATTTCAGCACAGTGGGTTGGTGTAACCACAATTGTGGCTGGCGTCAAAAGCGGCAGCGTGCGAGAGAAATAATTCAAATAACGCACTCGAATGCCGCAAAATTGCGTACGCTTGCAGGCGAAAGATACATTTACGGATGCACAGATACATTTACAGATACAAATGCAGCAGCAGCAGCTACAGATACAGATACAGATACAATTGCAGGCGCAAATCGGATGTTTATTTGTGGGCTGCGCTGAGTGGGAAAATTTGTGACTAATTTCAAGTACGCACAGCCGACAAGTTTGTCAATTATGAAATGAGAAAAATTTTGGGGGAAATAATAAAATTAATTCAAATAATTTAATAAAAAAAATTAGTTAAATATTGTTTTCGAAACACTTTTTAATTTTTATAATATATTTTATAACATTTTTCGAGTTTAAGTTTAATAAATAAAAAATAAATAACTCAAATAATTTTTGAAATATATTTTTGAAAAACTGATTGAAAGATGATAAGCTTGAAAACCAAACATAAAATATTTAAAAATATGTAAATTTTCATAATATTTAAATTTTAAAATTTTATTTATAATGTTCTTTGCTGGATTTCACTATAAGAAGTTTTTTTGAATTTTTTTTCGCATCTGCTTTGTCGCCTGACGCTGCGTCTCACTGCATCACTCTCATCTTGTAGCTGTATCTATTTGTGTGCCTGCTGTTGTGTGGGTAGTTTGGCGGCCACTTTGGGCCAATAAATTGCATCTATTTTGCAAATCATAAAAATTATTATTTATAATGCGTTAATTTTTCCGTGCTGCCTTTTGCCGTGAAGCCATAAAGCAGTTGGACTCATAAATTGGCCCAGTCCACAGGCCCCGCAGAGGCGACTGAGTGCTCCTCTCCCAACCCTCCCCCTCCTTGTTGCTGCTGCTCGTGACGGAATCCATGAGATACAATTGTATCTGCCACAGCCACAGTGTTGGCTGAGATATTCCATGCACATCGTCAGCCGACAACTTCGCCAGCAGCAGCAGCAACAACAACAGCAACAACATCAGCAACAACAACAGCAACATCGCATGAATAGTGCGAAAAATTATTTCTGTTGTTTTATTTATGTTTACAAACTGATTTATTCACGCGTCTGCGCTCGTTTGCCTCAAATTTATTTTGACAGACATATGCAGATCCCAAGGATTGCCTGAATCAGTATCTATATCTATATCTATATCTCTCCCTGTGTGTATCTGCAACTGCAACTGCAACTTGCAACTGTATCTGTATCTTTAGCTGTGCAGCCGCCTCAAAACTGTTTGGCATGTGATGCGCGAAGTAATCAAGAAATCGCAGTGCCGATGGGGCTTGATAAGATAGATGTATATAGACTATTTATACCATATATAGCGTGTGTGTTTGTGAATCCATAAAGAGCTTAAGGAAGTACCATTGGATATGTGAGGGTTAAGCGTTGAGAGAGAGTAGCTTGTTCCTATATTTTATATAGATAATATATATAAAAGGTATTTATATAATTACTATAATTACTAAAAAATATAAATAATATATATTCTTATGCAGCATTGAAATTTAGGCAGATATGTTATATATATGTTCGAGTTCTTGCCTTAAGAAAACAGCAAAAAAAAAATAAAAAAAATATATATTCCTAGTCAGAATCAAAGTAAATGCAGATTGAGGCTGCTTCAATTCCCTCATACAATTTATCAATTAATTTCTTACTGCCAAATTTAATTCCTAGAAAAAGTTCCCATAATAAAAATTATATATATATTCTTATTCATAATTTAATATAAAGCAGATCTTGTATAAATCACTCTATATAGTTATAAACTCAAATACTTTTCAGTATTTCCTGCCTTCAAATACTTACCAAATCTCTACGGCCTCATCTCATATCAATTAGAGCTTCTACTTCCCCTCCCCTTTGTACTCCACTTCTTCTCCCTTTCCCTCTTCCACACTCTTTCTTCTCCTCTGTAATTGATGTCCCCCGTTGGATCGCTCAGCCAATGAGCATAAACTCAGCCTCGTTCCATAGCAGGAAGCCAATTGCAAAAAAACCTGCTCTGGCAGCAGTTGGAGGCGGAGCAGGAGGAGTAGGAGCAGAGGCTACTGCTACTGCTGCAGGAGGAGGCAAGAACAAGAAGGAGAAATGTAACAATGGTAGCAGCTATCAAACTTACAGCCTGGCCATGTATCAATGTCAACTTGCTGCGAACGGGAGGTTGCTGCTGCGGCTGCTGCTGTTGCTGCCATTGGTGGAGCCTGCGCTTGGCCATTGTCTGTGCTGGGCATGGGCAAGGCGGAGGGCGAGCTGGGTGAGCGGAGAGGAGTGGTCGAGATCGTAGCTACCACTGCTGCTCCTCTGACCAGGCCTCGCTTGTGGTCAGATGTCAACTGCAGCAGTAGCAGCTCATTGGTGGAACGCGGCTGCGCCATTGTTTATGCGATCGCCGATCTCGCTGGAACTCTCTCTCGCTGGGACTCTCTCTCTCTCTCTCTCTCTCTCCCTATATGGACTCGCCTTGTCATCGCTGCTGCCGCTGCTGCTGCCTGTCAGAATGTAATCGCAGGCCAAACAAAAACACTCCATAAGCAACAATAAACAAATCATTGCATCGAGGCGTTGATTCCTAGACAAACATTTTGCCCAGGCACACACACACACATTCCCCATGCTGGCCCACCCGCACACGATGCGATATTGATTCGATCGCGAGCCTGTCATACCAGCTACGATTCCCAATCCCCAATCCCAATCCTCAAGCATGCCTCTCTCCAACTGCGAGCTGTCAAGCCACTTGATTTGAGTTTCCATAATTGCGCTGAAAATTGCACACTGTGCGGGTGGAGGAGGGACAGTAGAAGGCGCAGGGGAGAGGGGAGTGGAAGACTGAGAGTGAGAGCACAAGACACACACATGTTTTGGGTAGCCAACACGTATTCACATAATCAACAAGCAAATCGAACAAACTTGTGCGAACGTACAGTGTGGGACAGCTCAATAAATACAATTCGAAATAATTTCTGTCTGTTTGAACACACAGATGTCGGTTATTATAATAGCTAGAGTAACCAAATTTGGCATGCAGGTTGCTGTGTAACATACTTAACTGAAGTTTATTTTAAATTTGACATGTTACGCCTATGCTTTGAAAAATCGGTGAGTTACGATTATAAAGCAATTTGTTCGAGTTGTAACTAATTGCTTTGGATAATAAAAGTGAATTAAAAGCTCACATAAATTTAATACTTTTTCTATCCATCCAGCATTCATTACTCTTAATCCATTAATTTTTACTCGTATCCTCTAACTGATAAATCAATTAAAATTATTTAGTTTATGTGTAAATGATTCTATTTATCTACCCCGCACTGTTCACACTTTGGCAACGCTTCGCAATGTCTATCAGGCTGCCAGCAATGCCAACTGCTGTGCAGAAGACAGCAGAACTTGGCTCCCACAACACGGATAGAAAGAGAGAGAGAGAGACAGGGAGAGAGATTGAAAGAGTGAGAACAACAACAATCAGGGGGGGGTATTGCCTGGTATCGCGCCTGTTGATTGCTCGAGTGCACATCGAGAGTATCCCAGCTGCCGCGCCAATCGACGCCGCTTGTGCTCAACTTGGCCAAACTGTCAAAGATATCGCAGCTTGCCGCCTCCAGCCCGGATCCCCAGATCCCCCGGTTTCCCAAGATATACACCCCCTTCGCGTTTCGACTGATCGCCTGATTGATGATTTGTTTATTTTGATTGGAGGAAAATCTCTCTTAACACTCGTGCAGTGCGTCGATTTTGCCAATGCGTCGGGTCCAAAGTATCATCAACTGGGAGCTGGGGTATTCCTCTTCTTCAGAAAGATAGAGAGTACAGGGTGCCACCCCGTCGTGCATTGTGTTTTTCTAATTTATGAATTATAATTTATTTTTTTCTCTTTTCCAACTGTTTTTGGTGGGAAAATATGAGGCCACATTTCACACAGTTTCCACATCGTTTTGATATATCACAGCAATTAATTGTATCTGGGATGCTCGAAAATTGCCAGATCGCTGGAATGTTGTAGATAATACGAGTATTCAAATTTAAAATTCACCAGTTTATCAATCATGATGAGAATCTCTCGATAGCAACTGTTGATGGAAGTGCATCATATGTGGGCAAAATGTTGGGGATTTTCAATGCTTTCGATAGATTTGCCACAGCTGCTGAGTCACGTTGGGATTCAATAATGAATGAAAGAGATTTTTGGCAAAAAGATCGATCTGTCAGTTGTATTCGAATAATTTACTGGATTTTTGCTTTAGTGCTTTTGGTAAAAATTTTAAAAACTTTTTTAAGACTACTCTAAAGTGCAGATCTTGAGTTCTGTTGGGAAAATCGATTATAGTTTTATAAAATAAGAATCTGTAAGATATGAGGCTAATATTCTTTTATTTCTGCCTAAGATTTATTGCTAAATTTTTTGTATACTTCAAAATTCTTAGGATCTTCAGCGGAACCCTTGGTTTCCCAAGCTTCAAGCTTGCATCTTGAGTTCTCTTAGTATTTCCCATATTTTTGTAATATATGGTAAATTGTAATCTATCTTCAGCTTCTTTTTGTAGAAAAGTCTCAAGGATGTTCCCCAAGTTTACTGAGTTCCCTATGGC
Source organism: Zaprionus kolodkinae (assembly GCA_018901885.1). Classification (NCBI taxonomy): domain Eukaryota; kingdom Metazoa; phylum Arthropoda; class Insecta; order Diptera; family Drosophilidae; genus Zaprionus; species Zaprionus kolodkinae. Next base: position 1,694,300 of record JAEIFM010000247.1, on the reverse strand, counting down.
CTACCCGGCTACTTAGTACTTCCTTTCGTTATTCCCTCCATGCTACTTCAACTACAGTTGCTTCTTACTGTTCCATTTGCTAGTTACCCTTCCGCAGGCCTAAAAATCCAGATCCAAATCCGAGCAGACGTCTTGCGACACCCTGTGGCCAGGAGCAGAGCCGGCCAGAAAGGGACAGCGCCATGATAATTGCTTGGGACACATTTCTTCTGTCTGTCGCTGACACTGACGCCCAGTGGCTATGCCGGGGAGGGAGAGAGGAGCGCGATTGGGTTGGGGTACTCCGCGAGCGGGCAGGCTCTTATCAGTGGAATTTTAAAGCGCATCTTCGGGTTGAAACGAAGTGGAAGCAGCAGCAGCAGCAGCAACATCTGAGGCGACTTGGGACATGGAAATGGACATGGACATGGACATGGGCAATTCATCGCTGTGGTCGACGCTGGCTAGCGATGCCTCCTGCCCCCTCAGCTCGTCTCGCCTTGCCTCGCTGCGTCTGTCTTTGGTCTTGGCGCGTTGCTAATTCGCTGGCATTTTCTTTATTTTAGCCAAATGCGTCTGCGATAGTCTTCTTTTTCTTCTTCTTCGTCGCGGTTGTCTTCTTTGCTTCCTTTGCCTCCTCCACTTCGTGCGCACGTGTGTGTGTCTCTGTGTGTATGTGTGTGTGTGTGGGAGTGCCAAGAAATGAAATTCCTGATATCTTTTGTTTGTTGTCACTGCCGCCTGCCTGCCTGGCCTGTCCTGTCCTGCCCTGTCCTTTCCTGACGCATCTTTGTCCTTTCGCCGCGTCTCTAATTAAAAAAAAAAAAAAAAAATACTGTAAAAAAATACCAAAAACGGCAGCCCGAGTGACCGCACTAATTAGCCTCAAAGCGGACGCGTTTGGTATGCCGCCGCCTTCTTGTTCGCAGTTGCTTTTGATTTGTAAAAGATTTGTGCGCTGTAAGCGAACCCGAATTACTTAGACCAACCCATCGCCCCCCTCCTCAACCCTTAAGATAATTACATAGCACATTCCCAGTTTCTTTTCAACTCTCCCTCCCAACCTCCCCGCCAGCCCCTTCTGTCTCTGTCAGTTGTGCAACAATTCGGCAAACATGTCACATGCAAGCGGAATCAATTTTCGCATCAATTCGTGGTGGCATTGTTCGAAATCGAAATCGCATGACAACTCCCTGGCTTGCGAACATGTCGAGACATGTTCGACGACGAGTGCAGCATTTAAAAACTGACCATACCACACCATACCAAGCACTTGGGAGCTGCACACATCAAAACTCACCAAACATTCCAAGAAATAAAGACAAATAATGCGAGGAGAATTGAAATTGAAAATTTCAAGCAGTGGCGGCGTTTCCAAGGGGGGTTTAGCAATTGGGTAACCCGTCTACGAACTTAAAAGATAACTTATCTTCCAAGACCACAAGGACAGCTCACAGTCTTTGGCGCGTAACCCTTAGAGACTAAGGGGTTAGCCCTTCATAGGTTGAGGCGATTATCCCCACAGTCTAAGAAGTCTAAGGATATTAACCTATTACATGGACTTAGGAACTGATCCCGCCAAGTCTAAGGAGTTTCCAACTTAGTCCATAGAGCTTAGCCGTAAGGTCTAAGCAGTTACCCCCAAAGTCTAAGGAGTTAACCCCTCATAATCTGAGGAGCTTGCCCCACATAGTCTAGGGAGTAACCCCCTCACAGATTAGTTAGTTAACCCTCACAGTCTAAGGAGTTATCCCAGACTGTCTAAGACTTTATCCTTTCATAGTTTAAGAAGCAAAGTAATGATATTCTAGGGAGTTACCCTCATAGTCTAAGGGGCTAACCCCTTCAAGTCTAAGGGGATTGCCCTGAAAGTCTAAAGGGTTACCCACTCTCAATCTAGGAAGCTTATTTCGCATAGTCTAGGGAGGTACCCCATCAATGTCTTAGGAAATAACTCCTCACAGTCTAGGCAGACTTTGCCACAATCTCAGATAAGTATCCGCATACAGTTTATGGAGCTAACCCTAGAAGTCTAAGGAGTTCCCTCATAGCCTAAGACGTAAAACCAGAAGCAGTCTAAGGGGCTAGCCCCTGCATTCTGAGACTAAGACTAAACACAGTCTAGAAGCTACGTAATAATCAATTGAAATGTAGTTCGCATTTTCTCTAACTTACGCTTAGACCCCTCTCAAACTAAGCCCCTGTGCTCAAACACAGCAAGATAACAAGTTGCAGTGCAATTTCAGCTGCTGCTGCTGCTGCTGCTGATGCGAGGATGACGCTGATGGGATGCCTCGCCTGGACTTGGCTGGCGTTAGCTTGTCGACTGTAATTAAAAGCAATGCACTAAACAGGGTAGAGAATGTGGCAGAGAGAGGGAGGGAGGGAGATAGAGGGAGATAGAGAGAGAGAACTTGCACTTGTTTGCACACATCGAAATTGCGCAGACACTTGATGACAATTTCAGTTAAAAGAAAACTGAAGACGCAATACGATTGTCAGCTGAAGCAGAGAAGGTATTCCGGGCAGGGGGAGAAGGTAGCGGCAGCTGGGGATGAACATTTTAATCAGTGTGTGTGTGTGCAGGAGGGGATCGAGTCTGGTCGCATCGCATCGCATCGCAATCCCCGCCTCAAAGAAGACGAATAACTTTGCTGTGTCTGCGTCTTTGCTCTGGTCACGAAATTAGCACGGGGGGCAAATAGAAATCACAGGGAACAATAATGTCGCCAAAGGTCCTGCTAACGTTTGCTTTCCAACTAATGATGGGCCTAGCCCAACCCCCTATCCCTTCCTCCATCCTCCTTCCTCCCAACCCAGACGTGGAAGACGTGTGAAGCAACGCAACGAGGAGGCAAAAGAATTGAAATCAATTAGCCAATTGCACTCGAAGATGCCCATCGCCTTTGACTTTGACTTTGACACAAGCCTTGGTGGACACTCCAGCTCCTGCTCCTGCTCCTGTTGCTACGTCCTCTCTCTCACTCCCTTTCTCTGCCCAGCTGGCCGCAATTGTTGTGTCCCCCCGTCTGGTGCTTTGAACCGAGGGTTGCGACGCCGTGTGTGGGAGTGTGAACGTGCCATGGACAGGACCACAACAATTGAGGTGATTGTAAGCGAAATCCTTGGCTTCTTTTCTAAGCTGAACGTGCGCCGGAGCTGAGGGTGGAGGGTTAGACTCGGGGTTATCATAACTATCGCCTCGCCCAGGAAGGGGGCCCACACTTGGAGCTCTTGACCGCATTGCGATGCAACCTTTATGCACAAATCGCAGACGTAGAGCAGCAGCAGCAGCAGCAGAATGGAGGAGGAGGTGCTTGAAAAGGTGCTTGAATTATTGATGAATTTATCCCAGCTGGATTGAGTCCAGCTGAAATCACTCATGGCCAAAAACTACACACACACACACGCGGAGCAAAGGTGAAGAGAAGAAGAAGGATTCGTTCAGTGTCCTTTGAGGTCTATGGCTCCGGGCGTCGTCGGTGTCGGCGTTCAATGGGAATGGATAATGTATTGCACATCATCATGAACAATGATTTCATGATTTTCTCGTTGTTTTGTTGTTCTTGTTCTTCTCTCCAGTTCTATATCCATCCACACAAGTCGAGGGAGAACGGGCAAGACCCGGGGTGTAGCGCAATGCCACCCGAGGGAGGCTTCTACCACGTTTGGGCATTCGACTAATGGGTCAAGCGTCACTCGGACGGACGTCAAAGTGTCTGTAAATCACCCACAACAACAGCAACCACAATAGAGAGAGAGAGAGAGAGAGAGAGAGAGGAAGAGAGAGGGAGAGAGGGAGAGAGTGCGCTACCTCTATAAAGGGCACAGAGAGAGTAAAATAAAACCAACGTCTGACAATGGGATATCCGAGTTTGAGGTCGAGCTTGAGGCAGGAGGAGGAGGAGGAGCAGGCAGGCAGGCAGGCAGAAGGCTTGAGGTGAGTCTCGGACAACAAATACATCATGACAAGTCTGGGGACTGTCCAGAGAGCGCTCTAACCTCTCCTTTTTTATTCCTTTTTTGTTTTCTGTTGTTGTTCAGTTTTTTTTCTTTTTTTGGTTATCCTATCCCATTCGCTTCGCTGTGCATCTAATAAAGAAGGAAAGCACGTAAATTACTCTCGGAGGTATAATTTAGTCTATCTCCCCCCCCCTTAACCCCTCACTTGCTGTTGTTGTGTCCAGTGTCCAAGCCGAGAGCTTTTGATATCCCTGCACATCAAACTCGTGTGACATGCAACACCATTTTTATACCCTTGCAGAGGGTATATTAATTTTAGCCAGAAGTTTGCAACGCACCTTAGGAGACATCTCCGACCCTATAAAGTATATATATTCTGAATCAGCATCACCAGGAGAGTCGGAAAATGGATGTCCGTCTGTCCGTCCGTCCGTCCGTCCGTCCGTCCGTCTGTTGCAACGCAAACTAGTCTCTCAGTTTTTGAGCTATCTTCATGAAACTTGGCACACAAGCTTCTTATTGCTGTAGGCTGTAAATAAGTCGGAACGAGCCAGATCGGACCGATATATCGTATAGCTGTCATAGAAACTATCGGCCGATTTTTGTTGTTTTTCAAGATATTGCAACAAGATTTGGCAAATCTTATTCTTATTACGTTCTTAAAGTGCTGTCAAAATTGTATCAAAATCGGACCACTATAACATATAGCTGCCATAGGAACAATCGGCTGAAATCAGGGTTTTTGTATGCAAACCTGCTTTATTTTTGGAAATACCGCACTTTATCAATACTTATTAATGTTACACAGTAACCCGCCCTTAGTGTTTCCATTTAAATATCTCAGACGTGTATATTATGTAGCTGTTATAGGAACAATCAGTCAGTCCGTATGTCTGTTGCAACGCAAATTAGTCCCCCAGTTATTGAGCTATCTTCATGAAACTTTGATCACAAGCTTCTTATTTCTGCCCTCTGTAAATATGTCGGAACGGGCCAGATCGGACTGATATATCGTATAACTGTCATGGAGCCTATCGGCCGATTTTCGTTATATTTCAAGATATAGCTATCAGGCTTACCACATCCAAATCTAAGTGTGTCCCTAATAATAAAGTTCGAAATCGAACTTTTATAACTTATAACGATTAACGATCGGCCCAATGAAGGTTCATGTTGCAATTTTATGGAAATCTGAGTACTATTACATGTAGCTGTTAAACAAAAAATCATATAGCTGTTATTCAAACGCATTTTTGAAAGAGAACTTTCCAAATTTAGATTTTATGACCAACAGATCCTTTACAACACAAAGACATTCGACCAAATGCTGTTTCTAAGAATTGTATACTGATATATGCAAAACAAAATATATCGGAAAACATAACATTCTTATATGAAACAGTTACAGTTGATAATGTAAGAAATATATACCAGTCCATAACATTTAAATACTTGCATACAATAGTCATAGTTGTTTATAGGAATCCAGCTTTTCCTATTACAAGGTTTCGAAATAAAATCAGAAATGATGTTGAAAGGCTAACGTTAGCTGAAAATAATACAAAATTGGGAGATTTTAACATTTGCCGATCAATAACCACTGATCAGCTTGAGTCTACTTTAAATAATAACAACAAAATGTGCCAACAACAAAACATTTAACTCAAATTGATTGGATATTTTGTGATAACACAGTAAGCGGTGCTGCCGCAATCACTTATCAAACTCCATATAGTCACCATGACGGCGTGTTCCTTACCTATAATCACTAATTTAATAATTTATTTTTAAATATTTAGTTAATTAATTTATTTTATTATTGTAAATAAAGAATATATGTGCAATGTTGTTTAAGGTATTGTAAATATTCCTCCTCGAGGATTGCGACCTTGTCGTGGTGAGGAGGCTGAGTATGTGATATTATAAGAGGATGATATAATCGATGTACTGTTATAATTGTTCAATAAATACCACAGAAACCAGCAGCAGTCCAAATATATTTTATATTTTGTATAACTGCAAGGGTATGAAACCTTCGGCAAGCCGAAGGTAGCCTTGCTTTCTTGTTATACCAGTTTTGCTTTAGACCTCCGCACTAGAGTATGGGTTGTTTTTAAAGGTCTTGATATATATACGTTGTAGAGCTCGATCAGATAGATTGATGGATAGGCAGGAAGGAAGCTTAAAAGTAAGACCAGAATGGAGAGTACAGTCGCATAGATATATGAAGAAATGGGTTAGAGAAAACTAAACTTGGAAACACAATAAAAAGGAGTACCATGGAGAGGGATATCCAAAGATTAAACATTATATAACCACTATATTTATTGGAAACCCTGTAGAGTCTATTGCAAGCTAAAGCTACTCCAAGCCACGCTCAGAACAGAATCTTCATAAAATTGAATGATATGTATATGGAATTTCATAGGAATTTCAGTGTAATACCACATAAGCCCACCTCAGTTTACCTTTCAAAATAAGCAAACTAATGAGCACATCGAGATTTCAGCTTTGGCTTCTGCTTCTTTGACCCCTCCCCCAGCAATATTAAAAGCCAAAAGTAATATTCATTAAAAAGGCGATAAAAAGTGCCCAACTTGGATGGTCCACTCTCTCCCTCTCTCTCTCTCTCTTTCTACTAAGGGGGTATTGTGTTTTTTTTTCTGGTACTTTTGCTCGCACAAATTTAATTCATGACTCGTCAAAGGGTTGGGCATGGGTAGGGGAGGGGGAGAAGAAGGAGTTGGGCCTAGACGACTACGATGAGCCGTTGGCAACGTTGTGAACATTTCATTTTAATGTGTGTGTAGGGTAAGAGAGAGAGAGAGAGAGATAGAGAGAGTGAGAGAGAGAGTGGGAAGAGGTAGCTGGCATGTGAGAAGAGTTGGGGATCGCTTGGACCGTTTGGCTTCTTCATATTTCGTACTTGAAACGTAATTACTTTAGAAAATAATCGTTAAAAGTAATGGTCTGTATCAAATATATTAAAATATAACGCAGACGCTGCAGCGTGTGGGAGAGGGGAAGGGGGGAGGACAGGCAGGACCCTCGGTTGTTGCCAACGTCAGCAAGGATAGAGAGAGAGAGAGAGAGGGGAAGAGAGAGCAGGCAGCGCTAGTCCGAGTCCGACTGGGGCACTCGTCATGTCAGGAGTCGTCAGTGAGCGCCATAACGCTTCATTGCATAGTCGAGCAGGGGCGTGGGGAGAGGGGGTTGGCAGAGAGCAGAGACCAAAGGGGGCACTCGCCCACAGTTGAAATGAGTTTTTATCAACGTCTGTCTGGTCTAACGTGCCGGCACATTAGAGCGCAAAATTTTATTGCCAGCTCCACAGGGTGTAGGATGTATACAGTATATATATATATACAGATATATATTATATATAAGCTATATATATGTAATTCTCCCGTTGACATTAAAAAAGCGAGGCAATTGCAGCGTTGCAGCATAGTTTGTTGTCCGCGCTGCTTTCTTTTTTTATTTTGGCTAACTGAGACATCACTTTCATAATGCATAAGGCAATTTGGCCCAAACCCCCCCGGCCCCCTCCCCCTGCTGGAACTGCCCAGCGGGCCTCGCCCTGCTAGGTTAGGACTAGGGCTGCCCTGTCCTTTTGTATGTTAAATTTAATTTCTTTTGTTTCGTTACTCGCACGTCATTTGCAAAATGAAATTATTACAGAAATGTTTTCTTTTTGCTCGCTCGCCCTGCCTCATTTGGTTTTCCATTTTTCCATTTTCTTTGCCTCCTCTCTTCATCTCTTTCTCGTTTTCTTTGCTGTCTCTTGCCTTAGTCTTATGCTGTTTTCTTGGCTTCATCTCGAGCAACGATTCCCGCGGGCATATCATCTGCTCCATCAGAGTGGCCAGCGGGAAGTGCGTATAGTAGGGCGAGGGAGGAGGGGGGAGCGTTAGCTTTGCCATTTTCCATTTCATTTTAGTTTTTCTTTTGCCTCCTCCCCCCACACACATTTCTTTTCATTTGCCTTTTGTTTTTGCATTTCTTAATCATTTTTGAGTGTCTTAATTTAACTTGTATACTTCGCTTTTAATTTTCAGACTCTGTAGGTGTACTAGGGAGGGGTGGGTATAGGAGAGGGGAAGGGGAGGGGATTGTCTGCAGCTGGCCCTTAACTGGCCCTGATAGTACCATTAGCATTTCCAAACCTCACCACCCTCCCCTTAGCCAAAGAGAGCTTTTCGCACTTGCACAAATTGCTTGAGAAATTCAAAATTTAATTCACAAATAAAATTTCAGTTCAAGAGGAAATTGAATAGAGAGAGAGACGGAGAGAGAGAGAGAGAGAGGTAAGTTAAAGGAGAGTATGAGCTGTTTATAGGATTGAATTTCGAGGAGTTCGAACTAGGAAACTATACCTCCCGATCCTCCCGATATGATTAGATTTTTCTTGGTTTCCCCAATCCTTGCAACAAATGTTGAATCGGTTTAAATATTTCTTTTTTATATTTTACCCCAGATGATAATGTTAATATTGATGTTAATAATTTTTTAATTTATTATATTTATATGTATGTTTTTTTATTTTAAATTTTTACTCTTCGTTAATTTCATTTATAAGCCAATTAGTTGACTATCCATAGTTTACTTTAATAAATAAAATAATAGAAATACTTAAACTATTATTTATTTTCAGAGATTTATTATTCTTTCCTATACAGTTTATATGCCTACAATACACATACTTCCGCTTTAGGCACTATAATCCCTACCTTACCCTAGACTAACCCTAACAATGCTTGGGTAATCATAACTTCTGGGATCTACGCCCAATCTAACAATCAGGACGTGTACAAGCTGTGGGTTGGTATTAATTTCAATCATAATATCGCCGCCCCTCTCTCTTCCTCTCTGCCTCTGCCTGCTGCAGCTGATCCCGTGTCCAGCTAAGTTGGCAACAAAAAGGTGACAAATGACATGGTCGACTCAAAGTAATTTCTTTCAATTAGGATGCTGCCGGCGCGCATGCGCTCTGTCCACGTTGTCCACTCCGTTTGTTGCCTCTGACATTGACATAGCGCGCATGTGCAACACACTCGCTCTCGCTCGCACTCGCACTCCCTCTCTCTCTCTCGCTCTCTCTCTCTCTGTCTCTCTGAGGCACGAATCAAATCGAGTTGCATCGTGTCAGTTATTAATGTTGCACACTTTGAGCCTTAATGGCTAATTCAAGAGTTGACAGATGTGCGTAATTTATTCGCGTTTCTCTTTGCCAACTATGCCCCTCTCTCTCTCTCTTTCTCTCTCTCTCTGTGGAGCATCTGCTGATCCTGCACAGTGTCCAATTGATAAACGACTCGACGCATTGTGGTGTTGAAAAATGTTGCAAAAAAATATGACGATGATGAGGCCATCACGATGGCGGCCACAGCGATAAGCCGGCAAGAGAGAAAGAAGAGGAAGAAGAAGCAGAAGAAAGAGAGGGAAAGAGAAGACTACTCTTCGTTGTCTTCCCTGGCAAAGATTTGCCCACTGTCAGCTTGACAAACTACTAGAGATTTGTGCTGCCTTTTGTGTGTGTTGGTAAATGCAGTCGGAGGATCAGTTACGGAATTATATAGCCTGTTTTCAGAGATCTGTAGAGTTAACTAGGGAGAACTTCAGTATGAGAGATAGTGTAGAGTGTAAGTGAAATCTACATATATTATTTATGAGTATTTTAAAAATAATATTAAGTGCAAGTTTTTAATATTTTCAATTTGAAAGTCTTTTTATTTTCTTTCTTATCTCAGAAATCTGTCAGAAATGTATAATTTTCTATATCAGTATGACTTAGAAATGTATACATTAATTTTCTAAAATTTCTTTTTTATTTCTTTTCTCAGACATCTGTCAGAAATATATTTATATCATTATGACTTATAAATGTATAAATAAAATTTCTAGAATTTCTTTTTTCTTTCTTATCTCAGAAATATGTCAGCAATATATTTAATTTTCTATACCATTATGATTTATAAATTTATAAAATAAATTAAAGGAATGTCTTGATTCTTTCTTTTCTCAAAAAATCTGTTAGAAATATTTATAAATTTCCTATAACATTATGCCCTATAAATGTTCGAAATAAATTTCTACAATTTCCAAAAATATTTACAGTCTTTAAACAGCTTGTAGAGCGCAGTTGTCCTTCAAGAACTCTCTGCTTCTTTCCGTTCCTTTCTTAACCCACAATTAACACATAAATTTCCACGCCTTAACCCATTCAAAAACTCCATAAAATTCTCCTCTTAACCTTCCCCCTTCAAAAATGAAAATCAAAATCTCAACTCGACTCAGTCGATGTGGCAATCAAATTTGTTGTTGCTGATGGCCTTGGCCTCGACAGCAGCAACAGCAGCAGCAGCAACAGCAGCAGCAACAAGGACGCGTGAGGGGCGTGGGTTGTGGGTCGAGGAAAAGGGGATTGGGTTGGCAACGTCGGTTGGTTGGTGGCAACGCTTTGTGGTTCACACAAATTGCCAGTGGTAGCCAAATCGTCAAACGGCAGCAACAGCAGCAGCAACAATGCAAATTGCTTAGATTTGCGTTGGACCACAAAGCGTCCCGACATGGTCGGACACCTGACTGGCCAGGGACGAATGGAGGGGCAGAAGGGGCGGAGGGCTGCTGGCAGCAACAGGGCAACAGTCAAGGGGGGGCAGCGAACGAGCGACTGTTGTTGAAGGATTCACGATGTGACAGTGTCCGTCCTTTGACATGCGGCATAATGTTGCTGATGGAGGCACCAACAGCAGCAGCAACAGCAGTAGCGACGACAGTGAGACAAAAACTACACACAAATACAGTGGAACAGTGGCAGATGGACAGACAGAGCTTACAGGGAGAGCTCAAACTGTTGTTGACAGCGACAGCAACAAGGACAACAGCAGCAGCAACAGCAGCAGCAACAACAACAATGTCGCCAACAACGGCGGCAATAAACTTGAAGTTGACAATTGTAAAAAGCGAGGCATATGTGGGGCTGCCCCTGCCCCAGCAGCAGCAACAGCAGCAACATGAACTGAAATGTTAGCAGCAACAACAGCAGCAGCAACAACAACGGCAGCAACAGCTAACGGCAATCATAAAATCAACAACTATGAAATTCATCACCGGCAACAGTGAAAGCGGCCTCGTTGACACTTCCGCCACATGCCACATGGAGCCGCTGCTGCTGCTGGCTGGAGTCAGTGGATCAACAGCAGCAGCAGCAACAACAACAGCAGCAGCAGCATCATCATTCACGGCGGCAACTGCGACGGGGGCTAAGTGAAATTAATTGCATTGTTTTTGGCCAATGAATTCCTAGTTGCCAGTTTTTGGTTGCCTCGTTGTTGTTTTTCGGCTTAAACGCCTTGACGCCTTTTTGCCAAAAACAACAACAACACACACACACACACAAACACACACACACAGCGGCCACAGCGTATTAGCCTGCTCTCCCCCTTCCACTTCACACTCGTGCCTGCTGCTTGTCCCTGCAGTTCATCACACATGATTGCCGCAGTATGCCGCTGCTGGCACAGTGCGCACAGTGCTACGTGAGTTGGCGAAACTAAAAATTTAAAAATATAATAAACTGTATAAGATCTAATGTTTGATATATTGGTAGATGAACAGAGAGATTGGAAAAAAATTAAGATAGTGCAGATATTGAAATTATATATTATTTAGTGCAGATAGAGACAAAAGAAAAATATAAACTGTATATTTATTATATTTATTTTATTCAAGAAAACATAATAAACCTATTTTACTTGGTCAAAAACTGTATAATATTATTATTAAAGTTATTCTTTTATTTTTCCTGCTTTCTATCTATAGTTCTACTTGATTTATTTAACATTATTTACTAATTTTTCTCTATTGAATTTTTGTTTTATTTACGGATTTTTCATTATTGATGATTATTCTAATTAAAACGGTAAACTAGTCGAGATGTTGCATAACAAAGGAAATCTTCAGCTTTAAACTATATATTATTGTGTAATGATTGCTTATTATTTTTATTTATTAAAAAGTTTATCAGCTTGAGTTAACTTATTTTATTTGCTTAATTTATTTTAATTTAATTTTGAAAATTTCGAGAAAGCGTAATTATATCAAGTTCTAGTTGCTTCCCTACCAACACTTTCCATTTCAACTATGCTTGCATTTTCACTGCCAGCGCAACGCTGCTTGGCCCACTGTGCAGCACTTTGAATGTGTTTAGAGTTGTTCTCTGCTCTGCTGCCTGCCGAGTTCATATACAGCGCCGCCTGCCACGGTCTCTCGCTCCCTGTCCCCCTGTCTGCCCTGGCCTTTGCATACTGGAGCATAGATTCCACATGCCTCGCTCCTCTCTCTCTCTCCTCCTGCCTGCCTGTCTATTCCTGCCTGCCTGGATGTCCTCTCTCTCCTCGTCGTCGTTTTATCGCGCTGCTCTAGTTAGTTGCCATCATCAACATGTTGACATGTCTATGACTGCAGCCCACTGTGACTGTGTGTGTGAGTGTGTGTGTGTGCGTGTGTGTGTTGCTGTTGTTGTTGTTGCAATGCGCTAACCAACGCTCAACAGCGTTTATCACTCATGCTTATGGTCTTGTTTTTGCGGTGATATATCACACTTGACACTCATTCATTCAGTTCAGTTTTCGAGCATTGGAGCGAGCCACCCTGTCCCTCTCAAAACTTAGGCGTGCTATACATGATGCACCCTGTGCCGCTGGCAATAATTCGCCTGGCAATGCTGCCGTCGTCGTCGTCGTTGTTGTTGCTGCTGCTGCTGCTGCTGTTGTCTCTGTTAATTTGCGAGTGTGGTGACACACACACACGCACGCAGGCACAGGGTGGTTACGCTTACAGGGGCATCACTCAGCTGCATTTCGACACTTCTCTGTCTCTGTCCCACCCACTCTCTCCCTCTCTCTCTTTCTCTGTGTTGTCGGGTTTGTGTGTTTGTTTTTCAATTGCTTCACAAATGTTTATGCAGATGAATTTGTATTTTGAGTTGTGTTTTTGTCGGTCGAGTGAGAAAGAGGGAGAGAGCGAGAGAGAGAGAGAGAGAGAGAGAGAGAGCTACTGTCTATTAGGTCCTTCAGCAGTTTTGGGTCCTTTTGCCGCTTTTGATGAATGTGGCAAATGTTTGCTAAGCTTTCCATAATGCGACTCTAAGTTGTGGCCCCGCACAAGGAGAGCGAGAGAGAGAGAGAGAGTATCTGCATATCGATCCAGACTGAAGATATAGTACTAATAAATGAACTGAGCGATAGAGGGAGGGAATTAAAAAAGACTTCATTAACAGAATAAATTAATAAGAAGAAATATGTTACTGAAGATATGGAACTAATAAAAGGACTAAGAGAATAAAACATCGAATATATAATAATACTAGCTTGAATTTAGTTAAGTTTCTTATTATAACTCATAAGTTTCTCTACAAAATAAATAAAATAAAAAGAGAAAAGTAAACAATTTATTGAATCATTTTAAGCTACAATAAAATGAAAATAAATGAGGAAAGCAGCAATCTAATTTCGTCTAATTAATTGATTTGCGTGGGCGTTGGGCGTGGCAGACAATGCAAAAAATACTATTCCGCAAGCCATGGTATATAGCAACCTATATACCAAATTTGATAACCCTAGCTTTTCTAATAGCTAAGATATACGCGTTCATACAGACAGAAATAGATTAAAAGACTCAGCCAGTGATCCCAAGCCAGTATATGTATGTTTTTTAACCTTCAACCTGAACGTACCTCTCCCTACCCCAGCCCAAACTCAAGCTATGCCTGAAAAATACTAGAAAAATAAATGAAAAATTTGGTGAAAATTTGTGAAAATTGTGAAAAGCGAACAAATGAAGCCCTGAGCAGCTGAGCATATCAACAACATGTGTCGTACCCCCTTTCCCCCCTTCTCCCTCTCCCTCCCTGCAGTACTACTCTAGCTGCACCTTGTGGGCAAATTAATTGCAAAAATGCACAGGAAATTTAAACACCCCGCGGGGGTTATCAAAATTTTGCATCCCCCGCCCCCCCCAGAAAAAAAGAAGAAGAAGAACTGACAGATGCTTTTGCCACAACTCAAAAACAAATGTAGGAAAATTTTTGGAAAATTTTATATCAAATTTTGCACACAGTGCAGAGAGGGGGAAGTGGGGAGTTGTAATTGCAGGGGCGCAGAGGAGAGGGAGGGGACGACGTGCCATTCAAATATGAAGTTATTGCAGGGGGTAGCGGAGAGGGCGGGGCGAATGTATCTCATGGATGTATCTAAATTTAGCAGCAGAAATAAAAAAACAAAACAGTTGCAGCTCGCAAAACAAATGTTTTTGACGCCGACGAAATGGGCGTGCCAGCAGGAAGAGGAGGAGGCCAGATGGGGGCGTGGCACTGGCGCCAAGCACTCGCAGTTTTTATGACGCTTGCAGCGACGCGACGGCGACGGCGGCGCCATCAGTGTTGCTGGCGTCGTCAACCGCAAAAGGTGTCAGAAAATGCATGCGGCAATTTGACAGATGTGGACAGTGGGACAGAGATGGGTGAGACTGGTGGTACAGTGGGACAGCATGGGAAACGGGAATGTTGTGCAATGGCAACGTGTGATAAAATCGTGTGTCAATTCGATTTCTGACGTTAACCGTTGCCTAAACAACAACAACAACAACAACAACAGCAACAACAACACTTTGTTTTTTATGACCAGAGGGAGTTGCTGCAGCCTGAAACACCCTGTTGTTGTTGTTGTTGTTGCTGCTGCCACGGTTTGTTGCAATAGAAACGGACGCGCAACATGACATTTTGTGGCATTGAATTGGCAGCTGCTGCCGCCGCCGCTGCCGCCGCTGCTGCTGCTGCAACCTGCAACAAGCGCGCGCAACGTGGGCGAGCGAAATAAATGTTAACCGGTTCGCAGCGAATTGGGAAACGGTCATCAACCGTTGCGACCATTTGCTGAGTGACAGGCGGAGCAGAAAGGGAGAGAGAGAGAGAGGGGGAGACGGTACTGTAAGGCTAGCTATGCCAATATTGCAGGCCAGCAGTGTGCACAGTTGGCTGAATGCGCTTGAGAAGTAGATGAAAATTAACAAATTGCATAAATTATAAATAAAAGAGATTTTTACAAATAATGAATAAAATAATTATCGAAAATTATAAATTGTTTCATTTCCACACGTTCCACTTAGTATTATATATAATATTAATTAACTTATGTATACTTAAAACTTAGAACTTTATTTTATTTTTATGGAAATTTACTATGAAATACAAATTTTTGCCACATTTCATGAAAATATTTGCATTATAATTTCATCAAAACGTCTGTAGACCTTTTTACCCCTTTCCCACCCCTTTTAAACTGCCACCCCTCCTGCTCCTCCTCTTCCATCGTGCAGCCTTTCGTCAATGCAAACACAAAAAATGCATTGAAATCATGTTACAATGCACGTGATGAGGAAGGGGTACAAAAGGGGGCGACTTGGTAACATTCCGTTATGTCACATTTCTAGCCCACAAATATAAAAAATATCACAGAACGAGAGAGAGAGAGAGAGAGAGAGGAGCGAGGGAGAGGGAAATATGTATAGCGAATCCAACTTTTGACGTCTGACAGCAGTTGGCGTTGCATTTTGGCCGCAATTGTCAGGTGCCGCGATATTCGAGGACCTGTCAATCCGTTTTTCAGATATTTGAGCATACGAGAGAAGTAGTGGGAGGCAGCGACAGTCTATTCTCTGAATTGGAAGCCTTTAATATGAGTGTGTGTGAAACAAAAGAATGTGAATTGCAAATATATTTTAAAAGGCAGATTTAGTTGGGCTTATCATGTTAAAATTAAAAAAAAAGGTTGATTTTTATTTAATTCCGATTTTTAGCAACTTTATATCAAATTTTTAGATTTATCATTAAATATTATAAGAAAAAATTTATTTTTATTGAATTTTGCATTTTAAAAAACTTTATATTTAATAATACAACAAGAAATAAAAAATACAGCAAGGATTTCATCAAATAAGTGCTAAATTTAATTTTTAATTATAGTTTTATTATAAAACATTCGAAATAAGAAATTTCACAAAGAAAACTACTTGGAAATGATTCTTTCCTAAATCCTATTGTAAATTAACATCTGGAATATTCTTCCGATTTATTTTAACCATATTTAGCTTGAAAGGGTTCCATAATAAGCCTGGAAAGCAGAGCGAACAAAGAACTCTGCACTTTCGTCAAGTTTGAGTCGAGTTGAGGAAACGAACGAAACGAAGGAACGGAAAAGTCATAAAGATGCGTAATGGATGCCTGCGCACAAGTATTGGAAAATAATAACAGAAAACTGAACGAAACAGAGATTCGAATCGTGGAAATTATTATGAGAAAAACGGGAATTTTTATTCAACTCGATTCGATTGCGATTCGCACTCGTAATTGCCGTTTGAGCGGGCGAAACGACATTGTCACGTGCGAATGCGAATGCGAATACGAGTTCCCATTCCACTGTGCTTCGGCTGCTGCCTGCTGCCTCTGCCGCTGCCGCTGCTACGCACTCTTCTGCGGTCGCCAAAAGCAGCGCAGCGCATTCAACAATTGGGCTGCGTTATCAGGAAGAGGGGAGTAGGGCAGGGGGGTGCGTGCGTGGTGAGTTCGTTCGCAGCAGCGGCAGCAGCAGCAGCAGCGACTTGATTTAGCATTTTATTTTGCAGCGAAACAGAACGTTGCAAAAGACGCTGAAAGTAATGCACACTCTGCTTGTGTTTTGATGCAGCGACCGCGAAGCCAGCAGTGGCAGAGGCAGAGGCTGCAGCCGACTTGCCTCCTGCGTCGCTTCATTTTCAATTTCAATAAATAACCTTGATTTAAGCGGCTGCGACGCCAACGCACACTGGCACCCACCCCCACACTCAGACACACACACACACACAGTTGTTTGACCAGCTGCATTGCCAGCGAGAGCGAGCGACAGAGAGTGAGAGAGAAAGAGAGAGAGAGCACAAAGAGATGGCGGGCAGACCGGCCCCCACACACAAACACCTGTCACACTGCACACAACGAGTGAGGCGCACTGCATAGCGAGCATTACTCTGCCGCGCTCTCACGCTCTGCCGCTCCAGCGCTCTCTCGCATAAACAAACACATACACATGCATGTGCTCTCTCTCTCACATTGCAGTTGTTGTTCCACGCTCACCATTTGTCTCCGTTTCATTTCATGTGTTTCATGCCAAAGCTTTTCTCCTCCCATGCTCTCAAGCCAAGGCAGAGCCGCGCCGCGCGGCAGCAAAGCGAAGGCTATAAATCAAAACAAAACTGCAGCGCGCTGCCAGCTGGCAACGTCGACGCATGCGCAGGCAACAGCAGCAGCAGAGGAAGCAAGCAGCAAGAGCAGCAACAGCAGCAACGACAGCAGCAGCAACGACATCGCTCTCTCGGAGCACGCGTAACGCTCTCTTTCTGTCTGCTGCCGGCATATATCAAATTAATGGGGAAAACGTCGTCGGCTCTCTCGTCGTCGCTGCTCGCTTGTGTGCGTGCACGCCACAATTCATTTTGATTGCCTTTGCGCGAACGTTTCTTTCGTTTCGCTCTCAGCGACGCGTCGGCTGCCGCTGCTGCTGCTGCTGTCGCTGCCTTCCTCTGCTGCTGCTGCTGCTGCTGTCAGCTCTCAACGTTGTCAGTGTCAAAAAGATGTTTTAGTCGACAACGGCCACGCTGAACGAAATCATGTCGCATATTTTCATTGTTGGATTTTTCGCAAGAAATTCAACAGCGACCACGACGACGACGACAGCGACACCCGCAGTAGCAGCAGCAGCAGCGCAGTTGTAACGCAGTAACGCAGTTGACGTCGCTGTAAGCTGCCCGGCAGCGTCTTTTTGTGCCCATCACAATTGCAACGTGCGCGTGTCAATCTCAGTCGACGCTAATGAGTCGCCTGGCCCGGTTAACCGTTACAAGTGAAGTGAGCGCGCGTTTTTTCTAGTCGCCCAAAAACAAAAATACGCAAGCAGCGACAGTGGCAGCAGCATTAGCAGCAGCAGTGGCAGTGGCAGCGACAGCGGCAAAAGAATAATAATAAATTTTGTGGCAAGCGTCAGTAAATCATTAAATTAATAGCCTCACACACACAGAGACACGTACATATACATATATAGAGGGACGGACACAGCTGTTGTGGTGGTGTGTGTGTAGTGCGTGTGTTGTTGGCATTTGCCAGCAGCAGAAGGAGGAGAAGGAGGAGGAGAGAAGAGGAGGAAGCACAACTGCCTTGTGCTTGTGTGCCTTGGAAATTGGCGGCAGTTGACCGCAGCGACAGCGACAGCGACGCTTGCACTATACAAACACACACTGACACACTCACACTCGCGTAGAACGTATTGAGCAAGCGAGAGTTCGTCATCATCAGCAGCAGCAGAGGCAGCAACGACTGCTGTCGGCAGAGGGAGAGGGGTGGAGGCAGCGTGCTGTCCCGTTTCGTCCCGTTTTGGCCGCCCATTGTGACATTTGATTTATTTGACGTGTGTGTTTTTGATAGAAGCTCAACACGAAACTGACACGTTCACACAAACACGCGCGCGACTCACACACACACACACGGACAGAGAGCGAGAGAGAGAGAGTGACGGCGCCGCTCTTAAGAATATTTGAAACGTGCAAAAGGAAAATAAAACGAAATACATTTAATTTGTATTTGTTGTCGCGTCTATTCACACTCTTCGTATTCGCCAGTGTATTTGTATTTGTAGTGTGTGTGTTTCAAAGTGTATTAAAGTGCAACAACAACAACAACAACAACAGCAGCAGCAGATATAAAGGCAAATCGATGAGCGAAATTAATTAAGAGAGACAGAGAGAGAGAGAGACACACGTGAAATCTCATCATCGCGTCATCCGCAAACAGCAACAACAACAACAAAGAGAGCAGCCAAAATGATGCTACACGAGGCTGTCATGTTGGAGATCTATCGCCAGGCGCTGAGTGCAAGGTGAATTTACAGTTATTTACGATTTGTGTTTGTGTGTGTGTTTTGTTTTGCCCTTTAGTGTTGTAAGGTGCGTGCATGTTTGTTCAAGTTGGCATAGGCAGCCCCAGTGGCACAGTGGGAGTTGGAAGTAGAATTATTAGCTAATTTGAGTGTTTGTCAATTTGTATTCAAAAGCTTGAGTGTGCTGAGGATTTTTAATTGATTTTTATGTTAAATTCATAAATGTTTATGCGAAAATATTTATTAATAGTTTTGTGATATATTGAGAAATATCATAGTTTTGTTCTACATATTAAAGACACACAAAGTATTATATTTCTTAAATTTTGCAGTAAAGTTTCACTAGTTTAAATAAATGCTTAGAATTATCTCATTTAGTGTATTATTATATTCAAATAAGGTTTCCATAGAAAACTTTGACACTTGTTATATTCAAATCAAAAAACTTTTCTGACACACTTTGCTTATCAATTTTTCTAAAGTTAGGCTTCTTGTCTCTCAGCTGATAGAAGAAATCAAATAAAAATGTGAAATTTACTATAGAAAGTGACATTAATTGTGTGTTCTTATGATTTCGAAGTTTGTTTAGTTTATTTTGCAAAAGTTTATTTTAAATACTTATCAGTATTAGGGTATTTGAATTTATGTAGCTCTCCAAGAACAACAATTAATTCACATTTTCAAATTCCTATGCAAAATTCTTAATAAAAACTAGAATTTTTATAAAAATATATAAGTACTTTAATATTTGGGTATTTCTATAATATTTATTTCGTAGATGATGCTGATTACTTAGCTTCAGTTAGCTACATTTTTGTACAGGGTTGTCTTATCTCATAGAGTTCAAGCAAACACCTGTTTAGTTGGGTTTTTTTCTGATTCGCATTTGGTTTTCTAGTTTATTCTGGTTTTATAAAGAGGAAAATAGATAAGCTTTTAATAGGTTGTAGCTCATTATAATAATAATTTGATTTTTGGTTGACCATAGTGTATAAGTTAATCAATTTTTGAGTTTATAAATTTTCAGCTTTTGAGGAATTTATTATTTATTATTATAATATTATGTTAAGTAGTTCATATGTATATATACGGCCATTTCAGTATTTTTTGATTGTATTGCATTTTTAAGCTGCAAAAAGTTAAAAATCTTAATTTTGTAGCCTTTTCTTTGATATATTGAATATATTAAAAATAATATATTATATTATATTACAAATTTCACGAAATATATTCCAATGTTTAGCTTTATTTTAGCCTTTTTTTTGGAAAAGAACGTGTTAGAAAATAATGTGTTTTCGCCCACTTTTTGCATAGCTTCCCAACTAATATCTCTCTCTCCCTTTCTCTGTCTTGCAGTGAGTTGGCAAGTCCGCGCTGTCAGTCGCGCGAATCGACCGTCTCCGCTGCCGGCGCTGGCGGCGACGCGCGTTGCCCGTCGAATGAGTCGCATTGCTCGGCGAATGATTGCCTGACGCCGGCACCGACGCCCACGCCCTCGGCAAGCTCACCCCTTGGCCTACCGCTGACCGCAACGCTGGCTCCGTCGGCAGCGGCAGCGCTGCTGCCACCGCAGTCGGCAGCGATGGCTGCGTATCTGGCAGCGGCACAGCAGAATCATCTGCTGCTCACAAATCCGCTGGCAGCGGCTGCTTCGCTGGTGCAGCAGGCAACCAATCCCCATAACCAGCAGCGGGAGGAGCTGGAGCTAGAGCAAGAGGAGGAGGAGGAGGCACCTGCACTGGATTTCAGTCGAAAACGTGCGCCGAGCGTGTGCAGCGTGGATGAGGAGCAGCAGGAGGGGGCAGGGGAGCAGGACCGCGAGGAGCAGGAGCGGGAGGAGCAGGAACAACTTGAGCAGGATGCGGCACCGTTGGATCTATCGGTGAGCAGACGCAAGCGACAGACAACGACGGAGCAGGAGGCGCCTCCACGCAAGCAGCCACGTGTGGGTGGCGACTACAAATCTCCCTTGCCTCCAGGCAGTTGGGTGCCACCAATGAATCCCTACCTGGCTGCCGTCAAGGCAGCAAGACCCAGTGAGGTGGCCAGCAAGGCGCTGGAGAAGATGAGCGAGATGAGTCGCCTCGAGACGCCACCGCCGCTGCCGCCTGTGAGCAGCAGAGCAGCAGGAGGAGGAGCAGCAGCAGGAGGAGGAGGAGCCGGAGCAGCTGCAACTGGAGGAGCAGCAGGTGGTCGGCACAGCGCCTGGCAATCGCATTGGCTGAACAAGGGAGCCGATGCTGCCAAGGATGTGTTCAAGTGCGTGTGGTGCAAGCAGAGCTTCGCCACGCTGGCTCTGCTCACCACGCACATGAAGGAGACGCAGCACTGCGGCGTCCAGGTGCCATCACCCTCAGCAGGAGCAGCAGCAGGCGGCGGAAGCAATGCCGCCTCTGCAACGTTAAGGCACACGGGCGCAGGCTCCTCCAATTGCTCCTCGAGCACATCCTCCAGCAGCTCCTCCACAAATTCCAGCAACTCCTCCAAGTCGGAGCTGAACATGCTCATTAAGGAGACGATGCCACTGCCCCGCAAGCTGGTGCGTGGCCAGGACGTTTGGCTGGGCAAGGGAGCGGAGCAGACGCGGCAGATCCTCAAGTGCATGTGGTGCGGACAGAGCTTCCGCTCGCTGGCCGAGATGACCAGCCACATGCAGGAGACGCAGCACTACACGAACATCATATCGCAGGAGCAGATCATTTCATGGAAATCCGGGGATGAGCGACCCGTCAATGGAGGAGGAGGAGCTGCTGCATCCCCTCATACAGCAAACTCCTCCGCCTCTGCCTCTGCCGCTGCCTCCTCCTCCTCGACAGCCACGCCCACTGTCAGCGCTGTGCTGACCTGCAAGGTGTGTGATCAGGCCTTTGGAACCCTCAAGGAGCTGAGCACGCACATGGCACAGCAGTCGCACTACAAGGACACCAACTCCAACGGTGCCGGCTCCAGCTGTTCCTCCGTGTCGCCACCAGTGGCAAGCTCAACGGGAGCGGGAGGAGGTGCCTCCAAGCGTGGTCGCCAGACACGGCAGGAGAAGCGCAAGAAGTCGCTGCCAGTGCGCAAGTTGCTCGAACTGGAACGATCCGGCGGCGGAGGAGGCGTGGGATCCAGCTTGGATTCGGCACTGAAACCACTGCGGGATTTCGCCGCAGCCACCAAGATCACATGCGAGAAATGTGGCTCAAAGATTGAGACGGCGCTGTTCGTGGAGCACATCCGCAAGTGCCTGGGCGAGAGCATACCCATTCCACCCAGGAGGCAGCCCAACCAGGAGCAGCAGCAGCAGCAGCAACGCTTGGCCAGTCCCAGCTCGAGTGGGAGCAGCAGCAATGCTCCCTCCGTGCTCAATGCGCTGGAGCAGCTTATCGAGAAAAGCTTCGAGTCGCGAGTGGGTCGTCTGGCCACGGGTTACTCCGAGGCGGGCACGCCTCTCGGGGCGAGCATATTGAAGCGTCTGGGCATCGATGACAGCAGTGACTACACCAAGCCGCTGATGGATGCCCAAGCCATGCAGATGCAGTTGCTCCGCTCCACGTATCCCTCGAGGGATCGCAGTGCCAGCGAGTCCAGCTCGGCCAGTCGCGTCGAATCCACCTACACGCCCGACCGGCAGCTCCTCCAGCATCAGCAGCAGCAGCCGCCCACACCGCGTCGCACCCCAGAGACGCCAACGGCGGCGTCGCTGCCACCACCAGCAGCAACCACGAGCGGCAGCAGCAGCAGCAGCAGCGTCGCCAGCATCGGCAGCATCATCAAGTCGGAACCGTTGGAGGCAGGCGAAACGGATGAACTGCCTCGTCATTTGATTCATGTCAAGAAGGAGTTCAGCATGGATGCAGCTAATCCTCGCGAGAGTCCCGGTGCGGCCAGCGAACGTTCCAACAACAATAATTCACCAGCAGCAGCAGGAGCAGCATCTGCTATGCATCCGGCTGCGCCAACTCCGCTGGCCGAGAGCGGCAGCCTGCTGGCACTCAACTCCATGTTTGATCAGCTGAGCGGAGTGGAGCACAACAACAACAACAATTCCGGTGAGTTGGGGAAATGGGAGTGGGTCAGGAGGGGGGATAGCTGATAGAGAAAACTGCCAGCTAAAAGAATTGTAAAGAAAATATGCTAGATTTTCTCTCTAAACATGCTATATGGCCTATACAAATTTGGCTAGAAAAAAGCTAGATGTAAAATAAAATCACTCAAAATAATAAAATTAATTACAATAATTTATATGCAGTTAGTTTTAAGCTATTTCTAGCCTTTTTTCCATTGTTTCTAATTCTCATTTTCTCATCTCTCTCTCTCTCCCTCTCTCTTTCTCCTGCACAGGTCACTGCTACAACAACAACAACAACACTCAAGTTGGCAACAAGAAACCCAAAGCGCATCCCCTGGCAGCGCTGCAGAAGCTCTGCGAGACAACAGATCCGCCGGCATCGAATACGCGCAGCGCTTCAGTCTCCTCTGCCAGCGGCGCTGTCAACACAGTGGGCAGCGGCAGCGGCAGCGGCAGCGACATGGTCGCCTTCAGTTGGGCCTGCAACGAGGCGGTGCTGAGCGCATCCGCTGGCGCCGCTGCTGAGCTGATCATCAAGTGCTCGTTCTGTGATACGCCCTTCGGGTCGAAGGGGGCCTATCGCCATCACCTGTCCAAGGTGCACTTCGTCAAGGAGGCAGCTGGGGGGGAGGATACACCGCCGCTGCTCAAGTCACCGGCAGCTGCGCAGTCACCGAAAACGCTGCCGCTGGCATCACCCAAACGCGCTGCGTCACGTAGTCCGGCAACGCCGGCTGTGCAGCCACTGCTGGCGCAGAGCGTGACAGCGACGGCAACGGCGACAGCGACGTCGCCGTACGATGAGAGTCCGCAGTCGAAATTCCTCAAGTACACGGAGCTGGCCAAGCAGTTGTCCTCGAAGAATGCCTAAAAAGTGCGAGAGCGAGAGAGTGAACGCGGCGAAGCTTTCTGATCACACAGCGAGAGAGAGAGAGAGCGTAAGCACGGCACACAGAAAGAAGAGAGCGCGAGCACGAGAGAGCGTAAGTCTGTTTGCAGCCGCTCTCTGCCGGCGCGCTCTCTCTCTCTCTCTGCAGCCAACAGCTTTCCCCTACATTGCTGACTCAGCGCACATTTCCCCAGCCTGCCCCTCTCGCATGCTACGCTGGGGTAGCGCTGTGACGTCACGGCACACAAGTCGATTCGGCTCTTCAGTCATTTTTATTGTTTGCCAATTCGCCAGCATCACTCGCTCGCTCTCGCTCTGTCCGCTCGCTGCCTGTTGCCTGCTCACTCGCACGCGCAAGCAGTGTCCGAAATTCAATTACCACCACTTTGACGAACTGCTGTCCATCAAACGGCACACACACACACACACACACGCACAGAGAGACTCACCCGCAATGCAGTGTAGTGCAGTGCAGTAGTGCGCGCAAGCGAGACGGCTATAGTGTGCGGCGCAATTTGACGAAAGGCGACGACAACAGTTCGTCAAACTGAGCAGAGCAGAGCAAAGCAAGGCAAAAAAACACAAGCAAACACAAACACACACACACACAGCGCGCGCAAAGCAAAAACAAAATACAAAAGCAATCGGCTGACCCATGCGATTGGATGATGATGATGCCCTGTGCACAGTGCGAAGAGCAAAGCAACAACAAAAGCAAGAGCAGCGCAAGCAGTGCGCACTCAAGTGGGTGGGGGATATGAAACAGACAGAGAGACAGACAGACAGAGAGATGAACTCTGAGAGCAGAATTGAGCGCAAATCGAAGCAGGTTTCGAGCGCAAATTGAGTGAAGCGAATTGAATTGAATT
Organism: Zaprionus kolodkinae; assembly: GCA_018901885.1. Taxonomy (NCBI): domain Eukaryota; kingdom Metazoa; phylum Arthropoda; class Insecta; order Diptera; family Drosophilidae; genus Zaprionus; species Zaprionus kolodkinae. Next base: position 1,669,586 of record JAEIFM010000247.1, on the reverse strand, counting down.
GTATTGCGGTTCCTGGTCAAAGCGAGTGCCAAAAAGAAAACAAAAATAAAATATTTAAGAAAACAAAAATTGAATTAAATTATGATTAAGTCCCAACAAAAATGCAACGCAGTATACGTAAAGAAAAATCTTAAAAAAAACCACTCAAAAAACTTAACCTCAATTTTAATTTAGTTTACAACTTTTTGAACTAAGCTCAGAGGCAACATTTGAATTAATTGAATAATAATATTATTATTAGCGATAAATGTAAATATCGACTAGAACTTAGCACTTTTCCTTCCAAAAGAAAATCAATAATAATTAATAATAATAATACTTAACTTAAACTATTAACGGGAAATCAAATCAAAATGTAATCACACGGCAACTCATGTATACGCGTAAATTATACAAATACAAATATAGATATATATATACGATTATACAATATATACCTTGCTATATGGAAAAAACACACTCAAATCTCAACAATAACAAAAACAATGTATATCTACTATATACGATATGATGAATGTAACCTAAGATTAAACCTAAGACTTCCAAAAAAAGAAAAGAAATAAAACAAAATGTCAAACATTTCATTCGGCAAGAGAGAAAGAAGAGAATAGAAGAAAGAACATCATCATCATCAGCAACTAATTTAACAGATCTAACTTACGATATACGATCTACACACACACACACACACACACAACCAACTATGTATATGATATATACGATATGTATACGACTTGTATTTGAGTTTTTGTGATATTATTTTTAAAACTCCTTTCGCTTCCTTTTTCGCCTAGATCCTAAGCAAGATTTAAACTAAAAACTAAAAAAAAATACACTGAGAAAAACGCAATAAAAATTTCGATGACAAAAAAAATTAAAACTAGTCTAACTTGATTGTGACTTGATTTTCTGTGGGAAGTATTAGATCTATTAGATCTCTGACTTTTTATGTTTTTTTTTAAATATTTATTCTGTTTTAAATATTTGAAATTTCAATATTTCCTTGTATTTTCGATCTTAACTTTGGTATTTCTTTGCACAGTCCTAAACATCTATACCAGACTAAATTAAACTCTTAAATTTGTCAAAAATCATAAGAATTTCATTTGGAATAAATATTATTTGACTTTTAGATCCATCTATCCTGCATATTTTGAGTATTTTAAGGTTTTTAAAGTTACCTTTTAAAATATTAAAATTCTTTAATACAACTTTAAAGTTTTTGCATGAAATCGATGGAACAGCCTTAAAAAAGTAGAAAAATTCATTAAGAAATAGTTTTAGAATTGGCTAAAATAACGAACATTCTTTAGTGCTGGGCATACCCCTCGCTTGCTTTTTACAGGGTATGCAAAGAAAAGCAAAAAAATCGTAGTAAAATTATTTATAAATATACAGAAACTCTTTCGCAATTCCTTTAGTTGTTTAATCCTCCCCCCGCAAGGTATGCAACAGTTTTCGGGTAACTGAGCATCGCAGGGGGCGTGGCATCCTAGAAAACGACGCCCTCCCCAGCCAAATGCGGACACAACGCATCAAATTGTAAACTAATATTTGCGGCTAATAAACACGGTCAGTTAATTAAACCTGAATTATGTGTAGACCTCACATGCCACATGCCCCATGCCTCATGCCACATGCCACAGGGCTTATGTAATGTAGGCCGAGGGGGGCGTGGCAAAATTTGAGCGCGTTTCTCGCTGATTTATGGGCAACAAAGGATTAAGATGCGACCAGACACACACACACATACACGCACACACACAGATACGAACTTCAGGCACAGATAGCACATGTGTGTGTAGGGGGGAGGGGAAGAGGGAGAGAGGGAGGGGTTGTCGCGCTGCTGACGATCCCCGAAAAATCTCCACGAAAACTTCAATTGCCAAAGGATTCATTTTCACTTAAAATTTATGACGTGTGCCCCCACAAGGGGGAACAGGGGCAGAGGCAGGGAAGGGGCGTGGCAAGATGAGGCGTTTTGGTGTCACATTTGTGCCATGAGATAATTTTCCAAGGGGGGCATCACACACAGCGAAAAGTTTTTCCGCCTCAGCTTCAGTTTTCGGCCTCATTGATGCGCTGCTGCCTTCCTCTCTCACTCCCACTCTCTCTCTCTTTCTTGCTGCCACACCTTTTGGGCCTCTGCCTCTGCCCCTCTGCTCCTGCCCCTGCCCCCCTTTGGCTACACCTAATGAGATACAAACACATAAATTGTGAAAAGTGTCAGGCATCGCACATAACGCTCGACGCTTTTTTGCCTTTGCTTGATAAGCCAACGAGCAGTCCCCCTCCCCCTTCACTCTCTCCCCCTCCCTTTCTCTATCTCTCTCTTTTTCTGTCTTTTAAGTGGGTGTGGCATGTGTGCCAGGCCTCGAGGCGCTGACGATGTTGTCAAATTTCTCGTAGCGCGTTTATTATTTTGCATTTTCTCAACTTTCACATACAAGTATTTTGCGTAGTATCTGGTGGCACATCAGATGGCTAAACATGTAGATATCGTATATAATGGTATTTTCTATATATGTTAAGGATTTGAAAAGCAGAAGCTTGTAAGATCCATATAAAAATATCATAACATAAAGATTTCCGTTTCCAGAATTTACTTATTACATACTTATCTTAGAAATATCTTATATATCTTATAAATTTCATTATATTAATTTTCCAATAATTTATCATATGCATATATAACTTAATAAAAAAATTAATAATATATTAAATTTAATAAATAATAAATATATTAAAAAATCCGGCTATACGATATATGCATATATCTGTATCTGTATGTACATATAATATATCCGCCTGTATCCATAAGAATCAGTTGAAGAATGTTTTATCAAGTATCCTAAAGTACCCTGAATATATTTCAATAAATCTCTTGTATTCTAAATACTTTTATAATATTCTTAACATCTTTCATTTAATTTCTACAAATACTATTGCTAAAATCATTTTTAACAAGCATTTTAAGAGCCATGATATCATTTCTAAAATCTTTCAATCCCACTCAAACTGAAGGATCTTGAAGATCTCTTAGTTTCGACTTATAATATGGTATATTTAGAGCTTAATTCCAATCTAGACTTGGATCTCTAGCTTAAGACTGAGAAAAAGTCTCATAAACTTATAAGAGAGAGAGAGGAAAAGGCAGAGAAAGAGAGGAGAGCAGAGATAGGAGCTGCTCTCGAGATAAATGTATATTTTCGTAATTCGCAGCAAAAAACATGCAAAGCGCAGAGGGACGTGGGGGAGAGGGGAGAGGGAACGCCTTCCATTAGCCACCACCGGAGCGAGAGGACTAATGAGACTAACACACACACACACACACACAAAGATAGGGAGAGAGAGAGGGAAGAGAGAGCGGCAGGCAGGAGCTGAGCAGGAGGCGGACAGATGGAGGACAAGCGCCTGCAGTGCGAACAGCAAAACTTTTGCAAAGTGTCAGAAAATGTGAATGCGATTGTAGGGCAAGGGGCGGGGGGAGGGAGGGGCAGCTGCTATACATGTGTGTGTGTGTGTGTGGGTGTATCCAGTGTGGGTAATGTGCCGAGGTAAATGCCACACACAACGAGATGGATGATATCTAGACGAATGATGCATGAGTCGCACTGGGGGCCCAGAGATGTGGGCCAAGGGCGGAGGAGGGGGAGGGGTATAAGCGGCGCCATTGCCAGTGTTGCTGCTGTGTCATATGTGTGTGTGTGTGTGTGTGTGTGTGTGTTGCCAGTGTTGGTAAGCGTGTCGTGGGTAGGGAGAACGGTAAATTCCGACGCTTCATTCGCCGGATAGACTCGAGGCGAGCAGTGAGGAGAGAGAGAGAGCAGTGGAAGGGGGAGGGGGGAAGACATGGCTGCCATTGCCAGGCAAAGAAAGAGTGAGAGAGAGAGCGAGCGAGCGAGAGAGATGAAGCGAGCGGATGACAGAGGACGCAGACGCAGGCGTGTAAGCAGGCAGCGAATGAGCATGCGAAATGCAGACACACACACACACACACACACACACACACACACACTCGCACACACACACAGTCGCACGGCGAGGGAGCGCATATCCAGCTCGAATCTTGTCTACAATAAATCAAATTTTATTACACTTTTCTTTATGCATGCCACCGGATATGGCAAGCGTATGGCGCACTGATGAGCACACACACACACACACAGGGAGAGGGAGAGAGGCAGAGAGAGAGAGAGACACACACACACAGACTGAGATTTCACATGCTCATTTAGTGTGTGGCAACAGGGGGAGTGGCTGTGTGTGGGAGGGAGGGGGGTGGGGGAAGGCATGACAAGCCAAAGGACAATTCGCTGCATTGGCAGTGCGCGAGAGGATTTCGATTTTAATGATGCAGAGAGCAGCAGGAAGAAAGAGAGAGGAAAGTAAGAGAGGGCGAGCAGGAGTGTGAAAGAAAGTGTAAGCAAAAGCAACGATAACCGCGCGAGAGAGAGAGAGAGAGGGGAGAGAGAGGGCGACACTGCGCTACTTGTTAGGTTTAAGTTATTTTTAAGTGCACGTTCGTGATGGAAAACATGTGTGTGTGTGTGCGATGTGTGTGTGTGTATGTGTGAGTGTGTGTGCCAAGGATAATCACAGCTCACTCCATTTGATTCAGTATTTTGTGTACTATTTTTCAGCCATAGCTGTTAAAATATGATTAAAAATACTCATCTTTTGCCTATCGATAGCTTATCGATTCGTCAGGGTTGTCGCTGCACTGTCATAAAATAAACAATAATAATAATAACAATAATAAATGTAATAAATAAATAAATGCTTAATTAATGAATACATTTGTTAATATTTATAATAAAGTAGATTTAAAACATTTAATTATTATATTATTTATATGCATAAATACAAATAAATAAAAAAATATAAAAAATATAAGTAATAAATATATGTGAGCAACAAACAAATATAAATAAATAATTATAACTTTAGATGTTGGATTTATTGATTCATTTTAATGAATGTAAACAAAAAATCTATTTAGAACAAAATTAAAGATACATGCATTTATTTATCTACCATATGTTATTTTATTTTTTTTTCAGCTGTCAAGAATTCTTAGGTTTTTTTTTTACATTAATTATCCATTTATTTTATTATATTTTATATTTACATATTGACATCTATAAGAAACAATAATAATAAATACATGAATTTATTTATCTCTCATTTTATTTTTTTAGTTTTCAAGACTTTTAAGATTTCTTTCTTCATTAATTATGCATTTATATTTATTTACATACAATAGCATATTTATATACAAGAAAATATAGGTACAAATCTCCGCGAATTCACTTGCCATATTAATTGTATATTACATACATATATCCATTATATATACCCACCTGATCGCATTGCAATTAAATCATGCATTATCGACATGTTCCGCTTGTGCCATCAATATTGTGCAAGCATTACGTATACGTGCCGTGTTGCAAGCGGGTAAAGGGAGGGGGAGGGGGAACTACAGATATCGGTCGAGGCATTATTTAAAAATTTCCAAGTGTTGGCCACGTTTATTTCGAGCGAGAGAGAGAGAGTGCGAGAGAGAGGGAGAACTTTTGCATTATGCCGTTGTTGAGGCATAAATCAAAATTCCATTACGCCCGAAAGGTCCCGCCCATATCAGAGACAACCCATGCCGTGATTTATTAGAAAGCGAAAAAAACTGCAGTCAGAGACAGAGAGAGAGAGAATGAGAGAATGCGAGAGAGGGAGAGGAAAATAGCAGCAGGAACGCGTTTCTTTTGATAAAAATTTTGAACTAAATCAAAACTTCATTTCACATCGGTGGCATTTCTTGCCGGAGCCAGCTTCAGTTTTCAGTTGAGCAGAGACTCCATCCTGGTCCTGCCCTGCCTGCTCTGCCTCCCCAGCTGCTGGCTGCCACGCCCACCAATCTCGGGTTGCAGCAGCAAAAAGCGAGGCGAGAAAAGTGCACAACATCGCAACAAGAAATGGCGGCAACACTGGCAAGTGTAGCCAAGGTGGCAGCTAGGGAGGGGAGGCAGGAGAGGCACAGGGGTAGGGAGGAGCTGCTCCGAGAGTAGCAGGCCACAGTGTAGCAGCATGAGATGCAGACGGAGTCGTCCTTGCAGCCTGCGACTTGACTCGACAAAATTCACTCGCTGTCTCTCCCTCGCTCTGTCTCTCTCTCTCTCTCTCTCTCTCTCCCTCGCTGTCAGTTCAATAAATCATTTGCGTTTTGACACGACGTCTACAGCGCAGTCGACGTCGCTGCCAACCAATGAAAATCCATAAATAGAAAAACAAAGCAAAAAGCGATGTCGTCCTCGTCGTCGTCGTCGCCGTCGTCTGCCGCAGGCACTGGGCGCGCGTAGCTGAGGCGCGACAAGGACACAGAGAAGCGCCAGCTCCATGTGGGCTGCACATAAATTGCAGTAGCTCCCCCTCCCACACTCCTGCCTGCGCTCTGCTACGCCCACAAGTGGAGGCAAAAGAGTCCATAGATCAGAGCATTCCTTGGCAGCACCAGGCACAAGGCACAAGGCGCGCGAGTAGACGCAAAAGACGCGATGATGAGATTGTCCTCGCCAGCGTCAAGATGAGGCAGCCAGGAGGGGATGGAAGGAGTGGAAAGAGCGAAGGAGCAGAAGCAGTCCGACGCGTAGAGGGTACCGACTGCATCTGGTAATATATGGAACCTGGCAAGGCATGGCACATGCACTGACACTGACACCGCCAGCCACTCGACCAATCCCCTCCAGCTGCTCCTCCTCGAACCTAAACAAAATGTGCAATAGAAGAGCGAGATAGAGAGTCGAAAGAGGCCAGAGAGCGAGAGAGAGCCGCAGCGTAAAGGCAATTGACAGCAATCGAAGCTGGCTTCACTTATAATTCTCAAGTGGTTTAAGCTGAAAACTAAATAAGAACAAGTCGCAAGTCAAGTTACAAGGATTTGCAAAAAACCTTCATAACTTATGTGTTTATGTTGCGATCATAAAGAAATTTGCACATATCATGGGTTAGTTAGTAACCATTATACCAAGCAAATAAGAAAGTTCCAGCTTTGAAACTAACTTAGAAAATCGTTTTAAACATATTTGGGGCTATGCAAGAGATGTGGCTAAATTATAAAAACAAATTTGAGTGAGACGTATACCTGACAGTATTGTCAACAAATTTGATTGTTATAGCTCGTATAGCCACAGAGATCTGCTACTTTTTAACAATGCAGATCAAGGATTTAGTTTCTAAATTCTAGATTTGAGTAGATGAATACAGTTAGCTATAGTAGATTTTACTCGCACATAAAATTACTTTAAATTAGAAATCAATATCAGCTCAAGCTTAGAAAGAGCATTGATTATAGTGATATTTCAGCTTTATTTCGCAAAAAAAAGCTAAGAAAGTGAATAAGTAAAGGTTTAAGCCTGCGGGATCTCTAGCAATAGTTCCATTAATAAGCTTCCCAATTTGCCAAACCAAGATATGATCCAGTTAACTTTATAATATAAGCAACGTGTAGGGTTGCAACCCCTTTCTGATGTTTATGCTGCGCATTATCAGCTCTTTGTTTATCCCTTTGAATGACTCATGAATGCTCTGTGGCATTCATTATGTAGTGTACGAGATTTATGGCAATTCCGAGTTGTTTTTATTGTCAACAATATCTGGCGTGGTCTTTTAACTCGACTCGACTCGACTCGACTCCAATTCGAATTCGTCGCATTCGACGAGCCTAGACGAGGCGAAATGCGTCTCGGAGCGAGTTAACCGCAGCGAAAGAGAGGGGGAGAGACGTCAGGGGGAGGGGCGAAGGAAAGCACAAAAGTTTGTGATATAAATCAAAGGCCCCTTCGGACATTTATGATCGTAAAGTTGAAAATAAAAAAAATAAAAAACATTATACTATAACGCGCGCTCATGGAAATCGGCATTAAAATGCGACCCTATAATAAATTCGCCTGTATTCGCCAGGATTCGCTCTCAGTGAATAATGGAAACCCCAGACGAATGAATGAATGAATGAAGCGATATGAATACACTTACACACCAAGCATATTGTAGTAGTTTGCTCTGTCTCTGTCTCTGTCTTTCTCTTTGCCCAAGAACAGCAGTTGCAGCAGCCCAGGGGGTGCGGGGGGTAATCAGCTTTCCCGACCATATGAAGACATAATTTTCATCGTGGAAAACACGCACACACACAAAGTGCACTAGTTTAATGAAAATATTGAAATTAATGAAAATGCGCAAGTGAATGTGCATAAGCGCAAGAGGGAGAGAGAGAGAGAGAGAGAGAGAGAGAGAGAGAGAGAGAGAGAGGGAGAGAGAGAGAGAGCGAGGGAGTGAAAGAGATATAGCGAATTTATTGACGATGCAGTTTTAATATACAGTGCGGGTCAGTGAAGTGTGGAAGCTGCTCTTAAGTTCTTTAAATTTTGTAATTTCATTTCTACATATCGGATAAAATGCTCCGTTTGTGGGCGTGGCATCTAAAATTTGATATAAGCGCAAGGAGAGTGTAGTATATAGAAATCTTCATGCCAAATTTGGTGTCCCCAGCTGTTATAATAGCTGAGATTTGTGTGTTCATACAGACAAAGGAAAGAATTAATCTCTTATTATATTCACTTTTGATTTTTTTTAGAAAATATCAGAAGATCCTGGCAATATATTTGATAACACAAGCTCAGCTGTAATTTAGGTTTGCTAAAAATAATTCTTCAATAGGTTAAAGTAATTTTAAGATATTCAGAAACGAATTAGATGAGTTAGAGCTTATTAAACAGATAACTGACTGAGTTTTGAGTGCTTCTTCCCTAAACTTCCACAGAGAGCTACCCAATCTAATATGTAGCTACATATACCAACAGTTATATATACCTGCAATAGTATACATAATATTCCCAACCAAAATCTCATTTTGCTGGCAAAAATTCAAATTTTCTCCTTCTTTTTTTTGTAATTACAGTAAATTTTGTAGTTTTTGGAGTTAACTTGAATAAATTATTCAAGACAAGAGAAAAATCTGAAACTAACAAACAGCCAGGGAGAAGGGGGGTGTGGAGAAGGCTGTTCCAAGGGGTTACACTGGCATAAGGGGCGTCAAACAAACAGAATGAAATGCGCCAAGCGACAATTTCTAATTACAAATTCGCCACAGCATTTAACCCGTTTTTGCTGTTTGCAAAGTGACAGGGGCGTAGAGGAGGGGAGGTAGAGCAGGGGCGTGCAGAAGGGGTAAGGACATACGCGCACATACGTGGATAATTTCCATTTGGGGCACAACACACACACACACACACACACACACGCACACACCTTTCGGACAAACAGTGCAAACACAGTGAGGCACCAAAAAGTGCCCAAGGGGGAGCAGGTGCAGGGGGCGGAGGGCGTGTCCGGTTGAGGGAGAAAAGAGAATGAAAAAAAAAAAGAAAACAGCGCTGGGTTGGAAAAAGCTCAGCTTGCAGCATTTTATGCTGATCCCTGTCAGGCAACAAAACACACATAATCTTCAAAAAGGAAAACAACGCGATGATGATAGAAGCGTGCAGGGAGAGGGAGGAGGGGCAGAGGGAGACAGATAGAGAAGGAGAGCAAGCTGAAGGTGCGAAAAGCAGGCAGAGACAGAGAGAGAGAGAGAGAGAGGCAGCTAAGCAAACAAAATATTTATGCTCTCCCCTCCCCCCCTCACACACCAAACAACTGCAGCAGGCGAGGCGAAGCGATAAACGTGTTGCAAATGCTTCCCTGCCCCTGCCCAACTCTCCCCGCTCCTATTATGTAAAAAATGCAGAAGAAGAAGCAGAAGAAGAGGAGAAGCAGGAGGAGCAGGCAGCATCAACCAATAATGCAGACGCGATTATGTCCGAGCTGGAGCTGCTCCTGAGCAGAAGGACAACTCCGAATGTGAAGTTGATGCCACAGCCAGGCAGAGCAGGAGCGGAGAGGGAGCAGGGGCCGCAGCAGGCCACCGCAGATACAACTGCGCTGGCAGGAACACAGGAGGAGAAGGCGGCACAGAGCCAGGGACAGGGACACACACAAATCGCCGGCGTGGTGCAAAAAGGACGTGCAAAAATTAAAAGCAAACAAAACACGATGAAAACGACAAATGGCACCTAAAATAAAAAAGAAAATAAAAAAAGAAAGAGAAAGAGAAAGAGAGAGAGAGAGAGGAAAACAAACAACAAAAAGGGCAAGGAAAGAAAGAGTGCAACAAAAAAATTGAAAGTGTTGCACAATGGGCGTTGCTACAGGGGCAGAGAAAGAGAGAGAGAGAGTGGGAGGCCAAGGCAGATTCAGCTACGACGAAGCTGTGTCCTGATTTATGTCACTGACGAACAGCAAAGTGCACTGAGCGAAACTGGGAGAGAGTTGGTTCAAAATTTTATAAAGGTTAATTAAAATATAATAATTATTTAATAGAATACTGCTAAGATTAATAGGAACATTTTCATACTATAGGTATATAATAAAAATAATAATAATATAAAATAAAAATACACATATTTCAAAATTGTTAAAAAATATTTTCTAAACTAACAATAATAATACCTTTTAGAAATCTCGAATATATGATGTGAGTTTTTCAGCCCAATAAATCAATCAGTCTCATTCAATTTTATCTTTATTATATCAATTTATTTATTATTATTTTTTATTTTTAATATCTTTATTATATCTTACAATATCCCAAAAATATACTCAATTTCTTTATCTGCCTTACCTTTTGCCATTACCCAACACTCTTTTGCAGTGCAGTGTAGTGCCAAAAAGTGCAAATAGATGGCGCATCGGTTGCCTCGCCTCAAAAATGGCCAAAGCGAAGCGAAGTGACAAAAGCAGAGACAACAAGAAGGCGAAGAAGAAGCAGGAGGAGAAGGCAGTAGGGAAAAGGGAAAACTTACGATGACGACAGCAGTGACGATGGCGACGATGTCCATGGATGTCGTGGATGTTGCAGCTGGAGGAGCAGGAGCAGGTGCAGTAGGGGAGGAGGGTAGAAGGCAGAGAGACGTGGCTGCTGTGATGCCACTGAGGAACAGCAGTGACCAGAGGTGGCGGCTGGGGGGTGGTTAGCTGGGGTAGTTGGTCGCATAAGCGTAGCCTCCACCAAGAGGAGCAAATGCTGCGCATTCGTTGGCAGTGGCGGCGCCGAAGGGGGGTGGCACTCTCTACCCCCCTGTGTGTGTGTGTGTGCGCGGTTTTGTGTGCATTTTGGATTTCTTTTGTTTCCCTCCTGACTGCTGGCTCAGTTCTCGCTCGCCAGGACTCGACAGCCAGTCAGCGGCGTCAGCAATCCCTCTTGCAGCCCCTGTCCCCCTCACCCCACTCTGCTACGCCTCTGGGGCTGCTCGTGTCTTCTGCCGCTGCTGTCTTCTTGCGCCCTGGCGCAGGTCCTTCTAACAAAATTTAATACTTGTTGTTGCTGCTGCCTCTGCCTCTGCCTCTGTCTCTGCCTCTGCTGCTGCCTCTGCTTCTGTCTCTGCTGCTGCATAAAGAAACGCAAACAGAATTTATGTTGTGACATTTTAAATTGCGCAATTTTTATGAAATCCTTTTACCCCCTCTTGCCCGCCGCTGCTCCCTCCCCCCTATGCCACTGCTCGCTGCGTTTTGAGTGTGCGCGCCGCTCTCCTTTTGTGCTTCTGTTCGTGATATACAACACTGGAACAACAACAACAACAACAGCGGCAAACAAACATGTCTGTCCGCCACTGCACAGCAGCGCCATCTCGCGGCGCACACTTGACTGCCAGCAGGCGAGCGTGCGAGAGAGAGAGAGAGAAAGAGAGAGCGAGAGCAAAAAAATGCGCTGCGACCCAATGAAATTTTTGTGTGCTGCATTTCTCGCCAAGCTTCGCCGCTGAAGCCGCTGTCAGGACAATGTTTATTTATACTCATGTTTAGAGAGTCCTCCGCCACCGACATCGTCCAGCCAACGAAATGTCCAAGCCAAGCCCGGGCCAAGTGGACGGGCAACGGCAATGGCAATGGCAACGGCAACGGCTTGAGCCACGCCATGATTTACGATGATGATGTGCGCAGGGAATGCGGCAGTCGGAGAAGACAGAATGGTCAGCATGCTTGAAGAATCCCTCTCTGGAACTCTGGTCCATTCCAGAGCAGATCCCCTCCAGCAATATTATGTATGATTATTTCCCATTTCTCTCTATAGAAACTCCGTCTTTAAACTAAGAAAATCGCGCATACGCAACATTAACTTCTAATTATAATGGGAAAGCGTTTGTATTTGCCTGGAAGATAATTAATAAGAGATTTACCAGAGCTTTCCTATATCATAACATGAGATTTACCAGAGCTTTCCTATATCATAACATGTTATACAGATGTTATATGCTTTAAAAATGTATCAATGTAAAGTTCCATTTCACTTTCCTCTATTCATAACTTTATTAAAAATAAAACGATTTTATTCGTGGTTTTAGTTATAGAATAGAATTGCTTAATAGTTTTTGCAATTTTAAAAAATAAAAAAAAAAATTTAATTTTTGTGATTTTAATAAGGGTCCCCCCTGTTACTTTTTCAGAACTTTTTTTTTTCAAAATTTAAAATCGCGTTCTTTCACATTTAATCGATTGCGGAGGTCATAATTAGTATAAAACAAGTGTTTAATATTGTTTTAGAGGATACTTAATTTTTGGCCAAAAATCATGTCAAAGTCGACATCAAATTTGACATGTGAGACCCTTGACAGGACCAGTACCGTCACTTTCCTCACTTCATAACTTTCTTAAAAATCAAACGATTTTCTTCGGGTAAAGCATTTTATTTATGGTTTTAGTTCTTTCAATTTATAAAATTCGAAAAATTCGTAATTTTTGTGATTTCGGTAAGGGTCCCCCCTGTTACTTTTTCAGAAAAATTTTTTTTTCAAAATTTAAAATCGCCTGCTTTTACTTTTAATCGATTGCGGAGGTCAAAATTAGTATAAAACATGTGTTTAAAATTGTTTTAGAGGATACTTAATTTTTGGCCAAAAATCATGTCAAAGTCGATTAAAAATTTGACATGTAAGACCCATGATAGGACCAGTACCGTCACTTTCCTCACTTCATAACTTTCTTAAAAATCAAACGATTTTCTTCGGGTAAAGCATTTTATTTATGGTTTTAGTTCTAGAATAGAATGGCTTAATAGTTTATGCAATTTATAAAATTCGAAAAATTCGTAATTTTTGTGATTTCGGTAAGGGTCCCCCCTGTTACTTTTTCAGAAAAATTTTTTTTTCAAAATTTAAAATCGCCTGCTTTTACTTTTAATCGATTGCGGAGGTCAAAATTAGTATAAAACAAGTGTTTGAAATTGTTTTAGAGGATACTTAATTTTTGGCCAAAAATCATGTCAAAGTCGATTAAAAATTTGACATGTAAGACCCATGATAGAACTAGTACCGTCACTTTCCTCACTTCATAACTTTCTTAAAAATCAAACGATTTTCTTCGGGTAAAGCATTTTATTTATGGTTTTAGTTCTAGAATAGAATTGCTTAATAGTTTATGCAATTTATAAAATTCGAAAAATTCGTAATTTTTGTGATTTCGGTAAGGGTCCCCCCTGTTACTTTTTCAGAAAAATTTTTTTTTCAAAATTTAAAATCGCCTGCTTTTACTTTTAATCGATTGCGGAGGTCAAAATTAGTATAAAACATGTGTTTAAAATTGTTTTAGAGGATACTTAATTTTTGGCCAAAAATCATGTCAAAGTCGATTAAAAATTTGACATGTAAGACCCATGATAGAACTAGTACCGTCACTTTCCTCACTTCATAACTTTCTTAAAAATCAAACGATTTTCTTCGGGTAAAGCATTTTATTTATGGTTTTAGTTCTAGAATAGAATGGCTTAATAGTTTATGCAATTTATAAAATTCGAAAAATTCGTAATTTTTGTGATTTCGGTAAGGGTCCCCCCTGTTACTTTTTCAGAAAAATTTTTTTTTCAAAATTTAAAATTGCTTTTACTTTTAATCGATTGCGGAGGTCAAAATTAGTATAAAACAAGTGTTTGAAATTGTTTTAGAGGATACTTAATTTTTGGCCAAAAATCATGTCAAAGTCGATTAAAAATTTGACATGTAAGACCCATGATAGAACTAGTACCGTCACTTTCCTCACTTCATAACTTTCTTAAAAATCAAACGATTTTCTTCGGGTAAAGCATTTTATTTATGGTTTTAGTTCTAGAATAGAATTGCTTAATAGTTTATGCAATTTATAAAATTCGAAAAATTCGTAATTTTTGTGATTTCGGTAAGGGTCCCCCCCTGTTACTTTTTCAGAAAAATTTTTTTTCAAAATTTAAAATCGCCTGCTTTTACTTTTAATCGATTGCGGAGGTCAAAATTAGTATAAAACATGTGTTTAAAATTGTTTTAGAGGATACTTAATTTTTGGCCAAAAATCATGTCAAAGTCGATTAAAAATTTGACATGTAAGACCCATGATAGAACTAGTACCGTCACTTTCCTCACTTCATAACTTTCTTAAAAATCAAACGATTTTCTTCGGGTAAAGCATTTTATTTATGGTTTTAGTTCTAGAATAGAATGGCTTAATAGTTTATGCAATTTATAAAATTCGAAAAATTCGTAATTTTTGTGATTTCGGTAAGGGTCCCCCCTGTTACTTTTTCAGAAAAATTTTTTTTTCAAAATTTAAAATTGCTTTTACTTTTAATCGATTGCGGAGGTCAAAATTAGTATAAAACAAGTGTTTGAAATTGTTTTAGAGGATACTTAATTTTTGGCCAAAAATCATGTCAAAGTCGATTAAAAATTTGACATGTAAGACCCATGATAGAACTAGTACCGTCACTTTCCTCACTTCATAACTTTCTTAAAAATCAAACGATTTTCTTCGGGTAAAGCATTTTATTTATGGTTTTAGTTCTAGAATAGAATTGCTTAATAGTTTATGCAATTTATAAAATTCGAAAAATTCGTAATTTTTGTGATTTCGGTAAGGGTCCCCCCTGTTACTTTTTCAGAACATTTTTTTTTTCAAAATTTAAAATCGCCTGCTTTTACTTTTAATCGATTGCGGAGGTCAAAATTAGTATAAAACAAGTGTTTAAAATTGTTTTAGAGGATACTTAATTTTTGGCCAAAAATCATGTCAAACTCGATTAAAAATTTGACATGTAAGACCCATGATAGGACCAGTACCGTCACTTTCCTCACTTCATAACTTTCATAAAAATCAAACGATTTTCTTCGGGTAAAGCATTTTATTTATGGTTTAAGTTCTTTCAATTTATAAAATTCGAAAAATTCGTAATTTTTGTGATTTCGGTAAGGGTCCCCCCTGTTACTTTTTCAGAAAATTTTTTTTTTCAAAATTTTAAATCGCGTTCTTTCACATTTAATCGATTGCCGAGGACAAAATTAGTATAAAACAAGTGTTTAAAATTGTTTTAGAGGATACTTAATTTTTGGTCAAAAATCATGTCAAAGTCGACTTAAAATTTGACATGTAAAACCCTTGACAGGATCAGTACCCTCACTTTCCTCACTTCAGAACTTTTTTAAAAATTAAACGATTTTCTTCGGGTAAAGCATTGTATGCATGGATTTACTTCTAAAATCGAAGGTCTTACTAGTTTTTGCAATTTAAAAAATTAAAAAAAATTTTAAAATATACTATTTAAAGTTAGAATTAAAATATAAAAAAAGATATATATATATTAATTGATAAATGATTACGAAAGCGTGGGGTACCCCCTCACAAGCTTAGCTTACTTTTACTGACAAGGGGAAGGGGGCGTCAACAATTGTAATAAATCTGCTTACGTAATCCTTGAACTGCCCCTAATTGTAATTACTTCTTTTTTTTGGGAAAACTGTCCTGTCTGTTTTTTTTGGCAGCTTTACTCTTTTGCCCTTTCCCCCTTCCCTTCCCCCTGCATCGGGTTGTTAATAAAAATTTATGATTATTGTTTTCGCATTTTTCACGTTGTGTCAATATTAAAAACATTATTTTTCACGCGAATTCGTCGTCAAAAGGCGACGAGGCCGATGGATAACGACGACAACATGGAGGAGAAATTGGAGTGTCGTTAGGGAGAGGTCTGCGTTATTGAAATTCGTTGATGGATGCACTGCGAGAAAATCGAGGGGACGAAAGGGTGAGATCAGCAACAACGCGTATCCATTCAATCGGCTGTGCCAGTCATAACTCAGGCGAATGCAGGCGCCAGGCTGGACAAAGTGCTGGGCAGGCTGAGGATGAGGCTGAAGCGGGGCCCTGGGCAGGACACAAATCCATGTGCAGCTGGATGCGGATTGGGACAATTGTCAGGCAATAAATCGATGTGTGTCGCGTTGTAAATTTCACAGCGGATGGTGCGATGAAAAAGTGCATATTATGCAATTCGACAATACGCCAAACATGTCGCAACCTACGCACAACACACACACACACACACACTCTCGCACAGGCAGTGCACTCGTAACGGAAACGGAAACGCCGCCATACTACAAGCTCAGCCTCTTCTTCATCTTCAGCGGACCGCTCAACATTTGCCGGCCCGCTGCCCGCTGTCCCCGCTTGCTCCTGTTTCTTCCCCTGCTTCTTCCCCATCCCTCCCTCCTTTCTCCACCCCTGTCCTGCTGCTGCAGCGCTTTGCATATCAATGAAAATGCATAAATTTTTTTGCGCTGCTCGCGTTGATTTTTTACTGCACTCGTCGCTTGCATTCACCCCACCCCCTCCCCGCCTACCCCTTGCACACGCGAAGCGTCCATCAAGACGCATAAATCAGTTTGGGAGAACATGGCCAAAAAAAAAATTTGGCCAACACGCCCGTTCGCACAACGCGCACACACAGGATGCTTCACATTTGACAAAAAACGCAGCGCGCTCACTCCCTCACTCTCTCCCCTGCTCTCTCACTCCTGCTCTCTCTCTTTCTCTCTCTGGCTTCTGCTACAGTAACATCCTCGTGCATACATTGACGAAACATAATCCTCGCCACAGAAAAACTGCAGCCCCACAAAAACATCGAAAATCCATAAAAATGCATCATAATCATCGTCACTGAACGCCCGCGACTCGCACTGGAACTGGAACTGGAACTGGATCAACATCAACAGCAGTGAGCCACAAAGGAAGTGCTCGTGCTCTCCTCCTCTTGCCCTCATTCTCTCTAGGCCCAAAATTTGTATGCAACATTGGGGGTATTCAGTATTCAAATACTAAAAAATTAAAAAAATTTGAAATTTAAAAAAAGAAATAAAATTATTATGTATATTTTAAATTTAGAATATTTTTCTACAGTCACTTTTACCACGAAAGTTTATAAATATATATAAATATAAATATATATATATTATTACATTATTATTTGGATAATAAAAAGAGTGAACAAAATATATATATTTAAATTTTAGAATATTTGTCTACTACTTTTACCACGAAAATTTATAAATGAATATACACGTATATATTATAGTATTATTATTGTATATATTATAGTATTATTAGGATTATGGAATAAAAGGAATATCATAAAGCGTTTAAAATTAAAAAGTGTCTCTAAATCATCGTATTATCGTTTCGAATAAATCATAAATTATTTTATTATTTAAGTAACATTTTTGACTAAGAATGATTTGGACTATATTTACTTATTTCTTTTTTATTCCGCAATTAGATGATTTTTTTTAAATTTTCATTTATAGCTTCATCTCCTGAGTACCCCTACGGCATACACCTGTGAGTACTATGCCTGATACTGCACGCCTGCTGCTCTCCACCTCTGCCCCACCGTAACTGCTGGACATGAGCACCTGCGCCTTGCGTTGAGTGCATGCGCAGCCTGCAGGAGCTGCTGACGCGTGTCCTTGTGCCAGGAGGAGGCGGAGGAGGAACTCACCGGACTGCCGTTAATAGATTTGCACTGATTCAGCTACTGCAGGCGCGAAACGTATTCGACAGCGGCTGCGGCGGCGACGTCTTTGCGCATGCAGCACGCAGGGCACGCATGGAACTCGTCCATGGTCACGCCCCCAGCTCACCTGCCCACCCTCAACCACACCCCCTCTCCGCCGGCGCAGCTGGATAGGCTTTTTGTTTTACTTAACGAATGGGCGACCGTAAATTTTACTTCATTCATTCGAAGGACATGCAGCCGCTGCCGCTGCCGCTGCCGCAGCGCATCGCAGCTCTTCCTGTGCGCATTTGAGAGCATTCGACGCGATATGTTGTCCCGTTCCACTGTCGCGCTGTCCATGCGTCCGCATGTCATCCTTGCATTTATTTATTGAATTATGGCCCTGCTCGGCGGTCAGGTGAAAGCCAGAAGCGATGGCGGCACGAAAAGAAACGAGTGCAGTCGCAGTCGCAGTCGCTGTCCAAAGGAGAAGGAGTTATGGCGTGTAAGCGAATCCCGGCTCCAATGCTCAATGCCCTTAATGCTGATTGATAATCGCGCCAGAGCACTGCAGATACATATGTATCTCGGGCACTTCTTTTGTGCATCGAGTGTGAAATGAATGCAAGGAGTGTGGGGGGACACTGTTATTATCAAAGAGAGAAATAAATAAGTTGCTATTTATTACGGTTTCTACACTTAAAGATACACTTTTAATTGCTTAAAATACTTGTGGATTCATAAATTGCTTTTTTTTGGATCTGAGATACTTTTGTATCTTTAAGTTATCTTTGCACTCTAAAAATACTTTTGTACTTTTTCTTTGTATCCCTAAAAGTGTTTTGTACCCCTAAGATATTTGTTGTATTCTTAAGATATTTTGTATCTCTAGGATACTTTTATACCCTTAAGATACTTTTATATTAATCTATGCGTTACTTTGGATACTTTAAGACACTGTTGTATCTTTACGGAACTTTGGTATCTTAAAATTACTTTTGTATCTTTAAGATACTTTTTATAGCTGAAATATTTATTTACCCCTAAGATATTTACTGCATCCCTAAGAAATATTTGTATCTTTAAGATAATTTTGTATCTCTAGGATACTCTAATGCCCTTAAGATACATATATTCTTACCTATGTTTTACGTTTGAAAGTTTGAGATACTTTTGTATTTTTCTGATAGTTTTTTCTATGTTAGATACTTTTATATCTTTAAGATACTTTTTTATGTTTAAGATACTTTTGTATCTTATATTTTTGTACCCTTAAATAATTGTTGTATCCCTAAGATACTTTTGTATTACTAAGATACTTTTGTATCTCTAGGATACTTGTATATCCTTAAGATACTTTCATATCTATCTACACGTTACTTTTGAATCTTAAAGATACTTTTCAATCTTTAAGATACTTTTGAATCCCTAAGATACGTTTGAATCTTACTTTACACATTTCAGCATGAATATCTTCTCTGCATTTCACTTTAAAATGCAATATTTTCATTCCCTTTTCCAGTTTCACATTTGCTTAACCCACCTGCTTCCCCTACCAATTCTGCAGCTTCTTTTTCTCTTCCCCTTCTCCTACGCCAAACATTGCACTCAGACAAAGACAGCGCCTTGATGGGGGCGCAGTAGTTGAGGGAGGGGGGGCGGCGAGAGTTGCATGCAGCACAAAGCAAGGTCTGACGCAGTTTCTAAGATTTTACACAACTCGCAAATATTTGGATACTCCCGACGTTGTCGACGCGTCGGCGTTGTCTTTTAATTGTTTCTAATTTCTGTGTTGACAGTTTGCTTACCTCACCCTCCTTCTTCTTCTCCCTCTCCACTCCCATACACCTACGACTTCTTGTTCTTCGAGGCGGTAGCTGTGCTATGTATCTGTCGCTATCTGGTGTTGACAGACCCGTGTGGCAGCGCGCTCTAGTATTTCCATTAGCCTCATGTGTTGATTTTACCTACTTGAAGCCCCTACCGTAGAGGAGGCGGTTCCATCTACCCCACAACCGACAATCCTCGGCTCGTTTGAAGTTGAGAAACGCCGCACACGACATCCACATCCACATTCTAATTAGGAATATGTGAAACTTGTCCCCCCCACGCCAATCCCAACTCCATCCCCTTTGCTCTTCGCTTTTCTTTGTTTTTTACCGAAACTTTATGACTTTTCATTAGATATTCGCTTAACCTGTTGACTCCATTCGCAAACACCGAATCTACAAAAGATACAAAAAGCCAACTCGAGCAAGTCGGTGACTTTTCATCTTATATAAGGTTTTCTCGGGTAATCAACTCGGGATCAGCTTTGTTTGCCTTCCCCAACTTACTGGCGCGGCGCTTTTCAATTAACGCTTTTCTAAATTATGATGATGATCTGTTTGTTGTGAGATCATTTAATTGGTAGGATATTAAAGAATTTATAAGCTCTAAATTGCTTTCGAAATTTTCCAAAGACTTAAGTTTTGTAATGTTTTGCTCAAATAAAAATTAGAGCTTAATTGTTATTCAGATTATTATTATTTATTATTTTTTCTAGGCTGTTCTATTTTTTTTAATTATCCAAATATACTTCCAAGTTTTTGTAAATTATAAATGAGTTTATACAGTTTCAAAAATTAAACCATGATCCAAAAATAGATAGTCTAATGAGTTTATAACGAACACAAGAGAATACTTATATTTGAAAGTAAAATCAATAGTTTGAAGATCCGTTAAGTATTCCAAACTAGGTAACAGTTGGATTTCTTCTTTTCATATATATTACGATTCAGATTATATAGTGAAAGTAAACCACACCCTACCCTATCCTCTCTATTTCATAGTATCTCATTCAAACTTGAACTTTGACACGCTTCAGTTGTGTCCCATAGAATTCGATACATTTGAATGCATAGATAAGATCTCTCGTTCCATGGTGAGTTGCCAAATTATTATTTTACCAACTGAGCGGATCAGTCATCGATACGCGTCGCATTGCTTCAGTTCGCTTCGGTTTTGGTTGAGTTAGGAACATGAATAATATACGAGTGTTGGGCTGGTCGAATCTGTTGCTGCTGCTGACGGGTTACCAGATGCATTGGTTCGACAAGACGACGCAGACTTATCGCATATCTCTGGGCTGGGCCATCAATGTGCTCGGTCTCGCTTGCACCTATGTCACCTGCTTTGCGGAACACTTTCAGCCTTTGCCGGTGCTGAAGGTGATGCAGGATGCCTCCCCGTTTCTCTATGGATTGATGAGAATGCAATTGTTTCTGGGCGCAAAGGCATTCTGTTATGCTATCTATGCCTCATGGCGTACTGTGGGCGTGGCAAATGAACTAACCGAGTCACTGCCTGAACTGAGTATTAGTCAGACTCGACGGCGTTGGCCCCTGGAGGAGATTGTGGCCTACTTCCTATTGTTATCCACAAACTTTACGCTCTTCTTCTTTTGCCTCTACATTGGCTACGAGATGGACTTTGAGTTGCCACCCCTCAAGGAGGCCATGATCGGCACAGCGCTCTTTATGCCGCATCTGATACTTGCTGGCTCCCTGCGCTTCTATTGCATTCTGGCTTGGATTACACGCACTCGACTGAGACAGCTCAAGAGGGAACTGAATGAGTTGCTTAGTCAGAGTCCCACGAAGTCTGAGCTGGAATTGGTTGGAGGCACTTCTCTGGCCATGACACCTACGGCTTCTCCCGATACGGACAGCCTGCAGTGCCTTAGCGAGCAACTGCAACAGCTTGGAACACGCTTTGGTGCCTGCTTCGATAGTTTGCAGCGTAGCCTGCTTCTGCTCCTGGGCCTCAATGGCAACGGACTACTCTTTGGAGTCTATGCTAATGTGTACTACCACAGCACGTGGCATCTATTGTTCACGGAGCGCAGCCATCGTGTCTTCTACGCCAGCAACGCTCTCATCTTTGCCTGCATCGCCTGCGACTATCTCTGCCTGCTGCTGGTGCAATCCTGCCTAGAGCGACAGGTGGGTCTGCCTGCGCGGGAATTTATATTCTCTATACTGATATGAAATTATCCAATTTCTCTCTCTCTCTCTCTTTTCTTCCCTCTCATTGCAGCGCCAACACTTCCTGGACAAACTGAACTCTACGCTGCGTCAGAGATCCATCCTATCCAAACATCTACGGATTATACTCAAGGACATGCGCTGCATTCTATGGAATACGTTTCGTTGCAAATTCCTTTCGATTTGGCGTTTTGATTTCGCCAACTTTTGGCTGGTAAATCCTCCCCATATATCATATACTATATAATTACTATATTTATTTGGAATATTCTCTATTCCTCTCACAGCTCATTGTGCTAAAATTGTTGGTTATTGCACTCATCGTAATGTATCATTATCTAAACGATGCCATTATACAGATTAACGATAATCTGGCTAGCTCCGATGATGAGTAGAGAGAGCGAGAGAGAGAGAGAGACACTACGATACCTGGCCGATAACTTAGTTTCGAATCGTAGTTTCCGATTGCAATCATCGTCGCTGGGTAACTCGACTCGTATTAATTAGACGCATATGAAAACTTAATCTATAAATTTATACGCTGCCCAAGCTACAACAAAATTGGCCACAAATCACGATTAAGATGCTAATAAAATTGTTCCCCAATCAAAGTAAAATTTTGTGCAGCTAGAGATGGGAGGAGACACGAACAGGACACGTAACTAGAGATGGAACGTGACTAGAGAGGGATGCGAATTCGATATGACAATCGATAGGGATATATCGATTAGTTAAGCTATACAAGCTATTCTATCTGGCTCATCGCTTGGGCAAATCTTTGCAGAACCATATTAATCTGTCGTAAATATAATCTCTGCTGGAGTAGTGCAGTGCGAAGTTTTGCCAACTCGCATATTTTGCGGGCAGTCTGTTTCCATCCCTAAAAGTTATGGCTACTCAGGCTTAGCGGGAACAGCTGTTTGTGGGTGGGACGAGGGCTAGACCTCAGCTCACCCAGCATTCCCCCCTCAACAACATACAACGGGTTTTTCATAAAGTTCTCACTCAAGGCAGTCGGTGAAAGAGGGTTGGGTACGAGGAGGGGAGCGGTGGGAAGGGAGTGTCTTGTGCCTGGGATAACAACATGCAACGCCGGCAAATGAACATAATTCGTGTTAGGAAATCTACATAAAATTTACTATGACTCTCCCCAACCAACCAAACCCAACACAGAGAGAAGCAAGGAGTAACACGCGCCAGGACCCAAGCAGAGGCAGCAGCAGCAGCAGCACTGTGGAGATGCTGATGAGCAGATAAATTCATTAGGCAAAACCATGTAATTGTTCCACCAGGGCGACGCGACAGTAAGCACTGCCGGCGGGTTAAGACGCAGTCGGAGCAAACAACAGCAGCAGCAGCAGGAGCTACTGCTCCAACGGGCAGCAGCTGCCAGTGCAGCCAGGAGGATGAGGAGGAGAAGGAGGGAGAGAGCTGGGGAGGTCGAGAGACGAGCGACCGCAAGCAAATCTTAAGTTTGCGGAGGCACGTAGCGAGCAGCTAAGGAAGCGTTACTAAATACAAATTAAACAAATCCATAAATAATGTTTAATAATATTAACAAGGATATTAGCAGAAGCCACACACATACACAAACGAACACACGAGAGAGAGGCGAATACTCATTGCAATCAGTGTGAGTGCACATTTTGCGGTTGCTTCGTCGGGTTTTGCGGGTCTTCTGGGCAGGAAGACAAGGGCGCCAACACGAGTCGGGGATTTGTTCCCAGCGCCAGTAGCCAATCAATCGAATACTTGATAATGTAACCCCGGCACGATAGACTCTACGACACGTGTTTGTTAGACTATAATCGTGTGACTAATATTACAAAGGGATTTATAGATTTAGTTATATAAAGTATACCTAATAATCCAATCTCTTTCCTTTCTATAGCACTAATTTAACACCAACTTGTATTACATATTTATAGAATATATATGTAGGTATACAAAGTAAATTTAATATAATACTCTAGTCTCCGCCTTCTTGCCTGACTTTTATATACTAAACAGATCTGGCTAGAAATACGAACTAAAGTACTAATAGAACCCTTTATTACATAGGTTTTCCTCCTCACTTACGTCTCGCCATCTTTCTATAGATCTTCGCCTCGATTACTTTCAGCTTACTCTCTAGATATTTACAGCGTGAGTTCCTATGGCGATTTGAAGTCGTCTGATTTCTGGGGGCTCTACAGGAGGCCATGGGAGTTTCTCGATGACGCTTAAGTCTACCGTTGTTGCCCGAGGATAAGCCTTGCTCTGAGGACTCTGAGCTCGATGACTCACTTAAGCTGGATGAGCTGCTGCTAAGTAAATGATGTTTGTGATGATTTGAGGCATGCCACAGACGTTTTCTCAAGATTCCCGATGTGCTATGAGTGTGTGTGCAACGTCCTAGAGAACGTTTTCCAGATCTGCCAACAGACGACGCAGAACTGGAGGTCAGTGAGTTCGTTGTAGATGAATAATCGAGTGTGCTGCTGTCACTGTCAAAGGATTTGTTGATGTGCAAAGTCTCCTCTTGCTGCGGCTCCAACGAACCAGGCTGCGCAGTGGAGATTGAAGGCGACTGCTGCGAGTAATAGGGATCAGTGTCCAGATCGTTGAACTCAATCCAAGGTTTGGTCACTCTGTAGTCTGCATTGTGCATTAGATCCTTTAGATCATGCAGATTGTTTTCGAACGTATCTTCCGGTGCAGCCGGTGCCAGCCAGGGCTGCGTAGGCGATTCGTAGTAGGAGCTCAGCATAGGTCCAGCCGCTTGGGGCAACTGCAGGCGCTCGAACATGAAGTAGTTGCCCATTCCCATGTTTGGGGGATGCTTGAAGTGGCAGCTTTGGCCAAACATGCACTTGTTGCGGGGGAAGAAGCGGCAGACGGGTAGCGGATTCTCCGCACTGCTATTGCTATCCTCTCCAGACACTTCACCCTCCTCCAGTTCTGGGCGTACTTTGGTTTCTTTCTTTTTAGGATATTTAGTTGGGCATTTCAGACGGGAATCCTTATCCAGCTTCTTCCCAAAGCTGACATGTTTCTTTGCTCTCGATGTACTGCATTCTTTGTGATCTCTATTTTCCCTTCGTCTATCTGTTTGCACTCTTCTCTCCTTGTTCCTCTTTCTATGCAGCGAAGACATTGCTAACTTAATTTGCCCCGAAATGAATTAATTAATTGCGCTTTTCTTTATTTAAGCTCACAACTTTGCAGTCTTTTGATCACCAATCAAATATCCACAATATACCTGGATAATTCCAATTCTTCAAGTCGTATATTGTATTATTAATTTCTCCAATTGCAGAAAATGCGACTAAGTTATCGAAAATAACTTTGGCTTGTTGTGTTATCGAAGCTCATCACAATTAAACGCGGCGGCGTTGCCAGACTGTTGTGTTGCCAGACTAAATGCATATTTAATATTTATTTTTTGTCAATTTATCGTAATCGGCAGTGTAATCGAATAGGTTTGGCACGTCGATTACAGGTTGAGAGAAAACAATTATATACTGCAATACAAATTTTAAATAAAAAATAAATAATTAATTAATTAAAGCAAACAACAAAGTACATAACAAAGTAAGCTAAACAAGTAATAGAAAGCGATTATGTAAGTTTCAAAAATTTAAAATTGAATAAAAAACATGAAATTTCAAAATTCCAAAATGCACGCACTCGATTTGACTATGAAGCTGGAGAAATATCTTTTGCTGGCAATGGCCTATGTGAGAGACTTGCTGATATTACCCCTAGACATGCTGGTATTGGTGGTCACAACACTTATGCTTAAGATCGTTCAGGAAGCTAGTGTCTATCTAATCCAGCTACTCTCGCATGCCCAAGACGTTCTCTATGGAGGAAACGATCTATTTCTCTCTGTCTGGAATACTTTGACTCAATATATTGTATACTTGTTTGATTATCTTTACATAGCTCTGCGATGTGAATACATATGTGCATGAAGAGGGCAAAATACGCCTGGTTTTTTATTTCTGATTCTGATTCTGCAACTCTGCGCCTTCTGCATCGTTATTTCTCTTGAGACAATTTTTTGATACATCTTTTTGTTTATAGACTTCGCATTAAAATGATGAAACTGTAGAAATATGGAGAAAGAGCAGCACTAGCCCTGAAGAGCCATGGATGAGCATTTCAGGGTGGAAAGGAACTGCCCACAAGGACTCGAATACTTGAACGTCCTGGAACCAATTGGTATTGCAGAAAATCAGTACAGTAAAACTTTTTACATTATTTAACTAGAATCTTACTCGTTTAAACAATGTAAGTCTAGATATAGTCCGGCTTTCAGTTCCATTTAGACATCTATATCAGTCTATTGCCTGTTTTTCTTTTTATTTCCGTTGCAGCTATTGAAGGGGTTCCTTTGCTTTCTTTTAATGCATATTAAGAAAATTATAAAGTAACAGAACTGCGTAACCCTCACACTTCCCCCTGCCCACTCCCTGCTAGCGCAATCTATTCCTTACAGCATCAATTTCCGCAAAATTGCGCCACTAAATTACCATAACGGGAGGCAGGTAACCCCCTCAACCCCTAGACCGAAACACTTGCCCGAAAACTAACGGAAACATATTACGGCGTAACGAAACCGAACGAGGACGAGACAGGGACACGACCCCCCAAAAGAAAAAAAAAAAAAGAAACCAAACCAAAACAAAGAAACAAGCGCGAATAACGCAAACATCAGCAATGCGGCATTGAAGTTACCTGAGACTTGTCAGGGTCGTAGACGGGGCGAGGAGGTAGCAGGAGCAGGAGCTGGAGCTGGAGCTGGGGTCGTCCCACAGGACTTGTAAATAGCAACACGCAAACAAGTTAAAAAGTTCCTCTTCTCTTGTTGGCGCTTCGGCGTTTCTTTATGCTTCGCTTGGGCTCGGGCCCAACATAATCGTTTCTCATTTCAATGCGCACCCCCTCCATCCCATCCTCCCGTCTTGGGGGGCGCCCCTGGCACTGACACTGCTCACCTTTTGTGGCACGGCCGCAATTTAGTTTTGAGCGTAATTTCTTTTAATAGCGCCAGTCGACAGATAAAATTCACCACACTGACGTCTGCATCTTGCCGAGCGAAGTGTCTCGCGCCCAGTTAGAGGCAGCTTCGGTCGAGGTCGAGGGCAGGGTTGGGTTGGGCTGGGGTCAAGGGTGTGTGCCGCGCAACGCTGGCGGATATCGCAAGTAAATTGCTTAATTTTGGCCATGTCTCAGCCCCCAGGTCGGTCTCCCCCTCTTCCTCGCTTAGGCCCTGCCAGTTGTTTTGTTTTATTGGACCTTCGGGTGGGGGCGCTCTGACTCTGGGCACGACTCGAGGTTGACGTTTTCGGGCATGACGATTTCATTTGCATTTTATGATAATTGAACTTCATAAATATGTCAGGGCGGCATCTTAAAAGTGCCAACGGTAAGTACACACACCGTTTGTTGCCCGAGATAAATGCTGGATCCTGTCCTGCCTCCGTCTTCCTCGTAACCCCCATACCCCGTTACGTTTCGTTGCTCTGCTCGGCTCTTCTACTCTTCCTGCCTCTTCTCCTCTTAACCGCGTTCCTCTTTGCCGGCATGTGCTTCATAATTATTTTGAAGTGTCCTCATTAATTTGAAATACTTATGGGCCGCACGAGCCGCCCCGTAAAATGCAGAACCAAACTGGATTACGGTTACATTTTAAATATGCTAAATATGTCGGGTATATCGTATGCAGCAGATTGGACGCATATTATGGGAATGACAACACAACACGTAGGATGCCAGGTGTCAGATGAAGTAGGAGGGAGAGAGAGTGGCCTGGGGTAGAGTTCCATGAGGCAGCAGCTGGACAGGGAGAGTCTATCCGGCTCCTAGAGAGGATTATACACAGATCTAGTGCAAGTTTCTCATTAGAGATAAAGTTCTCTATTATATAATGAGCTTGGGCACTTAAGAAGATGCTGGATGTAACCATAGTACCTCTTAAGAACCCCTCTACCTTTCTTGAAGTGGTACCACTCTCGAAACAAACATATTCTTACTTTTCCTATAGCTAAAGGTTTTAAAGTTCCTTAAGAATAAAGTGTCTTGTCATTATGCATTCCTCCTCTTCGGCTACTCCATGGCATCTCTCAAAAAATCATCCATCTTCTCTTCAAGTATGCTACACCATAATATATCCATCATATACACTGCGCAAACAACTCAATTTATTCATAGTTCATGATTTTCCCATCGAAAGCGACCGTGCAACCCTCGAGTTGGGGCAAACCTTACAAACCTTTTGGCATTTAACACCTCATTAGAATCAGGAGTCATCTATAGGACGGGACTCGACAACAACAGCAGCCGGAGACGTAACTATATTTGGCGCCGTCATGAATAAAGAGTCTCCGGCATAAACAGGATATATCGCCGCAAATCCCAGCGCCTTGGAGCGGCAATGAATATTAATGAGATGTCATCAGTCTTTCGTCAAATTAAAACGCACAGCGCAGCGGCCCAGAAAGAGACAGCAAGACGCGAGAGTGAAGGAGAGGCAGAGAGAGAGGAGGGGAGAGAGTTGTGCACATCCTGCGGTAACTTTTCTAATTGTTGCCAACACACAACACGAATAAATCAGCCGGAAAAGCGACAGGCAGAAGGGTGCGACTGCGTCTACGTCGTCTTTCCCTACCTTCCCTTCTACTTCTCCCTCTTTCTCTCTCTCGTCTCTCCTCGTTGACTGCTTGAGGAATTTGGGCAATTTGTTTAGCCGTCGCTAAGCATTTCATCAGCCAAAAAGGTGCTGCAACCCTTTAAACGCTTTTCACCTTCAGCACGTCACACGTCAGCGCACTATCATCACGCTTGTTTACACGCATAATTATGGTCTCTGTGTGTGTGTGTGTGTGTGTGTGTGTGTGAAAATTCCGGAAAATTCCCTGCTCTGTGGTTAGCCTGCGGCTGCCTTCGTCTTCGTCTTGAAGGCAACTGCTAATGCCTTGTGACAGATTTGGCCTGGTCTGACGTGAATCGTGTCAGAACTTGATGCTGATATTATGGATAAAATATGTTAATGAGATTTGTGCATTTGATTTATAATCCCCAAGAAGTCAAGATACCCAACACACTTGGCCATGACTCTGTTGTCAAGATCTTTAGCTATAGCTTGAGACACGTTTGCCATAAAGTCATACGAAATTCAGTAAATTATGTGTTTGTTTCTTTTTTTTTGACGAAGATTTGATTGAATAATTCCTAGGATAATTATTGAAAATTAATTCTTCTGTAATCCATTTCGCATCGAGTGAGTTCTTGAATAATACGCTGGTTTGTCAGAAGCCTAGTTAATCCTCTTTTTCAGTTCTCAATGATACGACTCAAGTCAATTGAACCCGATTACATTGTGGAACGTGCCAGAGATGAGGTACGCGCCAGCTTTATCTTTTTCGCCGTAATCTGTGCGACCATACGAATTGCACCAATTATAATGCGTAAGGTATTCGCATAGCATGGATAGATGGAGATGACAAATAGTTATGGTATATGAATTGCTGCACTCTTGAGCATTAACCAGAAATTTAATATATAGGTATATTATGAAAAATATTGAAATAAAGTAAAAGTTTGCATAATTAATTTAAAAGTTTTTTGGATATATATACATTTACATTTACATTGGATATATAAACATACACATTATATTTATTTTTTATTTATTTATATACTTGTTTTTTATATATTTGATTACTGTGAATATTCCTTATAGCTGTCGCTTTAATTTATCTCTTTTATATACATATATAGCTCATCTCTCGCTTGCCACATGTCGTATACGCAATGCACATTTCGTAGCGTACTTTTTGGCGCAGTTGTGCCCTGCTGCGCCCTAACCTCACTAACTGCTTGCTGTTAGCTGCTTTGAGTGGCCCTATAGCCCCATTAGTCCTAGCTGATTCTGCTGCACATTATTTCTGGCCAGGCACGGCACACCAAGGCAAGGCAAGGCACGGCACGGCACGTGTTTGAACCGCAAACAGATGAATTTCTGCAGTGGCGAAGCCGACTCCAACCAGGACGACGGCGATGGCGACGAATTATGAGCCACTCAGCGCACAAGAGGAGAGAGAGAGAGTGGGCCAGCTGGAGGCTGGAGGCACGCCCAGCAACGGACTGCAATTCGTCCTCGGGGTCTTTTTTGTGTTAATAATAAATAAACGTGGCTCGACTGGGGCCAACTTGGTGTGCTTGTGTTTTGGACACACCACGGAGCGCATTTTAATGGACGAATGCAACGCTAGCCATGCCCTCTCCACTGCCCTATCCACTCACCCCGCCAGCAGCTACCACTGTACCTGTACCTGTGGCACACCTTGTGCCGCTCCAGTTTCCATTTCAGTCTCAGTTTCAGCAGTTGCAACGCTGCAGCGTGTGTGTGACACACCCGTTTCCCCCAGCCGCCGCTCCCCTTCCTCCTCACCCCTCTGGCACCCTCTTGAAATACGGCATTTGCTCGTCCATCTTTTGATTTAGCACCGACATAAAAATGATTTATCAGTGACATTAAAATAATGCACACTGTGGCGCATTTTATGTGCGAATGGATTTTCGCGCCTTTTTGTTTTCCATTCCCAGGAACCAGCCACTCCTCCCAACCCCCTCCATCCCCTAGTCCCGCCCCTGCATGCTGCATTTGAGCCTAGTACGAGCCTGGGCAGCTTTGCCTCTATCCGCAAACAGCTGCCTGTCCGCCAGTCTGTCCCACTGTCCCTCCGGCTGCTCCGTCAGTCTTTGTGCGCTGCCGTCAGGCGAATGTTTTACGGCCGAGGTGTTTGTGCCCTCACCCAACCCCTCTCCCATACACACACACACACACACACACACTTACTCTGTGTGTGTGTGCTTGAAGTGCTCTGCACCTATCCGAGCGAACCTAGCGGGAGCATCATAAATGTAAACTTTTATGCGATTATCGCGCTCTCTCTCTCTCTCTCGCTCAGGCAGCATTTGTGCACTGAGAGAAATGCAGTGGCAAATTAAGACTATGTGTGACATATAAAAATATGTAGATTTTTTTACATGTCTATATATATTTTAGAATTGCCTAAAATACACCAGATCTTATTTTAGAATGTTTTAAGCTCTTAAAAGAAAATTGTTAATATTTTTATAATTTTATATATATATAAATTACAAATTTGCTAAAGGTTTTGTGAAACTTTGGAAAAGATATATGATAGATTTTTAATTTTTTGAAAAATGTTTTAATTTTTCTAAGTAGACTTAAAAATGAACATTAATTTGATTGATATTTTAAATTAAGTTTGAGATTTTTTAATATCTGCGATATGTTTAATTAGTATTACTTTTTTTCCCAATGCATTTAATATTTGTTAAATTAAATATTCTATAGAAATGGCCCTGGTTTTTCTCAGTGCACTCGGGTGCTATGTATTTGAAATGTGCCATAATTTGCACCCAGATGTGTGACACAGCAGACGGGCCAGCGGGCTGGCAATCAACTGTGGATGCAGCAGCGTGGCAGCCTCAGCCAGGACAGAAGCAAGGAGGCAGCAGCAGGAGCAGGAGCTGGGAGCCAGGAGCAGCAAAGGATTCACCGTCCCGCAGCGAGCACAACATATGCCCTCGTGGGGTCTGGAACTCATTAGAGCGGTCGCTGGCTGGCCCGTATATGCTGCGAGTGTGTGTGTGTTTAATGAGGACACCATTCGAAAAGGAGAAGAAGGAGGAGGAGTAGGGGAGGAAGTGCTGGGCTGGCGCTGGCGCTGCAGCAGATTCGAGATACGAGAGACAGATACGAAGGACATGAACGTGGACGTACACGGACATGTGTGTGAGCATGCACAACTGCAGACGCCGCTGATTGCCCCGGCAAATGGCAGAGCAATGCCGGGGGGAGGTGCCCACACCCAATCCCAATCCTGACCAGGCCCGGCCAGTTGGCAGCGTCAGCATAATTTCCTGATGCTAAATGCCAAACGCAGAGCGAAACGGGACAACGAAATGGAACGAGTCACAGCACCAGCATCAGCACCACGGTTCCCCTCCCACTGCCAGTTCCACTTCCACAGCCCGATCCCGAGCACTTAAGCCCATCCGCCGTGCGCTGACCGACTGCCGAGTGGAGGAAGAGGAGGAGGAGGAGAAGAACGGGCTGCTGTTGCGGCTCTGTGTCATTGTCTCGCGCTGGGTTCATGCTGCCGGAGCTGGCGATGGCGATGGCGATGGAGCAGCAGCCCGGGCAATTTAGAGCAGCGCACACACACCTGTTTTTGGGTAATTTATCTCGAAGAATTATTATTTCAAATATTTTGGGCCAGCTCCACTATGGTGTACCCCCCTGGCCCAGCCACTGCCACAGCCCCTGTCCCTGTCTCTGCCCCTCACCCAACCCATCTGCCCCTGCACAGTGCGACGCAACGAAATAAAAGGATTTTAAAATGGTCATTTGATATGAATTATGCGCGCTGCTGCAATTACAGTTACCGCACCCGCTCACCCCTATCCCTAACCCTCCCTTGCCCCTTTCCCTACCCCTTTCCCTTACCTTTCCTCTTCCCCTATCCTGGCAAATGCCACCCGTTTGATGCCTTTGTCTGTCTCTGATGCGGTTGTCTGAAGCGCTTAGACGCAGTTGGCTCTCCTCCCTCCCCCTTCCCATTCACCTCCCCCCCTGCCCACTCTAGTTAGCAACTCTTGGACTTCATTGTTTAATAATTAAATCGACTGCGAGACTAATATATTTCGCTTAATTGCAAAACATTCCTGATTTATGCCGACTGAGGCTGAACGAATGACATGCTGCATATGTATCCACGGATCGCAGTAACTAAACGAGATATAAATATTAAATTTTAAATGAGAATACCCCAATACTATACGCACATTAGGTTAAGTTCAAATTATTATTGCCACGTCTACTAAGCCAAATAATAAGAAACTGACATACCCAAATTCTAGAGTATTTTCACAGATAAGCACACACAAATATTTATATTCAATTAATTTTTTTTTATTTTATTTTTATTTATTTATTATTTATTTTTTTTTTTCAATTGTAATTGGAACTTTATTCTTTTACTTCATCATTCAATCCTTACACACATCCACACACTCCTGCAATGTGTTAAATATATTATCATTGCCACCACAGCCACTATAGCGGTATTTCACGCATACATTGTTCCAGGAATTGTAGGACCAAACTATAGCATAGTCAGTACAGTAAGCTGATCCTTGAGCATAGGGTAGTCCACATCGCGCTAAATAGAGTAAAGTATAATAGATCTTCGGTTAATATGCAACTTGATATGGTATTCTTCATTACACAACTCACAATCTTTTACAGCAACAGATCCGGATATAAAGTTACCTATTAGTATAACAGATATTATCAAGAACTTCATAATGAACTCAAACTAAGCCGTTGCTTTTTGGATTATAACTGATATACAACGAGAGGGCTTATTTATAGGGTTGCCAAAGCGAATCAAGGAAGCCCAATGAAATTATAGCTGAAAATTGTATATCAAACATATCGAATCAGTTTAAAAAAGCTTATTCAAGGCGTTTATTATGTATAAATATCTTATAAGCTTAAATCAGTGTCGCATAAGTCCTCCTAATTTGTCAAAGTACATCGCATCGGGGGACTGCATAAAAAGGTATTTTGTACTTTTATATACTATAGAGCTAGATACTTAAGTATATTCCGTAGATCATTTACTCCCTACATATCATTAAACACTGCTTCAAGCTCAAAAATCTGTTGTCATTGCCACCACAGACACTATAAGTGAACTTATCGCATGAATTGTTAAAGGAATCATAGGACCAAGCCGAAATATTGTCATCACAATCCGCTAAGCCCTGAGCATAGGGATTATATTTTTTACAGCCACAGATTCGGATATCAAGTAACCTATTATAAATGATATTATCAAGAACTTCATGTCAAACTTAAACTAAGCAGCAGCTTTTTGAATTATACCTGCTATATATAGAGTTCTCAAAGTGCCTCAAGTGAACCTAATGAAATTATAGTTGAAAATTGTATATCAAGCATATCGAATCAGATTAAAAATACAAGGCATAAATATTTATTAGAAGAAATTTTACAGGTACATAGTGAATATGAATAAAAACATTCTATATATATGCTTACATCAGGTGACTCATAATATTTAGTACCCGAAGAATGTAAGTATATAATATACTCAGCCCCCACAATTGTCCATACACTGTTTCCGGTTTAAAAATCTATTGCCATTGGTTCCACAACCCCCATAAATGAACTCGACGCATTTATGGAGTTCCGCATTGTA
The DNA here is from genome assembly GCA_018901885.1 of Zaprionus kolodkinae. Taxonomy (NCBI): domain Eukaryota; kingdom Metazoa; phylum Arthropoda; class Insecta; order Diptera; family Drosophilidae; genus Zaprionus; species Zaprionus kolodkinae. The sequence continues at coordinate 1,635,375 of JAEIFM010000247.1, read as the reverse complement.
GGTCCAATATTTAACATTTGCAAAACACCTAAATTTTCCATATCCATTTTTACTATGGGGATGTTTACATCGCTCTAAATAAAGTATATTTGGTAAATATTTATAACTCAATGGGTTAATTCATAAACTTACCATGTTTTACAGCTACAGTTGCAAACATTATATAGCCCATTATAATAACTGATATTACCAACGTATTCATGTTGGACTCCGGTTCGACTTAGACTAAATATACGAAAGATTAGGCTTATTTATTTGCACCTTAAGCGAATCTAATGAAATTATATGGATAATTTCACAGATACTATAAGGTATACAATGTATATCTTAAATTTAAACTATATATTTAAAGTATTTATAAGTTCTTTATTCACACTAATATTATCAATATGTATTTTAGGAATTCCAGTTGATATACATAGTTATCATATATATTTATTTATATATATTGAAAGCACTTCTTCTACAATCCTTTATACTATTTCATTTCAAACATTTCAGCCTACACTCTGCCTCGGTATGGAATCTGTTCTTGTTGCCCTCGCAGCCACCGTAGTCGAACTCAATGCATCTTTTATTTTTCGAATCGTAGGTCCATCTGTGAGTTAATCCATGACAGGTAGCTTTACTATCTCCAGTTATACTATGAGGCAGTCTACATATTTCTAAATAAAGTAGATTATTATAACTATTAAGGATATTTTTCAACTACTACCCACTGTCTTTAAGAGCAGCAGATCCGTATATAATGTAACCTATCAATATAACTGATATTATGTAGATCTGCATGTTAAACTCACGCAAAGTAGGAACGCTTGCGATTACAACCGATATACGATAGTAGGGCTTTATTTATAGAGTGGAGAATGTGCCTTAAGCGAATCTAAATAAATTATATGTGGATGAAGTAGTATATTAAACCTTATGACAAATCCGATTTAACCAGTCGTTTAAGTTCTCAAAACTTTAATTCGAATTTTTTCCATTCATTATACTCGTTACTCAGGGAGTGAAAAGGTAAAAAGGATCACTTTGAAACACTTTAAAACAAATCAGGCATTAGCAGATGCATTTCTACGCTCTTTATTCATAGTATTATCAATGTATTTTGAGATTTGCAATTACTTGCGATTGCTTCAATGAGAATCGTGAGATTCGTCACATTTGTGCTGACATTTCTCCTTGCTCGAAAATCTATTTCCGTTCCCCAGACATCCACCATACGTGAACTGAACGCATTTCTGGTTTGCCTCATCCCATGACCAACTGGGAAATATTGATGTACAGGCCATTATTCCTTCTCCATTTTTACTATGGGGCTCTCCACAGACGGCTTGGTAAATAAATGTATTCATTTAAATATTATATTTAGTTATATTAAATATAATATAATATTATTATCCAACAACCTACCATGCTTTAGTGCCATAGAACCGAATATCATGTGGCAAGAAATTATTGCTGCTATTATAAAGAACTTCATTTTGAGCGCGAATGTGTATAATACGATAGAACAATTGTATTTATAGGATCGGCAAGCGAAACTAATGAAATTATTGCCTTTAATTTATTGTACATGGTTTATTAGGTTAAATCAAGCGGTTAAGGCTTATTTTACAGACTTGTTTGGATGCACTTATACATTAGATTAAGAACTAAAGATCTTCATGTTTTTTAAAAATTAGAAAAATTCTAAAACTTGTAGATATAGTTAAAGATCAAGCTGTGAGGTAATTGATATCTCTAGTGGAACATGATGAAAAATATATAACCTTAATTTAATACTTTTAACCCGATTGCAACAGATTTTTACGTGCAGTCCAAGCACATCTGTTCTCACATTTGATTTAAACATATTTTTCCCTCTTTGGGTTTTTCAATGAGGCGTCACATGATGTCACAAGGTCAAAGGAAAGAGGAAAAATCAAAATTTTCGGCAGGGGGGGTGAGAAAATCAACAAAAATGTTGAAAATAATTGCGATGGCAGTCAGGAACAGCAACTCGCGAGGGGGAGGTTTGAGGGGAAGGTGTGAGAGAGATGGCAAAGCGGGTCAGGCGCAGAAATTGAAAAAGAAATGTAAAAATAATCGGCAATAAATTTAGCAAAAGTGTCGAAAACGGTGCACACTGCGAGAGAATGAGAGAGAGGGAGAGAGAGAGAGGGAGAGAGAGAGAGGGAAGAACATACACGGAAATTTCGCCACGCCAGAAACTCATAGTTCAATGTCCTGGGCAGGCAAAGGACGCGGAAGGGGTGGGGAAAGGGGTAGAGCTGGGATACGGCAGGGGGAGGTGCAGCGAACTCGCAACCGCATTTATAATAAATTGAATTGCAATAACTCAACTTCAATCAAAAATCATAATTCATGGAATTCGACAAGCTGCAGCAGGAGCAGGAGCTGCCGCACCCTTGGCACAGTCGTAGCCCCTTCGCTGTCTCTCACACTCTCTCTCCCTCTCTTTCTCTCTCTCTCTCTCTCTCTCTTTCTCCCTCTCACTCTCTCTCCCATTTCTTTCTTGGCCTTTTTTGGCGTTGCACTGCTTTGGTCGTCGCCCGAAAATTATAAATCTACGCTTTGACATGAAGATGCAAGTGAGCGAGAAAGAGAGCGAGTGAGAGCGAGAGAGAGAGAGGGAGAAGGCCTCGCGAAGACATGGATTTATAGACGACGAAGACATAAATACAAACGGAGCCATCGAAGCAATCGCAGCGAGCAAAGACAGCAAAAGGCAGTGGCGAAAACAGGCAAGGAAGGCGGAAGACGGGAGCTGGGAGGTGGGAGGCGAACTGGAGGCGCAAGGAGGCGGAACACGCTCTATGCCCATAAATATCCGTTGCCGCTGGAGTTGCAGCCGTTCCGGTCGAGGGACGAGGGGAGTGGGGGGGGACTGACGCAGTTTAGGTGAAAATAATCACCGCTTCACATGAAATCATTTTGCGGCGCAGAATGCCAAAAGAGAATGCAAGCGCAAGGATACGCAAGGATACCCAATGCAGGCGATATATCCATCCATATATATAGTATATATATAGTATAAATCTATATGTACGTGCATATATCCTTTGTCTGTGGCGATTCAAAGTTCTGTTCAGCCGTATCAAGGACAAACAAATCAAATGTGACAATTTTGCAAAACGTTTAAATGATTTTCAGCTTTGATTTGTGTAGAATGATAGAGAGAGAGAGAGAGAAAGAGTGGGGGAAAAGAGATAGCAAAAGACACTGAGAGAGAGAAAAATTGCAATGACAATTTAATGATAGTTTTGCAGTTAAGTGTATTTTTAGCATTTGTCTCTTGGCAGAGCTCAGATAAGATAGATCTTTGCTGAATGATATAGGGGAAGTATTTTTTGGCAATCCGAAATTGAAATCAGAATAAAGTCTGTTGAATTATATTATATATATTATTCACCCTCACCTTATAGTAAGGCATAAAGAATAAAACAACTTTCGGGGTCGGACATACAAAGCATTCGTAGGGTGAATAAACACGGAAAGAAAATCACATAATTTTTTCAAGTTTCCGTTAGCTTATTGAATAGAAAGAAGACGCGAAAAAGTGCAGAGAAACTACGATTAAAAGCGAAGTAAGAAGGCAAGCAAGACGAAGCTGAAATACACTATAAAAAAAGTTTATAAAATTTATAGTTTTATAAAATTCTAAAATTTTAGATATTAAAGTTGAGGTTAAGAAATATTTAATATTTAGTAAAACAACAATAAATAATATTCTTCTTCAACTAACTATCGTAAAATATATATTATTGTATATGAAAAAGCTTTCTATTTTAATTTTATTGACTTTGTAAAATGAGTAAAATTCTGACAACTTCTCCAACTACTCGGGAGTCATTTATATAACATATACCATATACCTTTTTTATTTTTCTGGCATTGGAATTGTTTATCCAAGAAGCGACTAACTTCGTCGCGATGTTTTGCACCTTTTCGGGTAACTCGATATTTTATTGTGCGCATTACCCACTCTGCTTAACCCTGCTTGGCCCCTGTTCTCTCTTCTCACTTTTTTTCCCGTTGTTCTCTCAAATATTTTAATGTTTATTTATATGTAGATTTTGTTTGGTTATTGTAAAAAGGGATACGCGCAAAAAAAAGGACTTGGTCCGAGTCGAGTTTTTGGCGGATGTTCGTCGTCGCCGTCGTTGAGTGTGCTTTTTTTATGTGTCTGCTGTCATAAAAAAAAAATAAAAGAAAAAACCGACCTTAACTTCGCATAATGCAACAACAAAAGCGCAACACCTTTTCGCAACAAATAAAAAAAAAAACGGGATACTCGACAAAAGGTCGCGGAAGTAATTTACAATTTGGAAAACATGAGGCGGGAAAAAGAAGGAAAGAAAGAAAAAATCAGCAGGGAAAATAAAGTACCAAGGATCGGATATGTACATATAATACATATATCGGGGATCGGAATGGGACGTTCTGTATGTCTGCTATTGCGGCGCAAATTGACAAGATTTATTTTCAATTAAAAACAAACGTAGCGAGTGCTACAAGGGGTAGGGGGAGAGAGGGGAAAGAGGAAGGGGGTACGGGCCTGCATTATCCTTGGGTTGGCGTGCGGGGCAGACATTCAACATTTTATTGGCAGCGTGTTTTATGTGTGTGATTCGCAATTTGACAATAAATCAAAAAGGCGGCCGTCGCATTTCCAGCATTTCCAGCAAAATTTTCACAATTTTCTCGCTAGGCGGGGAGGGGGGAGGGGTGCGGTGTCAGAACTATTGTGGGCAAGGCATGAGGCAGAAGGCAGCTGCCACCCTTAAGCCGCAGCGCATGCCGCGTTGATGAATGACGAAGGACATGCAGTTGGGCACACACACACACACACACACACTCTCGCACACACACACACTCGCACCATGCACAGTGGGCTGCATTGGCTGAACACGCACACCGATTGGCTGCACACGTCGACGTGCAATAATTTTATGTGTCCTGCGAGCACACACCAAAAATAAAAAGGAAGCAAAGAGAGCGAGAGAGAGGAAGCGATAGAGAGAGAGAGAGAGAGAGAGCGAGAGAGGGAGAGAGCCAGCGGCAACCTGCCTCGACAGTCGCCTCTCATTGTTGTCCTGGTTATTTATGAGCCATTAAGGCAAGCGGCAATTGCACATGTGTTCTTCACACAGTGCAGGCACCCCCTCCTCCTCCTCCTCCTGCTCCCTGTTGCCACCCCCTCACCTCAAGGTGCTATGTGTGTCAGCTCTCGACCTCGACTGATGTGTCTGCTTTTGCTTTTAATTGTCCTCGCTCGACAAATGTTAATAACAGAGAGAACCCTCCCCTCCTTGCCCTCTCCTCTCACTCCAACCACCCTGCATCCCAGCCTCTGCTCCACTGTCTAATAATCATAGAGCATAATTCATTTTTAGATCGTGTTTGCCATTGAATTTACGAGCTCCTCCTCCTCTTTCTCTCTCTCTCCCACTTTCCACTTCCATTTACGCACGCAAAAAACAATTATCCCCCCCTATATCTGCCTCTAGCCAACCCCCTGCTCCCGCTGGATGTGCACATTTAATTGCCCTGGCCAAAGGATTCGAATGGAGACATTAGAAAAATCTGTTGCCGCCAAACAGGACACACGTCGCTCGCAGTGGAAGTCGTTAAAATGCTACAGTTACTCTCGTATGTTATCTGCCAGCAGAGGAGGCTGGGGGAGGGGAGGGATTTTGATACTTCCTGAAACATGTGTGCAGTTGCCCCGGGATCGTGCTCTTCTAGTTTATTGGCTGCGACACAGTATTGTGTTCCAATCTCGGCTTTGAGGAGGAATGGGAGATGCTCCTTTGGCAACAACTTGCCCGAATGTGCAATGCGAACATGTCCTTGAAGGACACTCTCCCCATCCCTCTTCCCCTGACAATTCCTAAATGAAACTGTGCTGCCTGCGTAATGAAAACATTATTAAAATAATGAAAGAAAATAAATTATCTATGGCAAAGAAATATGAAATGTAGTTTAGTTTGTTTAGGTTGCTTGCAAAACGACCTATTTCTGTTTAAGAGACTACGGCGCTAGAGAAGCTTCTAGAAAGTTAGGATCTAGCGTACTATTATTTTTGTCATTATATATTATTTTTTCTTTCTTCAAATCCCAAACGAAAAAATCCCATTTAAATCAAAGTTCAAATTTTAATATATCTTCTATTTTTCTCTTCCCCAACATGTTCTAAACATTTTCCCCCATAATCGCCTTCAGTAACGTTTACTATTTATAATTACCGAGATTTGACATTGATTTCCTATGCTGTCTCAATACAATCCCACCCGCCCACTCCTCCACTTTTTCTGGCTACAACCAATCGGAGTAGAGGGAAAAACTTCAACTGCAGCTGCTGTCCAGAACGATGCCAAGGCTGTACCCTACCCTCCCCTCCCCAACCCCCGCTGGAAAGAGGATGCAGCACACTGGCCAGGAGGAGACTTCAAATCATTGCAAAGTGGCAAAATAAATAAGAAGCCAAATAAATTTTGAGCGTGCGCAGCCGAAGGACTTGCGTGTCAGTGCCAAAGGATGCCGCCAGACAGGACATCGTAAGCCATTGCCTCCTCCAGTGTTGCATTACGTACGCTCTCTCTCTCTCACTCTCTATCTGTATGTCTCTCTATCTGTCTCTGTCTCTGTTGCATGGCACAAATTTATGCGACATCAAGTGGAAGTGGATTGCCGCCGTCCGTTGGGCGCCTGCTCTCCTCGTGCTGCATCCTGTAGTGTCCTGTGCGTTATCCCATGTCAAGCGGAGCAAACAACGGGAAAATCGCTTGACAAAAATGCAAAAAAGTGACAGAATCTCAGGGGAGTGAAAACGAAAGATGATAAGGAGACTCGAATTCTTAGAATAAATAATGTATATATAATGATGGCTATAATGTTGCGAATCAGCGAGAAATTGATATGACTTAGAGAATAATAGACAGCATAATAAAAAAGAATGCAAAAAATAAAATAATATTTTGGAATAGATTAATATTACTATATCTACTAAAATTTCAGATCGTAGCAGTTAGATATTTATATATATTAAGAGTTTTATAGAGTGGGATATATTTTTGTTGCGATATAATTATTGAAAACACTTTAAACTTGTCTAAACTTAAGACAGACTTGCTTCAATCTAAACTTAAGTGATCCCAAAAGATTATAGATTATATTTACCACGCATTTAATACCATATAGCTTTTTCTCTAATCTCAGACATTATCGCATTACGTATACGCCGCATGGTGTTAACTTTCAAATTATTACAAACTGTATGTGCGCTGCATATCAAATTGGCCGCCTTTGATGACTGCAGCATTGCCTGTTACCTGTTTCTTTTTCTCCTCCTGCTGCTTATTCATCCCTTCTTATTCTTCTTCTTTCTTCACGTGGCTAATAAGCTGTTCCTGTCGCGACCATATTCAGCTAGCCTTGCCTTGTTTAATTTGCCCGGAAAATGGAACTGAAACTGAAACTGAAAAATGCATAAATAGCATTTTAATTAGAAAATTAGTTGGAAATATGCAGCTCACGTTAATCGCAACGCGAAACGAAACTGGCTAGCGAGGGTAGGGTAGAGAGGTAGGGCGAGGGGGGGTAGTTCATGCAATATCCAGAAGATGCGACAACACTCGCAGAGAGTGCAGCAAGCAGCACGCTCCACTTTCAGGGTGCCTGCTCTGGCCTGCCTCCTTGTGACACTCGGAAATCATTGGGCGACACTCTGGCAAGGACTACGCCAATTGCTGTGGCTCCTGCCGTGCCCTGCCCCGGCTCCTGACTGTGCACCCATCTCTCTCTCTGGGGGGAGTTCGACTATGGCCCGTTTTGTTGCGACAAATGCCGTTATAATTATTTATACCGTAAGCACATTTTATGGTGTCGCAATTTTAAAATGCAATTAGACGCGCAACTCTATGAAGCAGCTACACGAGGGGGGGGAGGGCAACGATTGGGGTTGACTGACCGCGAAAATACTCTGTTAATTTCAACTAAAATATGTAAAATCTGCAACACTAAAGTTGGGTGCTTATAGAGCCAATAGCAAGTAAAAAAAATATTGATTTAAAAAGGAATAGCATCAAAAATTTATTAATTCTATTTTGTTTTTTCTATTAATATTATATTCTAGAAGTATTCCAAAGCCGTTCAGGCCATTTAAATTCCTACATATCATATCAAACAGAAAATAATTGTATATATTATAACTCATGAAAATTGGGTTTTTTATATATACCGAAATACCTCATTTGAGAACACTTTTTACGCCTAGGGTATTTAAAAGCATTGAAATAACATGCAGAGAAGGGCACAATACTCGTTACAAGGACAGAAAGACAGAGAGAGAGAGACAGACAGACAGACAGATAAAGAGAGGGATAGAGTGAAAGACAGAGAGACAACTGTAATTCTTAATGGGGTTTTGTCATTTGTAGCCGAAAAATTCTATGAAAGCATCAACAAAATTGGCTTGCCAGTCCACTGTCTCCCACTTCTCCAACCATTCCCCCTCCATCTACTTTCCATGCTCACCTGGCTTATTATATTTTTGTTTTTTTTTTACCACTTATTGAACTGCCGCGCACCGTGCGCGCTCTTCAATATGAGTTTCTCTTTTGCGGGCGTAACGAATCCAACCCAAAACTGACGGTACAGAAAGACGGAAACATCTGCTGTCATCTATTGATATTACAAAATTCATATAGTACTCATATATTTCGGGTATTTGTTTATTTAGTGCACTCTCCAAGTAATCTGGTTCACTCGACTCTTGCATAATGAAAAGTTTTTCCCAAAAAAAAAAGAAAAATATTTATATAAATTTGCATAGAATTTGATTTTATATTTGGAGAAAATGCAATATGGAGCAACATGTGCTCGATTTGGTCTCGGGGAATTTAGCACAGAATGGAAAAAAAGAGTATGGGAATTTTTATATTTATATATTATATTTTTCTTTCTTTCTCTATATTCTTTGTAAACTTCATTCTTTGGTTTTAATTTAATATTTACTCTTAAATTTTTCCAGAACTCTTCCCATTTGCAGTTATAATAATCAAGCTCCCTCCGCATTTAATTGTTGTAAAAGAAATAAAGAAGAATTTCTGGTTTCTACGTTTCTTCATCTTCTTCTCTTTGCGGACTATCGCATTATCGGCTGCGGTCGTAAACTATTTGCGGCAATTATCTTGGTAAGTTCATTCGACGCCTTTGGGGAAATATGCGGCGAATTAATACGAGTTTACAGGGTGGCCCAGGCACACAAACCCTTTTCGCCGTCCCCTCCCGTCGCATCGCGTTGCCGAGTGCGCAAGTTTTCGCTTAATTTATAACGAGGATTACAATAAACAAACTAATCTACGGCAATAAACACTAAAAATCCCCCAAAGTGTTGGACAACCAAGGGTTACACTACGAGGAGATACAAGTTAGGGATGCAGGGTGGAGGAAGGGAAGGGTGCTCGCAAACCTGGGCAATGTCTTTTTATAAGTTAAATCGCTGCAATCCTTTCGCCTTTTAAATATGCCATTTCCGCAATGAGATTATTTTTCGATATCGCCCCCAAAATGTATGATTCGATATGTTTACGAGTGTCCAGTGGCCAGTAGAGGGTAGCGGGTACCCCTGAGTGGGTAGAGGTACCGAAAGTGCACAGCCGCCGGATGCGTTTGGCCGACCCGGCAGATAGGCATCGCGGTTCAGCTGACCGCATACCCTGCCCCTTCCCACGGCACTGGGCGTGGACACAGTGCGTGCCTGTGCTGCATCCGTTTGATCCTTTTTTCTATTAACAATAAATTTGTAAGATTTTTATTTGACCGCAAGTAACACGCAGAGACTCGTTGACATTCGAGCTGGTGAGGTAAGACAGGCAGAGAGGCAGCGGGAGACAGGGAGAGGGTTCTTAAGACTTTTATGTGACCATAAAGATGGTCAATAAGGGTTAGTTTTGGGGTACACGCAGTGGTGATTCAACTTGATGGCAGTATAAGAACTTCAGGACGAGCAGAAATTTAGGTAAACAGATGGGATAATACCTACAGACAACTCTAGCATAGATATACATTAATTAATTACTTGATGAGCTTATGGGGAATATGAATATATAAAAGTCGAAAATATATTTAAATAAACGAATCTTAAGATTTTTATTTATTTCGATTCCCAGATCTTCTCTCTAAGCTCTAATTACAACGAGGCATGAGAGCAAGATGCACTTTAGTATCTTGTACTTCCATTACATATGATGTGAGTGGGGGGAGATATAGAGAGAGAGTCGTGGGGGCAGGGTACAACAAATCGGGCAAAACGGGATGCGCGTGATGCCCGAAAGGATGCCATTAAGGACAACGGTTACAATCGTTAGTGAAGCCATTAGTTGCCCAGCGCCAATATGCGAAAATCACACCCACACACACACATGAGGGTTGACCCCCCTTCACCTTCCCCATTCCGGGATAAAGTGTCCAGTGTTGTATAATTGCAAGTGCGCAGCTTTTGGAAAAAGTCCGAGTTATAACATAAAATAAACCGAGCAGAGGAAAGACAGCCAAATGTCCATCTTCCACTAATGTGACCGGGCTGGAAGAGGATGGGAGGTGAGCTTGGAGAGAGGGTGTTCCACAAAGTCACGAAGCTGCTGCCGTAAGGACATCAGGACAACAATAACAATAAAACAAAGGCCCGCTCCCGCTTGTCCTGCCCCCTGTCCAGCCCGTTATCCACATTGTACACGGGTAACTGAAAATAATTTCTGTGATATTATCGCAGTGCCGGCGCTGCTGATGTCCCAGGCGCGATATGTGGCCACACACAAGGCTGCATGGCATCGCTAGAGGAGTGAGAGCCGAGAGTCGAGTCGGAGATTCGCATCAACATAATGTCTACTTTACAATGTGGATAAGGTCGCCCGACTGTGCTGGCCAAGAAGAAAACGAAATCACATCCATATCGACGAAACAACCATTCAGCCTGAGCCCAACCACCCCATCCTTACCAGCTCCCAGACGACCCACCTGACACCAGTTCTTCCCCAAATGTCCTGTCTGGCTGACCAACCCCCTCCCGGCAACGAGGCTGCACATACCGTACTCCAGCACGCCACGTTGCAATAAGTTACCGCTGGCGGCCATTACGCCGCCATGGTGGCCAGCAGCGTGGCGAACTACTCTACGACTGTGGACCCGGCACAGCCGGAGACAAATCCGAAATCCATACTCGTAAACAAATGCAACTAATCGCCGTTCATGTCGAACGTGTTCACGGCCAGGCGAACCTAAACCTAAAACCTAAACCCAAACTCAGAGCCAAAGCCAAAGCCAAACCTAAATCCGAGCCAGAACATAAACCTGAAATTGTGGCTGCCTCTCGCAGTGTCCAGTGGCGGCCATCTCGCAATGATCATTGTTGCGGACTTAGTGCTGATTCGCAATCTGATGACTATCGAAGCTGGAAACAATGGTGCAGCTGTAGGTGGGCGATGGAGTAGTTCATAAGGAATGAGCTGGAGCTGCACTTTGCTTAAGATTCCCAAGACTGGATGCCCTAAATTAAAGGTTATTTAGAAAGATTTTTAGAACCTTAAACTATATATTTCAGAACGTAATTTGATAGTTTTTGAATAAGTTTCGAGTTCTGTAAAAGATTTATCTGAACAATATCTTTAAAATAATAAATAAAAATCTCAAAACAATTTCTATATGGAAGCTATAGTCTTTAATGCTCGATTAATCATATCCTTCAAAATTATTTATTGAATATCATCTAATAACTTTAAATGTTGATGTTAATGTTAATATTTTTTATAATTATTATATTTATTTACTATTATTATTATTTTTTTTCTTTACTTTTCGTTTTAATTTAACTTTAATTTAATTTAAAAACCAATCAGTCGACTGGCCATAGTTGACTTTAATAATTAAAATAATATAATAAATAAATACATAAATTTAGTATTTAATGTTGCATACTTTTGAGAGCTGCAGTGCCCAGTTTATACCCTTTAATATTAAATAGTATAACTTCTATGTTTATTCTTCGATTGCAACCAAATTTGCATATATCATTCAACTGTTTATAATTATAATACACTCCAAAACTGAATATTATAGCCTTAAAGCCACGCTTGGATTTTATTTAAAGCTAAAGTAGCCTTCTAATCTTTAAATTCCACTGCTTTTAGTCGTTAAAAATCTCTAAAAACGGAATCAAACAGTCAATATAAAGAATTATCTAAGAATAAATCTCCCCCGTCTTGTAAAACCACATTAGTAGTTAATTTAGATAGAAATATCAATCTAAAACAAGTAGGCAGTGAGTTAAAATTTCTTGTCAACTGCCCGAAAATGGAGTACTTGGAACGAGGACTGGCGTTTTTTGTTCTATTCATTGTGCTGGAAGCCATCGTAGCACATAGAGCTCACAAGGTGGTTGGTTCTCAAAATCAGTTTATATATTTCAACGGCATCGCTAAAGCCTGTGACTCATATAAAAATCTATATTATTTTATCAAACGTAAATAATAATATCAATTTGTAGGGATTCCCTTTTTTCTTTTCCTCGTTGGGTGAGGCGAGAAAAAAATTGATTTCTCAAAAGGATATACCTTTAAATATCTCTTAAGATAAAAAGTACAAATTATCCTTAAGCCTTTTAATCATATCTGCAAAAGGTACGCTTTGGAAACAAAAATATTTTTTACGTCTAATTTTTATTATTTTGTTCCATAGTATTCGCCATGTTAGCGTCGCCTGTGATGAAGAGTCACATGTGTCAATCGGAGGATCTGGAAGAAGGTGAGTTACCCGATAGTCCAAAAGTTGTCAAGACGCCAATCCTGGATCAGTTCGACGATGGCTACGATGTGAATTATCTTGGGAATGCAGCAGATCGAGCTCGATTGGCCTCATTGACGGAATTGGAGCGTGAGATTGAGCTCTACGAGCGAAGTGTTCGGCGAGAGAAGCTTAGGAATAAGTTGGGCATCAAGTATGGCATCATGGCCAGCAAGGAGAAACAGACGGAGCCAGGCCGGATCAAGCCAGCATCAATCAATGATTGGAGCTGTGAGGCGCAGAAGCGACGTAGTGCCATCGATCGCCTGATAGCGCGTCGTCAAGTCAAGAGGCACAAGGAAGAGGAATGCAATGATCTGGAACTGGAGAGGACAACATGGTCACATACAGCTCATACAGGTGCTTCGACTTCCAAGAGACCGAAGCGTGATATATACTCGGATCTCTCTAGTGAAGATGCTGGCGGAGATGAGGACTCAAGGGAACCCAATACACCGGTCACCTGCCTCATGGAGCTGAACAAGGTTCTGCTCACCCGTAATCAACTGGAGGCTTTGCTGGACACGCCCAGCTTCGAACAGAGCGTGATCGGTTGCTTCGTACGCATTGCCATTGGGTCTGCTCCTGCTCCATTGGCCACGGTCTATCGCCTCTCGTTAATTGTGGCCGTGGAGCATACGAACCAGGAGTACCAAGTGGGCGGACGACGCACGAGGCTTGTGTTGCAACTGCAGCACGGTGGGCATCGGCGCAAATTCCAGATGCATTTGGTCTCCAATCAGGCGGTCACACCCGGCGAGTTCCACTTTTGGCTCGAAGCCTGCGAACGGGATGGTCAGGCCTTGCCCACGCTACGTGGCATTGCCAAGAAGCAGCGGGATATCCAAGATATCAAGCAGACCGATCAGCACAATCGCGATAAGCGAGTGCAGTCTATCAGCTCCTCCTCCTCCTGCTCCTCCTCCTCCTTCTCCTCCTCCTGCTCCTCCTCCTCCTCCTCCTTCTCCTCCTGTTCCTCCTCCTCCTCCATTGTGGCTACTCCGAGCAAGCCGCGTGCCAAGAACTTTGACTTGCAGCAGTACATGAGGCAGAAGTTTGCCGTGCTCGAGCGGCTGCAGAGTGAGCGACAGAAGGAGCAGGCCGTGGAGTGTGCTCCCAGGGAACAATCCCTGTCAAATCCTTTACCCAGTTTACCCCCAGCTGCTGTGGAACCGCAAAGCAAACCAAAAGCACCACCTGAGCCAATAGATGTGGATAAACTGGATCTCTTTGCGTTACATAACTTTGAGATTCACTTGGATCTCAGTAAACTATGTGAGTAGCCCAGACAGAGAGGTAAGGTAAACGCGGCGTATACTTAATATTCCTATCCACAGTGAGATTCAACGCAATATTCGCCGAACCGGAGATAATCACTGCCAGCAGCGACCAGAAACAATTCAGTCCTTGCAGGCAATCACAAAAATTGCCAAATTCAAAACAGTCGACGACGACGGCGACGACGATGCCGCTGTCTAATTGCCCCCGGGGCTCAACCCCTACCCATCCGCCACATGGAAAGCTAGAAATATGAACAGTTGCCGGGGCACAGGAGCTGTGGCTATAGCGGTGGCTGCGGCATGTCAACACACTGCGCGTTCTGCTCGTGGGGGACAACTGGGGACTTGCCGGTTTGCTGGCTACACCTCGCCACATGGTATACGATACTCTGGACACCGGTCTGGCGTGTGGAGCGGAGCGGCGGGGGTGATGGTTGGGCATCCAATTCCAATCAACCACAGCGGACACATCAACAATTCGTGCGCCGCCAAAAGCTTGTTCTAATCCAATCAAATCTCAAATGCGGTTGTTCCCCAATGCGTATGCATGGAGTTGGCCAACTGCGCACAGTGGGCGCGATCATGCGGTTATGCGCTCAAACTTTTTATTGCAAAATATGTTATAAATACTTAAGATAGAATGCTAATTTAATTATAAGACTGTATTATATTAAAGAAACTATTGTGAATATTATAAGCAACTTTGTAAGAAACTTAATATATATTTATGTCTTCTTTTTTATTTGAAATCTAGAAACGATTTGAAAGAGAAAATTTACTATATTAGTTTCAAAAAGTATAAAAATCTTTAAGTGTTTTTTTTTAAATATCAAGAAATTAAAATTCAGGTTATTTTTCTATACTTGTTTTATTTATTTTTTTTTTTTCTAAAATAAAGAATTTTTAAAATAACGTACATAAGAGACAGAGTACGAAAACTAAGCGATTTTTCACTACAATCTCTGATAAATCTAGTATTTATTTGAAAAAAATCGATATGCTGCATTAATTTTTTTTAATTTCAAATAACGATCCATTCCACTGTGACCGATAGACATTCTCGATTAACAAGTGTGTCCCGGCCAGAAAGCATTTAGCTGACATGGAATTGTGGCTTCCATCGTAGAGCGGGAACCTTGCCTAAACAACAGTTGGACAGGGAATGCTTCCATAGGCGGCACCGTGTGACCAGTTCGATTTGAGTGAATTAAAAATAGACCGATTGCACAATCTCTGAGTGCTTGGCCATGAATCAAGTGAGTGAAGTGGAGCAGCTAATGCGACAAAGTTTGCTTGGATCGAAAGAGGGGAAAGATGGAACTGAAGCATCATCATTAATAATACAAATAAAAGACTCATTCGTAGTCCGTGCATCAAAGTGCGAAGCATTCATAAGTATTCCACGAGCATTTGCTCACCGGGGAAGGGGCAAGAACTGGTCATAATTGAAGCTCTTCGTGTGGGTTAGATAGATAGATGGCAATTCACATAGGTGACAATAAAATAAATGCCATTTACTGATGACTCATCAACATAACTTTTACGATTCGCCCCCGATTCGATGAATAAACAAATAAAGGAGCCCAGTCCAAGTCCGAGATGGAGTCAGAGTTGGAGTCGGAGGAGTAACCTGACTAGTTTGAGCGTGTCACGAAAACATTTCGCATGCATTGACTTTTTATGGATGCCAAGGAAGAGTGAGAGAGAGGGACAGAGAGAGAGAGAGATGGCTAGTCCACAAATAATGCAAAATCATTTAGTGGAACTTCGGTCCTGGCTGGAACCCCAAGCCCAACCCCAGCACCAACTCCCTACAGAAAGTCATAAAAATCCGCACAGAATGAAATTCTCATCAAGTCGCCAGTTGGCACAATTTCATTTGGCGCTAAGCAACTGAACAAGGTCCGAATGACCCCGTGTGTCTATGTTAGTGTGTGTGTGTGTGTGTGTGTGTCTATGTGTGTGCGTGTGTGTGTGTGTTTGTACTGGTCACGGAACCAGCAGCTCCGGCAATCGCGTTTGACTAACGTAATCAGCTCACGTAACGCTGAACGAGATGAGATGAAATCAGCATACACTCAGACTGCATAAATAGCGAATTTATACCAAATACCAAACTGATGCTCCGATTCCCTAGCAGCATACTAGCTCTCCTCTTCCCTCTCCTCTCTTCACCCTCCCTGTCCTCCTCACAGCTGTGGCCTCTAGCAGAATGGAGATATCCTATGCCATCGGTTTTCATTCTTTGTCGATCTGCCGCACGCGATGAAAGCATTCTCGTTTCTTACTGTCAAATTATTGCTATGGATCGGAAGAATATATATAGATAATCGCATTAAGTAGTAATAGTTAAATGGGTAATTAGTTATTCGGTTATTTCTACAAGTAATTTTATAGTCAATATACGATATTATTTTCATTTCTAGTATTCTTTTTTTTATTTAAGGATAATAATCCTATAATTATAGATGTATAAACATTTCTTGATAATGAGTAATTTAAAAAAACCTCCATTATTCCAATACTCTTCTAAAATATGTACAATTGATATATTACTATAAATAGTTACTATAAAAGTTGCTATAAAACTTGACCTTACTATGGACTCCATTTGACTGTCTATTTGAATGTTATTTCTATCATTAGTAATACGAACAAGTGACCCGTAAACCTCCTTAACGTAAACTGCAACCGCAGAGAAAAGCCAGAAAAAGAGAGAGAACGAGAGAGAGAGAGAGATAGCGAGAGAGTCTGGGAAACTGGGACTGCAAACCCAATGAGAAAACGCAAACATCACGCATAAGTTTCATTTTATTTTGATTTTTACGACTGCTCGAAGCTGTGACAGTGCCACACCCACGCTCTCTCCTGTTCTGCCCCGCCACCTGAGCCCCAATCGGACCTGTACCGGACCGTACACATGTGTCCCACCTGGATCACTTGCTAAATAACCAAGCGAAAGGCAACAAAAATCAAGAAAAAGTAGTCACCAAATGGGCAGGACAAGCTCAACGAGAGGGATGCAAGGGAGGGAAGAGAGAGAGACGGGGCAGGGCGCAAGGAAGGGGGAGGCTGTTGTGTCCGGCTCGGAGCTAAAGCAGAGAAAATGCCTATTTACGAGCTCGCATGCTGCCGGACACATGGTAATCATATATTTTGGTCATATCTGTGGACCATAAAACCAGAGTCCTTATGTGCCTGTCAATGAGTTGTTTCATGACATTTATTTCGCTTGTTCCTGCCCGTACAGGCGGTTACCAGAGGGTTCAGGGGTTCAGGCTGCTCCTGGTTGTGGGTGCCCCAAGGAAGGTTGAAGGAAGGGAGGTGAGCGGGGTGGGGGGCAGCTGCGTGCAGATGGAAAATATTTTAGTGTCCATTTAATGTCCAATCTAAGATGAGCTCGTAACTTTTGATCGAATAAACGAGCGAAAGACCGAGCTCACTCCCCCACACATCCCTTTCTCTCTCTCTCTCTCTCTGCCTCTATGAAGGTAACCCATATGTGTGTCCATCTGTATCTGTAGCGGAATAACGGTCAACGGGGTCCGCACACGGCACGCAATCCTGTCTCCTGGGATAATTCCTTAATTTTCTCACTGATACTCTGTGAGTGATAAGTGGAAATTATTTGCCAGCTATTTGCTTATTTTATTACTCACCTCTATGTCCCTCTCTCTCTCTCTATTCGATACTCTTTCTCTCTCTTTTCCTGATAAATATTCAATAAAAATCAAAATTAGTTTTTCGCCTTAATGGAGCAGAGGGAATGTGCTGGATAATGAAAAATTTTGGTGGGTTTGTTTAGACTTGTTTTTTTTTTCATCAAGCTGCCCCCTTTTAAAAATGTCACGATGTATGTAGGAAGTAAATTCCCCCTACCATGTCGAGAGGTGCAGCTGTATTCGTTAAAAATTAAAACCCCCCAAAAAAGGTTTGACTTTCGTCTCACGCATTCTTAGAATAACATGAGCCTCCTCCAGTGGGCTTTCTTCCTCTCCCTCGCAGAGCTACTCCTCGTACATTTAGGTCTATTTACAAGCGAACCGCACGCCATGCTCATCCTCCATAGAGTGACCTGAAAGTCTCCGGTATATAGAACAAAGAACACGAAGTCATTTTCATGCGAGACTATTCTATATATACCATATATAATATCTAATGAATCGCTATAATATTATTGGATACGCTTGAGAAAACTGCATTGTCGCTATACAAAAACCCATCCGATATTTTTGTCAAGCACTTACTCTGTACCAGTTCAAAATGAGGCTTCTGTTAATATTATTAATTATGGCTTTGTCCTCTCTGTACTCCTCTCAGGCACTAAAATCTGGTAAGTTTTCGGACAAGATCACGGTGCATACATATCCTTGTTAACTGAATCAATCGCTTCACATTTTCGAAAAGCGGAGTGTGGCCTGCCCCCTGATGCTGGACCCTGTCCAGCAGTGTTCTGGAAATGGAACTATAATGCGGAAAAGAATAAATGCGTTAAGTTCGATTATAGCGGATGTGAGGGCAACGACAATAGATTCCCTACCGAGGAGGCGTGTAAGAAGAAATGTGCTCTGTAACTTATGGAATAAAACCTGTTAAATATTAAATTTCTTCTCTGAATAAAGTAAATGGTCAGCAAACTCTCTGAAATAAGTGTACTTATTAATAATAATAATATATAATATTACTTTAAGCTGGGCTCTTATGCCTGAAAGTAGACTATACAAGTTTGAGGTTCCCATTTAATAAATAATATAAAATAAATAAAATAAATACAACACGCTAATTGCATAAAAAATATAAGACAGAAATACTAATACCAAATACTAAAATGATCCACCCTCAATCCATTTCCAGCTGATTTTCATAATCCTTTTTAGAAGCGAAATTGCTTTGTGGTGCTCTTGAGTGCCCACTGTAGACTCTTGCGCAACTGGGCGCTTTCGCAGATAAGATGGAATGGTATGTGGCCCCGCAGGCACCAGGCGATGGTGATGCGTGGATCCAGGTAGGGAAATGTAACCCTGACGAGTTGCTTGGTTTGCTGGGAGATTTGCTGCAGGCGACGTTCTGCTGGCGAGCGATATTTTTGTTGCCTGCGACGTGGTGGTGATGGATTGCGGATTCCAGGATGCGGTAGATGACTACACCAGGCATGGATCTGCTCGAGTGCGCTGTTATAACCCTGCAACTGCATGCATAGCGAATCATGCGGCGACACTTGATCCAGATACTTCTCCAGCTTGCGCGATGCATTGCAAATGCAAAAGATCTCCGCTGTCAGCCCGTCCATGAGCTCCTCCAGATGTTGCTCGAGCTGCTGAGGGCGGAGCTCATCGAAAATCAGATCCCCGCCTGCTCTGCCAGCCACAAAGGCACCCAGATTAAAATGAATCTGCGGATGCACTGTATACATGCACTGCTTGCCATTCTCCAATTCCAATTTGAACATTCTTCCACTGTGCCCGCCACGTGTCACGTTCATCTGGAGTTGCTTCACGCGTAGCGCACAGAGCTGCACCTCGTGATCTTCATCTGCAGCACCAGTACCCATTGCCAGCTGATCGATGCAATAAACCGCCACGCTACGTTGACGCAAGAACCAATCCTCGGTGCTCCACCAGCGACGATATTCGTTGCGAATCCCCTCCAGATGCTGTTGCAGGCGACGTGCCGTTTCCAGCTGCATGCGGCTGGGTGTACGATAGCCCAAGGTTTTGGGACGTACATAGCACGTTTGCCCCGTGGAGTGATCGACCCATGAGTAGAGCCAGTTAACGCGATGATCGTGCACCACCTGCTTCCAACTATGTCCCAGTGGCGGTATGGGCGGATTGGCATTCTCATCGCAATTGATGATGATATCTTCGGGCAGTATACGTGGACTAATCAAACCCATGGTAAGGTGATTCCTTGTGATCAAACCCGGCGCGCGTATGCGAAACTCAGAGATCTGTCGCCTTTCGCCGTCCACAAAGCAATAACCATATTGCTTCTGCTCCAGTTGGTTCGGGTAGCTATAGGTGTAGGACGATGCCCTACCCTCAGTCTTCAGCCCCTTGAAATGCTCAAAGATCTCGCTAAAATCACATAGTTCAAACTTGACAATGTGCCAACGCTGCTCCTCGGTGAGACAGCTACGAAAGTTGCTGAAGAAGTTCGTATTGAAGACGTGAGATCGCACATAGGAAGTGTCCAATAGCTTCGCATAGAATGTGGCCACCTCCTCGGCCTGCTCGGTCAGCTCGATGGCATTGTCGTCATAGTAGAACTTCACATCGCTCGGCAGGCGCTGATAGTTGGGCGGAAAGAACGGTCCATTGTGACGCAGTGTCTGCCATTTGATCAGATTACTGACTCCCTGGGCTATGTCCTCAGATGACTGTTCTTCAACTTGCACTGGACGATGACGTCGTGGGCGTAGACGATGCAACCAGTCACCTTCACGTGAGGATTCCTCTTCCGACTCACTCACTTCGGATAGTTCTTTATCCAATTCTGCATACTCAATTGTTGGAACTGCCGCGCCGGTTCTACCCAGTTTATTAAAAATTTCATCTGATCTCTTGGCTTTTCGAGGACTCAAAATGTGTGCCATAATGCATCCATACGTTTTCTTTTCTTTATTTATTCCCATCTTCAGTCCGGAGAATTTCCTAATTTTTTAATTGTACTTTGTTGATGTTTCTGTTCTGCTCGTTTTGTTTTTCTGAATCTGAATAAATATGTCGGTTTAATTTCGATACTTTCGATAAGTTGAAATGTATCGCTCGAGTGAATTGTTATTTAATTTTAAACAGCAATCGAATAAGTTTTTTCTGTCACTTATCGATATATATGTGGGTTTATTTTTGATACTTTCGATAAGTTGAAATGTTTCGCTCGAGTGAATTGTTATTTTATTTTAAACAGCAAATCGAATAGGTTTTTTCTGTCATATCGATATAAAATGAATACACAACTTACCCACATACAACAGTTATCGATAAGCTTCCCCGGGCATGATTAAATATTGCGCGTGGATGCGACAGGTGCCACCGAAGACCGGCACAATGATATTCTATCCCTGGCCGGGGATTAATCAATCAGCTTTGGCAAGATTGTCGAGGATGTGGTGTAGCAATGACAATCGGAACAATGGTAACCCTGGCAGCCCCAACGAAACTCCACCAACTGATGGCGAAAAGAAACCAAAGAAAAAGTCTAGGTTTGGTTGGAAATCAGCGGAACCGGTTGCAAAGGTAACAGATAACGCGCCAGTCAACAATGCGCAACTGGCCCAGAATCTCCTGGAATCCTTTGCCGACGACAAGAGCAAAGAGAAGGGTTCATTGCGCAGCTATGGCTACGGCATCTTCTTGGCCGGACTCTGCGGTTGCGTTTTGTGGGCCATCTATGAGATGGGCAAACCCGAACAGGATCACTTTGGACGCAGCATTGAGGATGAGTTGAGCAAGCTGGCCAAACCGCAGCAGTATATCCAACGTATGTGGCGCTCACTGCACTATTACCAGAAGATGCTGGGGGAACCGGTGCCCACAAGGCTGTTGCCAAAAGAAATGCAGGCTCCATACATACAGCCACGCTACACACTTGTCCTGGAGATGAGTGATGTGCTGGTGCATCCGGATTGGACCTACCAGACGGGTTGGCGCTTCAAGAAGCGTCCCGGTGTCGATCATTTTCTGCGCCAGTGTAGCAAAAACTTTGAGATTGTTGTCTATACGTCGGAGCAGGGCATGACCGCGTTCCCCGTACTGGATGCCCTAGATCCAAACGGATATATAAGGTATCGTTTGGTACGTGATGCCACACAGTTTATCGATGGCAAGCATGTGAAGAATCTTAACCGGCTTAATCGCAATCTGAGGCGACTCATTGTCGTCGACTGGGATCGTGCTGCCATACCGCTGCACCAGGACAACGTCTTCTCCATAGTCCGTTGGCTGGGCAACGATGACGATGTGCAGCTCTTCGATCTAGCCGCCTTTCTGGGCTTGATAGCGGAGCATAACGTAAGTTGGAGATATATTATATATTATCTCTAAAATAACTATATATATTCACACAGATGGAGGACGTGCGCGAGGTACTGCATTATTATCGCCAGTTCGAGGATCCCATCGAACAGTTTAAAGAGAATCAACGCAAATTGCTGGAGGTAAAGCAGGAAACACCCGACGCCAAGTAGAGATATTTAGTCGAGTATATATATATTTATTTTTTAAAAAAGCGTTTCTAGTGTTTTTAAAATTACGAAAAGTTTTAAGTTAGGATAGAATGATATATGTATATGTTAGTTATCTTTTGGCATGAAACAGGTTTGATATATAAGATAATATATAAAAATATTAATATGTATATTATGTACACTAATTTTTAAATTTTCTTTAGCTGACCCCAGACCATCTCGAGAAATACCGCTCGTAAATACCGATTAAAAATACCAGAAATACCAATAACAACGTGTGCATTATGTAAATGTATCGAGGCTTAAAAACACAAATTGCATTTGAAGCAAACACTCTGAAGAGAGGGTGTCAACCGGAGGTGGAAGGACCTACTCCCACTCTCTGGGCGATTATTTAAATGGCGTATTATCAGTGGTTGGCAGCGGGTTGGCCAGTCAGGCTCGTCGAATTGTCATAAACAATCAAAATCCATTTAAAATCGCACATGCAATTTGACTCAGACTCAGGCTGACTCTCCACCTGACGAGGACCAACGGGACGAGCAGAGGCAGCAGCAGCAGCAGGATGAGCAAGCATGCGACATGCACATGAAGTGGATGCTGATGCGCAGGCACCGACAGCATCAACGCCTTGTCAAGTGCGTGGGCGGGTTGGGCTGCCAGGGGGGGAGGAGTTGGAATCATGTTGTCCTTTGACTCGACCATTGCAGCTGCCTTCGCCACTTGTCGTGGCAACCGTGCATGTCCTGCCTGCCTGCCACGTCCTGCCTCCGTGTGTGTGTGTATCGTTGATATGATAATTGGCATGAGGCAATAATCCACTTGGATACGTTTACGTTGACAATCGTTTATATCGCAATCAGTGTGTCAGCCAGTCCGACCTGCCTCTCTCTGCGGATCCAGCATGCTGCTGCGCATAAAGTATAATTTGCAGCTCCAGTTTGCGACTGGACAAGGACAACGACAACGACAACAGCGACGAGGAGGATTGTGGAGGACGTCGAGGAGGACATATTAAATAACAATGAACTGCAATTGCCCGGCGAGTCTCGTAATTCGTGTGTAATGCGTGCAGACGCACAGATTTTGAGTAGCGTACGTAGAGCGTACGCCTGCCCGATCTGGCCTGGTAGCAGCGGATTACGCCCACTTGACAGCCCTACCCGACGCATATCCCACTGTCTGTCTGGTTCCTTTTGTTTTGTTTTATGTCCCCAATTGCAGCTCGCCTAGCATATAACTTCTGATTCACAAGTTCCACTCGTCGCCTGTTAAATTTAATCACCGCTTGAGAACCTGCAACAATTCTGCAACACTGGTCGGTATGGTAAACGATTTGTTAACGTTTTAGCAGTAATAGTAGAACCCATAGAGATGACATGCTCAAAACGATACGTTGAATTTATCGAAGTAGAGTACATAAAACAATCGATTGGCAAACTGCTGCTTCTTACAACACTGGTTAGTATGACTTTCGATTTTAATATGATTTTACAACACTGGTTGTTATGGTTAACGATTAAGCTGGAAGGACTGTATATTTTTAATCTTAGATTATGCTCTAAGAAATAATATGACATGATACTTTACAAATATATAAAGAGAAATTATGTGATAAACGAAAACAGATAAAAAAAAATTAAAAAGATATATCATTTTAATTCAAACAAATATATAAAAAATGTATTCTTTGAAAATTTTTCAATTATCGAATGGTATTTTTTGCAGTTCTCTCCAATTATAGTTACAATGTGCTTTAAAAACATTAGAACTCACTCCGATTTTAAATCTATTATCATATGTTCTTTCCACTTATCGAAGCTGTCAGAGCGTGAGTGGAATATTTTATGAAATATAATTAAAATGCGGTGCAAATCGAAGTCTGTGATGCAATTGGGTTGAGTTTACGATAAACTTGCGCTGTTCGAGCGTATTAGGGGACATGCCGGCACACATGAAGCCGGAGCAGTTGCTGATCTCCAGCCTCGCCCCCTCAGCAGCAGCAGTCCGCTTCCCAACATGGATGACCCAACATGGAGGACACTTTGCGATGCAAAAAGTACAATTTATGCGCAGAATGTTGCGGCGTGAGGTGGGAGGGATTGAAAGAGAGAGAGTGAGAGGGGATGATAACGTAGAGCGAGAAAGAGAAGGGGAGAGCGGGTCAGCAGTATATCCGACTGCAAGGAGCAGCACTTTCACGCTTGACCTCACTCACAGCGCGCAGCGGCGGCCTGCTTAGCCCCTTGACCACAGCCATATCCGAGTGTGTGTGTGTGTGGGAGAGGGCGGGAGTGTGTGTGTGCGTGCCCCTCTTAGGTGGCTCTGTGGGTGGGCGCTTTTTATGAGCGACGACACCACTTGCAATGAAAGCATTTCCGCATCCGCCCCGGCTTCCTCCCTGACATGGCCAGCAGTTTTGAGCTGCCTTACCCCCTGTGCCCCATCCCCCCCTTTTGGTATCCACTTTAATTTTTGTTTTGTTTATAATTTACGCGACACAACATCAATTAAGTGCTTGGCCGGAAAAGCGCATACCTGCAGCTGAAAAAAGCACCCATAAATTGTCGCCCTAAAGTGGCAAACGTGGCCACGCTGCAGCGCTAGGGAGCCGCCCTGTCCCTGTCTCCTTTCCCCTACGCTCCATCCTACCTTCATCCGGTCACCTGGCTGGCCGCGGTCCACCAGCTGCACTAGCTGGTGCGCTTAAATAGCTGTTGCCACTTTATATGCGTGCTTCCTTGCGAGTAACCCATTCCAGCCCCCGCTTACTTACTTACATCCTGCACCACACACACAAATCATTTCATTGAATCCACGCAGCGAGAAGATAATAACTGAGGTTAAGTCATGTATTAAAGCAGCTAGTTAAATTGGAGGATCTTAGATTAAAATGCATATATCTATAAAAACGTGGAATATATTTTATTCTATATCATATTTTATTTTATTCCAAAAATAATAATCTAAAACTGAGAAATAATTTCAATGATACAACTCTTACATCTACTCTGAAGTCTTAGAAAACTCTTAAAATTAGGTATAAACATATTTATTATAAATAACTTTAAAATATTGCCCACACTCGGCCTATATACACCCCTTCTCAAGGACATTTCTACTTGCAAACTCTTTGCTTGTCACAAAATCGAAGAGAAAGTTTACAAACAAGACAAGGGACTATATACTCGTTCCCCACTTTGGGGATTACTTCATGAAAAATCAATTATCGGCATTTACTCTTCTTCGTTTTGCAACACTGGCAGACATGTGACCCTCTCCGCCCCTCCCCGCTAGCGTGGAGACAGGAGACAGCTGAGCGCCAGGCTGCCTAATTGGAATTAACAGAAGAATTTATGGGCCAAGTTGGTGTGATTTGTTGAAGTGACATTACGATGCGGTAAACGGGAGACAGCGGCAAGTGCGCCATAAAGTGGCAACTGGTAAAGTGGAAGATGCCTCTTGCCATGGCACTCCTCCTCCTCCCACCTTCCCCTCTTTGATGCCTGACCAGACCAGGCCTGGCTTGCAACGCCCCCCTCGCGCCCCATCCCAAGCAACTCTGCCTGCAAGTGAGTCACATTTGCAGACGCAATTTGTTACACCAAAAAAGGACCAAGAAACCATACAACACCAACATAAACAAAACTCCAGACGGACCCTTAAACACTTATACTCACTCACTCACACTCACACTCATACACACACTCGATTAGACGAGTGTATTCACAGCTGGCCCAACATTGGTCGGTAAATTAAGCTTAACAGATGCGACACTTGCTTTAAGTAAGCCGACTATATTGTTAATACTTTTCATTAATCTATCAACTTTTATCAACATATGTATATATATAGATCATTTTTAAGCTGCTCCTAACGAGAAAACTATTGCATATCTTAAGTTCAGTTTGAGATAATTAAATAAATCAAGGTTTCAATAAATTCTTATACTTCTGTCTGATTTTCTCGAGAATTTCAACAAGTTTGCTCAACTATGATACGATATGATAGAATATATATTTAATATTTTATATTTTATATATTCCAGCGAGAAAATTTTTGAATATTTTAAGATCAGTTTGAGATAATTAAATAAATCAAGGTTTAAATTAATTCTTATACTTCTGTTTGATTTTCTCGAGAATTTCAACAAGTTTGCTCAATTATGATATGATATAATAGTATATATGTATTTAAAAGTAATCAAATCTCGCACTTCTCTCTTGAACAACATAATAAATTGCCAATTCAGTTGTGCATGTGGTCAAAAACGAAGAAAAATTGCGAGTAATCAAATAGTAGATAAATTGAGGTAAGTCCTCGAGTTATCAGTAGGAGGAGTACTCCGAACTCTCCGATCAGATGAATGAACAAACATTTGTGTAATTAACTCATTTCGCTGGCCGGGCTGCCATTTTGTCTAGTCGCGGTAAGCGAATTGGCGACAATTATTCAGCTGGCAAATGGTATGCGAAAAGGTTGTATAAATAATTCCCCATCTGGATGTGTAGGAGAGAGCTCAATGGGATAATACAGATATGGTATTTATTTATATATATTTGTACTGTTAGGTAATTCTACATATTTAGTAGCTCTGCAGTGCTGCGACAATCAAATGGTTAAATGAATGTTTTGCTGCACTCATCCATTTATTCACGCGCCATAAACTGAGGACGAATTTATTTCGTAGGACATGCGTTCGAACGTACCATAAAAATAATAAAATTAATGGCCAAACATACTACAGATGAGGCGAGTCATTTGATGGGAGAGGCCTGAGCAGGTACTACATATTATGTATGGTAAC
Source organism: Zaprionus kolodkinae (assembly GCA_018901885.1). Lineage (NCBI taxonomy): Eukaryota > Metazoa > Arthropoda > Insecta > Diptera > Drosophilidae > Zaprionus > Zaprionus kolodkinae. Next base: position 1,608,254 of record JAEIFM010000247.1, on the reverse strand, counting down.
ACAAACAGGAGCGCGTAAAGAAAACAAAGAGTTAAGGCACGTTGACTACGTGATGCACTAATTCTACCTAAATTCATTATTTATTTTGTATATAACTTTTTAATTTATTGGGCAATACTTTTGAAACTTTAAGATCAGTTTTGAAATAGAAAAGACAACACAACGTCAAAATTTAGGCTTAACAAATAATGCCATCATTAATTTATATATTTTTAAGTGACAGCCAGCTGATTTATAAAATTTACAAAAAGCGTACTACGCTATAGGTAAATCCTAAGCTATATACCAAATTTGCTCTATCTACCTCTTACAATAACAGAGATCTACAAGTTTTACCAACTGGCTATACCCCACTGCTGGCAGGGCATTAGAATGGGTGTAACAAATGTGGTTCTAGTGGTTCCTGAATTAAATATATATACCCAGATATAGCTCTATAGCGGCGACTATGCGTTACCATTGCAAATTGAAGTCGCGGTCGAAAATAATTTCGGGCCATTTCGAGCCAGATTTGCGCAGTTCCAGTTCCATTTCCACTTGGAATTGTTATTGTTGTTGTTGTGCGGCGGAATGCTGCATAGATTTGCCCATTGTTATTTACGCGACAATTGCAATAAACATTAGTTCATTTGTACAGGCACAGGCATTGGCATAACGCCCTCTTCCTCCTCCCCCCACAGACCATAGAGCTGCCCCTGCCCCTGCCCCTGCCTCATTGCATTATCCTGTCGCTGGCACATTAAATTAATTACTCATGTTATTATTCTGGCCGAAATGAAGTACGCAACAATTTATAATCGCGGCCAAACAAGATTAGAGTAGTATGTAGTAGTACCTGCGGTATCCAATTCAAATCTACCCCAAAATAACCCCCCGCACTCTGACCCTGGCCCCTGCTGCAGTCATTTTACTTTATTAGTCAAAATGCGCCAAATCAGAATTACACATTATTATTATTAGAATGATGAGTATGTCTTCTCTGTCTATTATAAGGGTAAGTATGTGATCAATCTATTTCCATACAATCTCAATGGGTTTCTTATCCGATCCAATCAAATTTTATATAAGTTTAAGATACTATATTAGCTAGTATAATAAATAAATTTAGAGGTACCTTTATGGTTATAATTTAAAATATATATAATAATTATTATATTTTAGAGTAATAGATTCATAGAGCAATTTTAGCTGGCTGGAAAAAGGTTTACGAAGGAGATGGGAATGAGAAGGAATCAACAGGCGGCAGTTGCAACACAATCTTCCCCAGCTAATGCATCCGTGCGCCTGCAGGCACACCCCTTGCAGCCCATGGAACAACTTGTGTCCAGCTCAGCAGGCGGAAGGAAGGAAGCGAGCAACTGTGTGTGTGTGGGTGTGAGTGTGCCTGGTCTAATGCATGATTATGTATGTGCTGTAACTCTATTCCTCATAGGGGCAGAACGAGGGCAGAGGCAAGGCAAGCTGCATGCTGCTCCCGGATTGGTGGCGTCGCCCCGCACACACATCTGCGTAGTCCCAACGAGCCGCATCGCTCCTGCTCCTGCTCATTTATTTGCATGCCCAAATTTGCACATGTTCAAATCGAGATTTACGACGCCGAGTGACATCATTAATCAAGCCTCTGATTGGTGATCCTGTTCCTGTTAATTAATACAATAATGGATTGCGTGCCTCTCGGCTCGAGGCTCTCCAAGCGTGGCTCTCGAGGCGCTCTCGAGGAGTACGAAGAAGTGTGTTTAGACGTGGACGAACACACACACACGCAAATAAAAAAAAAAAATGTGCAGCAACCTGGCCAGGACAGGCCAGACCAGAACTGGGCATTCCTAGCAGGACATTGATTTCAGATTTACAGCGCATGGGACAAAGGTTGCCTCAACATGGCCATATGTTGCATTGATTTATCATTAGGGGCCCATGGAAATGTTGCAGTAGCAGGCTGAAAATAAATTTCGCAGCTCTCTCTCTCTGCCTCTCTCTCTTCGTCTCTGTCTCCCCCTGCACACACAAATTTCAATTAACAATTTTACCCTTAATTTGGCAAAAACAACAAAAGGTGACTAAGCAGCAGCTTCCGCTTTCCGCTAAATTACAATTTGAAATCCCCCTACCCCTTCCCCACACACCTAACAACCCCAACTAAGCAACGCCCAACTACCTACCCCACACCCTACCTATCCCCCTTCTTGGCACCCTGTGCCTCATCAGCCGCCTGACCATGCCAATTTGGCAGACTCTCTCGAGCATCAATTATGATTATCGTCACGTTTTATGAGACGTTTGCCCAACTTTATGACTAACCCAAGGTGCGCTGCACTCTTATAATGAATATTGACAAAGGATATGCGCCATATATACATATTATGTATACATTACATATGTATACAGGGTTGCACAGGTGGGCAGAGTTAGTTGTTCTACCTTAGCTTTAGTTGGGCCAACTTTGATGAGGTTTCGGCATGGGGATCTCTCCCAACGGGCGTTACTATCAGAGTTCTTTGGATGTTAGCTAGGAAAGGGATATACATAGATATGTTCTATGGCCTTTACTATTTATGCTGACCAAGAATGTATATGTACATATATAATATTTTATTGAGTATCAAAAAATCCTGAAATCTCCGACTATTAAGCTAAAACCCAATGAGATTTGAGAAAGCACGTTATATAAGTTATCATTATGAACATTCTAAAATTATTTGCTTTGAAAGTAAATTATTAATAATATTTTTGTTCCATTCATAATAACAAATTTCAAGGTTTAACATTATTAGATTCCCTTGAGAACGAGTTGTTTTTTTCTATGAATAAAGCCTTCCAATCTTTCTCTATTAGCTTGTGTGTATTTATAATAAAATTGTGGATAATACTCATCAATTATAAGTTATTGATTGAGGCGTTATGTAAAGTAATTTCAAATAAATCAATCCGAATTATTTTAAATCTGCACCCTACCGAGTTCTACTTAGATCTAATCTCCAGCTGATTTCTTGTCTTGTTGTGCACAGTTGCTCTTAATTGTTTGTACCAAAAAATAATAAGCAGAAATTAAGCCAGGCTAATGACGTACCCCTTCTTAGCCGTATTCCACAAAAAAACACACAAGGAGTAGAAATCATGGTGCAATTAAAAGCGGCAACAAACGAAATTTCAATTAGCGCCACTTAGCGTCAGCTGCCATTACCTCAAAAAAAACCCAATCCGGGAGAGAGAAAGGAAGAGAGAGAGAGAGAGAGAGAGAGCGCATATCTAATAACAACTAAACGATATTAGAGATGAAATTAACCAAGTTCGGGAAGGGTTGCCGGGAGTAGATTTTACTTAATTGTCTGCTCGAAAGTATGGAAAAACCGCAAACAAAGTCTCCATCGAAGGAACCAACTAAGAACTCGGCGATTTTCCGTTTTGTAAGCAAAAAACAATTTCATTTTGCAAATTGTTGTGCTCTGCAATACTAAGTAGAATCTTTTTTGTGCATTACCAAACTGATTCCTTTGTAATTGGAACTCTTTCTACATCCTCCACCCTGTAACACACTTACCCCAATTGCAACTGTGGAAATTCAAAAGTGCTCACACTAATTGCGATTTACAGATTCACAATCAAAAACTAAAAACTGTTCTCCGTCTAATTATCTGGCAAATTGGTTGGCTATACCGCTAGCTGAGTAGTTGAGGTTTGAGTGGTATTGCGATTTGCCATAAAAATAATATTACTTTTTATATGAAGAAGATACTAGTTAGAAACGTGAGAAAGTCATGAGAAACTCCAAAATATTTGTATATGATATGGGTATCTATATATATTAAAATAAATATCTTAATTTTCTTTCATATTTCTTACATTATTCTATAATTATTGTGCAGCAAAAAAGTATGCTTTAATTTTTTTTCTTAAAGAAAGTATTTAGAAATGGGAGAGAATCATGGGAAATTCCAGAAAAACAGTGCTAGGTATGTATTGTATATGATATGTATATCTATATACAATAAAATAAATATATTTATTTTTTTACATCATTCTATAATTAGTTTGCAGTATGTATAAGCCATAAATATTTTAAGGTTATATACCAGCAAAAAAGTATGCTTTAGTTTTATTTTCTTGAAGAAGCTGCGACTGCAAATTTACTCATAATATTCCCAGAAAACTTCGACACAAAGACACATACATAGTTTCGAAATAAATGCGATTTAAATTTGATATTTATGATTTAAGTTGATCCTCGGGCGCGATTTACTGGATAACCTGCCCCTGCTCCTTAGTTTTTCTTGTTTTATTTCTCGATTTCTGGCAAACAAATAAAGTTTTTGGGCAAACATCAAAACATTCCGTACCATTACACAGATCCAATGCAAACGCATCCTTTATGAGTGCTGCAGGGGATTCTAGGGGGAGGGGGGGGAGGGCGCTGTGCAGGTGCAGAGTATTTGGATGATTGTCGAGCATGTGGAAACTTCTTGAAGATAATAATAATTTAGTGCTGTTGAAATGACTTTTGACCATCACACACAATTGATACGGCCGGCTCGTACTTCAGCGGAGCAGGTGGGGAGATAGGGAGGTGTGTAGTTACTGAGGGACTGAGGAACTTCCACACATGTCCTGCGCCTGGCCTGGAATGCAACTCGACGGAGACGGCAAAGGCAACGGCAGTGGCAACGGCGACTGAATGCAAACAAAGTCCAATGGAGTCGACTAGTTTGCACAATCAAACACGTTGAGGGGAGAGGGGGAGGGAGAGAACGGGGTAGAGCGACTGGGAGTACCAATGGATGGCTCGGTGCTTGCTTGGGGTGCTCCACCTTCTCCATCTCAAAGAAATAAACAAAAGGCTGGTTCGGGCCGCGGGCCCAAAATGCCGGAAAATCCGCACATCCTTCGCTGCATCGAAGCCACTTTGCATGCAAAATGCGAGTAACTTTTGTGCACAATTTATACCCTACCCCACCCACCCCTCTCCACCCCGCAGCCAACATCTGAAAATGAATTTGTAAAAATTTCGTAATATTTTCTCGATTTTTGTGCAAATTATTTGATTACACACACGTGTGGAACGACGTGTGGGACGAAGCTATGGAGCGACGCAACTCCCGATCTGTTGGCCATAAAATAAACTTCATCTTCATCTTCGTATGGGGGTGAGACAGAGAGAGAGAAAGAGAGAGCGAGAGGAACTCGTTCGCGAAATTCCCAAAACAAATAAAGTAGTTTCTTGGCTCAGTAGCTGCAGCTGGCTGGAGATGGAGAGGGGGCAGGAGCAACTCAGAGAAATAAAATAATAGAATGAAGGAGATAGTGGGCTCATTAAGTTGATTATGTTGGGCAAATAAGAATTTTGTTTTTAAATCATTTTAATGCCCAACATTTTGGGAGTTGGTTATATAACTAATTAAAATAAAATATTATATTATATGTCATCATACATAAACAATTTTTTGTTTTTATTTGGACCTTATATGTGTCTTCCATACTACCACCTTGCTCGATTTTAGCACCCCTATAAGGCCTCTAGTAAGAAAAACTTCGTCAAAAATCAAAAATTTTCTTAAGAGATGATATTTTATTCGTTTTTTTTTTGGCCTATGTATTATTTCTACATCAAAAATAATAATTTAAGCGTTTTCAAAAATTAACTATTTCTATTACTTTCTTTTATTTATAATTCCATACATCTTGTTTTTTTCCTGTCTAACCTTCTGCGGTATTTATTCTTATCTCTGTATCTCATCTCGACATATTAACTAAAAAGTTTACATAACATTTTTGCAAACTTGTTTTACAGGGTATAACCGTAAAAGCAACCCATCGACGCATCCCCTTTGGCGCTACGGAAAAAAAAAAGGCGAAACATAATTTACATTTGCCAAGTCCAAAATGAACTAATAAACACACCGGAACCCGAGGAACCCACAAATTGTCGATGTTTGCAGGGCAAATCGCGTTACGCGGTGACCCCGATGACTTCCGCGACCCCGCATGGCCTTCTGGTTAGATCTCCCCTTCTCTCTCTCCCTCTCTCTCTGAGGGAAGGGGGAGCAACACTGGGGGCAGTCGACTCAAATTGAAAGTTATTTAATGCAACGGGAGAGGGAAGCGAGCGAAGTCGCGCAGGCCTACGAGGTTACGGAAATTGTTATGCGATGCTTGGCCAGGCCAAGAAAAACCTAACCCCAACAACAAGTGGGGTTGGAAAGCAGGCGGGGGGGGGGACTGAGGGAACAGGAGTAACTGGTGTTCTCTTCTGTTTTTTTTTTTACAAATAAGATTCAAAAACTTTATGCCGTTGGCTGTCAGGACTTGGCAAATGGGCAGCAACATGAGAAGGGAACAGGAACAGGGGTAGCAGGAGGAGTGTGGGAGAGGAGGATTGCTGCTGCGTGTGATTCGCATTCGCTGGAGGATTCCGTGCGGGGACACTGAATATTTAACAAGCGGCTGAAAACGGAAGAGGAAACCAAATGGCGCAAGTGTTGCTCAGTTTAATCTATTTCCTGCTCTGCCGGCTATGCCTACGAATAGTCTATCTCGCTCTGCTCCAGCACTCTACCCCGTCCACTCTCTCTCTCTCTTAGTATGCCAGCCGATCCGCATAATCTTTAAACAAACGAATTTATCGATTCATAAACATGTTCAACTTCTAGTTAATTCCGCAAGACAACGCAAATTTGTACGGCTCGCCGCAAGTAAATTCATTTCGCCGCAAAAATTTATGCACTACGGCGAAACTTAATTTCCCAGTTAGAGCGGGAGAGAACTCTTCATAGAGAATATTAATATAAATTTAAAGACATATGTATAACCTATTCTGAAATATTACTTATAAACAATAAATTTCTTAATTTTCATAATATATTTTTTTTCCCACTTAATTTTCCTATTCCTTCTTACCTTTTACACTATTTGTACACTCCATGTCCCATAAACAAATTCTTAAGCTCTGCCTGCCTCGTGCAACTTTTCTTTTCTTTCATATTTTCCCCCGAGAAATGAATGTTTATGTGTAAAATTAAAAAAAAAATTTGAAAATTGTGGAAAAGCGCGTGGAAAAGCAAACACCGCTAGCCGCAAAATTGTTTTCAAATTAAGATGGCAATTTTCCGGGCAAGAAGACACCCCCAAAAAAGCTGTAGCTGGTCAAGGAAGGCAAAGGGAGGAAGATGGAGGCAGAACAAGCTGCAGGCAGGTAAGAACTTATGCCCGAGAGCTCCTGAACGAAATTTGATTATGTTCGCGGTTACACTTCATTCGTCTCCGACTCCAACTCCGAGTCTGGTTCCAGTTCCAGTTCCAATTTGTTTCACGGCGAAATTGACATAAATTGTTTCAGGTACTTATTGTTGTCTCGCTCCCACTTGACTTGTTCTTCCCCGTGGGGGGACCCTCACTCAAGCAATTTATGTGATCAATTAAATTGTTGCTCAAGGTGACCAAAGCTGAGAAAAGTTTTCGTGTTTTTGTTGTTTTTAATTTACATAAATTTCACTTAAATGTTTTTCTTATTTTTTTTTTTAACGGGGAGGGAGGCGTGAAGGCTGTACCAATTTTACAATAGTATTATATTTGTACGCTTAATGTGTCAAGTTTTCTATGCCGCTTGGCGAGTTATGAAAATAATAACAAGATTTTATGATGATTAGAAAATTGAGAGATATTTAAAATTTTCTAGAGCATAAGAATTTATTGCAAATGAACTAAAAGTTTTGAAGAACATTTTGAGAAGTGAGAGAGTAGGGTTTGAGGGCGGGGTGGGGTGGGGTACATCAAATGTAAATCATCGACAGGCTGAGAACGATGTCGTACCGCAAGCAAACTTTCATCTTTCGCAGAGTCCAGTCCAGTGGTACAGGAAAATGATATACAACACATTTTTGGAATAGGGGAGGGGTTGGCAGGGTAGTGGAAGAACCTTTACAACTAAATGCGGATAATCTGTAAGTTTGCTTTTCGCCCCAAAATTTATGTGAAACTGGTGGAGTTTTCCCTTTGCTCACAACGCTTGTTGTTGTGCTTTTTCTTCTTCGCTTTTCCTATATATATATAGTTTTTCAGTTACCCCTGCACACCCCCCAACCCTCTGCCGGTAACCCTTGTATCTGCTGCCAAGCGCCCAAAACTAAAACATGCGCATTCAATGGGCGTCCGTCCCATCCGGCCAAGCCTTGCCCCGCTGCCTCTGCTGTTGCTGCAATTCATTTCAAACAGACGGGTGTACTGGTGTGTGTGTGTGTGTGTTGGTGTGTGTGTGTGTGTGCCAGTGGGTGTGTGCTGCTCGGTATATGTGCGGAGATTTACCGTTTTATACTTGACATTTCCAAAAGTTTAAGTTTTAATTTATGACACCGCCACTTTCTATGCGGGGCGACAAGCTAAATATGAGCGAAAGGAGGTGCAGAGGTTGGGTTGGGAGGGAGCGGGTAGACGGTAGGTAGGTATCCTTAAATAGGATATCTAACTATTGTCGTTAGTCTTGAGTCGCTCAACGTCGAGCTCATCTTTAGAATACGCTACGCTTTCAATGACCAGCCGAGGTCGTCGATTGTCTTGCTAATTGGCAACTTAAAGTCGAATAAAGTATTCCATATATATAATTAAATTAAGATCTATGTAGAGACTTTTTACATTAAAATTATATTTTAGTATATTATGCTTATATACCGTAAATTTTATGATAATCGCATAAAAGACTGCCGAGTTATATATGATATTATATTTCTTTAGATTTCTTCCAGTTTTTCGATATTAAAAAAAAATCCCAGTCACCTTTGGAAGAAAGCAGGTGCCTTTGTAAATCATAGCTATCCATGAATATTTAAAAATCAATAACTCCTAGTGTTTGGAGCAATATCTCATTTTCGTATTTGCTTTTGGACAATAAACTAATTTTTGGTTTTCAAAAAAAAAAACAAATTTAAATCTGCCTTTTTTTTGAAATTCTAAATCTAATGATGCAAGCCTACGGCATGGCTAGTGTTGATGATCAAGAAATTGATGTAGGTTCCGTCATGCTGTTACCGGTATTGAATCATCTTTCAGCCAGTTCTCTCCTCTCTCTTCTTTTTTTTTTTTGGTTTAGTGTTATCATCAATATATAGCACAAACTACTTATAGATGCGAAAGACCGGAGGACGGAGATCATATGAGAATGGAATCGGTTGGATGCGAAGCATATAGTCGTCCGGAACGAGTTGCCCATCATATATCTAATAACTATCACGGTGACTCCTCCTCATATGCGAACATGGGATATAATCCGATGAGACATAAACAAAGTCCAAGATATTACCAACGCAATGGACTTTATTAGTGAGTCAAATACCATCGAAATATTTTTATATTGTAATCAAATCTTTTGTATTATTATATAGCAATGATGCAAGGGAGATGCGAGGGAGTGGCGACAGCTATAACCGCTTGCCTGGTGGGCTACAAGATCAATTGCATACATGGTACCCTTGAAGAGGTTAAAATAATCGCTTTTAGCTTTGTTATGTGGGCTTCAAGAGCATTTGTATGCATGGCTCTTGCTGAATCATAATACTATAATTTAAGAATCTTATTTCGACAAGTCATTCCTAATTCGGCTCACTCAGATTAATCGTCTATGGGTTGCAAAACGGTAAACTATACTGATTTTATATATTGTATTTTTTATAGTTTTTTGTTTAACCATTTCGAAATATTTAGTACGGTTCCAGGTTCGCTTTTATATACATAGTTACCGAAATCGATGTTCTACTATTATATGCCAAGATGTGAATGTCCGACGTCGTTTTTGTTAGATCGCCTTGGCACCGTTATATATTTTTATTTTATGTAGCCGTAAAATTAATGCTGTTTTAAAAAATCGCGAAAATTAAATTGAACAAAAATCAAAAATTGCTCATATTTTGCTTATAATTCTAAAATCATGGGATTCGAAAGTAACGGGAATTTGCAGTGTCCAACGCAAAGTTGCTTTGAACCTGATGAATTTGGACGTTTTGTGTGTGCTGCGTAAAGTCGCCTGCTTAAAACTTGTCGGGGATTAAAAGAGCTGCGGCCTGGCAGGAATGGCATGGGGTCGGAACACGTGTGGACGTGTGTGTGTGCGTGTGTGTGGGTATGGATAAGTAAACACCTTTGGTGAAAAGTTTCGAAAATACTAAAAGGAAATCACTTTGGACGCTCCGAAGAAAGCTCAGTAAGCAAAGTTTGCCAGCAACCGTCGGCGCTCAGCCCGCACTTCATCCGCCTTTAGGAAGTGTGAACGATTATGAGCTGCAATCCGGACACTTCTGATGCCAAGCGGCAACTTTTGAGACATCTTAATTCCCTGCAAGATAAATCAAAATGGCGAAGGAGCAGCAGAATCCTACCTAGCTTGCTCCTGGTTTGGGTCTCTTTACAGAAATTTGTATTTTTATTTACAACGTTTTTAACTTGTGCATTTTTATGAGCTGGCGCTGTGTATGTGTGTTTGTGTGTATCTGTGTGTGTGTGTGTGTGTTTGGGTGGGTGTGTCTCTCTATGGTTTATCCTTTCATAAATGCGTCCAGCGGGCAACTGATTTATGCCACCACAAGCTGCTGCTACTGCTGGTGCTGCTGCAACCAACCCACTTGCCACACGGACGCTTCCTGACGACGACGACAAAGTAACAAAACAGCAAACAAAAATTCCAGAAACAACATAAAACCGATTGATTTATTTTGACAATGCTCCACAGTGCAGCCCTGGACAGCAGCATCGGCATCGGCATCGGCATTGGCATCGGTGTCCTGCCCTAGGGTTGCCATTGTTTGTGCTGGCGCTGTCTGCCCGCCCAACCACACTTGCCACTTCCATCGACATGTTCCATTCGCATTTCGGACCGTCACAAAAGCCCGGTTGCCTCTATTCACTCCATTCCCCCCCGTGCCTTGCAAAAAACTTGTACTCGTTGTCCGTTTGCAAAATATTTTATTTGCACATCTTTCTTATTTTAATCCTTCATTGCATTTTGCGTCTGGTTTGGGCGACTTCAACGCCCCAGCCGGGGCTGCAGCTGCTGTGGCATGAGGGTTGCCGAGGCTGTAGGAAGGTGCCGGCAACTGCGTACGGCAAATGGCCATAAAACACACGTTAATTACTCTACAACAGCCTTCCCCGCCCCCCACACACACCTCTGTCGAATTTACCATATCTGTTTTATCTCTAGCGCAAAACATTTGCTGTTGTGCAGAAAAAAAAATGTAAAAATTGTATAAGGCAACTCTAGCGATATTTAATTGCAACTACAAACGTTGGTAATTATTTATCGATATATCAATGCGATAGTTTACTGCAGTACAAATTGCAATTGCAGCCCTGATTTAAATGTGTTGGTACACACACACACACAGCATTATATATAATTTCAAAATAATATATTTCAATAATACGATTTTTAACGAAGTTATGAATTATGGAAGCGCAAGACCGACTGCAAGATACCCTTTACTCGATAACCTTGTATAATTCCCAATTCCCAAATTCTATTACCCTCGCACTCACACACCGCGCGCAAATATTAAATCGACTCTTTTAATTTATTATTTGGAATTTACAATTCAGCGACAATGTGGGTAAGATAAATTACAAAAGAAAAATAACCTAGCTAACAGAATTTCAGGAGATAATTCACTTAACTGAAAATAGACCTTTGTACAACGAGTATTTGTGTAGATAAAACACACTAGAATACAAGACACGGAGATTACCAATAAGAGTTATGACGATTGGGATACGTATAGTTATCTAAAAAAACAAAACATAAAATATATATAATAGTGATTAACAAGTAGGACTGGGAGAAACTAACCCTTATATGTTGGAAATGCATTTTGATTGATATTGTTGCCGCTCGGCTCGCTATAAATTATATATATATTATTATTATCATATATGTATGCATAAAATATATGGCTACTACTCACTATAAACCATTTCGTAAATTCATTTCTCGATTTTGCCGACTTTGCCGTGCGACGCATCGATATGAAGATGGTGATGGTATCGATGTCCCAGACGAAACATAATGCTGTGAACCATAATTCACAATATGACTATCACGGTTATTAGTCTGTTTAAAATCACCGCCATCATAAAAATGATTGAGATCAACAGGAGCACCAAGTTTGCCATTATCTTTGAAGTCCCCTCCATCGTAGAAATCGTTGAGATCCACTGGTACGCAACCTTGGCTTTTACTATCGGACTTATTATAATAAGTTTCATCGTATGGTATGCAACTTTCCGGCACAGATCCTTCGTTAAATGCTTTACCTCCAATCATCTGGAGTCGGAGAAGATGAGGATACTCTGGCCATTGTAATGCAAGTGATTTAGGGGGATAGGGGATTCACTTACCTCAGGATAGAAAACCTGAACAGCTGGCATAGACTGGCTTGAATAGCCTCCGATTTGTGCATAGTTGTGAACATAATCCATTGTAGTCTTTATTGGATATTTAATCTTTCGCGCGGTCAACCTAAACGAAAATAAGATAAGCCAAAAAAAAACTAAAAATAAATTAAAAACGAAATAGCGTTTTAGCAATTTCTCCTCAAAACTGAATTTTAATAAAATGATTTCAGTAAAACTATTCACAAAAGCTAACTAGATGAAATTTTGATGTGTAATTTTGAACCGATTTCCGTATCCGAGTTTCTACAGTCCTAAAGTCTGTAATATAATGTTCACCTAAAAATGTTTTTTATCATAATTATAAAGTAACTTTGGCACGCCTACTATATCCAGACGAATAATCGAATTACCAATTTAATCATAACAAAATAGTAATAGATAATGAAAGATTATGTGTCCTGTTATAAGCATCTAGAGATTTTATTTTTACCATAAATATATCAAAATATTAGTAAGTCTTTTAAATTTATCAACTACGCCATAGTTCAAAGATGAAACATCGTCTTCATTAACAGGGGGTTACGGAAACTTAGTTGGCATTATGTTACATATATTTCCTTAACATTTCAGTAATTCGTCACAGACTAATGTGGGGCTCAACGCTACTATTTGTCTCTCGCTCTAACCTTCAGTTCTGCTTGGACCGAGTACAGAGCTATACCCCTAAAATTTTATTTATCACAATAGTATTAATTTTTAAAAACCCATATATTTGCCCATACAATATAAAAAATGCAGAAATATTTTTGCTAATTGTGCACGCTATTTAATTCATATACGTTGGATATATATACATATATTTCATAGATACGTTGATCATTCAAATATACATTTAGTAATATTGACTGTTGCCATTATCTCTGGGACGATATCCCTGGGATTCGTAACCACCAAGACCGGGCAGAGAGTTGTAATAGTCGCCATTGCCTCGGCCGCTACGTTCAGATGGCGAACTAGGGAAAACAGAAAAAAAAACACGATAAGAAAATCTAGATAGTACTGAAAGGGATTGGGTAAACTCACTAGAGTCCATTGCGGGAGTTCATCTCTCTGATCACCTTGTTATGTCGAAGAGCGCTGCGGTATCCAGGTCCCCCGAAAGACGCCGAATTACCGCCTCGCCCTTCATCGTATGAAGACTGCATTCCATTGCCATAAGCGCGCGACTGATCGTAATCGTGGCTCATGTACTGGCTTTCTCTTTGACCCTCGCCGGCCATGCCGTAGCCACCATCGAGGGGGGAATATTGACCGTTTCCAACATTGCCGCTTCCATACTCCATAATGATATTTATAGTGTGTGCGATGCACAAAACAGTTCACCAAGAATTTAGAAAATGTTCGCCAAAAATTTAGGAAAGGAATAAATTTTAAAATCTTACAAAATTTTTAATTTTTTTTTTTTTTTATACTTTCTAAATCCTGTTTGACCGAAATGTTGAATACAAGTGAACATTATATAAAAATGGAACAATAAAGTCATGTCGAATCGATTTCAATGAGTATGTGATGAAAAGAAATTATTCCGAAAATTGTCTAGTTTGTGTGGGAAGAACAAATCTCTCTGTAACTCTGCTGTTTCTTATGCAATTGTAATGAAATTGAAAATATAACAATATTATACAATTGTAATGAAATTAATAATATAACAAGAGAATAATATATTGTATCTGAATGTGCAAGATAATTCGAAGCTTAGAGTCAGAATACGCTGCAATTTGTCTTTGAACTAAGGCGTAAGCTTGAAATTTTGCAGCCTCTCCCTCTCTCTCTTTCTCTCTTTATATCTCTTTCGTTCTCTGCTTCTCCATTATTATGCCTTATAAGAATAGTTCTCAGCCATCTAAAGATTTATGAGTTCATTTTCTTCGCTGAACTTAACCGAATCTTAACCCTTTTTTTTCCATTCGGTCAGCTTATCGTGGCGGCCACATTGCGAGCCAGCAAAGTTTTTCGCAACGACGAAAATGAATAGAAAATAATGAAAATCAAAACGTTGAACCTCCCCTCTTACCCCTCTACCATAAGGTTCCCTCTTCGCTGAGCCAATGAATATGCAGCAGCATTGCCGAATAATTAAAATCGAGCAGCTCTGCTCCTTGCAGGGGATTATTGCAGCGCTACCTCCTTCTTCTTGCTGCTCCTTCTCAGAAGCAGTTACCGAGCACACCGTCTTTGGCATCGCCTTCGCCTTCGCCATCGCCATCGCCATCGCCGTTGTGCGACAATTAAATGCGGCCCCGTAATCTGTCTGTCGTAATTATGGCGCTGCGGCGTATTTATCTGCTGCAATTAGCGCCCTGCCCGACTCGCATATTTCACAGATCCAGATAGATTGAATTGGCGCAGACAACATTTGCATGCGCTTAGAACTCCTTCGAGAGTCTCCTTCGCTCGCACGCGCCCAACACTTTCCGAGCACCCTCGACTTTATGTGCCTAATTAAAATGCACATTCACGTAAAAATATAAGAAACCCTCCAACTGAGGAGGTTACTCTGAGAGATAGTGGAGGCACTTGAGCTGCGATTTGCAATTACGCTGCAAGTGCAGTTTATTGATCGAACGTAAGGAGGTGCCTAATGAGGTTTCTGTATATTCAAAATATTCGCAAACATTTTAAAGGAAATTATGGCTTTTTCATTTAGAATATGAAATTTGAAAACAAAATAAAATACGATAATTAATATTTGAGAAAGAAACTAGAAAATAGAAAAAATACAGATTAGTACCTCTCTTCTCTATCCCCCTCTCTATCCCGTTCAAATATTACTAAAGCAGATTGATTGAATTTTTTAAAGTGCAAAAACTTTTAAGCTATTCTATTCTAGAACTAAAACCATAAATAAAATGCTTTACCCGAAGAAAATCGTTTGATTTTTAAGAAAGTTATGAAGTGAGGAAAGTGAGGGTACTGGTCCTGTCAAGGGTCTCACATGTCAAATTTTAAGTCGATTTTGACATGATTTTTGGCCAAAAATTAAGTATCCTCTAAAACAATTTTAAACACTTGTTTTATACTAATTTTGAGCTCGGCAATCAATTAAAAGTGAAAGAACGCGATTTTAAATTTAAAAAAAAAAATTTGTCTGAAAAAGTAACAGGGGGGACCCTTACCAAAATCACAAAAATTACGAATTTTAAAAATTGCATAAACTATTAAGCCATTCTATTCTAGAACTAAAACCATAGATAAAATGCTTTACCCGAAGAAAATCGTTTGATTTTTAAGAAAGTTATGAAGTGAGGAAAGTGAGGGTACTGGTCCTGTCAAGGGTCTCACATGTCAAATTTTATGTCGACCTTGACATGATTTTTGGCCAAAAATTAAGTATCCTCTAAAACAATTTTAAACACTTGTTTTATACTAACTTTGACCTCGGCAATCGATTAAAAGTGAAAGAACGCGATTTTAAATTTTGAAAAAAAAATTTTTCTGAAAAAGTAACAGGGGGGACCCTTACCAAAATCACAAAAATTACGAATTTTTCGAATTTTAATAATTGCATAAACTATTAAGCCATTCTATTCTAGAACTAAAACCATAGATAAAATGCTTTACCCGAAGAAAATCGTTTGATTTTTAAGAAAGTTATGAAGTGAGGAAAATAAGGGTACTGGTCCCGTCAAGGTTCTCACATGTCAAATTTTAAGTCGACTTTGACATGATTTTTGGCCAAAAATTAAGTATCCTCTAAAACAATTTTAAACACTTGTTTTATACTAATTTTGAGCTCGGCAATCGATTAAAAGTGAAAGAACGCGATTTTAAATTTTGAAAAAAAATTTTTTCTGAAAAAGAACAGGGGGGACCCTTACCAAAATCACAAAAATTACGAATTTTAAAAATTGCATAAACTATTTAGCCATTCTATTCTAGAACTAAAACCATAAATAAAATGATTTACCCGAAGAAAAACGTTTGATTTTTAAGAAAGTTATGAAGTGAGGAAAGTGAGGGTACTGGTCCTGTCAAGGGTTTTACATGTCAAATTTTAAGTCGACTTTGACATGATTTTTGGCCAAAAATTAAGTATCCTCTAAAACAATTTTAAACACTTGTTTTATACTAATTTTGAGCTCGGCAATCGATTAAAAGTGAAAGAAAGCTAATTTAAATTTTGAAAAAAAAATTTTTCTGAAAAAGTAACAGGGGGGACCCTTACCAAAATCCCAAAAATTACGAATTTTAAAAATTGCATAAACTATTAAGCCATTCTATTCTAGAACTAAAACCATAAATAAAATGCTTTACCCGAAGAAAATCGTTTGATTTTTAAGAAAGTTATGAAATGAGGAAAGTGAGGGTACTGGTCCTGTCAAGGGTTTTACATGTCAAATTTTAAGTCGACTTTGACATGATTTTTGGCCAAAAATTAAGTATCCTCTAAAACAATTTTAAACACTTGTTTTATACTAACTTTGACCTCGGCAATCGATTAAAAGTGAAAGAACGCGATTTTAAATTTTGAAACAAAAATTTTCTGAAAAAGTAACAGGGGGGACCCTTACCAAAATCACAAAAATTACGAATTTTTCGAATTTTAATAATTGCATAAACTATTAAGCCATTCTATTCTAGAACTGAAACCATAAATAAAATGCTTTACCCGAAGAAAATCGTTTGATTTTTAAGAAAGTTATGAAGTGAGGAAAGTGAGGGTACTGGTCCTGTCAAGGGTTTTACATGTCAAATTTTAAGTCGACTTTGACATGATTTTTGGCCAAAAATTAAGTATCCTCTAAAACAATTTTAAACACTTGTTTTATACTAACTTTGACCTCGGCAATCAATTAAAAGTGAAAGAACGCGATTTTAAATTTTTAAAAAAAAATTTTTCTGAAAAAGTAACAGGGGGGACCCTTACCAAAATCACAAAAAATTACGAATTTTAAAAATTGCATAAACTATTAAGCCATTCTATTCTAGAACTAAAACCATAAATAAAATGATTTACCCGAAGAAAATCGTTTGATTTTTAAGAAAGTTATGAAGTGAGGAAAGTAAGGGTACTGGTCCTGTCAAGGGTTTTACATGTCAAATTTTAAGTCGACTTTGACATGATTTTTGGCCAAAAATTAAGTATCCTCTAAAACAATTTTAAACACTTGTTTTATACTAACTTTGACCTCGGCAATCGATTAAAAGTGAGAGAACGCGATTTTAAATTTTGAAACAAAAATTTTCTGAAAAAGTAACAGGGGGGACCCTTACCAAAATCACAAAAATTACGAATTTTTCGAATTTTAATAATTGCATAAACTATTAAGCCATTCTATTCTAGAACTGAAACCATAAATAAAATGCTTTACCCGAAGAAAATCGTTTGATTTTTAAGAAAGTTATGAAGTGAGGAAAGTGAGGGTACTGGTCCTGTCAAGGGTTTTACATGTCAAATTTTAAGTCGACTTTGACATGATTTTTGGCCAAAAATTAAGTATCCTCTAAAACAATTTTAAACACTTGTTTTATACTAACTTTGACCTCGGCAATCGATTAAAAGTGAAAGAACGCGATTTTAAATTTTGAAACAAAAATTTTCTGAAAAAGTAACAGGGGGGACCCTTACCAAAATCACAAAAATTACGAATTTTTCGAATTTTAATAATTGCATAAACTATTAAGCCATTCTATTCTAGAACTGAAACCATAAATAAAATGCTTTACCCGAAGAAAATCGTTTGATTTTTAAGAAAGTTATGAAGTGAGGAAAGTGAGGGTACTGGTCCTGTCAAGGGTTTTACATGTCAAATTTTAAGTCGACTTTGACATGATTTTTGGCCAAAAATTAAGTATCCTCTAAAACAATTTTAAACACTTGTTTTATACTAACTTTGACCTCGGCAATCGATTAAAAGTGAAAGAACGCGATTTTAAATTTTGAAACAAAAATTTTCTGAAAAAGTAACAGGGGGGACCCTTACCAAAATCACAAAAATTACGAATTTTTCGAATTTTAATAATTGCATAAGCTATTAAGCCATTCTATTCTAGAACTGAAACCATAAATAAAATGCTTTACCCGAAGAAAAGAAAGTTATGAAGTGAGGAAAGTGAGGGTACTGGTCCTGTCAAGGGTTTTACATGTCAAATTTTAAGTCGACTTTGACATGATTTTTGGCCAAAAATTAAGTATCCTCTAAATCAATTTTAAACACTTGTTTTATACTAACTTTGACCTCGGCAATCGATTAAAAGTGAAAGAACACGATTTTAAATTTTGAAAAAAAAATTTTCTGAAAAAGTAACAGGGGGGACCCTTACCAAAATCACAAAAATTACGAATTTTTCGAATTTTAATAATTGCATAAACTATTAAGCCATTCTATTCTAGAACTGAAACCATAAATAAAATGCTTTACCCGAAGAAAATCGTTTGATTTTTAAGAAAGTTATGAAGTGAGGAAAGTGAGGGTACTGGTCCTGTCAAGGGTCTCACATGTCAAATTTTAAGTCGACTTTGACATGATTTTTGGCCAAAAATTAAGTATCCTCTAAAACAATTTTAAACACTTGTTTTATACTAACTTTGACCTCGGCAATCAATTAAAAGTGAAAGAACGCGATTTTAAATTTAAAAAAAAAAAAATTTTTCTGAAAAAGTAACAGGGGGGACCCTTACCAAAATCACAAAAATTACGAATTTTTCGAATTTTAATAATTGCATAAACTATTAAGCCATTCTATTCTAGAACTGAAACCATAAATAAAATGATTTACCCGAAGAAAATCGTTTGATTTTTAAGAAAGTTATGAAGTGAGGAAAGTGAGGGTACTGGTCCTGTCAAGGGTCTCACATGTCAAATTTTAAGTCGACTTTGACATGATTTTTGGCCAAAAATTAAGTATCCTCTAAAACAATTTTAAACACTTGTTTTATACTAACTTTGACCTCGGCAATCAATTAAAAGTGAAAGAACGCGATTTTAAATTTTTAAAAAAAAATTTTCTGTAAAAGTAACAGGGGGGACCCTTACCAAAATCACAAAAATTACGAATTTTTTTAATTTTAAAAATTGCATAACTATTAAGCCATTCTATTCTAGAACTAAAACCATAAATAAAATGCTTTACCCGATGAAAATCGTTTGATTTTTAAGAAAGTTATGAAGTGAGGAAAGTGAGGGTACTGGTCCTGTCAAGGGTTTTACATGTCAAATTTTAAGTCGACTTTGACATGATTTTTGGCAAAAATTAAGTATCCTTTAAAACAATTTTAAACACTATACTAATTTTGACCTCGGCAATCGAATTAAAGTAAAAGCTGGCGATTTATATATAAATATATACATATATATTTGAAAAATGAACACATACAATTTTCATAGGGCTGACGTAATAGCCCCTCTGTCTCTCTCTCTCTAATCTCCTCTTTTTCCCCTACCCAACGCAAAGGGATCACTGGTTGAGGTCTTTACATAGTAGATGCCCGCCTTCTCCACCGACGGCTCTCCACCCATTCGCTGTGACTGCCGCCTGCTCTGATCGCACTGCCACTTCCGATCCTCACGCTTGCAGGGTGTGCCCCAGAAACCCTCGGGTGAGTTGATGGACTCCGCGAACATTTGATAGGCGCGTATGTGCGAGCAACCCAAGTAGTAACAGCTGCGCTGATAGAGACCGAAATTGGGATAGAATGTGGCGCTGCCTGTGGGTCGCCGAAAGCCGAAGTTACCGCTAGTGTGCATGGACTCCACATAACGTGCATCACTGGGATCGATGCGAAACTCAGCGCTGCGATGACGAAAGGTTGGTCCAGCCGGATCCAAAGCGAAGATGGTGTTATAGCGCTCTGGCTTAAGAAACTTGCCTGCCGCACCAGCAATCTGTGCGCCCAACGAGTGGCCAATCAGGTACATATCATTATAGCTGGCTCCCAGCTGACGATGCAGCTCTCGCGTGAACTGTACAAGCTGCGCTCCAAACTCTTCAATTAGTTTGACCACGGCAAAGTAATTAACATTCGCCGAACTGGAGCTCCAATCCGTCACAATGACATTATAATCTCCACGCTTCAGATAGGCATTCTTTACATCCCGATTGAACGAACCACGCGACTGACTCATCCATCCATGGATGATGATGCGTGTAGGCAGCGAGCTATTGAATCCAGCATTACGCCATTTGTGCTCATTGGCGAAATCGATTTCCCTGCCACACTCGGCCGAGCTGCGACGGAACAAATAGAATTGCATGCGATTGCGTGGATTGGAGAACGGATTGAGATTGTGAGCCAACTTCTTGAGGAACGGCAGATCAAGGAACTTTCCAATGCCACGCGATTCACTCAGATTGTTGTCACATTTATTCCATACGCAGTGCTCGGCACCTTCGTATTCATCATCCAGCAAATTGGTCAACAGTTCATCCGGCTCGGGTTGCTGCTCCTCCGAGAAAGCCGACCGAGCATCGATATCGATTTGTTCTTCCTGATCTGGATCGCCAAGGCGTGACATGAAATCATTCATCTCAGTTTCGTAGTTCTCCTCGCTCCTTTGGGCTGAAAAGTATAATGAAGCGATCCCTTGAGTGAAATGTAACTGTCGAGAGCTTTGCCCTGGACTTACCTTGGCTGCTGGCCAAGAGGAGCAGCATGAGCTGCACGGCGAGCATCTGTGGTGACATTGCGTTCTATATTCTATTCGATACAACCAGCTGTAATAAACGTCTCGAGCGTCTATTAAACTCTGTTTGAACTGGTCAACATTGTGCGTTCTTATATACAATGTGAGATCATTTGGTATTAATTTAATATTGATTAAACAATCCCCCCTCCCCTAGCCCCACACTTGAACTAAGTCTTTCTAGGCATTACCCGCTCGAGCGACGCTTGGCACGCGTTTCCCACACGACCTGTGCTGCTGCTGCAGTTGATTATACCGGTTCCATTCTCTACGCGACTCTCAATCGATGACGTAGCGCGGGAATTTCTCTATCTATGTTCACTCTCAACTGATTAACATCTGTACGATTTTATTCTGAATAATAATCTATTATCATCACCTAAATGTCAGTGCAATGGGAAATTATTTGTCACCTGTTAAAATATAAAAGCAAACTCGTAAACTCCCAAGTTTTCTAAGAGTAATGTCAATCTCGAGTAACTGGCAACCTTTACCAGTTTTTATAACGCTGCTCCATTTATAGTCGACATTCAATTAATTAACCTTGACTTTTTAATTAGTATACTCACTTCTAAAACAGTTTCACATTTCAATTTAAATTATCTAGTTTGAATAACTCGCTGTTATCTGATATTGTCAGTTCATTTTAGTTTTAGAGTTTTTATCAATTCAAATTAACGGCTGTGCTTGCTTTCATATCATTCAGCTTTGCAGCGCTTACATTTCTTTTGATTTTACAAAAGTGGCAACTCTGCATAAAGTTGGCAGCCTTAAAAGACAATCGATTATCGCTTTTAGCACCCACGCGCTTATCGATAACATTTGTTATTGTTATCAATGATAAGCTAAGAAGAAGACAATTTGTAAATATCATTTGCGTTTTCCATACAGCAAGTTAGCCGCTCATTGCGGCTACTTCTAAAAATCAATAAAATGAGCCTTGACGACGTTATCTACGTAATCTGCTTGCTGGCCTGCATTGCCGCCGGCAGCTATGTAAAGAAAATCCGTGATGAATCGCAACGCAAATGTGTTTGCTCAATGTTGGGCATTATTGTTGTTGTTGTTGTCTCGGGCTTTCATAGCCTTCACTGTGCCATCTCAGTGGGACTGGGCACGGCTTCGATTGTTCTAACACATCCCAGGTTAGTGAAAGTGTCAATAATATAATCATTTAATATTCCCATTAAATTAAAATTCTATTCCAACAGCAAATGTCATCTAATTACATTTGGTGTCATGTTTGGGTACCTGGTCTTCTTCCGGCTTGCCTACGTCTTCGGTCTGCCCGCTGTGCCCGGCCACACGAACATGATACAAATGTTGCTCACCCTAAAGGTTAATTACATAATCATTAACATTAGAGTAGTACTTTAATAGAGTATCCTGTGTTTTCCCCCTTAGGTCTCAGGCATTGCGTTTGAGAAGACTGCGGCTTGGAAACGTATACGCGGACGCGATGAGCAGGCCAAGAATGAAGCGCGAGATGTGAACAGCGAACCCAGCATTGAGATAACCGACTACGATAGGGAATTGCAAGAGCTGACTGTCACCGATATTGTCCTATACAGCTTCAATTACGTAGGCGTGCTCACAGGTCAGTCGATAGGCTTGTCGATTTCTATATAAACACATGAATGCACATACATACTATATGTGCATTCAATCATTTGCGTTCGCTCGATTTGCAGCGGGTGCCAAAGTCCATCTATCAATAGCTTCGTGTAATCGCAAACTATGCGAGTTTATGTCTCTTATCTTAACGCATTGTCTGCCTCGTCTGGCAATTCGTACACTCATTAATGATTTATTCACGCAGCGAATTAATTATTTATATTATATTTCATTATATTAAAGAAGCATTCTGTTTTCCTTTCATAGGTCCCTATTATCGCTATCGCACTTATCGGGATTACTTTGAGATGCCCTTCAAGGATCATGCACCCTGCGTTGAGGCAACTATTGAGCAGCTTAAGTGGTCCGGCTTCTACTGCAGCTTATATCTGCTGGCCAACTATATCTGGCCACTCGATGTGAGTGCACCAAGTCAATTATTTATAACTCTCCTTATAAATATATCTAAACTCTTTCAGTACGCACTAAGCGACGAGTTCTACAACGATCGGTCCGTACTTTATCGCTTGCTGTATGTGTGGCCCACGTTCTTTATATTCCGAGCACGTATCTACACTGGCCTGACACTGAGCGAGTGCGTCTGCACTATGGCCGGTTTCGGTGCCTATCCAGAAGACTCGGATGCCACTAATGGCGAGGGTCCACGGAAACGTTACCAGCACCTAAAACGCGATGCCGACAAACATAAGTACACCTTCACCACAATTGTGAATACACGTGTCTGGGATGTGGAAAGCTGCTGGACATTCCGCGAGGGTATGAAGCACTGGAACGTTTGTGTGCAATATTGGTTGGCGGTCAATGTGTACAAACTGTTCCCCATCAAGAAATACAGGTAAGAACCATATATATTAGCGAACTGTTCCCATTTTAAGGTTTCCCAACTCTTGCAGAACCGGCGCCACCTTTCTGCTGTCCGCTTACTGGCACGGTTTCCGGCCGGGACATTACTTCTGCATCATGGGCGCACCATTCTACGTACCACTTGAGGATATGTGGCACAAGCTTGTACGCAAAGATGCCACAGGCTTGCGACGCAACGTCATCAATGTCATCTTTTGGATTAGCAAGTGGTTTGCCTTCAGCTATCTCGGCACTGCGTTTCTGCTATCATCATTCGATAGCATTTGGCGGTTCTATAGTTCGGTCTATCACATTGGGTATATTAGTTGGGCTGTAATGATTGGCCTGGGTATCTTGCTAACCAAACAGAAGAAGGCAGCCGAACGCAGAGAGAAACGCGCTCAAGATTCGGCTGCAGCTGGAGATGCAAGCGCGCTTAAGGAAAAGGCGCAGTGAGGCGTATACTATTCTAATTAATTATTGAAAACAATTTCCAATTAGAAACTTCAATTAGTAAAAATGCTTCTACTTACCAAATGTCAGCCATAGGGATATTAACCAAATTGTAAACTATTTATCAGGCTTTATCTAATTTTAAGCGAAAGGTTACTATAGATCAACGATATTAATGATATTGAATTGAACAAATGAATTCCGATTTATGTATATTATTCAAAGATAACTCTTTACCATTATTTGTCTTCAAAACGCATTAATCACATCCAAGTTATTCTGCAATTAATTTGCTTTCAATTTCGTTGTTTATTGTCAAACTTAAACATCATTATAATATTTAACAGCGACTTCTTAATATTTTATACAAAATGCTGAGTTTTTTGAGATTGAGATTGAATTGAACTAAAAGCAATTTGAGGAGGCGATATAGAGAAATTCGAGATGTAAATAAGATGTATCTTTTAAAATTTACAAGCAAATACGAAATATAATAAAATTCGAGTGCAAATGGGATTGGTCTAATTGGTTGTGTTCGTACAATATATGTATGTATGGATTGTATGCATTATATATGTGGTATATAGTATTGAAAAAGTTCTCTAGACAAAGGAATACTTTTTGAACCAATCGCTTGGCATCCATAAACTATAATATAAATACATATATGTATGTATATTTGTCAATTTGTTTAGCGTTTTAGTGTGTGTGTTATTTTTTAATTTATATTCGATACCAGCTCGAATTTGGTCTAAATTCAATGCGTTTCGTTTTCAGTTTCATAAATTTAGTTTCTTCAATTCTGGAGCATGGCAAGAGATTTCCTGTTATTTTTCTTGTTCTTTTTTCTGTTGCCCAAAAAGTAAAAGCCAAAGGCAACGTGGAATAAGCGAATGTCAGGCTGTCGATGGTTCATCCGTGACAAGGGAAAGACGACGCTTAACATCCTGCGTGGTATTGTAGGCACCGCAGTGTACGCACTTGAGTCCGATAAAATGGAATTTGGTTTTTGAAGTCTGTCAAAGAGAAGAGAAATAATTAGCCACAGTTAGCATGTAAAGGGAATAAGGAATTGTACCTTGTGACAGTCGTTGCAGAAGATATGCACACGCTGATTCTCATACTTGAGGGGAATGGGCATGCGCAATGCCTGCGCATCTAGATACTCCCACAGTGCCGTCATATCAATCAGTGATGTCTGACAGGTGGGACAGGTGTAGTGGCCCGAGGCCAATAGCTGATCGAAGCACATCCTGTGCAGCAAATGTCCGCAGTCCGGAATGTGACATGGAATACGCGAGGTGTGTATATCGCCCAGACAAACCGGGCAATGTGATCTGGAAACGTTCTCCACACACTGCAAAAGAGATAACAGTAAGTAAACGTAGTCAGTTAATCATCCATCCTCCTCCATCGATCGTTTGATTGATGATTCTTTTAATTTTTTGGTACTGGTTTCTTATTGCGGTGCCTGTTACCGACTTACACTCGAAAACATTTTTATATCTCCTATTCCAACTATTACATTTTTTCTTTTTCACGCATTTTTACCCGAAACTGGATTTTCAAGCGCAAAAAAAATCAAATTGGAAAACGTATTCCAAAACAAAAACTGAAAGCAATAGGTAAACCGGTCCTGCGATGATTCTGCATAAATTTTAATATACTTAAGACTATGACTATGACTTCTGCAAGTGATCCACAATCTATTTATATATACGCTCAACTTGCTCGTTCGTTCAGTGTCATGGTAATCAACATGCAAAAGAAAAAAAAAACTATGATTAATAATACTACTTCATTCAAAACTGTAAAATCCTTGAAGGTTTTTTAACTGACTTTGTTTTCAAAAAGTTATAAATAAATTGAAGACAACCTTTTATGATCTTAATACTGATTTGATTTCATAACCCTTTATTTGAGTAATATATATTATATTATATTACTAAAATAATTTCTGTGGCTTCTCAAATGAACTAAAATCGTTTTACTCATAGAAATTCTCAAATTTTCCATAAACCCCAATTAGTATTGTTATATAAGTTCTTCTCCTAAATTTTATTATACTACATCTCCATTTCGGGTTTCTGCAAAGAATCGTTAGGCACGTGTGAATATTAAAAAATTTCTTTATGTTCTCTCTTTACAGTGAAACAAAAAGTTTATAGCAAAACGTGTTTTACTAAAAATTCAGTTAATACGCCAAACTGAAGGAAATCGTTGTTAAACTAGTTTATGATTATTTAAATCTGTTCATTTTAGAAAAAAGAGCACGATTTCTAACAGCCTTAAAAAAAACAACTATCCTTGTAAAGTTCTATAATCTCAGAAAACGTTATCCGATATTATTATTATTGTATTATTTTGAAAAGAAAGAGAACCTGCTAAAAATTACTACTTACTCTATGTCCGTCGATCTTTAGCTGAATCGGCAGACACATATTGCAGACTTCACAGTGAAAAAAATTATGAGCACCCCCAATGCGGCAGATGCCACAGCCATGACAATGGTATTGCTGCTTATCCGCATCATCGAACAGGTTGCAAATGAGGCACGTGTACTGCAAATAAAAAAACATGTTAATAGGTGACAAAACTATAAAAATAAACAACGAAGGAGACACAAGATATGTAGATAGAGAGATATAGTGTGAGAATTATACCTTGCCAAAGCGCACGCCGCACTTCTCACACTGCTCCTGCACCTTCTGCCGCGTATTGCACTCGGAACAGATGAGCTCCGTGAGGGTTTTACGATCGAAATGATGCGATTCGTTCTCATCGTGGCAGTAACGGCACTTGTAGAACTTGTTGCAGCACGGCGTCTATAAAGAATCCAGAAATGAGTAATGAATTTACAGGAATTAACAGGTAGAGAATGCTGTCCCTAAATCGACCATTAGATACACTTCATTTCGATTTCTTATATAACTTTTGTGTCTTTAAACCAAACTTATTTAAATTTCGAGAATATGTTCAAATAAAAGTTAGATATAAAGTTGTATCTTCAATGCATTACTTAATGAACTAATAAAGTTCCAATAGGAAATTAAATTGAAGCAACGCTCATTAAAACTATAACAAATTGAATATACCCGCATGTAGGGTATTTAAAACTCCAAACTTTGAATTTCAACACACACAGTGGAGCTGCTAATGAAATACAAGATGAGAGCATAGACGGAATCGAAGATGGAAAGATAGACAGAGCTCCCGAAACAATTTCATTGACGGCGCACGAAATCGACATGCGAACCTTAGCGTAACCATAAACACTGCAGACACAGTTCAATTAAGTCACCCATAAACCTTAATTAAATCAAACTGAAACCCAAAATAAAAAAAAAAAAACCATATACCGCAAACTGATGCCGAAACCAATTGGCGTCGTTTCTTTAGAGTTGTGTTAATTGTTTGGCTAAATACGCGTATTTAACAACTAGATGGATGTTTTTTAACTGCCGAAATATCGTTACAATACAAAAACGAAATATCCAGTACGCAGCGGTATGACATTAAATCAGGTTTTGCGACCTCACTCGTAGCACACTAACATAGATGCATAGTATAGTTTAATATTGTATACGCACGACGCACGTCTATATATCGATTGGAAACACGCCCCAGCTGACCATGAAATAAACTCTTATTTCTATATATAAACAATTATCAGTATTTTCAATTGGCAAGCGAACTTTTGCAATTTAGTCTAGAGATACCATCTTTTTTTTTAAATTCAAAACGGTTTCCAAGATTTTTTTTTGCACTTGGCAACCGATAGTAAATTGCAATTCCAAGAACCTATACTATACTACGTTGCATAGAAAACAAAAGCAATTTCTAGATCTAACGCCACACTTCATATACATTCAAGAATATTACAATATTACTTTGTAAACATTATAGATCGATTTTTTGGCAGAGAGAAAGGGAAACATCCCTCTATATTTTGTACCATAAACTTGGATTGTTATGCAGCTATGCGGGTATACATGAATCATCTTCAATAGCCCTAAATTAATTTTAATGAATTTTGATATGTACACATGGATGCAGATACAGACATATGGTATGTACATCTATTCAAAAAGTTATATCAGTCTAGCTGTCTTTCTTTGTATGTCAGCGTAAGTTATTTTTTTGTGTTTCACAAGATTGCCATAAATAATATCAGAATATAAAAAAAAACTACTGCGATATATTTCTCAATCTATTAAATTCAAATTCTATCTCGCTTATACTAATACAAATTACTTAATAAAGCAAAAAAAAATAAGTACCGGGAAATCGAGTTCTTCTTTGCTAGACTGAATAAATAATGAATAATCAAAAATAGCTTACATGTTTATGTCTATTTATACCTAGGTTTACCCCCATTTTTTATGATTATACAAAGTACTAACTGTATAGTAAGAAATAGTGAGAAAAGTACCTTCCAGCGCGTACACATTAATCGTTTCCACTTATCATAATGTTCAGATTCGTAGAAAAAACCCCTTTTAATATATTCTGAGGCGTTAGCAACTGTTTGGTTTAACACACAAAAAAAAAATTAACTATATACTAAAAGGTAATGCTAACAATAATTAAAAATCTGGCAAATTTTCAGAGCAAACAAAATTTAAACACGACTTTTGTGCTGGTTTTATTCAGCATTAAATTATTCCGATGAGGATGAGAACCTGCTCCAATTTGGATGCGTGACACGAAGTTTGAGTTGCAACAAATTAATAATATTAATTTTAAATATTTATTTTTATTATCCTAGCGCAACATTTACATCAAACTTATAATTCCAAACCTAATTGATAGGTCTAAGAGTTTAAATAGATAAAATATACTTCAACTAGTTTAATCACGCTCTCATCTTCAGCTCACAACAACAGTTCAGTTGGAAGCGTGCCCGAAGGGCACTTTGAATGTCTAACCACACGACTACGTATACTAAGCTCAGTTCACCTGATTCAATAGTCAATTTGTATGTATAAATAGACCACCTGCCTCTCCTCTCTCTCTCTCTCTCTCTCTCTCTCTGTCACCGCAAGCAAGTGAGTAAATCGTATAATAATTGAACGTGTACACACAATACGGAAACCCATACGACCTTTTCTCCAGAAAAAAAAAGAAACCGAAATATCGAACATATATAGATTTGCGTGACATTTTTCAATATTTCACAAACGTATATCAGACGCGAACTGCGAGCTAGTATGAGGCTAATAAAGAGGCTATAATTAAGTATAATCTTAAAAATTAATACCGCTTTGCATTTTAAAAAGTATGGGTTGAACTTGGATTATTTTCTCTTTTTCTTTAAATTAATATACGTATATGTTTGCTTCTCTTTTTCTTAAGAAAGTTATTGCCCCGATAGTGATATTACTTCAATAAAAATACATTTATTCTCTACACTCTTTTTATTTTCGAAATTCCATGCCGTTCTGAATACCAATGAACCGCACCCGAAAGCGCACATTCTTATCGATGAAATACTAGTATGGTATATCGGGCATTAAACTCGAAAATTATTCCAACATGGAATCCGTAAATCTTTCCGTATTGCTCATTACACTCATATTTAGATTACTTAACTGTACTGTCTGGGAGGTACGAAAAAAAAAAGGCAAAAGATAAACGATAAAGATTAAATGAAACATTATAAAGATAAAGACTCGTAATTTAAGCAGGATCAATGAAGGTGTTAAATGGGTATACATCGGAATTCTGCTACGCTGAGTCAGAGGGGGAATAATCGCAAAGAAACAGAAGATATATAGTATGGCATATAGTGCAAAATGTTGTTGCTTTATCAGATACGGTTGCTCTCAGGCAAACCTCACTAATTCTCCCAATTGAACTCAAATTATGCAGCAACACATCGCACACAAAAGAACAGAGAGAGAGAGACAGAGAGAGGGAGAGAGAAAGGGAAAGGGAAAGCGAGAAAGAAGAAGAGGATGGGCGTGTATCTATACTGAGTATACTACGTTTTGTTTATTTGTTTAGAAACGCATAAATAAGTTTAAATGTTCTTTTGAGAAGCAACAAGGGAAACGACGACTTGAGGAAGAAGCGCCACAACGAAAGAACGACGAAAACCAGAAGCCGACAAAGGTGGGAAGCGCCACCATTACCCCATAATCTTCTCCTCGAGGCTTTGCCACGTGCTCGTTATATTATCATGGCGAACAAAGACCCCAGAGAACGAACCAGAAGCAGAATTCACCCAAAATGTTCACAGTGCGATCGCAAACAGAATCTTTTGCAAAATATATGGAAAATTTACGAGAAAACTTTGGGTTACCAGGCAGTTTACAGATCTATCTATAGAGTATACTTATGGGTTTTGTTCTGATTTGCTTATTTTGAGAATATTCTGCACTATTGATGACTTTTCTAATTGATATTCAAGCTTAAATAGACTCTCTCAGACTTGCATCTATATTACATACACAATTTACAGGGTATCTCCTAGCTTGTTGTTCAATATAAGTTAGTCTAAAGTGCAAATCTTCTTTTAACTACAATTTTTAACCCTGCTTACAACTACTAACTACAGAATATATATTAAAATGTTTGCATTCTTTTCTACAATTTACAGGGTATTTTCTAGCTCTTACCACAAACATGGCGCGTCGCTTGTAGTGCGTACAGCCGAAACGCAACAATTCCGGCGTAGTTGGCTGCGTTGCATCGATCGCATTGCACATGTTGCTGCTGCTGTTGTTGCTGCTGTCGCTGCTGCTGCTGTCGTTGCTGCTGTTGCTGCTGTTGTTGCTGCAGTTGCTGTTGCTGATGTTGTTGCTGTTGCAGTTGCCAGTGCAAGTGTTTTCGCTAAAGTGTGAAAAGTGCTCAAATTGCTGCAATTGTTGTTGCTGCTGATGTTGCTGACGCTTTAAGTGGGCGACAACAGCAACATCCTTAATGGCAATGTTGCTGGCCTCCATGGCGAACTTGTTGTTGTTGCAGTTGTTGCTGGATATACAATTGTTGCTGCTGTTACTGTTGCTGTTGTTGATGCAGTCGAATTTTAGAGTCGGCGTTGAGTGAGATTTTCGCAAATTAACGGCAGCAGTTGCTGCTGGTGCTGCTTTTGTTGTTGTTGTTGTTGTTGTGACGCGGGTGGAGACAGACGATGTTGTTGATGACGCAGCAGCAGCAGCGACAGCAGCAGCAGCGGGCGATGCCAGCGCTGTTGGCGACATAATCAGCTGTTGCCGTTGTGTTTGTTGCTGTTGTTGTAGCTGTTGCTGTTGCTGTTGCCACGCTATCTCAGTAGCAGTAGCTATAGCTAAATATGATGATGATTTTACTGTTGTTGTTGTTGTTGCTGCTGTAGTTGTAGCAGCCTCCACTGAGGTCGGCAACAACGACGATTGCGACGACGACGACGTTGCTGTTGTTGTTGTTGTCGTTGACGATGAATTTAAATTGACTTGATTGAGTTCTTTTGTATTGGTAAATGTTTGTACATCGATGTAGTTGTTGATGTTGTTGTTTGTGTTGCTGCTGTTGCTGTTGTTGTACGAGTATTTGTTGTTGTTGTCGCTGTCACTTGGTGATGTTCTGTGTTGCCTCAGCGGCTGCTTAAATTTGCTGCAGCTAATGTTGTTGTTGTTGTTGTTGTTGTTGGTTGTGCTGCTGCTGCTGCTGCTGTTGTTGTTGTTGTTGTTGTTAATTGCTACCATCGACGAAGCCTGCTCAATTGCTTCAATATTTAAATGATTTGCGGTTGCTGTTGCGACATAAACTTTGTCTTTGTTCGTCTTCTTCGATTTGGGCAACGTTTCATGCCCGGCCTCAGTGTTAGCTATTGCCTCTGCCCCTGTGGCCACCGTCTCCTCCTTCTCCTCCTCCTCCTTCACAAAGACAACCACAACGTGAGCTGCCTTAGAGCCAGCAACAACAACAACTTCTTTGTTTTCGCTTTCTGTTGATGTCGCTTTTGCTGATGTTGCTGCTGTTGCTGGAGCTATTTTTGATTCCTTTTTATCGGCATTGCATTTGCTTCCCCTTTGCAAACTTTCGTTTGTGTAACTTTTTATATTCATCGCGCGCGTCGTCCACGCAAGCAAATATCCGCTTCCAAAGCTTAAATGGTAGATAACAGTGGTTCAAAACACAATTTTATGCAGGCTAACGGAGCACAATTGAATTTGCAGCTAAAGATACGCACGTAAGAGCAACAGTATTTTGGGCTATTCAAGAGAAATGCAACAAGTGTGCATCTCTCTATAAGAAAAATGATTGAAAGTACCTCAATTAAAGTTAGTGAAAGAATTTAAACAATATTTACGTTAATGCAACTGATATATCGAATTATTATCGTGTTGCTGCTGCTTAACGCGCCTATCTCTTACACTGATTTTTCCATTACAATATGGGTTGGTTTGGTCGTTCGTTATCTTACAAACACATTTTCATAATCTCTCTCTCTCTCTTTGCAGCCTAGCCAAGAGTAAACATTAAATAGTATGATTAAGATAAGTAAATAAAGATATATTCAGATATTGTTTTTTTTTTCTGTGCCAAATGGATGTTGTCACAGTGTGCGCGGCGCGATGACGCGGCAGCAGCGACAGCAGCGACAACACTTGTTGCGATACATAAGAGAGGCCAAGCTAATGGAGACTTTCGCTTGCTATTTTAACTGTCGTAGAGCCATGAAGTTGATCTCTTGACTAGGAATGAAGACACAATATACAATACAATTATTCGCACACACACACGCATGCAATTATTTGCCTACTTCATTGTGTTTGTATTTTAAAATTTTTCATTTCAATATAACGTATTTTTTATTATCTCTCTGGCGTTTCGGTAAGAAAAGCCCTGAGTCTTGTTTACATTGTTTGTTATTATTATTTTTCGCGTTGTTGTTGCTGCTGTTTTGAGCTGTTTTTTGCAATTATAAGGGTAACACGCCGACAATAAATATTGAAACTGTGCACAAATTAAATACGCGAACCGATAAAAAGGCCAAGCAACCAAGCAAACCATACGCGCGACGCCCGAAACAGCAACAACGAGAGACGGCGACAACGATGACAGCCGAGGGACAAATCGAACTGCCGAACTAGTCCGATAGACAACAACAATGTAAACAAACCCGAAATTCAGATTTCGATTAACTTTCCATCTTTACGCACGCACGCACGCACGCACGCAGGCGCACACACACACACACAGACATACCGTTACTTGACACGTAGCAAGCTGCTGCAAGTTGCAGTTCATTTATTTTATTTCAATTGTATATACATGTGTATATTTTTGCCTATAATCGAGTTTGGATGTTTAAAATCCATTTGCAACATGATTTACCCTTTGTATGCTTTATTTGTATGTCTGTGAGTGTGTGATCACTTTGTTTTTATTTTATTTATGCAAGTTGTTGTTGAACGTGTTTTGTGCCACTTCTTCATCTTCATCGTGTGCATGATGATGATCATTTAACTTTTTTTTCGTTTGAATTCAAAGCTCTTTTCTTTGTTGTATTTTGCATATTCGTTAATTATAGTTTATTAACCATAAAAGATATAGTAGTAACAAAAAATAAAACACACCAACGGACAACGGAGACACTACACAACACCGACGACGAAACAACAACAGCAACAGGCGTCAATTAAATTAAAAATTGAGTGCACCGCGTAGCGCTTTTAACGTCGCGCTCTCTCGTCGTGTGTTACGCTCAGCGCGGGCTTCACTTTACAACTGACAACGATGCCGAGCATCGAACTACACGTGTGGGAGCGATCAGATGAGCGCGCTCTGAGGGTTGTGAGCAAACAGCTGAGAGTGCTCTCAATTTGTTGATTAACAAACTGGCAAATCATTATTTTAAATCGAATTTTTCTATACAAATTATCAAAATGAATAAAGAAGAAAACTCTAAAGGGCCCTTATTTTAAGATAACAAATGCATAGCATAGAATAATAGTACACACCTAAGGCCATAGAGAGGTCAGCCTCTCTCTGCCTTTACGCACGGCTTTGAACTTTTGTTGTTAGTTCGACTTGAGCATTATCTGAAGCTTTCACTTCTGTCGAGATAAATGTGCTTTCTGTAGAGTCACCAATGCCGGGAAAATCAGTGAACAATATATACAAATTGCATATACACAATAAATATGGAAAATGTATATTCAACTGTCAAGCTTTTTTTAACAGCTTTAGCAAACATAAACTGTAAACATTTTAAATTAATATCGATTCGTCGAAATTTGAATCGTTCGATTACTTCATAAAGATGAACGCGGGATTTCTGATTTATATATATCTTAATTTCTTTCTTATTTCTTTTGTATACTTTGAGCCTCAATTGCTTTAATATGCTAATATTTTTTGTTGCTATTGTGTTGAATAATAAAAAATAATAATGTAGAATACATTTTGTTATATTCTTTAATACCGTTCAATAACTTCTTTTGGAATCGATAGTTAATACGTATATTTTTGGCTTTTTTTAATTATCGTATAACCTAGTATCGATATACATATACGAATTCATCGGGCTGAAAATAACAAAATCTGCTTTGTCATCGATAGATTCATGTTTCTATGCTTTTTCATACCCATAGGAGGCAAGGTTAGTGTCAATTTAGAAGACTCGAGAAATATAACATAAAAAATGGCAAGCGAAACAAACAAACTCGATATATCTGGCGATGGCGGTGTCCTTAAGGAAATCCTAAAAGAGGGCACTGGCGACGAGACGCCAAACAACGGTTGCAAGGTTTCTCTGCATTATACCGGCAGACTTGTCGATGGCACCGAGTTTGATTCTAGCGTGGGTCGGAATGAGCCCTTCGAATTTGAATTGGGCAAAGGTATGTTACATCCAAAAACTGCAAGATGCAAATAAATATATCATATACAACACCATTTAAGGACGCGTCATCAAGGCGTTCGACATGGGCATCGCCACAATGAAGCTTGGCGAGCGTTGTTACCTGACATGTGCTCCAAATTATGCTTACGGCGCTGCCGGCAGCCCGCCAAGCATTCCTCCAGATTCGACGCTCATCTTTGAGGTATATAAGAACATTCATCATGATTAGTTTTCTATAGACTTTAACGTAAATTTACCTAATATTAGTTGGAAATGCTGGGCTGGAAGGGTGAGGATCTCAGTCCCAATCAGGATGGTAGCATTGAGCGAATTATTCTGGAACAAAGCGATAAAAAGCGTACACCCAGCGATGGTGCTTTCGTCAAAGGTTGGTCGCCTCCCTTGTTATCTCCAGTTTGCGGTTAAACTCATTCGCTATTTAAAATTTCAGCTCACATTTCTGGAACCTTCGATGGTAAAGTGTTTGAGGAGCGCGACGTGGAATTCGATTATGGCGAGGGCAGCGCCATCGGTATTGTGGAGGGACTGGAGATTGCTCTGGAGAAAATTAATATTGGCGAGACATCCAAGTAAGTAAACATCCTAGTTTAACAAACTTTCTTAACCAGTGAATTAGTTCATCAAGAATACTATTTATGTATTTGATAAATTGTTTTTAGAATTAAAATCCAGGCAAAATACGCATTTGGTAGCAAGGGCAACGAGGAGTTCAAAATTCCACCGAATTCTGCCGTGGAGTACACTGTGAAATTGATTGACTGTGGAAAGGGCCTCGAGGAGTGGAAGCTTAGTGATAGCGAGCGCATCGCTGAGGCAAAGGTCTACAAAGAGAAGGGTACTAACTATTTCAAGAAGGAGAACTATTCACTGGCCATCAAGATGTACACCAAGTGCAATAATCTGCTGCCAAATATTAAAGACAACGAAAGTGAGGAGGTGAAGGCTCTAAAGGTGGCGACACACAGTAACATTGCGTTGTCGCATCAAAAATCCAACAATCACTTTGAAGCCAAGCAGGAGGTATGTAGCAGAACGTAGAATATTTTATCATTCCCGGTATTTAACCCTTTAATTATAATACTTAGTGCAACGCCGTGCTTGAGCTGGATGCTAACAATGTAAAGGCCTTGTATCGCCGTGGACAATGTAATCTGGTTATCAATGAGCTAGAGGATGCCTTGGAAGATTTTCAGAAGGTAAGTCCTAAACTACATTGATAGGTCTGTGTCTTAAAAGATATATGGGTACAATTACAGGTCATTGAACTGGAGCCTGGCAACAAAGCAGCTGCCAATCATGTAGTAATTTGCAAGCAGAAAATTAAGGTTAACAAGGAGAAAGAGAAGAAGCTATATGCCAATATGTTTAGCAAGCTGGCTGCAGGCGATAAAGAGGTACAATAGAATACAATTATACGTGCATTCGAAAATAAATATTTATATAACTTAATTATTTCCCGTATGTGCGTCTTTTGTAACGTTCTTTGTCCGTGCAGACGGAGCCCCCACGCGAAACTGACGTCCTTGATCAGTGCGGTGAATGGTCCGAGGAGGATGCCAAACGTGAAGCTGATCTGACGCTAGAACGCGATAATATAATCATGATTTAAACTTAATAATATAAATCATGTTATCCATTATAACTCATGCCTATATTAACACCATTATTATTCCTCACATAGAGTCATCAAATTGATGACTTCCAACAACCCACAAATGAATGAATTGAATTGTAATAAATATATAGATCTATACATATATTATATACATAGTCGCTTAGGTGTTTAAACTAATAAATACGTTTAGCATTGCAAATGCCATCACAGTCTTCTCTTCTTATTTCCTTAGAAGTTTAAAATTCGGCTTGGGTTCCTTGTCCCGCAGCCAGAGCGGCGATGTGGGCACCTGTGACTTGATATATTCAGAAGCCTTGAAGCAATGTCCAGAGCAGAATTTCTTACGTTCAGTTAGATCGTAAACCTTGTTTTTACTGGCACAGATTTGATACTTTTGTGTGGGTACTCTGCAAAAAACCATCATTAATTAGCAAGTTTATCAATTTGTTTGCTGTTTTTCGCTCACTTTTCTACAACAACATTGCAAAGTGGATAGCCGCAAAGTTTGTTAATGTGCCGCTCATCGACAATATCTACGTAGTTGTGTGGTCCAATTTCTGTTAGCTGCAAATACGTTTCATCCATTAAATATAAGTGACCATTAATTATCTATAAACATTTTAATATTCACTTACCATAGCAAGAAACGTTTGCTCCTCGATGTTAGGCTCCAACAGGGTAACAACTATTTGCTGAGCCCGGGCGAGAGCTGCACGTTTCTTCACCACAGCTGCAATTAATTGCTCTCTGCAAATCATTAAAATATTATCTTTTATTCAATTCTAGTACTCTGAAACCTTTTATATTTACCTCAATCGCTCATTATCTTTGGTCGTCATGTTTTGTTTATTAGAGATGGTCATGAACAACTTGCTTTGAAAACACTCTCATCGATATCACTTGACCGAACACGTTCATCGTGACTCACGATTGTGAGTGCGATGTTTTTTGAACCGATACATGCATTGTTACATCTCTACTGACGATAGCTTTAATCGTAATTTTTATAAACAATAATAAATAAACAAGCATTTACGCTTCAAAATGGTTTGCGAGAAATGTGAAGCCAAACTTTCAAAGGTTTCGGCACCAAATCCTTGGCGAACAAGCACCGCAGCTGCCGGCGGACGTAAAATCAATGAAAACAAAGCATTATCTTCAGCAAAGGAACGATTCAATCCCATGGGAAATAGCTTGGCGCCTTGTCGGTATGTGTGAATAAACCTAATACAGCATGGGCACTATACCTTATTAAATATATATTCACTTGCAGTATATGCAGACAAAAGGTGCATCAAATGGGAGCCCACTACTGCCAGGCGTGCTCCTACAAAAAGGCCATATGTGCTATGTGCGGCAAAAAGATACTGAATACAAAGAACTACAAACAGAGTGCCACATAACGACTAAGAACCAATAAAAACAACAAACAATTAGCTTAAAAAAATAGTTTAACACTTTAACTTAGACAATAACAACAAAAGAGTGTAGTTAAATAATTAAATTTTAATACAGCAAACTGCGGTCAAGCCTCGTTTGTCCTTTCTTTCTCACGTCGCCGTTTGGCATTCTGTACCGAACTAGAGTAGCTGAGCGCATCCTTGTCAAACTCTAGCGGCATTATGCCCAGATCTCCAGTGTAGCGATTCTTTGCAACCTGCAGATACTTTTTGCCACGCACCGAGGTCAGCCGTTTGTCCTGGATGATCAGCACATTGTCCGCCTCCTGAGTCGCCTTCGCAGTGCCAAACACAGAGCTAGTGGTCAATTCATCCTCCTGACGTTCCTTGCGCGGATGCATTACAAGCGTGACATGCACATTGTGCTTGGTGGCAAATCCACGAAATGCCGCAATAATCCCATCTTGCTCCCAGAACTTGTCACCTCCGCGATGAGATGAGACGCCCATCATGAACTGCAAGTTATCGATGATAACATGAGATATATCATGGACATACTGAGCATGCTCAATGGTTTCCAATACCGGCTTAAGCGGTTGCTGACCATGAAAGGTCATAAAATACATGGGAAGCCGTTCAAATTCTGTGGCCCAATGGTCGAACTCCTGCAGCTTATCGTCCAGTGGATAGCCCACAAATTGCCGCAGCATCGTTGAGGCAAGCCGTGTATTTCGTATCTCAAAGGATCCCCATAACGTGGTAACGCCCTGCATTGCCAGATCCAATGAATACTCACTGGTAAAGGTCGTCTTACCACTGCCGGTTGGACCCGTCAATATGGTTAGTTCACCCTTACGATGTCCCTTCAGCAGCTTGTTGAGCACCGGAAATCTTTTCCATTTCACACCGTTCACCTTCTCGATGTTCTGCAACTCACTGAGAATATCATTGCGCAAGGCATTAAACGTGGTGATAGCCCTGTGTCGCACAGGCGTTGCCTTGGCTAAGATATGACGGATATTTAGACGACGTCGCAGGGCAACATGTGGCGCTGGTTCCGTATCTGTGGGCCGTATCAGCAGGCATCGGTTTTCATTCATTTTCTGTGCAAACGCTCGTGCTGCATCCCAACTGTGTGTGGCATCGTAGTGTAACCAGAACACTAGTTCTTTGAAGCGTTCCAAGGCTGGCAGACACTCCTGAGGCAGTTGCTGCAAGGCATACGGCAGACAAATGATACAATGTGTCTCAATTTGCTGTGTGGCCAGAACGATGAAATCAAGCAGATTGCTGACCAGCACAGCTTTCGTTTTGTTGCTACTTCCGCCTCCACCGTGAATCAGCAAGCCAGAGCTACAGCTGCCTAACTGGAATGTCTGTTCGCTGCGATCGCTCAGCTGGAGTACCTTCTCTCCGACTATTTTATTTGCAGCATTGCGCAGCTTAAAGTGCAGCAGCTGCTGTTCGGGTTCATACTGCGCTCCGATCGCATTCAATTGCGACTCCTTTAATCCCTTCAGTCCAAGTGCCTCGCATGCCTCTGTCGTGACTGACGTGAGATTGTCAAAGCGAGATGTATACTCATTTGACTCCGACTTATCAGGGATCCGCTTATAACCTGCAGGCGGAGGCATCTGATAGGCAGCTAGAGCATGGCCTAGCGTTGTTTTTATATCACAATTGGGACAAATAAAGGCGCCTAAAAAAGTTCCATAATATATTCATATTAATTTCGAGGATTACAAATAAAATCCACAAAATCACACTCACCAGTTCGTTTGTTTATGTAAGCCTGTGGATCTTGTGGACGCAATGTCGTGTTTGTTGTTGCGGCTTTTGTTCCTGCAGCTGCTGCTACCGGTTGATTATTGTTGCTGTTGCGCTCACACAGCCGGCATTCCAATTGCAAACACGTGTGTCCATCCTTATTAAATATGTTTCTCTGACGTAATTGTTTCTTGAAGTCAATATAATCTTTGGTGTCCAGTGCATATTCCTCAGTCTCAACGTTCGTTGCATAATTGTTTGTAATTAACCGGCATCTGTTTTTATTTACGCGCAGCAGCAGCGGTTTTACGAAACCAGCGAGTCTCATCGCACAAGGTGACTAGAGTGCACTGCGTCCACACACAGGGTGGGTTAATAACAGAAAAGAGGCGCTCATTTTAAAATTCGGGCGATATTTAAATATAAAAAAAAAAAAACCAAAGGGTTTGTATATCGATGAATTTAAATGTATGTACGTTAATGAATTGTATTTTCATTATGCAAATGTGCATCAAGAACATACAAAATGAATGGAACAGATCTACATCATTTCATCGTGCATACGCACATAATTATGAGTATCTTTAACTTGATATGCATATCCATGCCAATATCTTCCACTAATAATAGTTAGAAAATTCCCACCAAAAACCAAAACACAATATATTTTTTTTAAAACAGTTTATTTGTCAAGCATAGACAGACTTTCATGAAGAATTCCTTTGTACACATCTTGCGTCGCATAGAGCCCGAAAGGAATCTGAAAAGGCAAATGAGAACTTCGATTAGCATGAGAAAAATTAAATTCCATCAGTAATAAAATGTTAGTGCTTTAATCAGACACCTAAAACCATCTTTAAGCGCGAACGCTTTCTGGTGGAAACCGCAAAAGGAAATAAGATATTCATCATTTGAGCACTTTTCATATTAGTTGCAACATGTTCAAACACGTGGCAAAGAAGAAGTAGAATTGTAGAATGCTTACTTTTTCTTTATATCTGGAAAATATACACCAGAATCGAGCCATAACCTCAATTCATTTGAGGAACCTCAAGCCCACGCTCTTAGGGGCAGCCATTTTGGTCGTTTCATGTGCTTGTACTTTCAAGACATTTCTAGAAATAAGAAAAGAAATATTTGATAAACTCTAATAGTTCAACTATTGGCAGCATTTTTTTTGTATAATATAATCAGTTTACAACTTTTCCACATGAGTCTAGTCTCAGTACAGGTCTGTGTAAATTCACATCATACAAATAAAACGACAAGCAATTACTTATCATGGCTTACTTTTATTTTTGGTTAAATCCTAATGTGTATCCACATTATTCGAATGCTACATGTTCATCCCTGAAAATAAACACATCATCACTTAGTTTCGGTCTCAAACTTATTGAAAAGGTAAAATAATAGTATGATATGCCATCAGACTGCCGAATCATCTTAAATGGACAAATTATTTACGAAATTACACTGAAATATACAATGCAAAACCGAGAAAATGTCCCTTCAGTCTCGTCATCTTTTTCCTCATTTTGTGGCATATTTTATTGAATTAATTCTCCACACCATCCAAAAACTTACCATTCTTCTTGAAATTTTCACAGAAAATGAGTTCTGAATGCACGTGGTCTTGCGAAGAAAATTTTTTAATAACTATCGGTTATGTTTTACAAGTTATCATCGATTGACGATTGCAGGGTTGCTACTAAATTACGCCGGTACCAGAGTTGCGTTGATGAAATAAAAAAATGTTTATCGAGAGCAGCTCGAACAGCTGGTAGCTTAGCATAAAAATAACTAACACGTGCAGTTGTTGAGTTAAATTGTTTACATTTGATTGAAATACCTAGCAATTATAATGGTAAATATATATTTACGGAACTTTTACAGCATACATTAAAATTTAATTTATTCATGTTACCGTAGGGTAAGCAAAAGAAGACTCGGAAAATACAGAAACAGAAAAACAGTCAGCTCAAGCGTTTAATGAAGCCAACTGATTCCCGCATAAAAGAGCAAAAACGACAAATACGAAAGAAAGCAGAGAATCCTCATGAAGTTAAAATCCACGAAGCAACACAACAGAGCTCGGCATTGTTCTTCCAATATAACACACAGCTTGGGCCACCATACCACATCGTGCTCGACACGAATTTTATCAATTTTAGCATCAAAAACAAACTGGATATTGTCCAGAATATGATGGATTGCTTGTATGCCAAATGTATACCATATATATCGGACTGTGTGCGTGCTGAGTTGGAAAAGCTGGGCAACAAATATAAACTTGCCCTTCGTATCATATCCGATCCACGCTTCGAGCGTTTACCCTGCCTTCACAAGGGAACCTACGCCGATGACTGCCTGGTAGAGCGTGTGCGTCAGCACAAGTGCTATATTGTGGCTACCAATGATAAGGACTTGAAGAACCGTATACGCAAAATACCAGGCGTGCCCATTATGTATGTAGCCGGCCATAAATAC
Organism: Zaprionus kolodkinae; assembly: GCA_018901885.1. NCBI lineage: Eukaryota > Metazoa > Arthropoda > Insecta > Diptera > Drosophilidae > Zaprionus > Zaprionus kolodkinae. Next base: position 1,566,149 of record JAEIFM010000247.1, on the reverse strand, counting down.
GCTATTGAGCGTATGCCCGAGGCTTACGGCGTGAAGGCGTAGTTGAAAACCTTTTAGATTTAAGACTAACTGTTGTACAATCAATATTGTAATCAGTTTAAATATATTTAAGTTAAGATTTCTTAAATATTTGTCCGTCTTTGAATATACTATTAGTAAAATTTCTCCCAATGCAAAACCATTTGTCCAAACAATGAAAACATAAGTATTAGGGTATGTTAATGTTTTTGCTTTTTATTCAAAGAATCAGCTTCGCGATGATCCTTAAGCATCGGCGTTCAGACGAGCCGTTGGCTTGGACAGGAAGTCCGAGTATGCCTGGTAGGGTGTGGAGCCCAGAGGCATCTCCTTCCACAAGTCTGGAGTCAGGTAGGCGTATGTCTTGGCAATGGCAGCATAGGTAGCCTTGGCGAAGTTACCAAGAGTACCAGTGGAGCCACGAGCAGATGTGTAGCAATCCTCAATACCAGCCATGGTCAACAGCTTCTTGGGGACAGGGGCTGAGACAATGCCGGTACCACGGGGAGCGGGGATCAGACGCACAGAGACTGAACCGCACTTGCCGGTAACCTTGCAGGGCACGGTATGGGGTTTACCGATCTTGTTACCCCAGTAGCCACGGCGCACAGGCACGACAGACAGCTTAGCCAGAATGATGGCACCACGGATAGCAGTTGCCACTTCCTTGCTGCACTTAACACCCAGACCAATGTGACCGTTGTTGTCACCAATGGCAACAAAGGCCTTGAAACGGGTACGCTGACCGGCACGGGTCTGCTTCTGGACAGGCATGATCTTGAGGACCTCATCGCGCAGAGCCGATCCCAAGAAGAAATCAATGATCTCAAACTCTTTAATGGGGAGCGAGTACAGGTAGATCTCCTCCAAGGACTTGATCTTGCCTTCGCGGACCAGACGGCCTAGCTTGGTGACTGGGACCCATTCCTTGGAGTCCTCCTTGCCGCCACGACCACCACGTCCGCGTCCACGGCCACGACCGCGACCACCACGACCACCGCGAGAGCCAAAACCACCTCGGAATCCACTACGGGCTGGAGCTGCGTCCGCCATTCTGTAAATTTCAACAAAAATATTATTTTATTAGTAATTGTTAGGTTATGCACGAACAATCGATTTTAGCAAGTTTTGTATAAAGTGCTTGAATCAGACACCTAAGGCCATCTTTAAGCGCGTTAACGCTTTCTGGTGGAAACCGCAAAAGGTAAGTAAGATAATCATCATTTAAGCACTTTTAAGAATGTTTTTTCACAATGTGCATATGCGTAAGTATGCAGCGTCGCCATTTTGAAACACGTGTCAGACAGAGAACATTTTTCTTTTTCAATATATATAATACATTTTATAAATTGCATCAAATATTGAAATACTTTTACAATTATGAGAATATTACGCATAAGCACAAATAAAATTATATTTATTAACCAACAAATATATTGGAAATTTATAAATTCTCAACTTACTTGTAGTTGTATTAACTTTATGGAGTAAAGACAAAAACCAAATGAACGAGAAATTTCAAGCGCAGCACCAACGAACCCCAGACGATGAAAAAAAAACAGTCGATAAAAAATATCGAGTAATCGAGTACAGAGAGCTAACAATGTTTACTCGTTGGTTTCCAGCTCTTGAGACTGAGAGATGTAGAAGATGAAGTAATATAAATAATATGATCTTGTGCATCATGCAAAGTAGAGATTACCTCAAGAAAATGGAGCATAAATTGTATGCATGCAGTATGTGTGATTGAACGGAATATATATAAAATACATTAATCTTTCTCATTAACCCTTAGTATGTCCGTGGAGAAAAAATAGACTTTTATAATTTAAACATATGTATATAACATGTTTTATAAGTCCAGCAATTAAAATGAATGCACATTAAATACCTACTTTATTTTTTTAATTTTGTCATATCTGTTATATAGTTTCTTAATCTATTTTTAAATTGAAGTGGGGTTTGATGATCAAACGGTCCAGCCTTTGAATGAATAGCGCCAAAAAAGTTTTCAAAAATGTCTTGGTTGAGATGACTGGTTAGAATATAATAATCTGGTAACCTTTTCGCTGGAGAAATAAATGAGCATATAAGCTTATCAGCCCAATGTGAGTAACCAATTTTTACATTACATTTAACATTAGCACATAACATTGCAATGTCTAGTAACAGTTTTATTTGTCTATGTCATTCATTCACTGTTAAAAAGCGTGCGAATGTTTACACAGAAATGCGTTGTAAACAAAACAAAATTTAATAATGTCGCGCCAATTAAGCTTTAATACACAAAAGGAATTTGAACTAATTGAATATCCTGGCCGCGTGGTAAATACAGATCGAATGTTATCAACTCTTGGTGGAATCGTCAATATTTCAAAGGTAAGATGCTCAAACAAATATTTGGAGTTAATTTTGCAGCATACTGTTTCTTGTAGGTTTTGGGGGACGAAAAGCGTCGCATGGAGCTGCATTTTCATCCGGATAATCCCTTTAACAAGCCCACCTTTGGCGATTGTACAGACAAAAGAGGCGTTTTGCTGTCGATAACCGTGCGTCGTCACAAGCGCGACAAGTCGCGTCCTCCGCAGCATTTTGTGCGTGTTTTGGGTCATTGTAGTCGATCCTTCAGCTTTGAATGTGCGTATGGAATTCGAACTGCCCGGTGACCTGGTCTAAACTCATGTATTTAATTGATTCACAGCTCTTTGTGACTTCCAATACCTGCCACTATGGTATACGCCCCAGAGCAATGATGCTGCAGCAGCGACTGAGCTGACCTATGCGCTGGATAAGGTGTTGCCGCGAGATGTTACCGACTTGGACTTCTTCAAGTGGGTATGCTAATGGGTATACACAATTTGCAGATACTATCTGACATTCTTTACGCTCTTTCTACACAGACGGGAACAATCACAGCTGCTGTGCCTGCCAGAGCTCTTCTCACGCGTTGACGTTGTGCATGGTGGAAATTATCGCATGGATAGCTCCGAAGATGGGCAGCATGAGGTGCTGGGATTGTTTGCCAAGACAACGTATGATAATATCGATATGGTCACATTCAACATGCAGGACACATTACCCACTCAGCCAGATCCACAAATCCTTAAACGATTGAAGGTGAAGTACGTCTCTGATGAACAATTTACGCGCGTCAAGAAACTTTTTGCGGAAATTCCCATATGGACACGTATTGCGCTGCTCTACGAATCGGGTGTGACCAACGATAAACTGAAGTGCATAATACCCTCGCTGGCATTCTTCTACAGCAATGGACCATGGCGTGCACAGTATGTGCGCTATGGATACGATCCTCGCAAGGATTTCAAGAGCCGTTACTATCAGACATTTGACTTTCGGCTGCGATTCGGCTCAGGTGTCTCCGAGTTTGTTTACGCACGAAAGTATGCCAAGCAGAAACAGTCTACAGCAGCGGACAGCACATCTTCAGTTACTGGAGAGGATACCAAAGGTCCTGACCTGGTGCAGAATGTCGACTATCCCTATTTAGATGAGCATAGTCTGCCACGCTCTCGACAATGTATGCTGCGTTACATTGATGTGCGTCTCCCTAAAATACAAGAAATGCTGGAAAAGATTCCCACACCACTTACTGGTGCCGTATGCAATGAGCGGAATGGCTGGCTGCCACCCAGTTTCGATTCGCAAGTGCGGCAAATTGTCTCGGCGACAATAAAGGATCTGTTGCGTAATCATTATCGCAAAGAGCATATCACCGCTGAGGTGGAAGCATTACCCCAGGCTGATGAAGATGGCGATGGGGATGGAGATGAAGATTATTATGCTGAAGATGAGGAGACGCAAGAGGAAACACAAGAGGAGGACATGGAGGTGGATGAGACTATAGCTAACGATGAGAACATCGAGCAGCTGCTCAATAATATGACCAGTTGAGCAGAAGCTCTAAATCTATATTGTTTTTGCTGTTCCATATATATTTTTATTCATGCCGAAGCTTAGCTTTAGTTAAATATAATAAGCAAATGCAATAATATCCATGATATGCAGCAGCAGGAGGAGCAGTTTAGGGCTTGCATCTGTCCAAGAAGCGTGGGTACAGGCAGACCTCGCGAATATGATAGCGGTTAAGGAGCCAGCAAATGAAACGCTCCAGACCCAGACCGTAACCTCCATGTGGAGTTGTGCCGTAGACACGCTGATCTGTGTACCAATAGTAAGGCTTGGGATCAATACCCTCACGCTCATAGCCCTTCATTAACTCATCGCTATCGTAGATCCTCATGGATCCGCCAACAATTTCACCCACATTCGGTAGCAACAGATCAACACTTTCGGTCAGGCGTGCATCATCCTTGCAACGCGACATGTAGAACGATTTAATTTCAGCTGGGAATTTGATCAGCAATATTGGCTCGTTAATAGTGTCGGTCATTTTGCGCTCTGGCGCCTCGGGTATGTCCTCGCCAAACTCGTAGAACGTTCCGTCATCCTTGGTCACATTGTTATCCTTCAGCCATTTGATGGCATCGGCATAGGGCATGCGTTTAAATGGTTTCTTTAGCGGCTTAAATTCTGGGTTTAGCTCTGTAACCAGATGACCCCATGAGCTCTTCAGCACGCGATCCACGACATCGGTAACCAAATCCTCAAGACGATCCAATAAATCATCGAATGTGACAAACGGAAACTCTGCCTCAATGTGCGTGTACTCGGCCAAGTGACGACGTGTGCGACTCTGCTCGGCACGATAGCTTTGAGCAATGGTGAAGACATCACCCAGTGCCGGCAAACATGTCTCCAAATACAGCTGAGAGCTCTGCGTAAGATATGCATCCTCGCCAAAGTACTTCATCTTAAAAAGCGTTGATCCGCCCTCAACCTGTGTCTGCACAAGTGTGGGAGGTGTCACCTCGTTGTAGCCACGATCCAGGTAATGAGCACGGAATGCCTGTAGCACAACCGAACGCATTTTCAACACCTTTGTGGTGTTCTCGCCACGAATCATGATGTGACGGTTATCAAGCTGCACATCCGGATGCGCCTCCTCGTTGAGTATGGCATCAGCACCGCCAGCCGGTGCCAATCCAATGAGTTCCCAATAGTCCACATGCAGCTCGTGTCCACCTGGAGCTGTTTTGCCTGCAGGCACCAGCTTAAGTGTACCATAGAGCAACACAGAGCTCTCCGTGCTTAGCACTAGAGCCTCGTATGTCTGGCAGAGTGCATCATTCAACACACACTGCAAGAATCCTGAACCATCACGCAAGGTGATAAAGATCAGTGACTTTCCCTGCCGGCGTAGACGATGTACCCAACCGTAGATCTTCACACGAATATCCCGTTTCTCAGCACCATCGGAGATGCGAATTCTCTGCGCTGCCGGCAGCGAAGGATCCTCACTGATCTTAATCTTGCGGGCATCCTCCAAATTCTGTTGACGCTTTCCAGCATCATCGGCCTCGCGTTGCGCTTTCTCGGCATTCTTGTGTCCCTCACGTACGAAAAGTTTTTGGATTTTCTTCAATTGTGACTTGGCAGCCGGTTCGAACTCATCGCTTGCATCTTTGTCCTTACTATCCACATAGATGGTGGGGAAGGGCTCCTTGCCAGCATGACGCATGGCCTGCAATATGGATTTATATGGCTTGTCCTTGCTGCCATTGCCTGACTCATCACTTCCACGTTTCTCCGAAGTGTATAAGGATTCTTTGAAAGTAAATAGAAAAGTTCTCATTCATATACATTTTATGGATTTATTCATATACTATGTATGTTTTGCATGTGTTTGCAGCATACGTGACAACGTGGGCATCGACAAATGCCGCAACGCAGCGGTTTGTGCATTTTATTCAATTTTTATATTTACCTAAAGTCAATTCCGACAGCTCCTCAGCAGGCATTTTGATTATTGATTAATTTCTTGTTACTGAGTCACACAGTCCAATATTCTCGCTTATTTATTGCAGTGAAATGTCACTGCAAAGATTTAAAAAAGAAAGATTACAGAGTGGAACCAGAGTTGATGCAACGGAAGCACAAGTTCAGTTCACAGTTGGTAAGTTCCGCTGTTAAAATCGATATCATTTTAGCAAATTAAATACCGAAATCATATTTCACATCCCTAACAAAAGTTGTATCAATTTATTGTTTTGGTAAATTGAATGCAAATTTGCAATGTCTGCTGAAAACAAGTAAGGCAATTAGAATTAGATAAGACTGTCAACATCAGCAATTATTATTTCTGTCTACTTTACTTTCTTAGCATTAAAATCTTCCCCAAGTCAGTAGTTTGCGAAGAAAGCATACTACGCGGTGAGATCACCTTCTCAGCTGGCTGCGTGGTGCATCCCAGCGCAACAATCATCGCCGAGGCGGGACCAATTATAGTCGGGGAAAACTGTATAGTGGAGGAGTATGTAACCATAATACACGAATTGGCCGAAGGCGCTGTTTGGGATGCCAACAATATTCTTAGCATTGGTAGCCACAATGTCTTCGAAGTTGGTTGTACCGTAAAAGCGTCACGGATAGGCGACAAAAATGTCTTTGAATCCAAATGCTTTGTTGGCAAAGACGTCACGGTGTCCAGTGGATGTGTCATTGGAGCCGGTGTTAAGATGAGTACGAACCAGAAATTACCTGAAAATACAATTGTTTACGGGCAGCAAGCCCTGCAACGGGAAGCGATCGACAAGCAGGTCTCACAAACTCTTCAAATCGACTTTTTACGCAAAGTGCTTCCAAATTATCATCGCCTACGAAAACCGAACTATGACCCAAAGAAAGTACGAAGTGTTGTCTAGATTACTTATTTATTATGTATTATGTTATTAATTATTTTCCACTTCTGCGGTATTAAAATCATTAATCTCCTTCTCAAACGTTTCGATTGTATGTGTGCAGAGATTTTCCAAATCTTCCAGGCCACGCTTTAGCAAGTCAATCGCCCGATCACGATGCGATTGTATGCGAAAATGCAATTTCTGCTCTGTGGGATGGGGTATCGTATAACCGCAGAAGTCAACCTCTGGATAGCGGGCTATTATTGTTTTTAACGCGTTGCCCAATGTGTGGCCCTCATTAATGAAAACAAATGTGCGCGAGCCGTCACCGTTCTTCTCATCACCAGCTAGCTAAAAATCATGAATAATGGCAACTGTTACATTTTACTCATTATACATTATTCAAGCTTGCATTACTCACTTCTGCCAATGCACCCATTTTAAGCGTAAAATTAAATAAACAATTAGGTACGATGCGAAACCTGTGGATTTAACAGAAACGTGCACTCTGAATATCGATATTGCTTAACAACGCTGTTGTCTGCTATCGATAGTCACTCAGTCACGCTGCTTTCGATATCTCTTTGCTTGAGTTCTCGCCGATACGATGAAAACAGGCTCGAATAATTAACCTCCTGTCACCTCCTATCGATAGTCACGCAGTCAAGCAGCTTTCGATATCTCTTGCATCTCTTGAGTTCTGGGCGAGACGATGAGAACAGGCTCGAATTATTAAACTTATTGCGAATTTACGAAATTCTCGCTCTGTTGTAATTGTCGAATTTGTGCAATTGTCAATTTAGGGCGTTAAAGCAATACGATTGTTCAGTTTTTAAACGTGTAATTTAACACTTCACCTAAAATAGAGCCCAACATAACGAGAAGCAGCCAAATAAGCATATTGCTGCATACAAAAGTGAAGCGGCGGCGCGAATATCTTCTTTACGTTTGAGTGTGTTTGTTTATATATCTAAGTATATGTGTGCACATACACAGCGGGAGCGTGTGTTTTTTTAAACTAACAAAACGTCGTAGACAGCAGAAAAGGCGGCAAAAGAAACCAGACAACGATATATGTATGCATGTGTTTGTGTGCAAAAGAAGGCGGCAAAAAAAAAATTGCAACGGCAAACATAATTATTTGTGCAATGTATTCAACGTGCTGCTTCGGCATCGGCAGCGCATTGCTCTAAAAAACAACACCGACACTGCAACAACAATAAACATACTAAACGAATGAGCACAACGCGGGTTTTTTTTTTGCTTTTTGCAACACACACTTTGTTTTGTGCGTCAAAGCGCAGACGACAGGAATAAAGAAACAGCAAAATTTAACTGCAGCAGAAGCAACAACAACAACAACGGCAGCAACCAGCACAGCGACAGTGCAGCATTTGGAATACAGGTTTGTGCAAAAACAGCAAAAAATAGAAATTGTTCGCATTCGTGTACATATATGCTTAAATAAAAAACTGTATATGTATATATATATTATTGAAAATTCATTAACTAAAAAGGTGTCATATTTTTTTTGTTAATGTTTTTGTTTTTATCTTTATTACTGGCAAGAGGCTTGGTTCAGGTACACACATACATTCATATGTATGTAAACACTTTTAAGTGTACTAACGTGCGTATGTTTGTGTGTATTTTTATAAATACAATACGAAAATTATGCAAATTCATGCGCGCACAGGCAGGCAACAACTTGCGTTGCGACAATCAAGCGTGCGCAAAGGCGGAAGCGTATGTATGTATGTACATCGATACATTCACACGCACACACACACACACACACATGCATACAGACTTATGGTTGTATGTGTATTTGGTAGAAGACCAGTTCGCCGCTGCGAACGCGCAGCTCTGCGCTGTTCTTATGGCCGTCAGTATGTATAAATGTGTGTACGTATATGTGTGTGTGTGTGTGTTCAAGTTATTACAAACACACTTATAATAATGTAATATACAACAATCTGTTACCTCTCTGCTCTCCACCATACACGCCTTCTATACTTTTATTTATTTTATTGTTTTTTTTTTTATTACATGTTCTTGGCATATAGCGTTGCCTTGCGCGGCTCATTTGTTTGGTGGTGGCAGCAGCAACAGCGAGCGCCGCGGCATCGTCATCGCGCTCACATCTGTTGTTTGTTAAAGCAGGCTGTGTCTGCTTGCCGAATGTCTCTTCTGGTGGTGACTAATGCAAACCGTGTTCCGTTATCTCAAAACGTTTCCCACGTCCCGGGTCTAATTCAGAGCTGGCTCGCCAGAGACCCCAGCCAGGCACTCACACCCACACACACCTTGTGTGTATGCATGTGTGTTGCAATATAGTTTTGGTTTCTTTGGTGACCGAGCCGAGCCGAGCCAGCCCCTCCCCCCATGCATATTCTCTCTGCAGCTGTTCCGTTTCCCATTCGGACCGTCCGTGCTCCTTTTGCATTAGTTGTATTTGGTCTATTCTTTGTTCCGATTTCCACTCGTTCCCCCTTCCCGTTGGAATAATGTGTTGTGTTGTTGTTATTATTGTTGTCGGTTGTGCTATGCGCCCTTTTGCATGTGCATTTGCATTTATAGTATTTTCATTATTCATTGTACATACACATGCATATTTGTATGTACATAAATGTATATAAGTTTGTATGTAAATGTATAAATATGTATTTACACGCAATGCTTTGTATATTTGTGAATGTGCGCTGTGCGATCGCAGTTGCCAGCTGCAATTTTTATGTACACATGTGTGTAAGGAGTTTTCAATCAATTTAATCTTTATTTTACATATGCAACATCGCAAGTACATATGTACATAATGTTCACCCTTAAACGTACATATATTATGAATACTATGTGCTTGTTGTGTACATATTTCGATCATAAATATCGAATTCGATCGATATCATATTCCCCTTAGATAACATAAATATTTACCTTACTCTCAGATAAGCTTGCGTTTCTATTTTTATAAGCTTAAGTATGTAAATTTAGGCAAAAATGTGCACAAATGCAATCGAATCTGCTTGTACATACATACATACATTACTTGTTCATATCGAATATATTCGATTTGAGACGACAAGGACCGCAACCCTGTAAAACAACGAACGAGGCGAACGCGCCGACAAGCGAATGGCACAGACTACGGCAGCAGGCAATACATCCTGTGCAACCACGAACGAGCAGACATAAAGCAGGCGGCGAGGAGAAAAAAAAAAACCTGTCATCTGCTTTTGTTTCGCCGTTTCGTTGCATGGCGGCTGTCGATTGCATCCAGGCGATATGGTGCAGACATATGTATGTATGTACATACATACATACATACATACATACATATTTACAATGACTGCAAATAAGTTGCGAAATTTTGTGGTTCAGACAGCAGGCAACATTGTTGGCATTCCCGAATTCGTCTGGCGGCGGGCAACAGTGTACGTGCTTGTGATCGGTGCGAAAGAGATGGCCATATATGATTGTATATAGAGCAGTATTTGGAGTTGTATTTAGTTTCCTGTTTATTATTTTTATTATGCTATTCCTCAGATCAGTAAGGACTGTGATAAAAAAAAAAAAAAAAAAATTAAAGCCAAAACTTCAATAACAAAACGCCATGTTCAACTGAAAGCTTAAAAATTCAGATTTTAAGGAGTTTTCTGAAGTGGATTCGGGATTATACAAAAATATGGAGATTAAATAATAAAATAATTTTTTTTTTTTTGTAGTACTTTTGTAAGTCCTCCCCTCGCACTTTGATTTTCTACCTATTTTATTAATATTTTTCTACCTCCGCATAATTCCATGCTCTCTCAGCTGCTAATGCAAGTTTCTCTTTCTCTCTCGCTCTCTCCCTCGTCGCTACGCCTATTGTTTTGTATTTTTGGCATAGGGTGGAAATACTTCCTGACGTTTTGCAGCCGGCACAAAAAGGGGAAAGAAACGAAAAAAAAAAAAAAAAAAAAAAATTTCAAACACTCGCTTTGATCCTTTCCAGGGGTTTCCTACTGCCGGGGTCCGGCGGCGGTCTCAGTGCAACCCTAAAGTGAACATTAGGGGAAAGTGCCCAGTGTGCAAATAAATAAATAGTCATGTCATCCATAATATTAATGCCTAAAGAACCGTAGAGAGAGAGGATGGAGAAACAGAAGGTGGTGCAGAGAGCTTACGGTTTGTTTTTGGGGGAGCAGCAGCGCGCCATTTGTTGCTGTTGTTGTTGTTGTTAATCAACCCTCGAGGGGGTGCTGAGCGAGACTGCTGCTGCTGCTGCTGCAGCAGAGGCGGAGGAGGCAAAGGCAAACAGTGAACCACAGCCTCCCCCGAAATTTTGCTTATTTCCAAGTTTGTGTCTTCGTCTGTCTGTGGCGAGGTCAATAAACCCTCGAGCCACCATCTCTCTGGCGGCGGGCTGCAGCAGCAGCAGCAGCGGCGTGCGCGAAAATCGATGGACCATTCAAGACTGTCTGTGTGTGTGTGCGTGTGTGTGTGTGTGTGTAGCGCGAAAGACCAGTTTTCCTATTCTCTTTTACCCTTCGCCCGTCTGTCTGCTCGTCTGTCTGCCCGTCTATTCGCTTTGAGTGGCGTGCGACGGGCGCGCACGTTCTACGCATTTTTGTGCATTGACCCCACGCACAGACGAAACGCTCTCGCTCGCTCTCTCCCTCTCTCTCTTTCTCGCACTCACTGACTCACAATGCCCGCCCTTGTACGCATTAATGTCTGTGTTCCGTATGTATTTTACCCCGTGTGGGTGAATGAGTGCGTAACCTCCCCCATCCAAATCTTTAACTTTGCTTGTTTCACCTATGAACTCTGCACCTTTCTGCCGCTACATGGTATAGTTGAAAAATTAATCTTTGCAATTTGTTTTTTTTTTTTTTTTTTTTTTTTTTTTTTTAAAGCATCCAAGTTTAATTATCATAAATCATGCGGGTAGTAAAAGATACAGGTAGGAATGCTTATGGGGTAGTTTTGTGACATGTAAGGGGGATTATGTTTCGCAAACGTAGAATCAATTACATATATATTAAAGAAAAAAATAAGAAAAGTTTCTTAAGAACAAACCACCATAAATGTTTCTCATATCGCACAGTAAGATCTACGCTTAATCAAAAATAAATAAAAAGCCTAATAATTTATGTGCTTATTTTTGAAATTTGAAACCCGTTCAAATACATTCCTCTAAACATGTTCCCCATATCAATCAATACTGTGTATTTTCACTCCTAATTAAATTCTTTTTAAAGTCTATGAAAAAAGAAAAATGTAATATCACTACTGTAATATTTTATTGTACGACTTTGTAGTGTACTATTAGCTTGAAATTTCCAGAGCTGATAAAACCTCGCCACATAGTCGAAGGCAAAATCCATGTTTACGTATAATCTTACATATAGAATTCTACACAAATACAAAATCTACCAATAGGGTATACAAGTATACTACGCATGTGTGAATATAATTCTGGTTGTTTCGCGTTCTAGAGTTTTTTTTTTTTTGTCGGCTTTGCTTGCTTTTTGTTACTCTGCTTCCGCTTGTGTTGTTGCTCTTAGAAATAGAAATGATTTCACAATCCGATTTGATAGAGCGGTCAAATGTTTATTATAAAGCCAAGACGAACATATTCCCCGTACTTACAGTTCTACCTAAAAGAACCTTTAGAACATGCATATTAAAACAGAAAAGTACCGTTGTTTTGGGTATTTTTGGGTTGAAAAAGCTTAGAAACATTTTTTAAAAATTTGTTAAAAAAAAAGAAACTAAATATTTCATTATTTATTTTACTGCAAAGGGTATACAAAATCCACTTTAAATATGCTAACATTCCCTATTTTATTTTGTTAAAGCTAGCTCTGATTTTAAAGAAGAATAAAATAATAATACATACCGATAAGAAAACTTATCGTAAATGTTAACCCATAACCTACACTACACAACATAATTGATATTTCCATGCATTTCAGCATTTTGAGGTTATGTGCGAAACCAGCTTGTTGTTAGCCTGATATTAAATGTGGAATGGGAGAGAGAGAGAACTAAATATGTATGTTGGCGGTTACTTCTTTTGCTTTATTTTTTTTTTTTGATGATGAAGGTCAATGTTCGTCGAGTGAGTGTTGGCCCCTCTCAACGGACGACGGCTTTAATTCTGCTGCCTCGCTCCATTTGCTTGAAGCACAAGTCGGCGGGTTCATTAACTTACAAATAACAGAGAGCCAAAAACCTCCAAAGCTAGAGCACAGTCAGGTTCAAAACGTGGCGCATAAATATATGTGTGTGTGTAGGAATATTGTACTTATTTACTAGATGATTAAAGAAATATTATTATTTCAGAATTTATACCAACACAATATTTTACCTTTCTTTTATAATAAAATGTTTCTGTAAATATATCCCAACTTGTTGAGGTTTCTATGACTCAAATTGGGAAACTCGTTTCGCCGAACTACATATACAGACACATAAACGACACTGTTACATACTAATACATTTTAAACAGATGCAAAAAATACTTCACACAAGCGGAAGTTTTTCACGGGAAAAACCCAGCTAAGCAAAACCAACCATAGGTATTATATATTCTATGGAACTAAGCCAAGCGAACATTTCCGATAAACAAAAAAAAAAGAAAAAAACAAAACACGCGTGTATATAGAGGGAGCAAACACACACACATATATAAACTTGAAATATGATTAGGGAACCTCAAGCAGGTTGCGATGTGTAGTCGCGTTGACCTTTTCGCCAAAAAATTTTCCACTCCACAAAACAGAATTAAGAAAAAAAGGTGAAAGATAATAGAATCTTTTAAAATCTAGTAAGACAAGTAGATATATGTTCATATACAGTAGTTATAGGCTCTAAGCCAAGAACAAAAGTTCACTATAAGAAGAAGGACAAGCAAAAAATAAATCACAAAAAAAAGTTAACCCATGTTAAGGCCAACAACAGGCCTTAAATCGAGCGGGGAATCGGTGAGGGATTGCTATGCATACCAATGTATTGTTTATGTACAGAAAGATATCTGGTTGGTAGTATAGCTGTGTGTGTTGACTGTGTTTGTTGACTGTCTTTTTTCGAAAGTTAAAATTCTGCCAGCCAGCCAGCTATGTAGCTAGCTAGGCATAGCCCTGAGCAGAGCAGAACGTAGCAAAGAGATCGAGCTAATAAACGGGTTTAAAACAAAAGAACAGACGCTTAGCTTAGCCTTCTCTGTCGATCCCTCCTCCAGCAGCCCCCACACACCCCGGGGGTGTGAGCGCGTGAGGATCACGAGAATAACAAAGAGAACAGAGCAACAACAAACTTGGCTCGATTATCTTTTCTTTTTTTTTTTTTTAAATAGTCAGTTGGATCTAAGAGATCTTTAAGACAATTATGGTGGCATTGAACTAAGCGGGATGGAGAGATAAATATATATTCCAGGCATAAAATATTTAATCAAAAGGTATAAAAACAATTTATAATATTTAAAAAAATATATGATAATTATTTCAACATAAAACCTAATGAAGCCTGCTTAGAGCCGACTGAGCTATACTCTTTGCTAAATATAGGTACCTTCTTTCGCCTCTTACAGGGTACCATGCGTCATGCATGAGAGGTTTAATTGCCTTACGGCGTGTATGTAAGTGAACGCCCTTAGACTTGGCCACCACACAGGGCGGCACAACCGTAGTATTTCACCACGTGGTTAAACATGAACTTACACATTCATATGTTCGAGTATGTCTCTGCTTACTCATTGCCCGAATTTGTACTCTGCATAATGTGTAATTGGCGTGGAGTTGAGAACGAGAGAGAGAGGGAGAGGGAGAGAGAGTATTGCTCTTGTCAAAAGAAGAAACAATAAATTTAAATTTAACTGCTTTAGGGAAGGCGGCGCAGCTCTTCTATTCTCTTTTGTTGCTCTAATCGCTCCTCGCACACACACACACACACAGACAGACACAATTTGGCGGGTAGTTGGTTTATTGACATCACCGACGACGTTTCTACGCTGTTGCCAAACTTATTTCTGCTGTCCAAAAGTTTGTGAATTTTTATCCGTTCGTTGACTTTTTGCTTTTGTTACCGGTGTGTCTGTCCCCCCTCCTCCACACACCGACTAATATCATTATAAACCATGCGTTTCAAGGTAATGCGTAGCAAACAGAAGCAGTTTATAATCAAGTGAAAGATGAAACTTAAAATAAAAGAGTATTTTATAAGGGTATTTCCAAGTCGCAATTGCATTGCATCTGATTACTTATTGAGTTTCTCACAAAATTCGCTTAGTAATACATATATTTTTCGCAAAAAATTTCCGGGAACCAAAAAGTGCAGCTGAGACAGATATATATGTATGTATGTATTCTTCGCAGAACTTAAGGTATCATTTCTTACGCTTGATTGATTCGCCCCGTTGACAATGATGTTGGTATAAAGTATGATGAAATTATTAATGAAATACCAAATTAATCATATGCATATCTTTTATTTAGAGAACTTGCACCTACGCACCCCACCTGGCAAAAAAACAATATTTACTTTGCGTGCCCTTGCAATTTGCAATATACCATGCGTTCTCTCGCTTGCTCTCATTGTTTTTTTCTCACATTTCACAAAACATACAACAGCCATGGCGAAAAGGATAGAGCGAGAGAGAGGGAGAGCAAGAGAGCGAAGGGAACGCAGCGCGCCGCCAACGACAGCTGCATTGTTTCTCAGGGAGCAAACTGGCTAATTTCCGGTTTCAAATGTCACCTTTTCGCTCTCTCCCTCCTCCTGATATTAAGAGAGCCACAATTTAACCTATGTCTGTATGTATGTGTGAGTATGGTACATTGTACTTCACATATTTCTCCTGCGTTTTTGTGTTAAGGCCGGCCTTATCGTTTTTGGGTTTGGTTTCGAACGAGCAAACATCTGGCTTGACGACGATGACAGCTGCTCGAGTGAGAGAGTGGCAAGCGGAGAGGGTCAGACTCAATAGGGAGAGGGGTGCGTGTGTGTGAGGCTACGCTCATCGGAGTTGAGCATTAAATTGCCTGCCAATATGACAATAACATTGTATAGAAGGTGATTAATAAAAACATTAAGAAGCAAATGGGTATGTTTGTATGTATGTGTGAGCTGCATACACCCTGTATGTATGCATAATTATGCTTATCGACCAGCCTCCACATTTTTGGTGAACTATTTTTCGATTACTTTTCCCATAGTTTTAAATACTCCTGCATCTGCCTTGCTCTTTGTGTCTGCGTGCGTGTGTGTGTGAGTGTGTGTGTGTCTGTCTGAGTATTTCGACTTGGGCACGTTCTACGTCTCGCCTCGCCATTGGGGGTTCATGAACCGCTTGCAAGGACGGACAAACTCAAGCAGCAGGCAAGGCAAGGCAGGCTGCTGCGTTCGTTGTCTGATCGATCACAGCAGCTTAAACTGAAAATGGAACAAGACATCGAAATGCCGTGTGCCATTTTCCACTTGTTTCCTGTGCCGTACACACTGCACAGCCCGAACGACGCACCGCATCGAACACACACACACACGCACGCTCACACTTGAACCCATAATTCTCAGAATGCAGACGAGAAGAGACAGATCGAGGGAGAGACAAAAGGACAGACTGACAGAGGGCACAGGCAATAAAGCAGACAGACGCGCACATCGCGCAGGCGGGCGGTCGAGCAGGCGGTAGGTAGACTGAGACAGAGACTCCTCCGCGTCCCTCGGTGTGTGTGTGTGTGGAGCGAAGACTACACAATGCTACCTCCTGTGAGTCAGACACAACCAGAATATCTTTCACACAGAATTCATCGACATGTACATACATACATACGCTTTGTATGCGTATGTGTGAGTGTGGACAAATACGCAGTACAGACTCAATCAAAGTTGGCAACGTTGGTTGGCCAAAGTCAAAGCACGCAAGAAATCACTGACCTTGACTTTTAACAAAGTTTAAGGCCCTTTTAGTTGCCAGCATAGGCGCACAGCATACAAACATACCTACATATAGATAGACTCGAATGTATTCACGTTTATACATACAAACATACAAAAGCAGCATAATTATATAGTATACACACACACACACTCACGTGTAAATCCAACGATATTTATGTATGTGTGCGTATGATTGTGTATTGTATTCCACAAGCGGTTCGTTGCTAGACTGGTTTATTGTGAGCCGCTGCTGTCGCTGCCGCTGCTGCTGGCATCGCGCGTCGTTGTTCTTAAGCTTGCTTAACGCACATGACGCAAGCGTTCGTCCGCTGCGGCGCTCTGAGAAGACTTTTACATTTTTCCTATTGCATCAGCGTGCGGCGAGCACTGATATAAACACACACACACACATACACAGTCAAACAAACATATGCACACACATACTACATAGTTGTAGCTTTAACCATAACAGTTGTGTATACGGCGCACATAGCAACAAAAAAAAGCCGACATTTTCATATATTTCGCCAGTGAGAATTGTCTCTCTTACCTGTTTCCTTTTGCCCGTATTCTTCTAGGAAATAGGGAAACAACAACAACAAAAACCGCGTTGCTTCTGGTTAGTATGTGTGTGTGTGTGTGTGTGTGAGTAGATCGCTCAGTGTTGTACAATAATTACTTGAAATGCAGGAATAAGTGTACATGCACACACACACTCAAACAAATGCATAGACGCACAAAACTGCAAGGAGAGTAAGAGGGGGGTGGGCATTGTTGTTGTTAATTAATAAAGTTCAAGAATTTGCTCATGCTTCCTTCTTGATGCTGCCAGCTACAACTCGTTTACTCCCACTCTCTCGATGTCTGCGCCCCTCTCTTGCGTACTGTCATGCACACACACACACACACACACAGAGAGAGAGAGAGAGACTTCCTGCCGCAGTGAGTGCAGTGCTCCCTTTTGCAATTTATGTATGTACAAACATAAATATGTACAAATGTTTGCATGTGCATGCATGTACATACATGCAAACGTAATATGTATGCACGTGTTAGGTATGTTTACAATATGCATACATACATACATATGTATGTATGTATGTAGGATGTGACTACTTCTTGTACTCTTGTAGCTTTGTCGTGTTGCGTGCCTCTCTGTGTGCGCGCGCTTGTAGGAGGTTGTCAGAGGTCAGTCTCATCGCTGGCAGCGCAGTTGCTTCTGGCCTATGTACAATACATTCCATACATTTGCAAATCTGTGTGTATGTATGTATGAACATGTGCATGTACAGTATGTACGAATATAAATTTGTATGTGTATATTCACAGAAACGTTCCGTTGCCATTTTGTTTCGCATTAAGCATGCTGTGCTTGTTGGTGTGGGATACCCAACTAGATTTTGCTACCATAGCCGCTGCTCGCTCGCACGCTCAACTTCCACAGCGCGTCGCTGCCAGCTTGCTGCTGCGTTCTTTGTCTGTGCGCGACGGCAGCAGCAGCGGCAGCGACAGCGCGCGCTGTGCTTGCTGCTTTGTGCACAGAGCGAACTGGTTGTGTGAGTTTTTCGGTTTTCGTTTTGTTTCATTTCATTCCATTCCATTCCATGTCCCATGCCCAATGCCCAATTGTTTCATGCCATTGCTGCTTGTATCTTGTAAAATTCTTCTATGTTTACTCGTTCTCATTCGGTTCTTTGCGTTTGCCGCATTAACAACGTGTGCACGCTAGTGTGTCCGTCGTCGTTGTCGTCCTCGTTGTATTCGTTCGTCGTTGTTGTGTCGCGTCTATCATTTTTATTCGGTGTCGTTGCCGATGCTCGTCTCGATCAAACGGTAGTTATACATTATTTAACTGTACGTACCTGTGGGTGTTTTTAAACAGTATAAAGTATTATTTAGTAAATTAAGAAAATCATAAAAAACAAAAAACAAAAAAATATAATACAAAAAATATATATATCAAAAGTGTAGCGCAGCACATACACATACACATAGTACTGCATATCGGTGTACATGAAAACTGTTTTCCTGTTCCACTACCAACACTACACAACTACACACACACGACGCCAACACAGGCAAGCAAAGCGTCAGCGCCAGCAGCAGCGACGTCGACGTCGCAGAGTTCATCAACTTGTTTAGATTCGCCGCGCTGAGTACGTGGTACGTGAGTGCGTGGCTGACTAGCGTTGTTTGTATGCATGCACATTATGTGCATTGTGTGTGTGTGTGAGAGTGTCTGTGCTCTCTTGCCTTGTTCTTCTCGCCTTTTACGTTTAATTTTTCTATGAGTGCCGACGATTTACTTGCTCTTCTCATGCATGTAGTTGTTGTTGTTGTTTTCTTGGGATATGGATACGGACAACGAACGGACGACGCAACAACACACACACACAACGCGCATAGAGTCAACATCAACACAACATCAACAAAAATAATAACAATCAGTTAAACATAGTGCTTTTTGGTTTCGATTTGCTGCTTCTCCCGCTGCTTGCTTCTCTCTCGTTCGTGTTTGTTCTTCTTCCGCGCGCGCGCTCTTGTGTGTTGTGTTTTTGTTTGTATTACATTTTTTGTTATTATCTCATTTCTTATTGTGTTGTTGCCTCGCATGTATTTTACCGCCGCTGCTGCTGCTGTTTATCATCAAGCCATATAGTCGCCCCTGTAAAAAATGGTACAATGTATTATAGGAAACTTAACAAAATGAAGCAAAGAAAAGAGAAATATAAAAACTGAAACATTATGAACAAATAGTGCAATAACAAATTATAAAACAATAATATTGTTATTATAGTTTTTTGTGCTGTGTGATCGATTAAACGAGAAAGATATCCTCTTATGCCTTGTCGGGTTACTCCGTTTATTTCTTAATTGCGTATAAAACTAATTCCAAACAATAGAGACACAAAGTATACAACTTTATTACCTTGCTCTACTCACAAAAAAAAAATAAAATAAAAAAATAGATGCCGATAGCGTAAGGTGCGACGAACCTTTTCGTGGACGCGACCTTGCGCGAAGCGAGCATATTTGTTTGGCAGCAACTGTATAAACAACGATCAAGATTTACTGCCGCTGCCGCTGACGCTGCTGTTGGTGCCGCCAGTGTTGCTGCGTCGATGCGGAAGAATAAGCTGCGCCTTGTTTTTTTTTCTTCTTTCCGTTCCTTTTGTGCATTCTAAATACGAAATTATTACGAGACGGGACTGTTCTTTCTTTCATTTTACGATCGCAACTGACGGACTGACAACATGTGAGTTAGGCTTATTTTTAAGCACAGTGAGAAAACAAATTGTGCATGGAAAACACACACAAGAAATACCCTGCGAGCAGTTTTAACTATGCTTCAAGAACACAAATAAACAACGTATATATTTTCTCGCTCTCTGAAAATTACAATAACAATCAATTTGGGCAAAAAGAGGCCCCAGCTATATACGATTAGTAATTATCTAAAAACGTGAGTTGTATAGATAGGTAAGGTACAGTAATACATCTGTATTGTATTTCTTCTTGGGATGCTCTACAGTTGTTTTCCGATAATTACAGTTAAACAACCGATTAAAGAGACTATGATTTTAAATTACAATCATATCAGTTGCCACATGGTACTTAAGATAAACGATATTTGGTCTTGTTTGTAATATGCTATTAAGCAGTTTGCAACACTTGCCCGTTACTGTGCACTCGTCGTACGCGCTATTATTGCCGGTATTGAGTCGAGAACTAAACACACGACTCTGATTCAGATAAGGGGAACACACATGGTTTTTTTGTATGTGTGTGTAGTTTTCTTGGTTACCTACCTGCACAACACGAAAATTGGTACAACTCTAATTAAAAATGTTTAAGTTGTGATAGTCAATATTTATCAAGAAGCGAACTATTTATCAAACGACCCTAGAAACACGTACGCTTTGATATGGGAAGATATATAGTACACGGGCAAAGAAAGAGAGAGAGAGAGAGAGGGAGAGAACAAGAACGAGAGGCTGAGACAAATCATAATTTTGCACTTGCATCAATTCGATATGCGCAGTGTGAATGTAAAATATAATATATAGAATAAAGAAAAGAAGAAAAAAAAACTATCGTCGTAATTGATAAATCGCGCGAAAGACACTAATTTATTTGAACTCCTACGTGTTTACAGGGTATTAGTTAGATGGCGCGTTGACCTGCCGACTCGGCCAATGTGTTAGAGCGAGACAAAAGCAGGAATACTATATATGATTTGTGTGTATTTGTATTGGTGCATAATGTGGCTGAGAGGCTGTGGAGCTCTCTCTGTCTCTCTCTCTCACTTACTCTCATGCAAATGCAAGCTCTTGCCTTTGTACTTTTGCACTTCTTCTTTGCAGTGCAATTCTCACAGATTTTCTTTTTTTTATCGTCTTCTAATGGCAGCGTTGGCTTGTCCAACGTGAATTTCATTCATCGCCAGCAGCAGCAGCAGCAGCTGCTAATTTGAGGGTCTGACGCATTCTTTATGCCGCGGGGGAGAAATGGCGCGTAGGTGCTCAGACAGCGTGTTTCAATTCAGCGAATTGAACTGAAAAAGGAACAAAAACAAATTTGCATCGTCTCTTGCCTTGCTCTTTGTCTCTCTTTCCTCTCTGCCTCCCTCCTTTTTTTTTGGTCACCTTTGTCCGTTTGTCTCGTTGTTGCAGAAGTTTTCTTTCAATGTGCATACACATACAAATGTAACAACACGTATTGCTGTGTATGTGTGTGTGTGTGCGTATCTGCAGCTGCAGTCGTCGTTTAGAAACAACGATAGCAGCCCAGGTAAACGGTTTCGCCGTCGTCGTCGCAAATTTAACATGCCTTTTTTGTTGTTGTTGTTCTACGGTTTGGTTTGGGTTTTGTTTTGTGCTGGGCTTCGCTCGCTCTGCCTCTTGCTCCCTTGTCACCGCGCTCTCTCTCTCTTCCTTTCGTGCTCTCTTTTGACTCTCTATGTAGTTGGCTCTAGCTTTGGCGTTGTTGTGGTTGTTGCTGCTGCTGCTGCTGCTTCTGGGTACCATTGAACTCTGCCGTTGTTTCAGCAGAAGCCAGAAATGTCCAGAAGGGAACAGAAGGAATTGGAACGCGTGTGTATTGCACGCAGACTGCAGTCCATTTTATACCCAGCTGTGTTGTACCATAGGTACACAAGGGTATTGTTTGGGTAAATGAAGGAAATTGGTTTTGTAAGTAGCAGAAGGAGGAGGCCTGTCATGTCCAAAAGTTGTTAAATGTTCTATTCTAAATACTTGAAGAGAAATAATACACGGCATAGGTTAATTAAACATGATATACAATATACTAAATAAGAATGTAAATAAAAAGTATTATTTATCTTGTCATGGCATTGTAATACAGACAGTTCATATTTAGATATGAAAAAAAAAAAATATAGCACATTAGCGTACCATGCCGTTTAGACCCAATTTACTACTAATCTAATCACCTACCAAGTTCGATGGCCAGCGCTACCCATTGATAGTGGCCTAGCTGTTTTATTTTTATTATTTTTTGTTTTTGGGTACGTCGCTGTCATTGCGCCTAAATAGCAACTTACTATATATTTGGTTGTTGTTATTGTTCGATAGTAAACGGTGCCACGCAATTAGTTTATTATTAACAAAAAAAAAAAAAAAAACCTGTTCAAATGTTGACAATAGAAACGCCATTAAATCAGCATTTATTTATATATCTGTGCGTGCTACATATACAGAAATAGGTGCATTTCATAAGGTTGGCTAAGAGTAGTATTTATGATCTAAGCGTGATCAGGTGTGGAATGCGTTAAAAAGAATGTAATTTCTTATTTGGAAAAAAAATATACTATTTCTTTAATATTTCCTGCGTTTGTGTACAATGTAACTTGTACACATGGTACAAATACTCGCGAAATTTCCAATTGCATGCAAACGTGTGTGCATGCATTTATGTACCGTATATCCCTATTTTGTCTGCACTGCCTTTGCCTAGCATATTCCATACAGTAAAGGAAGCAACTACAAAATATTTTGGCAGATGGGCAGCAAAGAGAGAGAGAGAGAGAGGGAGAGCTACCTCATACTCATCAAATTTACCGCGAAAATTCTAGACCGGCGTCTGTCCACATGGCAACAACAACAACAATAGCATACAAAGAGAAAAGAGAGTAAAATGGACCTTTTGTATTTACTTGGTAAACATGCGCAGGCTTAAATGTGTCTGAGAGAGAGAAGTAACAAAACTGCAAGTGTTATCGATATATCGTTTATCGTTTTGCTTCCTGTTACAATACAAGCGTACATGTATTTTGCTCTCTCTCTCTTCATCTCTCTCTCTCTCTCTGAGCGCGCAACCTGTAGCGCTCGTAAAACTCTTGGCAGGGGTGTCGGAGAGGCAGCCGCAGCGGCAGCCATGAAAATTTGTTGCTTTTAGCAGATTGTAGGTGTGTTTGTGTACGTGCGTGGGTGTCTAGCAGACGCCATATTGTTTTGGGGGGTTGGTCTGCACTTTGTTTGTGTGCGTGTGTGTGTGTACGTGTGCGGGGACACTGCACAAATTTTTGCTGCCTAGGGGTGATTGAGCCGAGCCGGCATTCAACAGTTCGGCATTTTATGCCCTCTATCTCTATCTCTGTTTATAAAACGAGCTGTTTCGTTTATTTTTGCCCCGTGTATGTGGTGTAAATATGAATATTGATTTTTCTTACGTTTTGTCTCTGCCTGTTACCGCTGCCGCCGACGCCCGCACTCTCGCTCGCTTGCTCGCTCCCATCACTCGCTCTTTTCCTCTCTCTCTCTCTCTCTTTTGGTAATTGAGTATAATTTCGCTTTATGCCGCATTTTGCTCCTGTTGATTGCAATGCGCAGCGTTGCATTTTGCCTAGTCGTCTAGGAGGGGAGACAATTGTTGTTGTTATGTGTTGCTCTTTCCACTCTGCCGCGGCTCTGCTCTGCTCTCCCTTTGCAGTTGGGGGAGCAAAAAGGAGCAACAGCAGCAGCCGAAGCAGCATTTGTTCTGTCGACGCAAACGTCGTGCTGCTGCTGCTGCTGCTGCTACTGCGGTGCGGCAGCAGCTTTACCCGGGCCGTTGAAATATGCGCAAGTTAGTTTTGCAGGGAGCTGCGTCGCAAACGCGTCGCGCCGCATTGTCGTTTGTGTTTTCTACGGTACCAAAAAAGTGCATATCCTTCAAATTTTCAAAATACTGTAATTAGTGAAATAAATATTATATTTTTATGAATACTGCTAATAATTCTAAAATACTAAATCGTGTTTCATTGTTTTTTCATTGCAGTATTTTGTAGGCACAACGAAATTCCAATATTGAAATTGGCAGCAACCCTAAAAAAAAGTATGATACAGTTATATTCAATTCGTTACCGCTGCTGCATAGACGACAACAACAACAACAAGAACAAGAACTACAACAACAACGAAAGGAAACAGGAAGCTAAACCATAAGACAGACAGACATACGCCAAATCGGCCAAAACGGAATAGTATTATATAGTGAATGCAAGAAGAAGAAGAATATTAAAATAACTACAGTAACAACACAACAATAATAACGAATAACAAGAAAAATAAAAACAGGTAAGTCAATGCCTTCTTGTGTGTGTGTGTGTGTGTGAATGTGTGAGTGTACGTATATATATGTGCCTGTGTGTGTGTGTGTATGCTGTCTAGACAGTTGCACCAGCAAATTTCTCACCTCAAGGGGTGGTGGGCTCTACGTCTGCTTCTTTCGAGGGTTGCTTTTTATTTCGTTTCGGTATTTGAGTAGACAGACGACGGTGTGGGGGATTTACTTCCCAACTTCAAGTAATGCCATCGTTCCCCATTTCGAAATGAAAATCTAGAAAATGTCCCTTTTGTCTGCCTTTCGTTTTGTTTACTTTTACATGTGTGTGTGTGTGTGTGTGTTTGGGAGGGTGCGGTTGATTGTACATCCTATTCTAGACTGCATTCTCCCCCCTTTTGTGCATTTCCTGTTGATGACTAGATTGGTATAACTTGAGGGTTGCCAGGCCTACTAGCTAAACTTTTTTATATCTGGTGAATCACTAGCTAAAAGATATAGACATTCAAGTGGAAAATAGGTAATGCCAGAAACTTCTAAACAAAGATAGGGTTAGTCGGTAATTTCGCTAGTTCCCTATGTAAATAAATAAGGGATTTCATTATTATAGAAAATTCCAAACAAATATGCAACTATTTAGTTTTTGCATTATGCCATAATTAGTGAATATAATTTGTTGGCTGAAATTCTTATAAAATATCATAAAATTTGCGCTGGAATTCCTATCAAATAATTTGTTAGAATTTAATTTTAATTCCTTTCTTTTTATTTCTCTCATCTCTCACAGTGAAAGACAAAGGCAAAGCTCTGGGCCAACACACAAATACGCACATACATAAAATGGCGTCTTCGCCGACTCCCTCGTTGGATTCCATGCGCGGCGCCAACTCGATCGAATCCTATGAACACGCTGGCTATCTATCCGATTCGCCACTGACACTGAGTGGTTCCTCACCGCCTGCTGGTGATCTGGCGATCTGTGGAGATGAATATATTGCTGGGGGTCCAGTCAGTGTTAAGGTACGCCAGGAAGTGACCGTGATCAATGGCCATCATCCGATCTCGACATCGGTATCATCCAGTTCATCGGCCAGTTCATCATCGTGCTCCTCATCCTCATCGTCCTCATCATCATCGTCATCGTCATCATCATCGTCATCGACCAGTGGTCTAAGCGGTTGTGGCAGCACCAGCAGCAGTGTCATTAGCGCCTCGAATATGACCACAAATGGTCCTGGTGTCATTGGCAGCAATTTGTCTGGCAACAACAATAACAACAGCAACAACAGCAGCAGCAACAACATTAGCAGCCTGGTTGTTGGCGCCGGCAAGGGCAGCAACAGCAGCAGCAATGGCAGCAACAACGGAAGCAACAACAGCTTGGCGCCAGCCCGATGCACCGCCTGCAAGAGCAAGTGCAGCGATGCTGTGGCCAAATGCTTCGATTGCCAGAGCTATCTGTGCGCCAATTGTGTGACAGCACATGAGTTTATGCACTGCTTCAATGGGCACAATGTGTGCCTGATCAAGGGATTCGAGGCAACAACCGGCAGCAGCAGCAACAGCAGCATCGGTAGCAACAGCAGCAACCTGGCGGCTACCAACAGCATCAATAATCCAGCCTCAAGCGATTTTAAGTATGCCAGTTCGCTTACCATGATGCTGCAACAGCAGCAACATCAACATCAGCAGCAGCAACAGCAGCAGCAGCAGCAACAGCAGCAGCAACAACAGCAGCTAAGTGAGACGCAACAACCCATGTCGCAGCTATCGAAGATTGTCCTGGCAGCCGCAGCAGCAGCAGCTAACAATGCGCAAGAGAATCAGCAACAACATGAGACACTCTACAGCACACACTTGCAACAGCAGCAACAGCAACGTCAATTGTTCTGCGTACGACACACACATGAATTGTTGAAATTCAGTTGCCGCACATGCTGTACGCTGGTGTGCAAGGAGTGCATCGTTCTGGAGCATTCGACGGGTCTGCATGAATTGGAAAATGTGCAATCTCCGGCAGTATCATCGCCAGCCACATCTATTAACAACGGCGGCAGCAGCAACAACAACAACAGCAGCAACAACAACAATGATGCCGCCCTACAGACATTGCTCTCGGATGTGCGTGGCAAGATCGGTGAGATCGTTGCCATTGCCAATAGCGCTGAGCAGAGCGTTACCAAGGTGAAGTTACAGTATCAGAAGGCACACAATGATCTAAATGAGACACATCAGTTCTTTACCTCCATGCTGGATGAGCGACGCACAGAGTTGCTCAAGGAACTGGATGCACTGTACACCTCAAAGGTCAATAGCAATGCAACGTGGTTGCAACGCTCCAAGGAATTGATTGAGAAGGGTCTGGCTGCCTGTGAGGCTGTCGATCGATCGGCGGCAAATGGTGTACAATCGTCGCCGCTGCTGAACGAGACTCTGCTGTTGCGTAAGACACTGGAGCAGCAGCAACAGGCCGCAATACAGGATATGCAGGTGCCGTTCGAACTGGAATTCATGTCCAATTATCAATCGATACAGGCAGGTGTACGCAACACATTCGGCTACATAAGGGCCACGAACAGTGGCAGCGGCTCTGGCAGTGGCAGCTGCTCGGAGTCCAGTCTGAGTCTGGGTCACAGTCACATCGGTCACAGCAGTCACAGTAATCACAGTAAACAGCCGCCCATTGCCAGGCCAACGCAGAGTGCTAGCAACAGCAGTGCCAGCAGCGCCGGCAGTCATCATCATCATCAACAGCAGCAGCAGCAGCAGCAACAGCAACATTTGCAATTGCAACAGCAGCAGCAATTGATACCTGGTCTAGGTCTGGGAAGTCTGCTCGATAATAGTAGCAACGGTAGCAGCGGTGGCGGTAGCGTTTATGCCAATGGACTGCTCCTTGGTGGACGTGAAAGAAATCTCAATGATCTGCAGCACTTTGGTGAGCTACTGCCCAAACGCTCGGGCAACGGTCTGTCGCACTACAATCCCTACGAGAAGTGGAGCAACGGTGGTAGTGATAATCTATTTAACACGACAAGTGCATCGGCTGGAAATGTTGTGGGCAGCAACTCAGCTGTGGTTGATGCCTTTGCCAGTCTATCGTCCGTCTCGGCTGCTCTCAATGCGAACAGCAACACAGTGAGCACTGTGAGCAGTGAATCTCTGCTGGATTTGACCAACAAGTTGCTCTCTGCATCGATTTATCCACCCAAATCGCAAATTAAACGCCAGAAGATGATCTATCACTGCAAGTTCGGTGAATTTGGCGTCATGGAGGGACAATTTACAGAGCCTAGCGGTGTGGCGGTAAATGCACAGAATGATATCATTGTGGCCGATACCAATAATCATCGTATACAGATCTTTGACAAGGAGGGTCGCTTTAAATTCCAATTTGGAGAATGTGGCAAACGTGACTCGCAGCTGCTCTATCCGAATCGTGTTGCTGTGGTGCGTAATTCCGGTGATATTATCGTCACAGAACGTTCGCCAACACATCAGATACAGATCTATAATCAATATGGTCAATTTGTGCGTAAATTTGGTGCCACAATCTTGCAACATCCACGTGGAGTTACTGTGGACAACAAGGGACGCATCATTGTTGTGGAGTGCAAAGTGATGCGTGTCATTATCTTTGATCAGAATGGAAATGTATTGCACAAGTTTGGCTGCTCCAAGCATTTGGAATTCCCCAACGGTGTGGTGGTCAATGATAAACAGGAGATCTTCATTAGTGACAATCGGGCACATTGTGTTAAGGTCTTCAACTATGAGGGACAATATCTACGACAGATTGGCGGCGAGGGAATTACCAATTATCCGATTGGTGTTGGCATCAATTCGAATGGAGAGATCCTTATCGCGGATAATCATAATAATTTCAATTTGACCATCTTCACCCAGGATGGACAACTGATCTCTGCCCTGGAGTCCAAGGTGAAGCATGCACAATGCTTCGATGTGGCTCTCATGGATGATGGCAGTGTGGTGCTGGCCAGCAAGGATTATCGACTATACATTTATCGTTATGTGCAGCTGCCGCCTGTGGGTATGTAAGCCTGAAAAGGGAGAGTCTCTAAAAATCAACAACTACAACAACAAGATCTACAACAAAAAACATGAAACACAAAATCAAACAAAAATTTAAGACGAGAAACAAAACAAATAGAAAAACATTTAATTTTCGAATTCTAAAGTTGGCAGATTTGACTTGCGCCTGGCTCGCTTGCTCTCCCTCTCTATCTCTCTCTATCTTGCTCTCATTCTTTCTATATATTTAGTCTATAGTTCTATCACGCTTAAGCTGTTGTTCGCCTGTCGTCTCTCTCTCTCTATCTATATTATATAGAATAGCATAGCAAGAACTTTCTCTTTTTTATATATTATTATATTAAAAATACTTTTATTATTACCTTTTTATAAAAAAAAAATAATTGTTGAATTTTGTTTATTACACTGTGTTAAGACCTAATGTTTATTTTATTTTTTAATTTTTTTCTTTTTTTTACTATTTATATTGTGTTTGTAATTTAATTTGTTGAAAGAAAAGAAAACATTTAACTCGAATGGAGCGCCGTAATCTGTCCATCTCAATTATGTTGCGCTGTCTCTCGTTATTGACACATAAAAAGAAAATATAAAAAAAAAAAACCGATACCAGAAAAAGTAATCCCTCCATTTTTTATGTTCGCTCGTCTCCTTAAAAGAAAAACAGCAAACAAAAAACATGAAGTTGAGAAGAAAAAAAAAAGAATGAAACAGGAAAAAAAAACAGAGAAAACAGTCAAGTAAAATTATTATAATGAAATTGACTATATATATCGCTTATATCTTATGGGCATTAAATACTTTACTTTATTATCGACTGTAATTTTAAGTATTTTTCAAATTGTTTGTTATTTTTTAATTTTGATTGCCTACAACAACAACAACCACAGCAAAATGAGAAGAGAAAGAAATTTTGATATTTTTATTATATATATTGAACTGTTTTTTTATGTTAATGCGTAATTGATTTGATTGTAAACCTATTGATTACTGATTATTTATATGAGTATTTATATTTGATTATGCATATCCATTATTATTATTATTATATCTTAAATTTAAATGTTTGCTCGGTATATTTTTTATTGTATTTTTTACCAATCAACCAACAACAACAACAACAAAAAACGATGACCAACAGCACAAAACAATCTTCTTATACTCGCTTAGTTATTATGTTTTATTGTTTTATTTTTATACATTATTATTATTATTATTATTATAAAACGAGAAACAAAAACGAGACATAATATAAAAGAAATCTAATTTTTAAACAGAGAAATTGCAGATTCTTTATTTTATAACAAAACTAAACAAAAAAAAAAACGCACTGAAAATAGTTGAAATTGTTGTTCTTAATTGTTGATCTACTTATCTAACTATCTATCTATCTATCTATATGTGCATAGACGATCCGTGTGCATATGTATTGTATTTATTTGAATTTTTTGTTTGTTTAAGTTTTGCAAATAATTAAGCGTATATTCGCTTAATTAACTTAACGCTCAAGATATAATATAATGGTAATTGTTGTTAACAAATTGAATTTAACTTATTTGTTAGTAGTCTTGTATGCATTAAATCGAATCGAACGAATGAAAAACAAAAAACATAAAAATAAAAATTAATTAATACAAAAACAAAAACACAAAAAAAAAAACAAAGACAAAAAAACATTAATAATGGTTGGCAATCAGCGCAGAAGACTTAAAAAATTTATAATTAATAACAATTACTTACTATACAGAGGAAATATATGTACATATATACACATACATGTATGCATGTTTATCTATATATACATATATATATATATATATATATATACACAAATTATGAAAAAGAAGAAATTTACGAAATGAAAATCTCAATCGAACTTTTTTTGAATAATGTAAACTTTTTGCTAATTCCGCAACTCGAGAAACTGAAACAATGATGATGATCTATATTTTCCTATAATTGTTAATTTTCGTAAAGCTATCCAATATTTTGAGTATTCTTGTATGTGTTCCAATTAAATATAAACTATATAGAAATGAACAAGCAACTGTATAAACTTTTGAGACTAAAAACGCAACAGTAACAGGAACAGCATTTACAAAATGTTTATTTTATAATTTATAAAAACAAAAATGAAGTCTTTTAATATACCACACATACGCACATTTGTATGTGGGCGTGTGTGGTGCAGTAGATTTAGTTTATTTGTTCATTAATCTAGTTTTCGTTTTTAGTATTAGTTACTGCTTGAAAAATTGATGAAAATGTTTGCATTTTTATTGAAGATTTAAAATGATGAATCTTACGTTCGTTCGCTTCTACTTAAGTGAGATTAAAATATACTGTAGATCTATAGATTATCTGTGTAAATGCAGAGCAAAAACCTTTTATCTTTTATATGATATAAAGGAACCAAGTACGATTGCCGAGTTCATATTTGTAATAATCTTGTTGTAAACTATATACATAAATTATTATACTGCATTAATCTATATACCGAAAATCTAATGTACTTTTAATGTATAATGTACTATAATGTAATTGTGTGTGTGCGTAGCTCTAATGGAACGGTAAAACAAAGTATTGTACATTTCTTGTGAGAACTTTTTACTTGACACCAAAACTGAAACTGTTGAAAATTTTTTATATACATAAAACAAAAAAAAAACAAAACAAAACAAAAATTGTTAATCAAATACAAAAGAAAACGCAAAAAAAAAAACAAAAAGAAAACTTGGTAATTGATGGTATTTATTATGGCTTAAAACATATACTATATATATACATATATATAGATATATGTATGTATGTGCATAATGCTATTTAATTGTATTTATTATTATTATTCATTACACTAGCGCATATGTATTATCACATGCACAACAACAACAACTGCAACAGCAATAAATGAAATGAAAAACCCAACAATAATACAAAACAAAAAAAAAACTAAATAATATTATTATGTAAATCTAAATCGATAGATAAAGCAGCTGACTATTTGACTTGTGCTTTTTCGTTTTTATTTTATTATCGTATTTCGTAAATGTTACAAAACAAAAAAAGAAAACAAGAACACGGGACACAAAATACATTTAACATTAATCTTAAAGAAGCAAGACATTTTTTACATGCATAAAGCAAATTGTTGTAATATTTAAATACTAATGCAGACCACACCGTACACCGCCACAAACAACAACAACAACAAATGAAAATACCAGAATAGTAACTAAAGTTTAAAATTAAAAACTTTTTTATATATTCCGACAAACGAACATTTTCCTTGTGTTTTTATTTACAATTTTTCTTTTCGACTAGCTGCGCCTTCTCTTCTTCCCCCTCATTTCGATAGGTTGCATTTTGAGTTTCGATTTGCGAGTAAACACAAAAATATACATAAATATGGAATATATTTATATATGATGGTGTTATATAAATGATATAAACGTATGTTGATAACAATTTTGAATAAATTGAGAATCTAATAGACTGTACAAAAATGAATATGAACAATTTTTTTAAATATATATATGTTTGTATTGGTATATATATATGATATATCTGATATATATATTATATTTGAAGAACTCAAGCCGATAACATATTTATATAAGCTAAACCATGTAACAATTACGATAACACTATAACTAACTATATGCATACATAATTCGATTATGCTACACATCTATTATTTCCCAAAATGTAAAGTTTTAGTATACACATACTATTTTAAATTGATCTATAACATTTTATACCGCCAAGTAACTGTGCTCTTTGATCATAAAGTATATATATATATAAAGTAAACGTATAGAGAGATTCAGGTGATTCTTGAATTTACGCCTCAATTCAATCAATTCAGATAATATGGAAATACATATATATCCATATCTATCTGTCTGTATCTGTATTATAGAAACGTTTACTATGTGTGTAGCCTGGTATGCATCGTGTGTGCCACCAATGTGATTAGTTTTTTGGACGATTCGCAAAAAAATCAATTGTTTTTACCACTAACAACTTACCAAAAACCCATTACCGATCTATAAATGGTTTATGGTATATAATATACATACATGTACATATGTGTATGTACCTATTTAGTAGTATTTAAAAGTGCTAATCTAGAAACACACTTGTGTATGCATTGTTAGGCTAATATTATAGCCAAAAACTATCTTAACTTCAGAAGTCCAAGTCTGGTTATATATGCACACACGCACACCACAATGTAGGCTTGTGTGTGTGTGTGTGTGTGCATGTAAAGTAGAGAAATGGTTTAGTTTGATGTTGATTGAAGTTGAGATTAAGGTTGAGACTGTCAGCACAAGTTAAAATTATATATCTAGATGAGCGATTGAAATGGATTTGCAATTGAAATAATTTTTAATGTAGTTTATATTTTTGATAAATGTTATTGAAATACCAAAAAAAAAAACCAGAAAAAAATCTAAACAAAATCAAAAACGAGAAAAACACAAAAACAAAAAATTTATAAGCAAAAAAAAGAATACTCAAACTGAAAAGCAAAAATTGAAAAACCATAAGCGTGTATGTATGTTGACAGGACGCGTTGTTGACCATATTTGTACGGAATTTAATTTTTGTATTATTAAAGTACTTAATAAGCTATATAACGTTTGGTAGTGGACATAACTTTATCGAAATTTTAAAGCATCAGCAGCAGCAAACTAATGAAATCTGGCTTCGTAGAAGTGTTTTAACGAAACTATAACATATTATATACTATAGATACATACATATATGTATATTACATTATATATATGAAAGAAAGTCCATATATGTATAATATTGATCATTGAATATGTGTATGTAATGTGCAATTCTTTGGGTGTGTCTTTTTTTTCTTGATTTCGATTGATTTTAGATTTTAGCTTTTGTAGTGAACCAATCAAATTTATATTGTATGTATGGTACTCATGATAATGTTAAATTAAATGTTAGTAAACTCAATTAAACACATACATATGCATACTTTATAGTATGTAAATGTTTAGTATTTTAAATAAAATACTAGTAGCTGCTTATTTTCGTAACCTTCGTTTTTGATAGGCAATCGCTTTCGTCTCTCATTTTTTTAAAAATAAGTAGCGTTTGTCAAATAAAAAAAAAAATATGCATAAATGTCAAATGCATAAGTTTTCGACATTTCTCCAATTCTGCTAAACATACATGTTTGTACGAAAAATGTTAACGATTTTCGGCAATGCGAACAAACTGTTAATAACATGACACCCTGTGAGTGTTTTTTAATTAAATAGTGACGCGCTCAATTAAAGGACGTAGCTTGAATTCATTAAAAAAAAATTTAGTTTATGGAAAATTATAGCGATAATGCTAAAAAGCTTTATACCGTGTCCTGCAAGCAATTAGATATTAAAGTACATATTTTGCTTTTTAAATGAACATTATGTTCAACAATACCAACAGAGCAACAGCAAAATTAAATAGTTACATAATAACATAACATACACACATTCAAGGTGCAACATTCTCATTTATGTGGTACATAATATGCTTACATAATTAATGAAGAATTGACTATGACTGATTTTTACACAGGAACATTTACACATGATTATATATACATACATATATGTACATTAATATACTATTTATACATACATATATACATATATATACTCTATATATACACATACTCTATATACATACATACTTTCATATGCATCATACATGTGTCATCATCTGTATATACTACATTCATTAAAACATCCTTGTGTTAGATGTTCGATCTTATATCTAAAACATACTGCATACTTCTGGGAGTGTCAATCTGTATGTGGCCTAACTCAGAACTTTATCTATCTAATGCTAATCTACAACCAACAACAAAATCTTAGACTGCTTCGATATCGTAAAACAAGATTTAAAAAAAAAGGAAAATAAAACTTTGTGAAATTTATAAGAGAAAAGCGACGCGTTTAGGGAATTTTAACAGTTCTTTCCTTGAGTTTGTTTTATTTTTTACTCTCAATTTTGCTACCGCTTTGTTTATGTCTTGAAAAGAGAAACTGAATTTTTATAGAACTACTTTAGCTACAACAATCTATCTATCTGAAGCGCAAGTTGAATGAAGATCAAAGGTTGATAAAAATACTGATAAATAATAATACAATACAATACATACATGATATACACATAACTGTAACTATTTGTTGTTAGCTGCTTATACTTCCTATTGAAGACTACCAACACATTCATATCTAAGCATTTGTAGTTTGTATTTATATGTGTAAATTTATATTCAAACATTACACCGTAAGAAATGGTATAGCAACTTTTAAAAGTTTTAGTTTTGTTTGCATGTCATCAGTATCGAAAAAAAATCAAAAATATTAATTTTTATTGTTTATTTTGTATAGTAAATGTATAGTCCTATATTTAGTAGTATTTTACTCAATAATTATCGTATTTTGTTCTTTGTCAAACATTGATTAAATGAAACATTTTAAAACAATAATCAAAAACGAATTTATTTCTTATTATTTTGGACTTTATTTATTTTCAGTGTTACGTAAAACTCATAACAACTTGGCAGATCAATTGCAGACACAGTACGCAAAGTGTATAAGTTTACCATAAAAATAAGGACTCAAAACAAAAAAACAAACAAAAAAAAAAGAAGTATTTGCTTTTATACATGTTTACCGTTAGCTGTTTACAGTTATTTTTCTGTTTAAATACGTATTCATTCATCCCATTAGTATGGTTATTAAAGTTAAGTTCTATCGACATTCTAGTTTTCAGTTATTGAACATAATTTGTTAATTAAGTTTTCAATTGCATATATCGTATATCGTAAATACTTTTCAAGGAATGCCAATAAAAATCGTTTTTTGATTAATCGATTAACTAATTAAATCTCACGGTTAAACCGCACGCGATATACGCACTCGATATAAACGATTAGCTAAACGAGATTTGCTGATTGGACATATTCATAATAATTAGATTATAACACCAGCCAGTCATAATCCAGCATTTCCCATTAGGATTTATAAGAAAAAAAAAAAAAAAAAACAAAAGCATCCATTCACTTACATAGCTTATAGATCATCATGAAATCATCTCTAGTCATTTTACTTAATATATAATATGTCAACATATTTTTATAACTATTAACAACAATTATGAAGAACAAGTATCATAAAACACCAATTTAATGTTAACTGTCGTTACAAGGTAAATATATATACTTCTATATATATGTATTTATATGTGGGTAAACGTTTACAATCGCCATTTCATGCATTGATTGAAGAAAAGTTGAATTTTAGATGAGCATAGTGCAT
Source organism: Zaprionus kolodkinae (assembly GCA_018901885.1). NCBI lineage: Eukaryota > Metazoa > Arthropoda > Insecta > Diptera > Drosophilidae > Zaprionus > Zaprionus kolodkinae. Next base: position 1,530,499 of record JAEIFM010000247.1, on the reverse strand, counting down.
ATTATATAGGGTTTTGCTTAAATGCTTTATACACATACACACACACATACACACAAACACGATTATAACTAATTATTACTATTATGATGGGAATTTATATTACTCATTAAATAAACCTGTTTTCTATGTGGTTACTTCATTTAAATCAATTGTTTAACTCATCTCTTAGATAACGTACATAATATTCTCGCTCAAATTTTTCTGTTTTTCTGTTTTTACTCATGAAAGTTTGTTAACAAAAGAAGGCTAGACAGACAAAGCAAAAAAAAAGAAAATGAAAATGAAAAAAGAAAATATTAATATTACATGGAATAAGGACTGAAAGGTAAATGATACATATATATCAATGAGTGTGATGGGTTAACAATGCAAAAACTTCGAGTGTTACTCGCACTCCTGTCTGTTTTTTGGATATTGTTAAATTTACGTTGAGTTACAAATGGAAATATGTATTATGAACAATATGGAAAAGAATATACACGCCCACCAATGCATACTATATGCGCACTGTTTCTAATATAATGCATATAGTAGTACGAAATACTACAGAGTTTTTTAAACATTTCCCCTCCTCGCCACCCATATGAAATACACATTTTAAGTATCATTATATGATTATGATTACTATATTATAATTTCAACATTCAACTGACTAACTACTTAACTGCCAAGACATCTATTCTCTCTAACTAGCATAGTAGAAAACAACACCCTGCATTTACATAAATATGTATAATTTCAATATGGTACTCGTTTTTGTATTTGAGTCCCTATGCATTAGAACTCAAAACCCTTAACGAAGAACAACAAGATGATGGCAATTCTAAGGAAAAAACTAAGCGCATATGAAACGCATTTACTAAAATATATTTTTATGCATTAGTATTTTTTATGTACTTAAAAAAGATCGAAAAACAAAAATGAAATGAAAAAAAAATTAAATTTAACACATAAATACAGTTATTCATAGATATGCATACTAAAAAAGGTTAGCGTGAACTCAATGTGTAAATTGAATACCAAATTCCAAATGTAATAATAAACGTGAATGTTATCAACTCATTATACTATTATTACAATTATGATTGTATGAGTAATTTATACTATTATAAATGATATATAAGCGATACTCATTATTTTAATGTGTAAGTTCAACAAAATACCAATGTATGCTAAAATATCTAAAAGTATTTTTATACATAAATGAAAAAAAAGAAAACCAAAAATCCGACAACTCGCACTATTGGAACGGAAACTTTGTATTGTATTTATCTAATTATTATTGCATTGAATATCAGAAAAAAAAAACAAAAAGATAAAAACAAAACAACCAAATAGAACTTGATGCGAACGTAAGTCTTTTTAATGCTTAGGGGCCACAATTTTCGAATTAAAAATAATATTCATTATATATTGTATTATTAACATTAAAAATGTTGTGTAACAGTAATAATAAAAGACAAAGGACAACAAAATATCAAGTAGTTTTATTTAAAAATTTCTACAAATAGAAGTGATGTATTTTTTGGTTATGGATTTATTGGGGTCGATTTGAAACTATTCAGGTCGTCAATTAATTGAAAATTCGTATAAAACATGACTACAATAAATGCAGGCCAAAGAACGAATATTTGTAGTTCAAATCACCGCAGGCACCTCCACAGCAGCCCGGCGCTGCAGTCGCACATGGTCCACATGGTCCAGCGCATTGTGTACGATAGCAGCAATAGCTGCAGTCAACGAGACAACATTGTACACAGGGAGTGTCCCGGTAATAGCGACTATGACAGCACATGGCCGGCCCCAAAGATCTAAAAAAAATATCGTCTGTAATTATGGAAACATGTACATGTACAATCTTAGTTACCAAAATAAATTAAAAGATTAAATATTCCGAATTTTGGGGTACAACTGTGAGTACCAAGTAGCTCGAATATAATGATGAAATTTCAAATAAGTTTAAATACGTTGAACAACATCAAATCATTAAAATCATGGCTAACTAAAGCTTTTCAAAATTAAACATATTTATTTTAAAATAAACATTCGATTGCACAGTTCTTTCTTTTTAAGAGGTTTCTGCAAATCCTCTAATAACATGGATTTTAAATATCGGTATTCTTCAATCCCTGTAATAAGTACGTGGTTATTGGCGATTTATCGTCAACCGTTTCTTCGATAATATCGAAATGATCGTATCTATCGAATAGTTTAAATGTTACGTTAAATCCGCCATTCTGCAACTTTTGGGCAAATACACGACTTTGTTCTATAAATGTGGTGCTCTCGTGTTCCGCGGATAGGACATACGCCTGCAGGCCTGGCCAAAATGGACTATCGACTTGCCAAGACCACAGCATGGGCGACAACTCCACGGCAGTCTCGGCATTGAGGCCAAGGATATTGTTTGGATTGACCGGTTCTAGGGCCCACAGTTCGCGTAGATCGTAAACGCCGCATATGAAGAATAGTGCCCGAACTTTCTGACGACGCTGATCCGAAATTAGCTGGGGTATATGCAGCAACAGTGACAATAGATGGGCTCCAGCCGAATGTCCAGCGAAACTGATCTCTGTTGCTTGCGTTTGATCGGCATAGTCGAAAGTCCATAGTAAAAACTTCTTGAATTGTTCGACGAGCTGAGGCAGCGTTACCTGGGGACAATTGTTATGATCCATGACGGCGACACGATAGCCGCGGCGCAAGAGGGGACCCACCATCGAATAGGAATGCGATTTGTCCAACATTTGCCAGTAGCCACCGTGCACATAGACAAACAATGGCGAAGGCTTAGATTCGGTCTCGTCCGTATAGAATACATCGACAACTTGACGATCATCAGTTCCGCCATAACGCAGATTATGAACTTTGACTCCTTGCTGTTTGACAAGATCTTTGCCATCTGTTGCGGAAAGAGATAATCAACATATATTTAAAATTTTGAGTTTGTTAATCTCACGCTTCGCTGTCAGTTGTATAAAATGATCTTGAACCGCAATATTGGGTTCGGGTTGGTCTTGAAACCTTGCGGTATGATAGCTGGGAAAATAGTCCCGCTCTAGATCAACATCTTTTTCATTGGGATTGTACATGGTTGAAGGGTTGAACTGAAAGAGAGACAGAAAGAGACACTTAGAGATAATAAGTAGCTGTTAAAACTTGTTTTAAGTGTTTGCCGCACCTGAACCTGTTTTAATGGGTGTACAGTGTATACTAAATCCGTTTAGCCATATGGCAAATTAAACGAAAGCACAAACACTTGAGATAAGCTGATTTAGTACTGAATTGAAAAACAGACTCGAAGTGTAGTTGAATGGGTCATTCAATCTGTTTATAACAGTGAGCTTAACATTTACTAAAACTGTTAGCAACATGCGCGGTAGAACAATTACAGTTCAAATGCAACACTAAAAAATACCAAAAACCCAAAAAGTGGCGTTTCTGCAACAAATATAGGCAATAATTATGCTTATCCAACATAATAAAATAATGTTTTATATAAATTTTATTATTCTTTGTATATATATTAAGGGCAAATGAAAACGCAACATTTCAGCGCAAAACACATGCTGGTGCTGCCACCTTTTTTTTGTTAATTTAACCGACTGAGAGATTTTTTTAAGACAGGTGGCAACTACGTTACTAAAAAGCCAACTCAGCTCTCAGTTTATATTTTGTATTTCAATTTGTAAAAACAAAAGGAATTATTACTGTTTTTAAAAATGAGCCGAGCACAACAAAACGATGATGACGTCAACTCTGCGTTATTCGATGCGCGCAATGAGTATTACATTGGCAACTTCATGGGATCTATTAACTTTGTGCTGCCCGAACAGGGCACAGCAGGTGCGGAGCTTCTGTCATACATGTATTTGTCGTATCTGGCCATCGATTCGGGTCGCATAATTGCATCGGATATCAAGGAGAACAACACGACACCACTGCAAGCGTTGCGTCTGGTGCACGAAGCCTTCGAGCAGCCCTCACGCACTGAAGAAGTGTTGGAGAAGTTGACGGATAAGGTGGCCAGCGATGAGGATGAGACAAACCTTTGGCACATTGCCACAGCCATTGTCTACTGCTATGATGGACAGTTTGAGAATGCTCTGAAGATATTACATCGCTCCACCAACCTGGAATCGATGGCATTGTCGGTGCAATGTCTGCTGCGTTTGCAACGTGTCGATCTGGCCAAACAGCTGGTGGTGAAAATGCAAGAGATAAGCGACGATGCTACGTTGACACAGCTAGCCCAGGCTTGGGTTGCTATAGCCCAGGGCACTGAGCAGATGCAGGACGCTTTTCACATCTATCAGGAGTTCTGCGAGAAGTTTAAGCCAACCCCTGCCTTGTTGAACGGCCAAGCTGTCGTCCACTTGGGATTGGAGCGCTACGAAGAGGCTGAGGCTGTGCTGCGCGAATCATTGACCAAAAAACACAACGACTACGATACATTAATCAACATGATGGTCCTTTCGCATCTAACGGGCAAGTCAACAGAGACGATCACCCGCTACTGGGAGCAATTGAGGCAATTTTATCCAAAGAGCGAATTCGTCACCGACCTGGACAAAAAGTCCGCCGAGTTCGATAGGCTCTGCTTGGAATACGAGCCAAGTGGCGAGCAGCTGCTGGCTGTCTAGTGCTTCATCTCTAATGTATTCAATTCCAAAAAACACTACATTCATGTATAAAACTTTATATTCATTAAATTACAATATAAATTTATTAGAAATGTAGATGAGGTAGTCTTCGGCTCGCTAATAGCTGTAAATGGGAAAAAATATTATTGGTTTGACTTCTTTAGGTATGATAAATACGAAGCTTACTTTTGTTTAAAACCATATTTTTTGCGTTCGTAGAAGAGATCTGTCTTTGAGCTGCCCAGGTTGACAATCTTGGGACAGCCGTCACGCTGCAACAATGAATATATGAAGTATACTTTCTCATTCATTTATTTAATTAACTTACGTCCTTTTCCTGTATGGTGCAGGATTTACAATAGTAGGCATCGGAAACACCGGGTCCGCCGCAGATAACGCATCGTCCCTGATACGAACCATAGTTGCATTCGTCGCATATGCGGACCAAGGTGCAAGGACGCACATAAGAGTCACATATCACGCATTTTCCATCGTCCTTTTCGCACAATCGCCCAATGGCTACACGTGAAAAATGCGGAACAAATATAAACAGTTTGTATTTGATGTTTAAAGATGCTTATGCAGCACTTACCGACGCCAGGCTGTTTACGGCAAAAAATTAAGTCAGGATGATGCTTGGCCATATTTAATTTAAATTAATTAAGTAATTTTTGGAGCAAATTAACTATTTTGTTATATTTCTCAAAATGCTAGCTTAAATTGTTGGCTGCAGTGTGACCAAACTTTGATAGCATAAGAAACCTAAATGCAATTAGAAAAGACTATTTCATTTTGAAACAATTATTTAACTTCGTAGATAATTTAGAGTTTTGTCTTGTTAATTACATTAATTAAGTTTTATATTCTTTAGAATTTCAATAGGTTTGCAATAACATACCATTCAAAATACTAGTATTTTGTTTGCAACTAGTTTGCATAGAATGGTAACACTGAACAAACATATGTTTTCTTGATTTTCTGTATACTTTGCTAAAAACTGCATAAAACAAAATGCAATTCACTTAAACAAAACAAATAAAGACGTAAATACTGAAAATATAGTTGAAAAATGTCACAAGTCACATCGTCGACGACACAAAGTGCATCTGCCGCCCAAGGGGTCAGCAGACGAATGCCTAACAACGATGCTGGTGTTTGTGTGGGCGTCGGTGGCGGTGGCTATGGTGAAACAGAATGGGAGGCACGCGAGGTAAGTGGAAAAAGCTATGACTAAACTATTAATAATATACAATTAATGTATTACACATATAATCTATAGTCGCAACGCCAAAGGGAGTTACATGAGGCGCGTGCTCGGGCCGCCCAAATGGAAAAAACAATGAAGTGGTGGTAAGTAGAAGTAGGAGATGGTGGTGTATTTTAGCCGGGCATTGCACATGCAGTGTGTGGCTGGTTTGCAGATCTGGAATGACTAACGCGCTTAATCTTAAGTTGTATGTTTAAATAGAAGCTTTCTGATTCACTACCTTTACCATTAGACTAATTAAAAACCTTTCAACTTTCATTAACAGGTCCGATTGCACTGCCAACTGGCGCGAGAAGTGGAGTAAGGTAAGAATTGTCATGACAACAAGGGAATCGATATAACTTGTGCAAATTGTTTAATCACAACAAACAATATCTTCATCATCCATTCGCAGGTGCGCAACGAGCGTAACAAGGCGCGTGAGGAGTCCAAACAGTTGAATATTAAACTGGACGTCGCAATGAAGGAGGCGCATTCATTAAAACGCGAGAAAAATGATCTTGAACTGCAGATAACGCAGCTAAAGAAGGAGATGGAGAAGGTGCATACGCTGATGATGAAACATGCCGGTCAATTTCATCGCAGCGATACCACCGAGGATGCCGAGGCCAATGGACGCGATGCAAATTGTTCGCCAGACATATCATCTGACGGATTGAAGAATGTTAACAGCGAAGATGGATTGGTCACCAAATTACCCAACGATGTCAAAGATTTGGATATTGAAGAGTTTGCTTTGAAGGGTGCCATGCCCAAGCACTTAAGTGACTTGGATGAGGCTGCAGCAGCCGAAGAGAAGCGCTTGATACAACAACTTTCCAAGGATGATTTCGATGAGGATTATTTGTTGCAAAAGATATCTATGCTGCAGTTGCGTTTGGACGAAGCACAGAAAACTCTACAGGCGGAGCGAGAGTGAGTGCAGTATAAGATAAACGCTTAATATTGTTGCTTACATTTAAATTTCAACTTCAGTGAAAAGCACGAGCTGCACAAGAGCATCGAAAAGCTTGCCCTAGAATTGCAGGATGTGCGTGGACGTCAAGAGGAGCTGCGTTCCGCCAAGCAGGAGGCAGTGCGTGAGCTTTTGACATTGCAGGTAAGACGGTTGCTATACCCAGTGTTATGATAAATACAGCTAAAACTATGATCTTCAGGAACAACATCGCGCCGAGATGCGTATCGTGAACAATTCATTGCAGGAGGAAATTGCTGCACGTGAGAATTTGGAACGCAGGTAGACTTAGAAAGGATTTACTTATAGTTATAGAGCATGTACAATTAATTCGAATTCGATTTTAGGCTCAGTGAACTGCGCACCGAGCTGGAGCATCTGCAGGCCGAGAACGCATCGGAATGGGGAAAACGAGAGCGTCTTGAATCCGAGAAATTGGCACTGGAGCGTGATAATAAAAAATTGCGCGCTGAACTACGCGATTATCAGGAGCGTTCCGATCGCAAGTGTCGTCCCATGCAGGCAAACGACGTTGAGTTGCGAGCACTGCAACAGGAACTTTCGGAGCGGAATAAGGAGATCAGTGAGGTGAAGATGTCTCATGCCAAGCTTAAAAAGCTGCTGGCCGAAACCAACACCGAGCTGGGTCATGCGGTGCGACGCGCCGAGCAATATGAGGCAGAGGTAAGTCAATATGGTTGCTTAGATTTATAATGGGTTTTGGTTGGATAAAAATGTCTACACCGTTTCTTTGATAACTAATTAGACTTTACTCGTATGGTTTGGCTAGCTAAATTCTAAACTAGATACACACGCAACATACATAAATGCCAGAAAGGTTTCTCTGATTATGATAGTAATCAGATATACATATCAAAATCCGTATCATACTTAATTAGCGAATGCTGCCAGTCCGGTAATGGCACGACCCAAGATCAGAGCATGAATATCATGTGTGCCCTCGTATGTGTTAACCGATTCCAGATTCATGACATGCCTGATGATATGATACTCATCACTGATGCCATTGCCACCGAGCATGTCACGCATCTGGCGTGCAATATCCAAAGATTTTCCGGCATTATTCCGCTTGAGCAGTGAAATCATTTCGGGTGTGTGCAGCTTCTGATCCTTGAGACGACCCACATGCAGACATGCTTGCAGACCAAGCGCAATCTCCGTCGTGGCATCGGCAAGTTTCTTTTGGATCAATTGATTGGCCGCCAATGGTCTGCCGAATTGTTTTCGATCTAGTGTATATTGACGTCCGATCTCCACACATGCTTCCGCTGCTCCTAGCGCTCCCCAGGCAATGCCATAGCGGGCATTGTTCAGACAATTAAAGGGACCACTGAATCCAAGCGCGTTGGGCAGCAACTGACTCTCTGGTACATGCACATCATCCATCAAGATCATGCCAGTAGGTGATGCACGCAGGGAGAATTTACCCTCGATCTTTGGTGTATCCAAACCCTTGCCGGAAATTTTACGATCCACAATGAATCCACGCAATTTGCCATCTTCGCACTTGGCCCAAACGATAATCACATCGGCTATGGGAGCGCTAGTTATCCAGGTCTTTGATCCATTCAAGATGTACGTTTTCGTTTTGCTGTAATATTTGGCACGCGTTTCCATGCCACCCGGATCGCTGCCATGGTTAGGTTCGGTGAGACCAAAGGCACCTAGAAAAATGGGTAAACAAGAATAATATGAATAATAGAATTATTGAACATTTATCTTTATACAATTTTTATTTAAATGCCTTTAGAAAAATACCAAAAAGCGATTCGATAGTTTTGGTATTCGATAGGCTTTTATTTTGCAGATCAATCGATGTTCTGTGCTCTCTTTTGGTTTTTTCCGCTCACTAATCAAACCGACAACAGCAGTGTGAGAGAGAGAGAGCTTTCAATAAGCTTGTTTGCTGTCATCTGATGCTTACGCGTTCTCTCTCTTTGTCCCTTCTTCTCTCCTCATGCCTATAAACTACTTTGGAGCTTGTTTACTGCACTTTGTTGTTTTGAAGCGAGTTGCCTCCCTCCAAGCCTGTTTAATCTCAAACTTATCACATTATTTAGCTGCTGTAGCAACAAGCTGATAAGGCTGAAATCTTTTAAATTTATGCTAAATATAAAGCGAAGCAGATGATATTGATGGGCGTGGCATGGGATTTGTAAGATTAGGAAGATTCCTTTTCACTCACCTATTAGTTTTCCCTGTGCCATGCTGGGCAAATATTGTTCCTTTTGCTCAGCCGATCCGTAGTCATAGATAGCACCCATTGCTAGGGAGCTTTGTACGCTCACCGCGGAACGGTAGGCGGAATCAACACGTTCCACTTCGCGAGTAAGCAGGCCATAGGCAACGCTAGAGACACCTGCACAACCATAACCCTGCAGGGTGCAGCCCAGGACACCCAAACTGCCGATTTCCTCCATAATCTTTTTATCGAAATGCTCATTACGATTTGCAAGCGTTACGCGGGGCAACAGCTCTGATTGGCAGAAGCTGCGGAAGGCATCACGTATGGCAACTTCATCCTCGGTCAGCTGACTCTCCAAGTTGAGTGCATCTTGCCAGTTGAATTTGGGTGCTGCACTGCTCGCCTTGCTGCTGGCCAGGCGTGTGGCACACGGACGTAGTTTGCTGATTATGTTTTGCGCAATCATTTTGCTGTGTTTTCTTTTGATTCTTCGCTTTGTTATGAAATTCGCACAGCCGGCTGCTCGACCTATTCTTTTCTCTTCTCAGCTCTCGCGAGTTACGTACGCACAACCTACACGTTTGCCTTCTGTCGCGAGACTGAAGACAGCTGCGAGCGTAGCAAGAGAGCTTTCGGCTGCCGATTGTTCTCATCGTTCTTGACGTTCGTTCTCTCACGCGCTCGCTTCGCGTTCGTTCTCTCATGCACTCGCTTGACGTTCGTTCTCTCATGGGATCGCTTGGCATTCTCTCTCTCTAATGCTCTCATCTGTTGTTCGTTCTCTCTCGTCCGTGCTCGTTCAGTCTCAACTTGCCGATCGCCCCCGCGTGCTTACCTATAAGTTTGTTGCCTTTGCTGTTGCCATTGAAGTCTTTATTCTAATCACAATCCACTATCTTAATATTTTGATTTAAAGATCATGATAAGAACGGAAACCGAAAGTACAAGCCTTTAAAGTTGTTATTGATAATAATTGGAAAATATAAATTGGTTAACTTCAGATCAAGTGATCATATTAAAAAAATTTCATATAATAGTAACCATAAGTATTATAATATCATATACCAAATCTCCTGCAGGTGAAACGTCTGCGTCAACGTGTTGAGGAGCTGAAACGAGAACTGGCCGGTGCTGAAGATGAACTCGACTCGGCAGTTAACCAAGTGCGTCGCCTGCAGCGCAGTAACGATGAGTTGGTGGGACAGACCGAGGGTCTTCAGGTGCAGATACAACACTTGCAGAACAGGTCAGTTAATGGAATTCTTTTAGACTACTCTTTAATCCACTTGCTAACTAACTAACAATTAACGGTGCTGGTTTTATCTAATCTCAAAAACTAATCCAACTAAAACCCAAAACTAAACACAAAAAAAAAAAACCCAAGACGTGCTCCTAGTCCCCAACTTCGCGGCATGGGGGGTGTCCAGTTGCGTAATAAGATCGCCGTAGAGCTACCCAGCGATTGCCTGCCAAATATTAATGATCTGCGGCAGATTTTCGATGATAGCCAGGCGGGATTGCGTAGCTCTCACAATGGGACCGATTCGACTGCGGCTGCACATCATGCTGCCGCCATGAAGCGCTCCAGCCACACCGAGCGTACGCTGCTGCAGCAACAGCAGAGTAATGCAGCAGCTGCTGCAGCGGCCACTGCGGCTGCAGCCGCGGCAGCAGCATTCTTCGATGCCAAAACGTCGCATTTCGAGGATAATATATTTGAGTCAAAATCGCGTAATTTGGAATTTGAGCGTGCCAAGCAAAAGTTCGATAATCCTCATGGGCATCAGCAGCCGCTGCAGCATCATCATCATCATCTGCAGCAACAGCAGCAGCAGCAACATCAACAGCAGCAGCAGCAGCATCTTCAACGGCAGCAACGTTCCACATCTGGACGTTACAACAGCGCCGGCAGTAATAGCAATAATAGCAACAGCAATAGCGCCAATCGGGCCAATCTTGCGCTGCCACTGAAGTGCACGACCAACGCATCGTCGGCATCAGGTTCTATATCCAACAAGGAGGATATGAATAGGCAGATGTACGAGACACACGATAAGGAGCAACTGGCCGCCGGCTATGCTCGCAATAGTATTAATCTAGATGGTCTCAAGGTATCCGACGACGAGGTGAGCCCGTACTTCACCAGCTGGACTGACTTCTTTCAAGTTTTTGTTAATTATTATTTACGATTTGATTGTTACTGCTGTTATTGTTATTGGAACCATTTTAATCTAATCTTTGGATTCTCTATTACAGACTCCGTAGCTATGGGTCGACAAGCTTGTTACTGGACGATGAAACCGAAGGGAATAGCGATTGAACTGATGGAATTCTCTCAGAACTAATTCGGAATAGTTCATTTTTGGAACATAACAGTTTATAGTATTACAAGTTTAGTATTAATTATTGGATACTTTTAAGTTACATACTTTCGAACGGGTTCACTATCACTATAAGTTAGATGTTTATGGAACGCGCGTGTTCTATATCTTTTACGACAGATGAGAAAAACATTTCCAGCAATTCAAGTTACTTAATATTAATTTTACTATCACTATCAATCGATTATAAGAATTTTTAAGAACTTCATCTTTTTAGAGATCTCATTCGATCATGCGATCTTATCTGAAATGACTTTATATGACTAATTTCGATGCAATTATCTTTTAACAGATTAAATCATTTTTGAGCGATATTTGAAATATACAGAATTTATATCAATAATGTCACAATGTTTGAAAAGATTAGATAATCCCAATAACGTAAATAATATAAGTAACAATTATTCAAATTGATACGACTGTAGGGAACAACTTGTTAGAGAATTTATGAAATACTTACCAGATACAAAATAATAACTCAAGCCAATATTTCGCAAACATTTCACCTCCAATATTCCAATACTTAAACAATGCTATACATAAATATTCGATGGCGTAACTTTAAAGAATATTACCCATATGGCCATCTTGAGATCTCCTTATAATTGCAAGCCCCTTGCCTTGTGCGCCTTACATACGAGTTAACATCTAGATGTTCAAATGATTTTATATCAGATATAGATACATCAAACAGTCATTCTCATATTCGTATTGGGCGTTAAAAACAGCTTACATTTTTATCGAATATTATAACATGATATACGAATTATATAGTGCCAGAAATTTAAAAAGATTGACTTTATAACAGGTTTTGCATATGCATTCAGAATGTTGCGAATTTCTCTTGAACGTTCTTTAGTTTTCCGGGGAAAGTCCCAAACGAATACGTAAATTTGTGCCTGCCTGTCGATATTATATAAATTTAGGCATACATTTTTCTAGTCTGAACTTCTTCATATTTCTGCAAAAATTCGCAACTTCTGTTGAATGCGAATATTATCAACAATATTTTACTGATTTGTAGGATATGTATTTAACATGGAAACGTTTATGTATTAATTTATAGCAATACTAGTATTTTAATAATATTCTTATTAATATTATTAAATATTAAAACTACATATATAGTATGTACCAATATACATTTAACAAAAAAAATAAGCTATGGCTATCCCATTTGGTATGTTAAAAATAAATTAAATGCTAATCTAAAAAATAATGGACTAATATTGAAAAATGTCATACTAAAAATTTAGTGATTTTAAAATTTATGATATCAAAGTAAGTTAATATGTCGACAGTCTGACAGAATTTATTTATTTTTCAGATTTTTCTAAACAACAAAGAAGACAAATATCAATTTAATTCAAATATTTATATAAAATTTAGTAGTAGTTATCGAAAGTAAACAAACTTTTTGGCATTTAAAACCATCAAATCATGTCATTCAACAGCAGCAAATTCACAGCCATTTGCATTGTCATCTATCTGCTGTATGCGATATTTGCATTCCTCATATTGCCGTTCCTGGTTCCCAATCCACTTTCAATGTCACGGTATATACTCTCCCAAGATACACGCTCTTTGGGTGATCTATCCAGCTATACGCTGGAGAAGGGTGGCAAGCCTAAACGTTCTATGTTAGTCACATTCCGAGGATCTGGAGCACTCAGTCTACTCGATTATTTTTCGCACCAGAGCGGATGCTATCACCATTTTTCCCCCTTGATAGCGTATAGGAAACGTATAACGAATAAGGTTAACAACATACTTGCCTTAAAGGAATTGATATCACTCTACAAATGTGATTATAATTATTCCACGGAGATGATCAGATCGGGTATGTCGACGTCAACGTTCCGTAAGTTTTACGGACTGCAGTCTAGGATCTGTTCAAACTATCCAACTGATTTATGCTGGAGTCCCGATACGCTGTCGGATATTTGTAAGATCTTTCCATTTATCAATATGTCGGTGTACAATTTGGGGCTCGATGTTTTGAAGGCTTTACTCGAGCTTAAAGAGTAAGTGAAGGAGTCTAAAGATTTGAAAGGATTAAATTATTTTTTTTGTAGTCTCGATCTGCGTATGTTGTTCCTTGTGCGAGATCCACGTGGTACAATGGCTTCGCGTGGTAACAATAGCTGGTGTAACGATCCGGAGTGTTCGAAACCCAATGATCTGTGCAAAAATTTAGTATCTGATTATACGATTGCGAGGGAACTTTTACAGAAGTATCCAAATCGATTTGCGTGGGTTGTTTACATTATTTCTATAGGTTTGAATTGAGTATATTCCATTTATTATCTCATTTCCTCGACTATAGAATCGTGACATTTGAAAAATTGGCACAAAATCCGATTCGAGACTTAAAGACGATTTTTAATTTCCTTGGACTGCCTTTAAGTCATTTGGTTCCTGATGCTTATGGATATTCTGACCGGAAATCGATAAAAGATAATTTCTTATATTTCGACAAGCCCATGGATTGGTTAAGTATCTTATCCGAGAAGGAAATCGAAAATATACAAACAACCTGCAAAGAGGCAATGCAATTGTGGGGCTATAACCCGATTTTAAGTTTAAGCAACATACAACCTAATGACTTTGTTCAGATGCAAGAGCTACCATTCTTTCTAAATTAAACGTAATTTTGAGTGTCGAGATTTATATGGATAAATAAATCCTTCATTAAATGTTTAAATTTCTAATTTAGTACAAAGCGCCATCTGTCGGAAAAGAAGAGGCAACAGCAAGTGTGCTTTCCACAATGACCGTTACAGTATTTTTCAGTATTTTGCGCATGGTGGCAAACGTATTTTATTGCTAGTCAACGTGCGGTCATACTCAAGCTCTCAGCTGTTCATTCTGTTTTCGCAGCTCTCACTAAGCTCGGCAGGCGTCGCTTCCTCAACATTTGTGCAATTAGATTCCGGGGCCGAAAATTATAATAAAGCACAAACGAAAATTAAACAAAAAAAATAATCAAAACGCTGCGTTCGCATTAAGTTGCAATGTTTGGCACGTTATAAAATGTGAAATTTCTCTGTTGTGCGGCGGTCAAACGTTAAGTGTGTCTGCGTGTGTGTGTGCGTGTGTGTTTGGTGTGTGAACGAATGTGTTTGCGTGTTTATGCGTGTTTGTTGCATGTGTTGTGCGTTGATTTGTTTATGTGAATATGTAAACAAAAGGTCAAAGTTGAAATTGTTAATCTTGCAATAAGCAATTAAGCGTAAAGTGCGGCCGAAAGTAGGCGACAGAAAATACAAAATTTTAAATAAATAATTTGATAAGTACATAAAAAAAAATTAAAAAAAGTAACAAATGAGCACAACAGATTTGGATGTGGAGTCCTGCGCACTGTTGACCGGCAGCGATACAGTCGATGCTGGCGCCAGCAGCAACAACGACTCACAGGCCGCCACTGTCAGGACACGCACTAAGCAGCGCATCAGTTTGAATTCAAAACGCAGACGCAGCCGGATGTCCCGACGCGCGAATCTCATTGGCATCTGTGGTGTGAGCAGTCTGTGCATACTGCTGCTGATTGCCACCACACAGCATCGTCCGCTGACCTCACCCTTTAGTGGCGGCAGCGGCAGTGGCAGTAGTAGCAGCGGCGGTGGCGGCGGCGGCAGCAGCAACAATGCCGCTGTTGCCTCCCAACTGTTTTCCCGCAATGGCGGCGCCAGCAGTTATTATGAGCGACAGCAGCAGCAGGCATCACAAACTGCCACCATCATATACAACATGACAGCGACCATAGTGGATGTCCTGGCAGCGCAGCGTGCGCGAATCTTAACTGCAATGGAAAACTTTGAATATCCTCGCGGTGGAGCTGAAAAGCTGAATGATATGACACCCGAAACGGGTGGCACACCAGTGCGCAGCATTGTTATCACCAGTTGGCGTTCGGGATCAACATTTCTGGGTGATATTCTCAATGCCATACCGGGCAATTATTATCACTATGAGCCCCTGTTGGATTTCGGCATCAAACAGATACGCGATCCTGAGGATCAGAATTTGGCTGTACAAAATCTTAAGAATCTCCTCAATTGTGACTATGGCGATATGTCGGATTATCTGGAATATGGCAAAACGCATACGTATCTCTTTGAGCATAATCAACGTCTCTGGGATGTCTGCCGGGAGTATCCTCGGTTCTGCTGGCGTCCCGCCTTCCTGACGCCCTTCTGTCGACTATTTCCCACCCAAAGCATGAAGACAGTGCGACTGCGTCTCGCCCAGGCCGAGCAGCTACTTCAGGATCAAAGGTAGGCGTTAAATATATACATATATGTATAGCCATATAGGGGCGAGTTGGGGAGAGTTGGGTTACACGAGATCACGTACAAAGAAAGTGAAAGGTGCGCGCATGCGCAAATTGTGTCGTCTCTCTTGAAACGCGCCTTTATCTGTCTTTATCTATCGCCGGCTATTGCGGTTTCTCTCTGGCTTCTCCCACCATTCAAATGATTCATGTGCGTAGTTCGCTTTTATTTTTCTTGACGATAAGCTTTCGGTAGACTGGTTTTTTTACATGCACTATCAGGTTAGTTTTGAAGAGAATAATAATATTTTGGTCTTTCTTGCTTAACTTACTTCCAACAAATGTGATAAGCATAAGTGGAGATTATCTTGGATTTATTTAGGCTTACTATAATATGGACTATTTATTTATTATTCCTACACATTAATTGAGTTCCCGGAAGCTTAACAATTAATGCTTGTTAAATCTTTTAAATGAAACAGTCTTATTGTACACTCTACCCGCATTATTTTCTTGTTTTCATTATGATAAGGCAATACGCTAAGTTCATTAATTAGCTTCCTTGCTTTTTCATTTATTCATATGACTCTTATCTTATCAAAGCATGTGAATTCAGTTTGTAGGTCGCGATAACGACAATTGCACGTTCTACGTCTGACACGAATTGACCGATTAATATTAATTGAATAATTCCATAGTTCTTAAAATGTCAGACTGCATATTGGAATTCAATCAGAAATGTCGCAATGTTACAGAAGGTTTTTTTTGTGAGATCCATCAAAGTTTAAAGTGAATTGAAATCCCATTGACATACTCAACTATTCAGTGTCCACAACTCTTACTACTTCTAGCCATATCCTACCAGAAAATCCTTTTCATTCATGACCGCAAACAAAGTTTCGTTTACATAATTTTCCATTTAGAATGTCAGACCCTCCGCACGAAAGCATTCACAACAAAACCAACTAAGAAATCAATAAAATTAGTTGTTGAACAAACACAGTCGGAGAGCAAATGTAAACAGAGAAGATGATGGGAGAATATATATGTACACGTATATGTATACTATACATGAGATCTATTTGATTGATGTGCGCTTTCCATTTTCAATTCATTCGATTCTTTGGCATTGTGTGAGTTTTCGGGTAACCGCATCGAATCCCATTCAATCCGATACTAATGACATTGGGGACATGTCGCTTCTGCACGTTTGTTGTTGTTAGGCAAAAGATTCCAACAAATATGCTAAGGTTCCGATGTGGGTATTTCTCTTCCCGGCGAATTGTGTTGTCATTTTGGAAATGGGGTTTAGATTAGATGGAGAATTGAATGAATTAAGTGCCAAGGCAGCTCGTAAATGTTAGAAAAGCTTCAATAATATTTGTTTTACAGACAGATAAAAATATATACATACGTAAACATATGTAGATAATGTGTGATTTGCAATCTTTACCCCATCACACCAATGTGTAACACTTTGGCACTACGAAATAACCAATAATCATAACAATTTCTCATTCTTTCTAAGTCTGGGCAAATCTTTTCACAGTTCGTAGTCCGTAGCCGGAAGCTAGACAATTCTCATAAGTAAATTAGCCTGTCTAGCCGCCCTTTTGTTTCGCTTTTGCATTTCTTTTTCTACCAATTCGCTATGTGTGCTCTGGTTTCCACATGAGGTAGGTAGTTATGTTTTCTTTTTATAGTTTTTGCTCTGCTATTTGACTATTATATTTGAAAGAATACATACACAGTAGATCTTATATACATATATAGGGTAACCAGTAGTCTACTTTGTCTGTACGCTGTACACAGTAACATTTTTCACACTCTATTAACCCGCAGCGTAGCTGCTCAGTTAAGAGGCTTGAGAGCATACGGTCTCTGTCCAGTGAAATGCATCAAAATTCCGGAAACGATGTCCGAACGTTTGGGATTTTATGTTGTGCTACTGTTTTCCCCACTCGGCCCTGGTACGCCTCTTCTAGTAGTACCTGCCTCTCTCCTCCTCCTCCTACATCTCTTCGCACTGTGTGCTCACTCCCGGAATTGGGTCAGTGTTGGGAGGCGTTACGTTACGTTACGTTGCGTTGGGTTGGGTGACTCACTAAGCGGTCGCTAACTTGGCTGAGTTGAGTTTCTAATTGTTGGTTGGGTCTGTTTGGGTGCGCCCAGCACGAAGCGAGCATAGGTTCTAATCATTAATTGCGTATACGCCGCGTTGCACAGGCTCTTAAACGAATTGCTTAAATAGACGTTTTATTTTTATACTACTATACATTTACCTAGGGGATTATTTAATGTGATTTTCGTATGGTATCGTGGGATTTGAGCAGTGTGAAATATAAAGCTATAATTCAAATATTACATATATATTATTTTCTGTAGACAAATGCCTCTTTATTATAGGGTATTCTGCAGTGCATACACCATGATTATCTACATAATTTGAGTGCATTTGATGATATAGAGTTTTATTTTCTGTGAGTCGCTCTGACATAAAGTGGATAACATTATGCGAAAATAAAAAGTGCCACCACTCCACCCGGTGCCAAGCATAAAAGCTCCAAAAATGAGCCCCAAACGAGCTGAACAGACTCTTTTGGCGACGCTGCAGCTGAAGCCGAAGCTGAAGCTGAAAAGCCAAAACCGCAACCGCAAAGAGTTTTTGGTTTTTGGGTTTTCAAAGTCTCTTTTTAGTTGGCTTATAATGAGCAAAGTGGCCATTAACTGAAAAGTTTTGTAAGTCGCTGCGTTTTAAAGCGGGCCAGTAAGACGAACGTACAGACAGACAGACGAGCAGACAGACAAAGACAGAAAGATAGATAACAATGAGAGAAGACCTCATTTAGGCAACTTTTGACCAAGACGAGGGCCAAAAAAAAAAAAAAAAAAAAAAAAAATCAAACCAGGAAAAACCCGTTCTAAAAAGCTTATTGCACAATAGACCTCATTCTTTGACATGGATGGCATTTAACTTTTTGTTTTGAACTCTTGACTCTCTCAAAATGCGTGACAGTTTTGACAGAGACAATGCCAGGCAGCAAAAGAGAGAGAGAGAGATCGAGAGAGAGCAAGGGTTAGAGAGCGATAGAGAGAGGGGGAACCTCTTGGTAGTTGGTAAAGATCGGCCAGAGTTCAGTGAACGTTCAGTTGGCTTTTTATTCATGCGCCGTCACTAAGAGAAATAAAAGACCTCAGCGCGGGTGTCTGGCATAAAAATGAAAACTTAAAAACTAAAAAAAAAAAAAAACCTAAAAGAAAAAAATGCAAAAAGCAAACACATTGCGCATTTTGCATTCGAAAACGAGTTTCACACACACAGACACACACACTCACGCGCTTGCTACGTGTGTTTTTCTTCAGTGTAAATGGGTGAAAAGCGCTAATAAAAAAAAAAGAAAAAAAAAATTGTCGGCCTGCTGCAGCAGCAAGCAGCTCAAGACCGGGCCAAAACCGCAGTCTCTCTGTCTCTGTCGCAGTTGGCTTATGACAAACTTGCGCCGGCAGTGAAAGTGATTGATATTTGTTTTTAGTTTTGTTTGTGTTTATTTTTTTTTTTTGCTTTTTACCTTTGCTTACACTTAAAATTTCGCTTTTTTTGTTGTTGTCGGGGCGTGTGGCAAAGCGTAAATACAATTTCTACTGTCGGCTTAATCCACAGAGTCGGTTTGCTTTTTCTGCTGCTTAATTGGGCTGTGGGCTCCGGCTTTAGCCTTGCCACACTCGATCGTTGACTCGAAAACCGGTTACAGAATGGATCGTCTGTATAGCATAGATAAGTCTTTGTTTATTGATGTCTGCGATACGTGTTTCTCAGTTTGGGTACTGCAGAAAATAATTATAGATATTACTATATGTTTCCCACAGCGGCGCGCTCTGCATCATCATCAATATTGTTCTTGATATCGCTAGCATCTGGTCAGTTTAAAAAGGAAAGTCTTAAGCGATTTTTATTGTTTTCTATGAAAGCTATAGACTTTTGGTTCTATGCGCTAAAGGCGCTAATAATTTTTATGGGACTTAATTGACGAAGTGTTTATTGTTTTAATAAATGGAAATAATAAAAGTACATTTAGCAACTTGTTATTTCTCCAATTGGAATTAACAGAAAAGTTTTAGTATGTGAAATTTAAAATTTGATGTCTCTAACATGCATAATAGCTAAGATCTGTGCAACTTGGCTATTGATTAAATAATATAGAAATAAATACGTAGAGAAATGACAGCTGTCTTTCTTATTCACATGTAATGTTGGCAAAACTAGCTAATTCTATCTCTTAACACCTTGTAATAGATACCAAAAATGATATACAAATTTTCAACTGTCATGTGTGCGATGTGCGGCGTCCCGCAGCCCCATTAACCAACGCCTCAAATGGTGATTGGGATTACCACACACGATCCCCGCTTATTTATACTGTGTACTAACAATATAATATTTATTTTTAAACGCTGACAGGGCAACAAAAATAAAAAAAACGAACAGACATCTAATAGATACTTAGTTTTCGAATGCAGAAATTATCTATGGGGTTCGTATGGGGTCTCTCGCCAGTCGTTCTCCAAGAAGCACCTAAGCCGTAAGCGACTCGTTGCCGACAGCCTTGAAAGAACCTTTTTTTGTTTTGTTTTTTTTTGTTGCCTCTCTTCTTTTCGGTCTTATATTTCTAGGCACATATATATAGTATATATATGTATATGTACCTGTACATGGACTGTACAATTACCAAGCAGAATTTATCGTTGACGGGTCGCGTTGTAAATTTTTAAGTAGCATCGCCTAATGCGATTTCTCCAACTGCAACTGGAAACTGGCAACTTTATTACATACGTTTTTTTTTTTCTACCGTCTTGTTCTTTTTTTTTTTTTGGTATTTTTAAAGGTGTTGTACTAGCTGCTGCTGTTCTGGCTGGGCAGTGGCTTCATGGTTCATCAATTTACTATGCGTTTCGGTGCTGTGGCTGTGTTCTTCAAGATGCTGTCAATCTTGTTGTTGTTTTTACTGAATGGTTACTTTTTTGTTTTTGTCATTTTTTTTCTTTGTTTGGTTCTCTTCAGTTTCTTCTTTGGGTGGTTTCGTTGGAAGATGCATTAGTTAGATCGATAGATCGATGATTGATGGCCCCATTTGAGTGCCGCTACTAAATCATTGCAATTTTCACACGCTGCAAAATGGCGACAGGGAAACGATGATTAGTTATGATTAGTTAGCTGTACTTTGAAGCGCTCGACTGGGTTCGATTATGTTATTAAACGTGACGGCGAAGGTAGCTTGTGTACAAGTAAAGGGAAATTGCTTTCCTTTCAAGCCTGACATTGTATTTAGTACAATTTTTTATTTATAATATATGCAATTATATTTTCTACAAGATTTATTGTTATAAATATGATTGCTATTTCCGCTATTATTATTATTTTTTATTTAGTGTTATAAACGTGTGCTGAAACTTCTTACAAAGTTAAGTTCTTAGACCTTCATTTTAATTGCATTAGTTTTGATATTATCGATAGTTGCTTATCAAACTATTGACTAGTTTATTTAATTTTTTTCTATTTCCATTTCTTCATTTCCAACAAAACAATCATCGCTCATTGAGAACTCTCTACTAAATCCCCTCTATAAGTTACTAGTAATATTTTTCCACCTGCTCTTGAATATATTTTCTCTTCTTAACAACGTTTTATAAATAATTTTCCTAGCTGTAATGGCAACAACAACAAGGGAAAACAGCGAAAACACAATCCGCTTTTTTTTCCATATATCTTTTTGTTGCCATTGTCTATTTTGGGAAGTGCAACCACATTGGCAACAGCTGCGCAACGAGCCAACTTTAGCATGCCTCGACTCACCTGCAGCGGGTCGGGAGAGGGAATGATAGCAAACTGCGAGAGAATGGGTAAAGAGGAGGTGGCTTGGGGAATGAATGTAAAAACTAAATCCGTGTGGAAAATTATTCCGCTAACCCGGAGTTACTTCTTTCTCTGTCTCGCTCTCTATCTCTCTTTCAATGCAGTAAAAGTATTTTATTTTACTTTTAATGACTAGGAAAAAGTTTTTTATTTATTTATTTATTTCACTCTTTTTTTTCCTTAAGCGTGCGCTGGTTTTTTCCTACTTTTTCTGTGCGTTTTCGCGCTCAGGTTTTGCTTTTAATTGCATTCGAAAGAATTGTCGACAATCTGTAGTCGCAGTTGTACTAGTCGTAGAAAGTCTTTCGTCGTGTTTCGTTTCTTTTCTGTGGAAATTCGCAAGGAAATTAACAGAAGCAGCTGCCACACTTGTCAATGTCATTGTGCTTAACACTCCACGCTCCACAGTCTACGCTCTTCCATCCCTGGCTTAATTGCTATGCGAATTTCACGGCACTCTGGGCAAACCGGAACTCTCATTTTAATAGCATCGCATCATCGATGCAAGTCTCAGTCTCGGTCTCCGACTCGGGGTCTCTCTACATTTTATTTGTGGGAAAGTTTATCCCATTTGACTTCTGTGTTGGGTGCCTGCTGACGTATTTACATGTTTTTTTATATGCCATTAAAAGTTTTACTCGGTCACTTGCCGCCATGTAACGTTATCTCTTTTTCAGACTTAAGTAGTTTGCAGTTCGGGGGAACTTCTGCTTCTGATAAGTAAGTAGTTTGCGCAGTATTTACTATGATAATGGTAGATGGGTTAAGATATAACAGCATTTACTTTTCGGTTTAATGCAGGTCTGATAAGTTAGCTGATACGGTCGAAAGATTCTTGATAAAATTAGGCGTAAAGGCATAAAAATAAGTTTATAAATCAGTTTGTGTAAAAAAGGATGTTTGTACTCTGTTTATGAGAGAGATACGTTTGGAAAAATTAAAACTTTCCTATATAAGTTCACATCTAAATATTTAATAATAGAATATATAGATTCTTTGCCTTATGAGGCACAACAAAGTGTGTCTGTTTGAACGTCGAGATCTTAGCAACTTTGAGATCTAGAGCTATCAAATTTATTATGCATATTAGAGAAATTTGTGCAGATTGCGATTATATTCGATTACAAAGCCCCAAAGTTCTCAATCTTTTCATAAGCTAGTCAAATTGAATAGTTATTATTGATATAGTGCATATTACTTTGTCATAACGATTGTCAGTCATAAATAACCTCACAGCCAGCTAGGCTGTCAACGTGCTTTACTGTCACACTATTCTATCTACTCCAGTGCACATTTATCAAACCATCGTCGACGTCGACTCACAATGTCTTCAGGCCCCCGCCTCGCATGCAATTCGTGTGCATTGTTCAATTATTTCGTTTTTGGGGCTGTGCCTCCTCCTCGGGCATGTATTGGCCATAAATCTTTCAAGTGCGGCGGCGGCCTTCCATCCTTCCGGCTCCGCTCGACGGGGGGAAACTATTCAATCTGGTTGGGAGCGACCAATTTGCTTGCAGGCAAACAAATTTTGTTATGCAATCCCAGGCACTCTACTTCTCTCGGGTCGAACGGCTTACTTACGTAAATGACAAGAGCGAGGGTGGGAGACAGAGAGAGCAAGATGGAACTAGAACCGCCCACAATATGGCGCACAAGATGGCGACGTCTGTTGGATTTGTGCGCAAGGATCGTTTAAGAAAAAGACTCGAAGAAAACTTAAACCAGGCACATGCATAAATAAATCGCCGCCGACATAAGGGAAAATGCCAAATGGCTGTGGGGTAAGGGACCAGGGCCAAGAGTTGCAGCGAATTGGGAAGAAAGGGTAGTAGACTCACGTTCACGCCCCCAAAGCTGCAGCGCACTTCCGACACGGAACAAGAACACATCCAACTGAACTTAAAAAACGTTAGTAAGAGGCCTTCCAAGTATAACGTAAGCAGATTTAGAATAATTATTTACAAGGATACTGATCCTGTCAAGGGTCTTACCAAAACACAAAAATGAGAATTTTTTTGAATTGTTTACATTGCAAAAACTATTAAGCCATTTAATTCTAGAACTAAAACCATGAATAAAATGCTTTACCCAAAAAAAATCGTTTGATTTTTAAGAAAGTTATGAAGTGAGGAAAGTGAGGATACTAGTCCTGTCAAGGTTCATGCATGTCAAACTTTTAGGCGACTTTGACATGATTTTTGGCCAAAAATTAAGTATCCTCTAAAACAATTTTAAACACTTGTTTTATACTAATTTTGACCTCAGCAATCGATTAAAAGTGAAAGCGAGCGATTTTAAATTTTGAAAAAAAAAAATTTTTTGCTAAATGAACAGGGGGGACCCTTACTAAAATCACAAATTAGGAATTTTTTTGAATTGTTTAAATTGCAAAAACTATTAAGCCATTCTATTCTAGAACTAAAACCATAAATAAAATGCTTTACTCGAAGAAAATCGTTTGATTTTTAAGAAAGTTATGAAGTGAGGAAAGTGAGGATACTGGTCCTGTCAAGGTTCTTGCATGTCAAATTTTGAGGCGACTTTGACATGATTTTTGGCCAAAAATTAAATATCCTCTAAATCAATTTTAAACACTTGTTTTATACTAATTTTGACCTCCGCAATCGATTAAAAGTAAAAGCGAGCGATTTTAAATTTTGAAAAAAAAATTTTTCTGAAAAATAAACAGGGGGGACCCTTACCATAATCACAAAAATTAGTAATTTTTTTGAATTGTTTAAATTGCAAAACTATTAAGCAATTCTATTCTAGAACTAAAACCATGAATAAAATGCTTTACCCGAAGAA
The DNA here is from genome assembly GCA_018901885.1 of Zaprionus kolodkinae. NCBI lineage: Eukaryota > Metazoa > Arthropoda > Insecta > Diptera > Drosophilidae > Zaprionus > Zaprionus kolodkinae. The sequence continues at coordinate 1,506,055 of JAEIFM010000247.1, read as the reverse complement.
AATCGTTTGATTTTTAAGAAAGTTATGAAGTGAGGTTACTGGTCATGTCAAGGTTCTTACATGTCAAATTTTTAGTCGACTTTGACATGATTTTTGGCCAAAAATTAAGTATCCTCTAAATCAATTTTAAACACTTGTTATATACTAAATTTGACCTCCGCAATCGAGTAAAAGTAAAAGCGAGCGATTTTAAATTTAAAAAAAAAAATTTTTCTGAAAAATAAACAGGGGGGACCCTTACCAAAATCACAAAAATTAGGAATTTTTTTGAATTGTTTAAATTGCAAAAACTATTAAGCCATTCTATTCTAGAACTAAAACCATGAATAAAATGCTTTACCCGAAGAAGATCGTTTGATTTTTAAGAAAGTTATGAAAAGAGGAACGTGAGGATCCTGGTCCTGTCCAGGTTCTTACATGTCAAATTTTTAGTCGACTTTGACATGATTTTTGGCCAAAAATTAAGTATCCTCTAAATCAATTTTAAACACTTGTTTTATACTAATTTTGACCTTCGCAATCGATTAAAAGTAAAAGCGAGCGATTTTAAATTTTGAAAAAAAATTTTTTCTGAAAAATAAACAGGGGGGACCCTTTCCAAAATCACAAAAATGAAAAATTTTTTGAATTGTTTAAATTGCAAAAACTATTAAGCCATTCTATTCTAGAACTAAAACCATGAATAAAATGCTTTATCCGAAGAAAATCGTTTGATTTTTAAGAAAGTTTTGAAGTGAGGAAAGTGAGGTTACTGGTCATGTCAAGGTTCTTACAAGTCAAATTTTTGGTCGACTTTGACATGATTTTTGGCCAAAAATTAAGTATCATCTAAAACAATTTTAAACACTTGTTTTATACTTATTTTGACCTCCGCAATCGATTAAAAGTAAAAGCGAGCGATTTTAAATTTTGAAAAAAAAAATGTTCTGAAAAATAAACAGGGGGGACCCTTACAATAATCAACAAAAAATTAGGAATTTTTTTTATAAAATTCGTGTAAAAAAGTAAAAACTACCGATAGACGTAATCATCATCTTGACTCCCCTACCCCATCATCCATAATAAGCAAAGTTACGACCACCCCCCATAGTTCTTACGTAATACTTAAACGGTCCCTTACAACTAAAAACTTCTAGTGTTCTGTTTCTTCTTCTTGTGTTTTCTTTTTTTTCGGGACAGGAAATTTGCTTGCCTTGCAAAAAGCTGCTGCTGGGAAAAAAAACACATAAAATGAACGAGAAAACGAAAAACAAAAAGTGAACATAAAAATGAAAATCGCTTAGCGAAATTGTAGCGGAAATATAATGGGCGAAGGAGATTCCACAAGATGGTAGAAGAAGCAAAAACAGAGATACATAGAGAGTATTAAAAAATGCAAGAGCATAACAAGTTTATAACGGTAGCAAATATTACGTATACACTATGCAGTATATTGTTCTACAGTTATGGGTTATAAATGATTTGCAACTACTTTAGATAAGAACATAGAGCTCAAGTATGCCAATAAGAAAGCTTAAAAACAGAGAAAAGATTTGAAGCTTTCTTAAGGTAGTTCTTGTGCTTACATAATCGATTGTAGTATAGTTTATTCTGTTTTTCTTTAAATTTTTTACCATTAAAAAAAATATATTTTGATTATTTTATTTTTTAAATGACTCAGCTTAAAGGCGACTTAGCAATGACATTTAGCGGTTTTTTTCTTAGGAATTATTTCCATTCACCTAAGTCAAGATACTTAAGTCTGATTGCGATTAATTTTGGACAGTACTGTGCTCTTGGGCCACTCCATTTGGCTACGAGTCTGTTGGACTCTGTTTTCTTCCGTTGCGGTCCAAATTACCAATGGGGCAACCAAGTCCCTGCTCTGCTTCTCTACCCCCACACCCAGGATTGGCTATCATTAGCACAAGGTTGATTGTAGCCTGAATCCGGCCCTGCGCTGCACTGCGCTGTTCTCAGCCGTTGTTAAACACTGTAATCTGCTTGCTGTGGTTGCACTATTTTTACCGCTGCTGCCACAGAGTGAGAGGTGGAGAGGGAGAGGGGAAGAGAGAGAGAGGGAGATATTAGCCTAATTTATGCGCGAAAGTTTTTGGAGAGGGCTACACTTGAATGCCTAAGCAATTTGCGTCATGACTGTTAATGATTGAGTGCTCTGTGCTCTGCCATGTTGTGCAGTGTAGCTCTCTCCCTCGCACTCGCACTCTCTCACTCGCTCTCTCTCTTTCTCTACCTCGCCCTGTCCCTCTAAGCTGAGGCCTGCATTGCAGCGCATTATAAATTGTTTCAAGTCATGACACGCATTTTGGGCCTACTACGTTGCACTAGACCGACTTTCTCTTTGGAGTGGCAAAGGGGTAAAGGGGCGTCGGGGGAGGCAGTGGTTGTTGCCCGCAACTTTGACTCAATTGTTTGCAGCAGAGCAGAGCAAAGATCCAAGCTCGGAACGTGGCTCATTAATTCCATTCACACGTTGCCGGCGTCGACTTCTTCTAAGTGCTTTGTCTCTAGCTGTTAATCACAATTTAGCCTCGTAACTGGGTTACGAGTGATAGAAGCTACTTCACATCACTTCCCCCTGCATCCCGTACGGACTTTTCTCTCCCCCTTCTTTGCTGTGAAAACTTCTTAGTCGTCTTTTGTTTTAATTTTTCACCATGCGGTGCTGCGGTGTGTGGTCTGCCAAGTTGCAATTGTTGCTGTCTCTGTTGTTGTTATTGCTGTTGTTGCTGTTGTTGCTGCAGTTGTTGTTTTGCTATTATTAACTTTAAACATTGTCATGTCGCGCTCTGTCGTTTTTCTGTACTAATTTTTTGCTGCTGCCTCTATTTTTTTTGCACTCGTGTATCCGCTTACATTGCAAAGAGTGCAAAAAAACATTAGAAAACTTCCGTTGTAACGGCTTCAGTAGAATACTATGCCCACTACACACACACACACACATACACACACAAACACATTCGAATACATCCATAGGTACTTTGCATATGGCAACGGGTACTGAGGGGGTACTCACATCGTGGCTAATGGGAGAACTGATGGTCGTTACGTTACGTTAGGAACGAACCACCTGCTCGCTGACATAGAAAACTGTGTCGACACATGCTCCCTCTCTCTGTCTCTCTCTTCCCGTCTCTCTCTTTCTAACAAAGCACTTGTTAAATTAATAAAGAACAAAAAAAAAGAAGAGATAAAATGAGGAAAAGAAAAAAAAAAGAACTGAAACTACGGTCTGAACTTCCTTTGTTGTCTTTCTGCATCGAGGGTATCCGGGGAGGGAATGACAATTGGAAACGACCCAGCGCGAACCCATAACAGAACTTCTGATTCTCTGCTCTTCTGCAGCTTAGCATATCGAGTCTTTCGTTTCTTCGGACTTTGTTCTAATTATAGAAATGCTGAATAATTGAAAAGTAATAAAATCGTACAGAATACATGCTAATTACGTAGCTGACCGAAGATCTTGTCGTGTAAGCTGATTCCAATCAGAAATTATGGTAAAAACTTAAAGGAACTGCCAAGTAATCATAATTTTTTCACGCGATATCATTTATTATGTTGTTGAATTAATTGTCTATTATACCATATTCGTGTTTTAGATTATAGTAGTTTTGATAAGGTGCGAAATTTATAAATGAATATCGAATCTTGATTCAAGTTCAAAAAGTTCTTAAAATTCAGTTAAAAGATTTAATAGAGATTACCCAACTCTTGACCTAAATTCTGTTCGCCAAATTCCGCACTTTATCAACGTTTTCAATCTCTGTGTCTTCCATGTGTTCGACCTTACCCAATTCGCAATGTGTTTCAACTTAAGCCACAAATTGATTTTTCTCTGTTGACCTTGACTACCTAAACCGCAGAGAACGAAAATCGAAATCAGAATCAATTGTATAATCGATGCTATAGTGAATTTTGGTTGCATATTGCATGGAATTGTGTTTTTGGGATCCGGTTAGCCATATACTATATTTTAATAAAATAATAAAAATACCGCTTTAGCTTCCTGTTCTCCATGGCATGTCCTCTGTGACTCGTCCAACCAACACAACAATCCTCACTCTGCATTCCCCCTTGCCGACTCCCCTTGACGCTGGCTTTGGGCCAAAAAATTTGTCGTTGCCATCGTTATGTGGAAAATGCCAGACCCTATTCCATATACCTATGTTGTGTATATATGTGTGTGTGTGTGACCATACAAAACGTAAATACATTCTCCTACAATGCAGAGCTTTTTTTTCGCCCTATCTTTCCGCTACTTTAACAACTTTGCCTAAATTCCGAGCATGCATATTTTATTCAGCGTTTGCGTTTGGGTTTGCGTTTTCGCTTCATTTTTTCCAGCACGCAAAGTACTATATAAGCTAAAAGAACGACAGAAGGGGTGTGGCCTCTGAGGGGGTTTGTGTGAGTGGGTGTGCGTAATTGCTTAATGTAGTATTACCTGGAAGTAAAAACATGCAGCGACATGAGCTCGAGCCTAGAAAAACTAGATATATATGTGTGCGTTAAAAAAACGATGCATCAAAAAGTGATGCTGTATTTTAGTTCCTTAGATTAATTTTTTCTGGTGTATAAATTTAAATATGTTTTGCCTCAAATGATAAGAATTTTATGCCGAAATTTGATGCTCTCAACAGCGTTTTCCAATTATAAATTTTCATTATACAATTCCCTTGTTTTTTTCAAAAAAAAAAAACAAGTACAGCTTGAAAACGATGTGGGCTGATAATAAACACAGAGCAGGCTTACAGTGTACTGACCATCTGTAGTATAGTCCAATCTAGGGCCCAAAGTGGAGGAGAGAGATTGTATGATGGAAAGAGAGGTAGAGGAGTTGTGCGGTCTTTCTTGTCTCTCTCGGACCGACTTCTTGTTTATTTTATTGCATTATTCATTAAATATTTATGAGGTTTGTATATTAGCGTCTGCTTCACGTTTCGTTACATATTTTTTTTTGGGGTTTCCTCTGTTTTTTTTTTGTTTTGTTTTTGTTTCTTGCTCCTTGTTCGCTGTTTGTTTTCCTTTCTGTTTTTTTTTTCCTTTTGTTTATTAACACCTAACACAAATTCTGTTTTGTTTGCCGACCAGCGAAAATGTTGTACCCTCAGGTTGTGGCTCGGTCGCGTCTATCGTGTTTTTTTTTTTTGGGTTATTTACTTTATGACGCGCGATGCCGTAGCAAATATTTGAGAATCTGTATCTATATAGTATTTTATATGTACCAGTATGTATGTGGGACAGCTGCTTGGCGCTTGCATTTTGCTCTAATCTCTTGCTGACAGCCAGTCAGCCCTGGCGAAGTCTTTGCTGGCAGACTTTGGCAATCTTTGTGCCACATGGCATTGCATAATGATGCGCTCTGCCATTCTGCTATACCCAACTTCGTGTAGTTTTGTCCTTCTGTCCCACTGTGCGAGCATTTGCAGAGTTTTGGTGTTGCTCAAATTAAGTTTTAAACGCGCTCTCCACTGTCTCAGCCATTGCTCGTTAGTACGTGTCGGTGCCGCACAATCTGCGACACGCCCCCTAACACCACAGCCCCCTTTTCAGTTCGGCATGCCGCATGTGCCTCGAGTGCTGCCCGTTCCCAAGGCCCAGTCACGTCCTTTTGTTGCACACCAAAAGTGAAGGAGAGAAAAAAAAAGATACGAAACGAAACTAAACAAAACGAAAAAATCTTTCACTGCAGCTAGCTATCCTATCCTCTCGTCTATTGCTCTGGGTCTCTCCTGCTGTCTTGCGCAATGCTATTACAATATTCAAGTATAGTTTCTGGAATTCAAATGGGAATTACCATTGAGAGTTGTGGTAGCCAACTAGGAAAATAGAACAACTTACACATTTTGAATAGAAATATTGCGAATAGGTTGCGAAAAAATTACCTATTCGACCTATTTCATTATCTTTTAAAACGCAAGAGGGTTTTCTAATTTTTTGGTGTTGGCCGATTCTCAAAGCTACTCAATATATATATAGCCATACCTACTGAGTCTAGAGAAATAAAAAAAATAATAAAGTGTAAAACAACCTATTCGACCTATTTCCAACTATTAAAGGGTCTTCTTTATAGTTTTGTAGTACGCAAAATAGATGCTAGCCGATTCTGGGACCCACTCGATGTATAAAGACATCTTGACTGAGAAAAAATAAAATAAAGCATCGTTTCACGTCTCTGGCTGACAAAATCACAGACGGAAAACTATCAAATTTCATTTTCATTTTACTTCGCATTCAGCCAGAACTGACGTACAATTTGTTTAAACATTTTCGTGGATGGAGAAGGTAGTCTGCTCTGCTCAGATAGTACATGAATGTGACACTTTCGGTAAATGGCAAAACTTTTTGGCTGCAGCAGCAGTAGCAATAAACAAGGAAGAGAGGAAGAAAACTTGGCATAAACTTGATAGTTCTGGGCGTGCGCCCTGCATAAGGTACTACATACACTACATAATACATGTATGCAGTAGTAGTACCTGCAAAGTGTGTGGGAAATTTTAAGTTTTCCATTTCATTGCACTCTCGAGAACTTTTCACACATTTGCTCCACTTTTAGAGATGGATTGAGACAATTCGAGATTGCTTGACTGAGCTGAGCAGAATTGATGAACTGAATCGCGGATGTTCATAGTACATCACATTCAGTTGAGATTCAATTCAATCAACTCTCTTTGTCTATATTTACAATGCACTCAAAACTGGCGTGCATAACGGGAAATGTTTTCCGTTGTTCTACAAGTTTTTATTTGCGAAATTCATCCTGGTAATGGAATCTTTAGACATGCGTTTCTTTTTGAAGTCGATAGCGAAGTCTTGTTAACATTCTATTCTTTCTACACAATCTTCAACAATACAAGTAACATAACTGTGCGAAACGCTAATTAAATCAAGAAATGCACAAACTACAAGTATATTTGTTCCAGTACGACGCTCTGATGCACTTCTACGACTTGAGAGTTAGGAATTAGTAAGGAATTTTATTTTAAGCTTATTTCTTCTTGAAGATCTCTATAAATATTATAATGAATGCGAAATCTAGTTCAGTTGCCCAGTTTGCAGTTCTATCTTTCACTGACATTGATAGGTTTCTATCGATAAATCGTATCATATCTTTGTAATGGTTGGCAGGTACTTTCAACCTGTCGAGATACTCTCGGAAAAGCGCAGGAAAAATGTCGCGTTGTTGACATTTTCCGGCCTCGTTGAACGTCATCATTGGTTCATTGTAATTATCGAGCTGGTGGATTGTTATGCTTGCTATAAGTACATACATAAATGTTCTCGATACATACACACAGAGAGAAAGAGATAGTTACAAACTTATCCAAGCAATCTATTCTGAACTAAATTGTTTTTTTTCTCTCTCATTTTTTCTGCTACTGTGGCATGACTTGGCGTGGCATGGCGTGGCGTGGCGTGGCGAGTCGAGGCGTTGTTGCCACAATTGAAAACTGTAAACTGTTGCCACAATAATCGCAATAATTAAAAGCGCAGCAGCAGCACCGCACAAATCATGAGCGAGAGAGAGAGAGAGAGAGACAGGGAGAGGGAGAGAGTGAGAAAGAAAAGCTGCACAATAATTGGAGGAAAATGTAGAACAATAAGTTGGCCGACAGCTGCCATGGACCATCTCATTCCCTCCCTGTCTGTCTGTCTATCTGTCTCGCTCACTTGCTGGTCATGGTGAAAGGGCTCTATGTGCTGCGCAGCTGGCTCAACTGATAAATAGTCGTAATTAAAATAAATTACTGCCTTCGATATGAGTCTCAAACTGCTGAGGCGGCTCTCGCTGCGCTGCGCGAAGCTCTTTGCCGTTTCGTATAAGTGATGGCTATAAAAGTGGAAAGTACCCAAAGCTGTAATCTTCCAGAGCTCTTGCACTATAAAGGTAACACATACACGTGAGTTGTGGGCGCCATCTATCGGTTCGCTTTTGGTTAAATGAGCGGGAAAAATATCACAGATTTTTCATTTTCAAATTACTAGCAACAAATCGCTTAAGAACATATCGAAATTAACTGAAAGTACTTGCTATATATGGATTAGAAAGTTAAAGAAAGGTTAGCAAAGGTTTGAAAAGGATTTGATATAGATTATATGGAATGGAAAGGGAGAAGTATAGGAGGGAGTACAATAGGTTTGTATAAGATTGTATTAAATACAGCAGAATACTATAGGACAGGCTAAGGATAGGTTAGAATACAAAATAATACAACATGATAGAATATCATATGATACGATAGCTTATAATTCAAAAGCCTAAGGCATCTTGAACCAGAGTAAGTTTATTTTCGAACCGTAAATTTAAAAAATTGAAAGGTATTTAATAGTCAAGTATATAATATTATAGTACTTTCATGGCTTGTTTGTCTTCAATAAGATTTTTCCGTCTAGCCGCTTGTGATGCGTTCTTCTTTGCTTTTCCAAGATTTCATATATCTTGTTCCAACTTGAGGCTGAATCATTTTGGGGCAAATAACTGTCAACTTTTTGTGAGTGTGGTAAACAAATTTCGCTTGGTCGCTTATCTGCAGTGCACTCTCTCTTTCTCTCTCTCTGTCTCTCTCTCTCTCTCTAGCTCTCACTCGCCTTTTGCCACTTAACCTTGAGGTGCGAGCAACGTGACTTTTGCCTCAGCCTGGACCCGACGACGACAGTGAGACAGTGTCAACTTATCCGGATGAAACTTATCTGGCAAAGGCGCGGCTGGGGGGCGTGGCAAGGTAGGAGTCAGCCACACACACACACACACACTCAAACACAGTCCGCTGGCAATGTGGTCGCATAAAAAGTTACGTGCCTCACTTTGCCTCCGGCTGAGTGTACTGTATATGTGCATATGTATGGATGAGCGTGTGTGTGTGTAATTTGTTTGCATATGTAACGCTTGTCTTGTGGCATCTCTCTTGAGTGGGAGGCGTGAGTGCGTGCGTGCGTGGGGGGCGTGGCAACTGGATATTGTACATCTGTGTCGTGGTAAGCGGCAGTTCCGGTTTCCTTTCCATGATGTGTATAATTAAGGGGCCCCCAAAGTCAAGGATTCGCCATGCGATTGCGGCACGAGTTGTTTAAGTAGGTGCGAACATCGGGAGCTGTAGGTAGTATCGTATATAGCATACATACATATATGTATGTATAAAGATATGTATGTCATTTTGCAGTTGTGCATTTCGAAAGTGAATGTAAATTAAGCGCATGGGGCAGGTTTGCGTAAGTGACATAAGATATGCGCGAGATAAGAAATTCAATTATAGGTATAAGTGGTAAGATCTCTGGGTTTTTGATTTGAAAATATAATTTTAATTGGTGGATTGTTATTAACTACCAAAAAAAAAGGAATATATTCGATGATGCTGTGAAACTCAGCTGCAATTCGAATTCTTGTATAAATTTCATTAAAATAAAATCACTTTTTTTTATAGTTGGGGAAACTTTTTTTACACTGACTTTTTTAGGAGTTGCATTTAATTAGTTTCGCATTACTTTCAAAGCTGTAAGAAGTTTTCAATTATTTCAAAAATGTTTACCCATTATTGTTAGATTTGTTTACCACTTTGTAGATGTTTCCATAATGGGTTTTTCATTAGTTTTTTTTTTTCATTTACGCGAAAGCATTAACATTGTTCGCATTTTTACTGAGTCAATATCGAGCTGGCACTCTGTAGAGCGGCGCATCAGCAAAGTATCTTGTAGATACTGAACGCGAACAAGCGCATACAATGCCATGAAGTGGACGGCAATGCATCCAAACTATATTTGATATTTGGGCGGACACTCAATGTACTCTTCGATCTCCCATCCGCCCCTCTGCCATTGTATAATTTTTATTACCTTTACCTGATGGGCAGATTAAGCAGAGGGGCAGGAGGAGGAGGGGCAGGCAGGGGCTTGGGCTCGCCGCGTATCTGCAAGTTGTTTAAATTAGTTCTATTCTTATGCAATTTTCTACGTGGCACCTTTGTGTACTGTGCGCCGCACGTTCCTCTTGCTACATTCCGCTGCCGCTGGTGTCGGCAATGTTGCATTGTTAGCTACGCCTGCTGCTCCGCTTCGGTCTCTTGTCCGGACAATGCCATTCGACCAAGTGCGCTGGTATTGCATTTGTAGCTGTATCTGCATCTGTATCTGTATCTTTATCTGCATTTTGTATAGCTGCGTGTGAATGGGTCTGGGCTTAAGTGTGTGTGTGTTTGTGTGTGTGCATCGTCTTCGTATAATTTGCGCACAATTTGCAGCCTGTAATAAACGTGAAATTAGTTTCAGTTATTTCCACCTTATACCAGAATTGTAAACTACCGCAGCAAATAATAATCTACTTCGAATAGATTTTATTATGTGTGTGTGTGTGCAATCTGCCTGCTATATAGTATACTATATTATATTATATATTCACCTCTCGTCAAGCAATTTACTTGCTGACTCCACTTTCCAATTATCCATTACCTTGCCCGCCCCATCCCTTTGCAGGCCATTTGTCACAGTGCCAACCTTCTTCTTCTTCATGCCACCCGCACAGTGCGCCCTGCAATTTATTACCCAACTCGATGCTGGTCCGAAATAATGCAAGGTCCACCCTTTTTGCCAGCTAGTCGCAACTCCTCCATAAACAATCAGCTTGGGCTACGGTTACGGCACGAGATCTGCTCGCCAAGATGCAGACTAGCTGGAGACGACTCTGCCAGTGGATACTAGATATACGTAGAGTTTCTTTGAACCTTTGCAATTTAAATTTACGATTCTTTTAATTCATCTGTGGGCGTCATTTGTAGTGAAGTAACTCGTAATTGCATTCTTACCATATTATATGATTGTAGTGTGAGTGTGATTGTAGTGTGTGTTTGTGGGATCTTTAGAGCTGTGTTCCATAATTGAAATTAACTTTTTGCAGGAAATTCTACTAATATAATCCCCTATTTTGCCTATAAGAAAAATCTACCCTATGGTTCTATTAAGACTTTGAGTATTAACAAGCTTATTGACTTATCTTTATTACGAGTAATTATGAGTACTCATATATTTGGAAGCTTTGGCAATAAATCGTCATTAATTTGCAATTGATTGAATGAATAAGTCACCGAACTCTGTATTTCTTAAACGATTTCAAGAAGATTGGGCTATCTTGCTTCTAGGAATATTATCTGCCGTCTAGTGAGGTTCATTTTTTTGAAGAACGTCACAATAATCTTATCGTTAATGTAGATTGATAATTCCCAATTATGCAATTTCAAGAGGCGTTGAATATATTCCATTACATAAGCTGATAAAATCTCAATTTTCTTTTCGAAAGGGTCTAAAAACATTTTCATACTTAAAATTGGATATAATAAATAAAAGAAAATACACTACAATACACTACACTATACTATATAAATACATAGTAGATAAGGTTATTATTTACATATTCGTACCAACCTCTTTTTGTTGCCTATTCTCTGCAAATTACCGCACTTTATAGAGAAAGCAAAGAACATTCTTACAGCGCATATCCGTTCTATCATAAATAAATCAGAACCTCTGGGGAAATATTCTGTAGGTGTGGCCAAAGTCAGTCAAACTGAAGGCAGATAAAGATTGTAAGTAAAGTGAAATGGAGTGTCAAAACGTTGGGTGCGCCATGGAATCTACTTGGTAGTGTAGAGAGCCTTCCAACCACGCCCACTTTGCCCACTGCTCACTACTTTACCCCCTCACTCCCCTCTTTAGTAATCGCAAGTAGAGCAATTTCGTTAAAAGCTAACAAAAGAGTGTGTGCGAGAAAGAGATTGGGAGAGAGAGAGAGAGAGAGAGGGAGAGAGGGATGGAGAAAGGTAACAGGGAGTGAGAGAATGGTCACACATAAATTGCATTTACATGACAATAAAATGGATGGCAGCTGCATTACGACGCCAAGCGAAGCAGTCAACATGGAAAGCCTCGCACACTCCCCCCTTGCGTCCCTACTCCCCTTCCTCCACGTCCTTCTACTCCCCCAAGGAAAGGTGCGGCAGAACATATTATTGGATTTTGAATGGCGGCGGCATTTATTGTTATTGCCTTTGGGGCGACATTGAAGACGAATCGAAGCGAAACTGTTGCCAGTTCTCCAGTTCGCCCCATCACAGTTCCCCCCAAACACAGTCACAGTTTCCGTTTAATCAGAAAGACGAGGTAAGAGGTAGGGGGGAATAACTGGTTTGCTACCTTTGCATTCAATATAATTACCTTTCCTTTATAGTTGGCACTTTTGAACGAACTCAGGAACTTCATTATAAATAGCAGGGCAGCTAATTGAACTTAATATTGATTCAGAATTCAGCTTTATAAAGATTGTAGCATACAGAAGCTGAAGAAGTATTTATCCATATTTGTTTATAACAAATTTCATATAGATTTAAAGATCTAAATAGAGAATCTAAGAGAAATCCCAAATTTTGTAAGTTTTGTAAAGTTTTAACTACGTTTTATTATCCAATCCGATTTTATCTGTCCTGCTTGATGCAAGTTTGTTGTTGTTTAAATGCAATTATGTGTTGCACAAGTTTTGTGAAAGGTTACCACATTTCTGTTATCTGAGTTTATGTGTGGGTGATGTGAGAGTTCTGTGTGGAAAGTGTTATGGGATGCCCATCCAAATGTCACTTAGCTGCACTCGAGTCTGTGAGGCTGCTGGTGCTACCAAAGCACTTGGCTGGCATCTCTTTGGCTTTGGCTTTAGCGGGTTGGCTGGCTGGCTGGCTGGCTGGCTGACTGGCTGGCTGCTTGGCACTCGCTGTTTGAGCGTCTTTCACTTTACGCTTTCTTAACTTCAGCCGCAATTCAAGAAAGGCAGCCGAAAGGCAGCCCAAAAGGCAGGCAGGCAGCCAGTCAGCCAGGCAGGCAGCCAGTCAGACAGTCAGACAGTCAGCGAGGCATAATGACGGCGATAAGTCATTAAGTAGCTCAGTCAGCACTAGAAACGTTGCAAAGTCAACAAATGTGAGTGCCGCAGGCGTGAGAGACGGAGATACGGATGGATTGGGAGGATGGGAAGATGGGGAGCTGCAGCACATTGCACTTGGCACATGCCACCGATCCGGCACGAAAAGGGCTGAGATCCAGAGGTTGCTCACACAAATTGTTCATAATCAATTTTAATTCAATTTTCTTCAATTTGTTATGCTTTATTATAATAACCAAAGAGAAATATCTTTAAATTTACCTCGCTACTCGTTGCGCTTAATGCTGCGTACTGTTTGTATAATAGTTAGTTATTACAATCAACAAAAGAAATAATTTCTACAGTCTAATTAGTTATTAAAGTCTTCTTTCACTTAAAGTACAATTATATTGTGGGAAATTTCAGAAGATGTTGATGTACTTTTACGCTTAGATATTTGTGTCAAACATTTATGAAATGCTTGTAATTTGTGGAAAAGAAAAATCTCTTTAGCTGGGAAACTCTTTAGACTCTGCCCTAGTTACAATTAAAATTGAATGTACCTCAGATTAAGTTTGCAGTGTGCGAAATGTTCTCGATCGCACTGTAACTGAGCTAAACCTTCTGTTGGTTAACAGAAGTCTGTTATTTTAAGTGTTAATTGAATGTTGAGTGTATTTATCGATATGGTTCAAATACATTCCTCCTCATAATACTACCCAAAATGTTCCTGAGCTACTACAACGAGTTCAAAGATGTGTATCCTAAGATTGATATAATATCGAATAAAAACAAATTGTTTTCGGCACATCGCTTGTGTAATTCACCATGTAACTGTTAAAGCTGACTGCCAATTAGTAAGAATCGAATAAAAACTCAATGCGATAGCATAATTTGTGAACTATCGCAGAGTTTTATCAAATCAGAGCATGTCATGCTCGCCTAAATCTTGCTACATCATTGGGAACTGTCTGGATGGCTGGCTGAATGCCTTCGGGCAATTTATATACTGACTAAGTCCACAAAGCGTCTTTGGTCTATAACAAATTTCACATGGCAGTTAAATAGCCTGATTCCGGGGCATGAGCAACAAAAGCAGCATATGGCGAGCACACATGGTGTCCGGCTATGGTCTCGATTCTACTTGGTCTATATCAAAAGGCTTCGTCGCCCCAAAGGCTTCATGTCAAATGCACGAGCACAATAAATTTCAAACATAAGTTGAAGAACACCGAGAAAGAGAGAGAGAGAAAAGGAGCAAAAAGGAAAGAGAGGAAAAGAGTAGGAGAAAAATGAATTTTGCCAACGAAACCTTGTGGCAGACAATGAGAGCGTCGCATTTTGAATGGACCAGGCGGGCAGGCAGTAAGGCAGTCAGTCAGTTAGGCAGGCCCAGAGCTGAGGTTCCTCTTTGTAGCTGACTGTCTGGACGTGCAAGGCTTGCCCTGTCATATACGAGTACACGTATGTATGTATATTTCCACGTCATTAGAGCGTCGCTTAGTTTGTTATTAATGAAGTTTCCAAGAGGCTTTTGCACCTTGGTGCGCTGGCTCGCTGGTTCGCTGGTTTGCTGGCTGCCTTCTCAAGGGGGCTTCATGTGTCAAGGCGCCAAAATGGCAAGAAGGCAAATAGCAAAAATGAAAGACAGAGAGGTAGAAAGATATAGGGGTTAGGCAGAAGGAGGAGGAGAAGGAGCGGCTACAACTGCAGTGCTCTGCAATTTGGCCCCATGTGCATTCGCGTGTGTGTGTGTGTGTGTGTGTCCATTGTCATTCTGCGACTTTCAGACTTTTCCGACTTTCCGCCTTGTGTGTGCTCTGCGCTCTGCCTTTCTCTTTTGCCACTCAACTCGGGTCGCTTCCCCCAGTTGACTTTGATTGACATTTGCGTTGTTGTTGTTGTCGTTGTTTGCATTTACCGGCAATTTTTCACCTTGATTTCATTTCGCATTTTGGGTGGTCCGCCTCGTCGTCGTCGTCGCTTACAATTGAAATTGATCAATGCGCAGTACTTTTCAGTTGTTCGACCCAGTTTGCTCCAGTTAGTTCTCCCTCCAGCCCACACCCTGCACCCGCCTAGAGCCAACTATCTAAGCCAGTTACAATTTAGTTTGGCCAAATGCTTTAAACTGCTATTAGAGTCACGCAATTTACCACTTTTGTCTGCATGCCAACAATTTCCATCCTATAGTTAGTTGAGGGTATAGTGTGCTCTATTGTCAAGTTCAAGGTGTAACACACACACACACACACACACATACACACACTGTGCACAGATATCATGCATATTTATCATTTGCGTGACACGAAATGAAATTCATAACAGAAATCACTTTCGAGCTTAGAGACATTACGAGTCATGAAAGTACTAATTAAATTTAGACATACATAGGGCTTCTACCACACTGACAGGCTTGACCCAAAAAAATACTAGATACTTTAGAAAATAAAGAGCGTAATGCATTTTACATGTTACTCTGCAATTTGCAGTCTAATCTTCTCGACGCTGCACAGTGACGCAACTGGTATGGAAAACTCTTTCGCTGGAGATATTTTAAGTGACCCTAGTACCAGTTGAAAAAGTCATTTCCTCTCAACTCTCCACATACATATGAGAGAGAGAGAGAGAAAGAGAGAGACAGAGAGAGACAGTTTAAGTTCTAGCGCTGAGTTCATGACTTTATTTGTCTTTTAACAGTTTTAAGCATTTCGCATGTTTGCGGTTTGTTTATTGTGTTTGCCCTGTTCGCTGCTTGTGGAGCAGCAACCCATTCTATGTGGGCGCTACGACAGGCCCTGTCAGTACACTAACATTTGGGCCAAGTTCTGACGACAAAGCAACACGCTCTTACGTGACTCCAATTGGCGCTCATTAGGCAGTTGTTAAATCAATAAATTTGTATTATTATATATACATATATAGTACATATGTATGTATTTTGGGTTTGGTTTCGATTCACCTGAAAATCCTTTATCAGATTTCTGAATAAATTTGAATGAAATTAGCATGATTTCAATAAAAACTCAAATGTTCTTGATCACACTGAGCTTCTGTTAGTTAACAGCGGTCTGTTATGTTTAATATTTGCATTACAGCCATAACTATCGAATTTATGTATGTTTATCGAATTTTTGCAATATTTTATGCTAATTTTGTTTGAGATGGCAAATTTCGGAGAATTATCGATACTCTCAATCTTTTAATTATTCATTTACTTCATAGCATTTGCGTAAAAGCACAATTCACGGAAACATAAAAAAAACGTGCCATAAAGCAAATATTATGGGGCAGTATTTTTGCAGCTGTTCCTAATTGTGCTGACCGATTTCGATTTAATGGATACAATTAGTTTTATTTGAAAAAGTCTCGTATTCAAAAATCTTTTGTTTATATTTATTTACCACTTGTTGGTTGTAAATCAAGATGCGATTCAAGAAACAAGGTCGTTAAGGTATTAGACACATTTCTCAAATAGTCAATAAAAACTCTAAATAGAATATAACAAGAATATATTATAGAAATTCTTTTGATATTAAAATCAATGAACACGCCTTTGTAATAGATTGACATACTAAACGTTGCGAAATGTTTGAAGAATGACGTGAAAAAATCGGAATTCTCCCAAGAGTTGATTATGGAATACATGTAGAAAACGTCTACCCAGCTATGTTGTTCACCTACTTTTGGCAAGCAAGCATAACCTAGAATTACTCAAGAGGTGCAATATAAAATAAATTTTGTATAATTTGAATAATACATACTTATTGTAAGTATGTGTATTGATTTTATGTGGGGTATGCCATCATCGAGTGCTGCCTGCACTTCTCCTGTAAACACGAAGCAACCTCATGACTTTGTTTATTGACCGAAAAACTTTGCTGGCCCCGAAGATTTTGTGTATTTCAGAGATACGTGTGTATCTGATTCATATGTATGTATATATATTTATACGTAAAAAGTCAAGCGCGTCGTCACAAAATTTGTCCGCGCTTTTTTGTTTTTGCTTTGGCTTTTCGTCTCTCTTTCTCTCTCTTGCTTTTGCTTAGTTTTTATTTTTATTTCTATTTCGCTGCGTCAGTTTGCGGCATTTTGACATAGTTGCAGAGATCAAAAGGCAACAAAAACAAAAAAACAAAAAAAAATTTTGGCGAGAGAAACAGCGCACGCTGTTTAAAAGTTATTTAAAAACATAAACTAGAAGCAATCAATAGAAAAATTTTAAGAATGCCTTGATGATATACTAGTATGTGAATACATCGGAAAAATAAACTCGTAAAAGAGTGTTTACAGTTAGACGCTTGGCTCAGAATTGTTGTTGGTTGTTTTTGGGTCAGTTCTAATAAATGCTAATGCCCAACGATTTATCAATATAATGAGGCACACATGTATATACCTATATTTATGTATGTATATAAGGTGCCTTAATCAACTACATATTTACATAACTTTTGTGCCGGCCAACACAAAGCGGAATAAAAGCAAAAGTGGTCAAGTTTTTCTTTTGTCTTGCTCACGTGTTGCTCGAGGCCTTGAACCTCGAAGATGAACTCGGTCGAGCAATCGATAAACGATATATAGTATGTTACAAACAAGGGACAGCCCCCGAAAACAACCATTAGCAGAGCTTAGCACAACACTGATTACTAGTCATTTAGTCATAATTTATCCAAGATTCTCTTCTGCCTTCAATGCATGACACACTTTTGCGTGACCCAATGGAAGATTTCGGGGACAAAGCAGATCGCTTTTGTGGGTTTTACCTAGCCCGTTTGGTACAGTTTTATTGGATATTACAATTTCCTGTAGCTTCATAAATTTTGATCTGGGTAATTAATCTAATCAAGTTGATTATTGATTTATGTTTTATTGCCTAAATTACACAAGTAATATACATCCTATAGCATATATATTTATTTTTAGTCATTGATGGATAATATAAGTGCGCCTTTCTGTGTGATATATATAGAATTACCGTATAGATTGTTGTCTCTATTGTACACATACATACATAATGCCTAGATGTGACGTACATGTGTCGACTTTGTCAGGATATTGGCGGTCCTAATTTCTCTCTGACCTAGGTAATTAGCATTAAACTGGATTAGCTGTGGAAGTTCCATGTGCACAGGCATTTGCTTCCTTTCTGTTTTGTTTTGTCGAGGCTTTTCCGAATTTTTCGACTGACATAAGCTGATAAAGTTGATTAATTACGAGCGACATGAGGCACAGTCAGCCAGGAGCAGAGTCAAAGCAAGTTAAAGTGCCTTTCCCAGTTTATGAAGATCACTTTGGAACCCTGTATGTTCCTTAAGTTTGTTGCATTGTGCTCTTTAAAGTTCTGCTCATTTTCCCCCCCTTCTCTTTCCCATTTATTTGTTGGGTAATTGTGACGCGTGCTGAATTTTTAATTTCATCTGGCGATGGTTTTTTTTCTTCTTTTAAATTATTTTTCTCCCCCTTTGTTGTTGTTCGAGATTTCCATTGCTTTTCATTGCACAGTTTTTCGTGTGTATATGTAAAAATACCATAGAGTTTCCTCTATTTTGTTTGCAATTTTTTGTTTTCTCTTTAACTTGTCCGCACGCGACAATTATGCATATTTATAAAAATAAACGAGCACAGGCACACGAAGTCATAACGAGCCTTTGCCCAACAGAGCGTATGCGTAACATTTTTGTATGTGTGTGTGTGTGTGTGTGTGTGTGTTTGTGTGCTGCAACGTGAGCGAGTCGAGTTTTAATACGGTTAACAAAAAAAAAAATTCTTTAAAACTTAATTTATGCAATTAAGCACGAGAGAAGATAGATACCCTGGAATTGTGACTTTTAAACCATATGAATATCTCACATTATTAAAGGAAAGTACTACTCTTTTTCGAAATCTGTTTAACTCGATATTTGAGTCGCAAATGCCACTCATATTTTTATAAATATCATCCTGAGCTTTTACCTTGATCAAATTTAATTCCAATGTCGAATTTAGCTCAGACTCCACTTGACAAACCTTTAATGTGAATGGCGCCCATTTGGTTTGGTTTTTATTTCGTATTATTCGCATTATTGTTATATGGCTTATATAACCACATATATATTTTTATTTTTAGCTACAAGTGTCTTTTTATATTTTGCATAATTGCAGAAAAAAAAGAAACAAAAGAGCCACAAAAAGAAAACATCTCGAAAAAAGTGAAATTTAACCTCACCTTGCATTGGTTTGAACACATATGATGATGTACATATAAATGAATGTATATAGTATGTTATATATGTATAGAGTGCCTCGAGCCGGCACTCAATCGTGAAGTGCACTCCATGAAATGGAATGTAATTATATTGAAATTCAATTCATGCAAAACACTAAAAAGCAGCTGTCAGAAAAATGTTTCGTTGAAAAATCTTGAAATTTCCCAATGATTTTCAATGCTTTTGTATTGTATATACATTTCTTTTATATATGGATTAGCTAAAGATTTGCTTGCTTATAAAATTAAAACTATTATTTTATGTATATATTTTAGAATTTTTTTCCAATTTCTAAAGAATTAAAGAAAGTGTTGAAAATGCACATATTTTATCTATTGAAAAGATGAGGTTCTATTGAGTTTCCCACTGCGCGCTCTCATTAGGGACTCCCTTCAGATTCATACTCGTATATCATTTCTATAGCATCTGCCATTTTTTCTATAGCATATACCTCTGATGCCATCGGCTGAGATGTTTCTTTCTTGACTTTTATCAATATGCAAATGACTTTTTCTTGCCCCTTTTTTCTTTAGCATTTCAATTTACAACGCGAATTTTTCACAATTTGCCTCTTGCTTTGCGGCTTTTTTGTGTGCAAGTTTTTGTATTTATATTTCTCTTTGTCTTGAGCTTCGCGTATTTTTGCAGCTGCCGCCAACGCAGAAGCCGTTGGCAGTTCACAGTTTGCCCCGCTGATGATTCTGTTGTTGTAACAGTAACTGTTATTGTAACTGTTACTGTTATTATTTGTGCACGCCTAGTTGAAGCTTGCCGACTTCGTGCAGTTGTTTATCTTTTATGTATATGATGTGGTGTATGTAGTATGCACAGTATGTAGTATTTTGTTTTTACACTCATACTAATACTAGCAGAACGTATTTACTTTATATACGTAGCAGCTACTGATTTAGCTTGTTGATATCGCTGATATTACTACCTGAAAATTCCTTTCATTGTGTATACAAGCAAATTTGCACAAATTTTAATTGACTATTATTGACTTGTATACCCTGTAAGCGAGTGTATTAAAGGGTTAATTGTGTTTCGTACCAGGCTTTTTTTTATTTTAAACAATATTATAATATTGTATATTTAAAACTGATGCATATTGATTTAATAATTCGCATGTTACTCAACTGGCCTTTATGCAATTTTACTTTTGAACGTATTTCGTGTGACTGACTATTTACTTGGCTAATTTGGATAACTCAGTTTAGTATGTGTGTGTGTGTGTGGCAACCCTGTTTGCTTACTGGCTGACAGCTTGGCAATACCACAAACTGATTAGGATTGCGGGGTAGTGGGTAGTGATGCTGCAGTTGACTTTGTTTTGGTCGTATATGATTTCGTGTGTGGATTATAATGAATCATTTGATGATGATGATAAGCTATTCATATAGCTATTTTAAACACAAAAATTGTATACTAGCACAGTGTAATTTAATTTTATGCATAGTTTATTTTTCTAACTTGAAAATAAAGTCTGTTTAGTTCTTACTTGTAGTACATTGTATTTGCTATGAAACCCAGACTAATTACCTCATTAGCAAACATTTAAGAACGAAGTTTTAATTAAAATGGACAAGATCGAAAAAGTAATTATCGCATTGGCTGATAAGTGGCATTAGCTTCACTAAAATGCCAATTAATGAATCTATAATTTATCTTTGTAACTGCAAGTGAAGTTCCTCGGTTACTTTTTATTTTTTTCGTTTTTGTATTCGTAAAGTTTTTCAGTTATTTTTGAGTTTTGTATTCGGGTAATTGAATGCCAATTTGAAGTGAGCTCATCCATTGTTATGGCACAGCGAACTTCACGCCCGATGCACAAGTATTACGCCAGCAGTAATTCAACATGATACTAATCACATCCATCATATTCGCTTCGTTACAGTCTTTCCAATGTGCGGATTGTACTCTTGGTGCGGGATCCACGCGGCACGATGCAATCGCGTCGCCATCGTGTGTGGTGCGGGGGCAATGAGGACTGTGAGGATCCAGCATTGGTCTGTCAGGATCTTGTGGATGATTATAAGACAGCCGAACATTTGCTCAAGTTGTATCCGGGACGTTTTAGGTAAGTAATGTCAAGGCATTATATATTGTTCGATATTTATTTTCAATTACGCCTTTATAGAACCCTGCGTTATGAGGATCTCTCACTGAATCCCTATGATGTTACCCAGGATATTTTACAATTCTATGGCTTACCCTTTGATGCGGCTGTAGAGGAGTTTCTCGATACGCATACAAAGGAAAACATTGGCGGTGTCAGCTCCACATATCGCGATTCCCGATCGGCGCCCTTCCATTGGAAGCAGGATCTCAAGGCTTACGAGGTACGTATACTTGAGTTTATTTCCAGGAGATTGTATAGTAATTTTAATCTCTCTCTCTCTCTCTCTTGCTTTTTTTAGATCAAGCAGATTCAGGATGTGTGCGAGGAGGCCATGGAGTTATGGGGATATCGTCGCATTGTTGACTTTAGCAATTTCACTCATATGCAGCTGACCTTCGATCCGATAGTGCTGCCATCGCCGTTTACGTGAATTTTGAATGGCTGGCGATAACTGATAACGATAACTAATTCTTCTACTTGGTACATTTTGTTGTGATATCGTCGTGTTGAGCGAGCAAAAATAAAAGTTCTAGAGAAATGAAAAAAGCATTAGCTAACTGAGCAGTCGATTTACATAGCTGGCACACTTTTTTGCTAAACACGCAAGACACACACTTACTGAGCAATAGTTAATGATATATATGTATACCACATACGATATACAAACAAAAAAAATATACTAACATATATACATATACAATATATGATTACGATAAATGCATAATTATAGTAATTGGCGAATTTTGTGTAGCGCGTAAAAATCGAATATCACATTTATATATATACATAACATATTATACTATGTACTGTATTTAGGCATAGCATTTAAGCAACAATAACTGATAACTGAGAACATAGTCTATATAGAAAGCACGGGCTGGCATTGCAAGTTGATATCCTTACTACACACTCTACTTACTATATACTTCGATGCTTCGATCGATGTGTTATTGATAAAATGATTTTTTGTAATATTTTGCTTACGGGCCACAAATGAAATGCAATTTTTGAAAACGCATAGAAAAATCCAGTGATTTAGCAACTAAACGCAAGAAAAACGTATCAACAGTAATTGAAAAAAAAAAGAAAAAAATATATACTATATATACATATTTAGGTAAATTTATTTAGCGTAATGTGCAATACAAATTCTAGAAACAATGAAACTGAAATTGGCCGCAAAATTATTATGTATTATGTGCAAAAAAAAACGAAAAGAGCAATGGGCATTCGACTCTCCTAAGCATTACGTTTTTATTAATAATATGTATATTATTTAATGAGAAATGTTTACTATTAAATCCATACAATACTTACGGTTATTTAGTTGTAATTTAATTGTAATTTTAGTGTACAATATTTTTGTCCCTAACTTAAGTTCTACGTTAAGTTCGTTTCAAATGAATTTGAATGGTACATACAGCCCAGCAATGTGCGTTAAACTACGACAGCTAAGCAAATTAATAACTAACTATGAAATTGTATTATTAAATAAATGAATTCCGCAATATTTGCATAATAAATACGTGAAAACAAACAAGTTTTTATTCGGGTGGAGTGGTTTTAAATGCAATACAGCTATGTTTCTTTAAATATTTCTATAGAAAACTTGAAAATATATGATTTATATATGGTAGGTCTCTGAGTAGGTATAAATTAAAGCATGGGGATTTTGATCAAAGCTTTACTTATATTCTAAGCAGCACCGCCAGTTATTGCTGCGCAGTGGACATGTTTTCTTGCCACTAGTGTATTTAACTCCGAACAAATGGTTTAGTCAATACACGAACCCAGTCCGAAACAGTTGTCTACCGCAGTGCTGCCAACTTTGGCGAAGTTGTAACTGCTGTGTTTAGCGGGAAGCATGCCAAAAATAAAGCCAACAAAAATATATATATTTATTATTTTTGACTGGAAAAAGGTTAAGCTGGCAACACTGAAGCTTAACGCAGGCGAACTTACTCTGTTTTGTTTTGTTTTTAACGGTTTAAACTGATTTCTGAACTGTACATCTGCCTATCGTATACATGATTTATGAAATAACTATTAAGTAAGAAGGTTTTTGTATTTAATATACTTTATGCAAAGCAGAAAGCTGAAGAGAATCTGAAGCAGGCTGCATTTGTAGGAAAAGGAATAGATAAGTCTCTTAACTTATTAACTAGACATACATAGTAATACAGTTGTTCAATCATATATTTAATAATTAACATAAATAATAAATAATAATTTATAGCCACACCAAAACACTTTGCGTCACATTATTAATTTACAAACGACCGTTATTGAAACGATATCCCTCCCGCCTTGTCTGTGATGTAAATCGAAGTGAAATTAATAAGTTTTTCATGCGATATTATTTCTAATGACCCTGGGGCCAATCAGTGCAGAGAGTATGCTATTTACACAAATGGGATTATCTTACATTTTAAGCGATTTAACAAAACGTCAAGTGGAAAATGGGAAATGGAAAAATGTATGGTAAATGCAGCTGCACAATGAAATCGGAGCTGGTTGCGTGGATGCCATGCAAAGTGCTCGCTGAGATGTTGACTTTGCGTGGGGGGCGGATAAGGGTTATGCCAAAAGCGACATGAATATCTTTCTAAACATATTAACTATTAGACAATTTTGGCTAAAATTGTGTAGGAGCACTGGGTAAGCAAATAATTTTTGCGATTTCATTGTCTTTCAACCCTCCCGTTGTGGTTCGCGGCTCGTCTAAAGGTGTCCCGAAATTTAAGCGCCGCCTACCAAGCGAACGTGCGTAGGTGAAGAGGCAACAACAACAACAATTGGCAAAATCAGATGCCAGCGAATGGCAGGCAGCTAGCACAGCTTTAAATCAACTCGACCTCGTCGCACTGACGTCACAGCAGGCGCAACAGTGGCAAATGCTGTGTGGACGCGTGGGTGCGAGTGTGAGCTTTCAATTAGTTAGCCAAGACACAAACCACACAGGCAGGCAGGCAGTTAACCATGTGAGGCGTAAAGCTTTCATTGAAAGCGCAACAGGAGCAACCAGTTGAAGTTGAAAGTCGTCGGACGGAGGCGATGTGCGCGGTGGGCGGTGGGCGGTGGGTGGAGGCAAGCCATCGTTCGGCTTCCGTTCGCTATAAAACTCGTCGTCGTCGTTGTTAACGTTGCATTCGTTTCGTGCGCGTCGACAGCAACCCAAGCAACCCAGCAGAGCAGCCAAAAGTCGCTCGGACAACGAGAACAACAACAGAGAAGCACAGCAGGAGCAACATCCGACAAAACTCTTCAAATCACTCTCTCATTTTTGTGATCTCCTTCGATCGCTAAAAGTTTTCGCACATTCTCTGACGCGGAGTTTTTGAACGTTTTGTTAGAATTTTGTGTGTAGAATTGAGCAAGAACATAAACATCGCGTTTGCTTGTGTCTTCTTGTGCAGCATCTAATTGCAAAAGTTTTTGAAGCACTTTTTATGCGAGTTTTTCCAGTGTTTTTTCATATCTACCTAAAGTAAAACAAACGCGTCAGCGAATTTCCTTGCTCAGTGCATTCAAATCGGACCGCAAATCTCTCTCAGTTTACTGTTTTGGAATTTTTTGTGTTGATAAGAAAGAAGTAAAACAGTTAAATCAACTCGCAATACAAAACGTTTTCAACTCAATTTTATTTGTCGTCTTCGTTGATACAGGTAAGATTCTTTATTTTATTTAAAATTTAAAACGAATTCGGCGTTTATCAAATATATCTTTGTAAAATTGTACAAGGTATACAAAATGAGCTAAATATATTTTCGCTAAAGAATGCTGTCAATCTTTATTTTGTTTAAAATATTTTGATTGCAATAGCATTAAAAATGTTTTTTCATTTAATATGCTTTCCTTCTGAAATTTTTTCAAAAATTTTAAACGTTCCTGCAACAATAAAATTAGCCAATTAATTACAAAACAATTTACAAGACTAAGACTAAAAGTTTGTTATCCTTCGTGTCAAGCGCCCACATCAAACTTCCATCAACGATTTTTTTAAATAGACTTGAAATATCAATAATTGTCAATCAATTCATTTTTCCCGCTCTGTATTGGCGCACGACAACCCTTCAATCGAAGGGTCTCACGCTCCTGAGTGCTTCTCAAATATTTAGCTACTGTTGAGCCACTTTTAAGACGGCGAACGAAATTGATATGTATATGTATGTGGGTGTCCTCTCAACGGATTTGCAAACAGAAAAGAAAGTCCCATGTTTGCTAAGGTTAACGGTATTCGCTGTGTTTTAAGCCAATTAGTTCTTTCAACAAGGAATCATTTACAAAAGTGTCTTTGAAACTGTTTAAAAGGTGCGGATAGATTGAAAAGAAAGTGCGGATTAAAGTAACAGAGGAATAGAATTTCAATTGAAAAACTTCTGTTAATCCTTAACAGTGCAACATGCAGCTCTAGCTTGCTGCTCTAACATCTGTTAAGCGCAATGTTAACTGGGATAACATTTAATTAAAGCTTAATTAGCAGCTTGAAATAGCTAAAATTATTTAATTTTTTAGGCTTATTATTTATTGACCTCTTGCTGTAATTGTTCTCTATTTTCCAGGTTGAGAATTTAATGTTGTATTTCATAAACAAAATGTAGAAAATATGTTTATAAATTTGATATTCTCAATCTGATACTAAAACAAGAAAGCAAGGCTACCTTCGGCTTGCCGAAGGTTTCATACCCTTGCACTTATACAAAACATCAAATATATTTGGATTGCTGCTGGTTTCTGTGGTATTTATTGAACAATTATAACAGTACATCGATTATATATCATCCTCTTATAATTTCACATACTCAGCCTTCATTAGGCCGATCGTTGATCGTTAGTTCGATTTTGATGAAACTTTATTATTAAGGACACACTTAGATTTGGATGTGGTAAGCCTGATAGCTATATCTTGAAATATAACGAAAATCGGCCGATAGGCTCCATGACAGCTATACGATATATCGGTCCGATCTGGCCCATTCCGACTTATTTAAATAAATAAGTCGGAAATAAGAATCTTGTGAGCAAAGTTTCATGAAGATAGCTCAATAACTGGGGGACTAATTTGCGTTGTAACAGACAGACGGACTGACTGATTGTTCCTATAACAGCTATAGAATATAAACGTCTGAGATATTTAAATGGAAAAACTAAGGGCGGGTTACTGCATAACATTAAAAAGTATTGATAATGTGCGGTATTTCCAAAAACAAAACAGGTTTGCATACAAAAACCCTGATTTCAGCCGATTGTTCCTATGGCAGCTATATGTTATAGTGGTCCGATTTTGATACAATTTTGACAGCACATTAAGAACGTAATAAGAATAAGATTTGCCAAATCTTGTTGCAATATCTTGAAAAACAACAAAAATCGGCCGATAGCTTCTATGACAGCTATACGATATATCGGTCCGATCTGGCTCGTTCCGACTTATTTACAGCCTACAGCAATAAGAAGCTTGTGTGCCAAGTTTCATGAAGATAGCTCAAAAACTGAGAGACTAGTTTGCGTTGCAACAGACGGACGGACGGACGGACGGACGGACGGACGGACGGACGGACAGACGGACATCCATTTTTAGACTCCTCTGGTGATGCTGACTCAGAATATATATACTTTATAGGGTCGGAGATGTCTCCTAAGGTGCGTTGCAAACTTCTGGCTAAAATTAATATACCCTCTGCAAGGGTATAAAAAACTGCGTACTGCAGCGAACAAATTTTGTAGGCCAAAGATAACGTTGTGATTTACATAATTTGAGGCAACAGGAGGTACTCAAATCAAGATTCGTGTCACTTGGTAACAATATGGGCGTGTCTTGCAGCACTTGTCTTATTTTTTGTAGTTGCCTTATAATAGGGCAGGGGCTAATATAAAACGGAAACAGCTGCCAGATGAAATGACAAGACAGTGCCAAGTAATTTGCAGAACATGTTTCCTGACACGCCCACACACGCCTACGCAGTCACACACACACGCACACTCACACTTCACACTAGCTGATTACAACTTATCAATGGCAGCAGGTTGTCAGACGTTTCTTGTTTTCGTGGGCGGTTTAAAATGACAAATTAGCATACAACAATATGTATATTAAATATATATAAGTCGATAGAAGGGAAATCCTGCGAATTTATTTACATATGTAGTTCCAATCTGAATGCCAATTAATTTACCATGTAAGGTTCACTGAGTTGAATACTTGTAAATCTACTTAAAGCTTATTTTAATACAATCAATCAGAAAAAATAAATTACCTAGGGTATATCTCCCTCTCCAAGGGTATAAAAATGACCCTGACAATTGCATTGCACAACAAGAGAACATTGATAGCACGTGAGTCCCGAGTTGTAAACAATTTAATTAGTTGGATGCGATTGCATGTAATTCAGTTGATCTGTTTTTTCGTTAATCAGAGCACAGTTCGAAAAGCTTGAAGAGATTTGTGATGGACTAGAGAATTACACATATTTCTTTAAATAAGCTAGAAGAATACAAATTTTTCTTTAGAATTCCGGTAACGCAAGATAATGAATTTATTTAATATAAAAGTATCGATATTTATTGTGTAGTGGCTACTCACTTGCATTTAACAGAAAACTGTTGAGGTTGATAACATTGATCTTCGATAACTTATCGAACATGCCGCTTTAACATTTTAATTGAAATTCTTTACCAATAAATAATGTCAAAGAGTTATAATAAATTGAATTTAAAATTAAATATAAAATAAATTTATTTATAAAGAGTTATAATAAATTCCACTATAAATTTTGACAGTTGTTAAAGTACGCCAGTTCTTTATTACTCCTAAAACAACTCAGTTCCAACTCAATTCTCACCGTAATGTTCCCTATAAGAGTGTCCTGTTTTGTGGTCTAACACCATGAACATTTCGAGAAAGTGTTAACTGACCACAGTTCATTTAATAGTCAGGTTCATGTTGTCATTGCCAAGCCAGTAACAAGTAACAGCTCAGTCTGCTTCGAAGGGCATAAGATATCATTTGGTATGCAAAATGGATTGAGTGAGTTCCAGTGTCGTATTTGAGGCGATTTTAGTTGCCAGCTTTTGCAGCTGTTTGCAGTTTTTAAATAATAAAAGGACTGGAAAGGGCGTGCTGGCATGGCCTTAAAATAACCGACTATTTATAGACTCGGGTTAAAGGTGAACTTGACGTCAGAATGCAAGGTAATTCATAACTACAACTGGTCCTATCCCACTACTAACTGTGACTCTATATTTATAAGCAATCTGCATACTGTCTCATTTGTCGCACCACACATCCGGCCGCACATTTCCGGGCTTAGCTATTGTCACAATTAATTTATGAACTGCATCCAAATTAAATTAATTAAAAACTAAACAAAGCTTGCAAAATTTGCAGTTAATTTAATTTCACAAATTCCCCCAAAAAATATTTGTGGTTCGTAGAATTTTTTGGCAAGTATTTTTAATATAATTATGAAGGTATTTAACGGCTGCAAATTGTGTGCAATATTAATGAAGTGTGCATACACTGAAAGAGTTAAGTAATCATTACACTCTATAAATGTTTAAATAAAAACATGGCCTGTTAACAATTAATTAACTATTGCTCACTTAACTATCCCCAGTCGCGCGTTACGCGGCGTATACGCAATATTGATTTGCTTTGACGAATAAACAGAAATTGACCCGAATCGCATGAAAGATTCACAATTGCCAGACATGGCGACAAGAAGCCGACGGCAATTGTTTTTCCTTGGCTTCCGGCGAATGTCAATGCCACAAATTTGGGGCACACACACGCTCCAGGAGAACCAGTGGGAGTCAAGAGAAAAGAAATAAAAAAATAAGAAAAGGCAAATCGCCACAATAAAAACCTAGACTCAATCGGAGGCGTTACTTCCTCCTCCTCCTCCTCCTCCTCTAGCGATGGGTACTGGTGGGCTGTGGGTAGCGTCACCTGACCTGCTGGTCATATAATTTATCTTGCCTAAAGCTTAATTAGCTGCCTGTTGCAATTTTCCACCAAATTAAACTGACAGAAAAGGGACAAATACAGAGAAAGAGAGAGAGAGAGAGAGAGAGAGAGAGCGAGAGAGAGAAAAGCATCTTAAAAAGCAAACAAGTGAAATACACGTGCGGGCGGAAGTAGTTTTCGCACTGGTGTCCTGTTAGTGTGTGTTGCCCAAATTAAAACATGTTCAGGTTAGCGTAAATTCACGGACAACTCTAATTGGCAATACAAAAGCGACAACAAAATGAAGACAAAAGAGAGAAGACTCCCAATATTAAGGAGACCCAACTCAATCGACAAAGCGAAATTGTAGACAGTATAATATCAGTATTTTTCTTTTGTTTTCTTTTTTGTTTTCAAAAAACAAACCTGAGGCATTAAAATATGCACAGTCGACAGCAACAGCAGACAATCAACAGGTGACACTTCTACCTGTCTGAGCTGGGTTGAAATACGACCAGCCCGAGCTGAGGAGCTCCCACTTCTCTGCAGACAAATTTTCCCAGGTGTGATGTGTCGTCTGCCCAGTTGACAGTAGCAAAAAGGAGCTGGAACTCCGAGTCGTTACCTCATAAATTCCCCAACCAAGTGGCAGCACATCGTGCTGATTCCACCTCGACATGGAGACAGAAGCAGAGGGAAGACTCATACGAGTCCATTAATTAAAGTGAATTATTTAAATTGATAGAATACGCATGGCAGGTGCAAAGCACAGCTTAGCCATGCAAATGTTCCGAGTAAATTTAATTAAATGTTTTAGATTGGATTATTGTTTGTTAATGTATGTGATAAATCACCCATCCGATGACAATGTGTGTAATAATCGAGAAATGAGAAGGTTTTTGCAAACAATGAAAGGATTTACCTTGCCATCATGTAGATTGGTTAGTTGCAGCTTAGTTTGAGCAAAACTAGCAGCTTAATTAGTTAGACAGGCCTAAAATGCGAAACTAAATGAATAAGATTATAAATATTACAGTTGCTTTGCATATAAAGTAGGTCTCTAATTTTGATGAAAACTTAAGCTTCTTGTCAGTCAAGAATTTTTAGTTACATCTCAGTTTGTTCTTAAAGTCCTTATGTTCTTAAAGAAATTACTCGACAAGTGTTGCGCTTTAATTATCTGCAACAAGTCCCGCACGCTCCTTGTTCCATACCCGCCTAATGCACTTCATCATCCAGTCTCTCGTCTCCCATCTCCGTCTTAACGTTGCGACAACTCAACTATTTATTAACTGCACAATACAAGACAAATTGGCTTAGAGCTCGTGCTCCTCCTCTGCAGGCGAGCACGCCCCCAATTGACGAGAATTAACCACTTTGGCCATGTTATTTTCTGATTTTTTCTTTCTCTCCACTTAAGCTGTTTGTTGTCCTCGTTGCTGCTGCTGTTGTTGTTGCTGTTGTTGGCTAAACAAATGCGGTCCGTAAATAAAGGCAAGAAACCTCCCGTCTATGGATGAAGCAGCTTGTCATTATTCGCCAGGCGAAAGTTGACGTCAAGTGGATTTTGGCTTGTGATTGCCAATTGACTTGACAGGTGAGGGGCGTTTGCCATTGCTTCTCTTCGGACATTGCGTAAGGATTATAATCTCCAGCTAATTGCCTAACTATTTAATTACTACTACGTGTCCGAGTCCATGCTCATTAAATCAGCTTGACAAGTTCCACTCACTGGTTGTGTGTTCTCTGCTCGTTGCTCTCTGCATTTCACTGGGACTGTTCCCTCGGCTCTGCGGCTTAGACTTTCCTGTTGCCGTGTTTTGCGTGTCACGCGTGCCACACGCGCTTTATCACGTGCACATTAAGAACAACAACAACAAAACAACAACAACATCGACCAGAGCAACAGCACAATGAGAATGGGAGTTCAAAAGCACAATTACCGCTATACGTAATGACCTTTTGTAGAATGCAGACAGTTGTGTTGCTGGGGCGTTAATGCGGCGTATACGCAACCTCAGACAGCGCGTAGCGCGTATACGCCACGTGGGCCGTGCGCCAAAAATTGATGACACTCCATTGTATTGCTCTTTATGAGGCCCCTTAGCGCCTTTTCCAAATGGGGATTTATTAGCTGTGTTAGCCAAATGTGGGCGATATGCCCAGAGAGAGAGAGAGATAGAGAGAGAGTATTCGCAGAAAATTCGGCTGCGTGAAATTTCATAAATATTTATTCGAACTCAAAAGATACTCCTTTACTGCTTTTCTAGAAGAATTAATAATATATAGTTATTTTCTTATACATTTCATTAGCGCATTTATAGAGTTTGTGGAATGTTTCTTATAAAAATTCTAATTAATTTTAATATACACGCTGAAAGCAATTTCAAATAGTTTAATAAGTTTTCTCCGGCAAAGGCGAAGCGGAATAATTAAAAAAATTAATAAAAAGAGAGCACTCAATCCTTCTAAATCAATTTGCGGAAGCTTGGCTAATT
The DNA here is from genome assembly GCA_018901885.1 of Zaprionus kolodkinae. NCBI lineage: Eukaryota > Metazoa > Arthropoda > Insecta > Diptera > Drosophilidae > Zaprionus > Zaprionus kolodkinae. The sequence goes on along the minus strand of JAEIFM010000247.1, from coordinate 1,474,353 downwards.
TTAGCTTTCGGACTTCTTCTTCTCCATCTTCTTCGCGACTTCCACCAAGTGTTAACAATGCAAAACCGGCCAATTAATTAACTAATGAAATTTCATTTTCCACGACTCATGAAACTTTTGCGACGCGTCGGCCAATTTGTTTGTGACATTTACCTGCTGCCAATTACATTTGGCGTTGCCATTGTGTCGTCTGTCTGCCAGTCTGTCTTGGCCTGTCTGGCATGTTAAATGAGTGAAAAGAGGACACTGGAGAGTACACAAGCCTTTGCAGTCTGTCAGGGGGGGAGGGAACGCTTGAAAAATTCAAATATTGCGCATGGCGCATAAATTTGCGCTCAGCTTAAAGACGTCACATTTCTGTAGTGCAGTGTAGCGGCAGGGTGCAGAAAAGGGGTGTCATTAAATAATTATGTGCTTAGTCTCAGGCTCATTAGAGACCGAGAGAGAAAAGCAAAAAGCTCGGCCGAAACAATGGGAAAAAGGCGTAGAAAATGCAAAAAGCGAAAGGTGTAATAAATTGCCGGAAAACGCACTCAGCGAGCTAATAAGAGCAAGCTGGAAAATGAAAAACCTTCCTGTGCGGCTAGGGAAAAACGTTAAATGAAAATTCAAATGAAAATGCGACTGTTGCTTATGCTTCAATTGAGAATTTATTGCACAACTAAATTATGTGTGTGGTGTGTGTAGCTGGACATGAAGTGATGCAGTATACACCCCGTTGCACCTGCATTGCACTGTGACCACGTCACACGCAAAATCAAAAGTTGCTATGTACCCGAACAGCTGAGAGAAGAGCAAGAGGGGGAGAGTGTGAGAGGGATTGGGCTGGAGACAGGTGAACAGAGCAACAGAGCAGCGCTTGGCTGGCCACTTTCGTACAGCCGCAAGGCATGCAGAGTGCAGGGAGCAGGTTGCAGGGTGCAGGGTACAGGGTGCCGCATACTACTACTATGCACCACATGCGATGGGTGCGCCCAGGCGTAGTACACAACTCGTAAATCAATCAGGCGCATTGGTATTTTTTAATATAAGCCACACGGTACACAGCAGCAGCAACAGCAACACCAGCAGCAACAGCAGCCAAGCCCGGAACCAAGTAGGAACCGTCAGGAGTGGCCGCCAACAGTCGAGTCGAGGAACCGTCAGGGCAGAGCCTGTCGTCAGTTGAGCTGCCCACTGGGTTTTGGGGTCACGACTTGACTCTGTTATCCATATGCAACACTTGCTTGGTCCGCTGCAGGTGCCAGGCTGCTCGGCTCAGCCACAACTTGAGTGTTATTGATGGTTCATGGCACTGACCAAACATCATCATCATTCATCATATATATACATACACGTATGCGAAGCGTAAAGCGTTTCTACGCTTTTATTGCTTTCTTTTCCATTGCAAATAAAACGAAATAAAACACAGCGAAATATTCAAATCAAATACCAATCAAATCTCCTAAAAAATGTCAATTTTTCTAGTGTCTACTCTATCTCTTTTTCGCTATTCGAATTCCAAATCAAAATCGTGTAAATTCCGTTATTGAATGTTATTGTCAAAACAAATACCAAGTGATATGGATTGGGGGTGCATGTGAGTGTGCACATCCCATAGAAGGTGACCAACAAGTGCGCAATGCCACAACCTTGCCCGGAAAATAGCACAACAACGTGTGCATAACTCAAGGATTATGCATATGAGACAATTGTTGACGGACATATTGGATCATACTGCATTCAATGACATCTATATATATGGATAAATAGGGATACCCAGCTTAACTTTCTTGCATATGCATATTTATTGTATTCATCAGTATATTATTTATTTTTCTTAAATTAATTGTATTATTCCACCGTAATCATTACTGTTTGGGGTTGTCGTAACTCACACATGAACAAACGTTGATTAGAACATTTTGCATCACTTATACCACGCGCTTCAGGATTAGATCCATAGTACATCTCATCACAATGCTCTAGCTCCAGTTCATCTGGCTGATTGTAAGCCCAAATTTCGCCTACACTTATTGGTTGGCCTGTAGAATACCACATATGGTTGCCATGCTTGGCCAGGTCATTACCCGAGGTCCAATACGCTTCGTTCATTTTGTGCTGTATAAAATATTGGCTGACAAAATTCCATTCTTCGATTGTTTCGAATGCCACCAATTCTGCATCCAGTAAACGGCAACGTTTGTAGGCATCAAACCAATTAACCCTTGCGTTTTCCTCTATATAATACAATCCTGAACCAATCTTTAAAAAGGGATTTATTTTGACGGACGAGTCGTGAAGGCCTGCGTGGTTGAATACAATTGTAAATATATTTGTATTATCAATGGACTTTTTGACGACTTACCCGTTTGGATACTAGGATGGACTCTAAATCCCATGCCTATGGCTAAGAAGCCAAGCAAGAGAGTTAGACAAATTGTAAGCTTCAACATTATTCGATTACTGAATGATTTTCCCCAAGCAGAGAAGCTTTATATACCGATCGGGCGTAAGACCAGTGTTAAGTCTTAATTAGTTTCTTCTATCATTTGTAGATTAGGTTGTATTCCTCGACTGTTTTGAAGTGCGATGAACTCTGCACGATCGTTGCTATCGACCCGCTTAAACTTGTAATTAGATTGTATGCTCAATCAGCTTGTCTGTCTTATGTAGTACCATAATTGCCTTAAAAAAAGAGTTGTTTACAAAAGTTAATATGAACTAGGAAAATTCAATATTAGTTGAATGCGTAGATGAATGATGAATTTATTTAATTAACCGCAAACAACTTGACTTGTAGAGCTCTTTCAATGATACCCAGAGAGAGAGAGAGAGAGAGAGTGAAAACATCACGTCAATTGGGATAAAATAAACGAGAAACATCCGTGTATTCACAACTGATTACAGCATTCATTTCATTCGCTTGTCGCATTCAATTACAGACCCTCTATGAACTCTGTCTTCTATATGCGTCAATCACGTGCTGAAACGTGAATCACGATGGGGCCACAAAAATGAGGGCAATTAAGTGATAAGACATAGAATATGGCCAATAAATTTAATAACAATCGATTACCAAACTTATTCATGGCACAAACATACATGGTCTGTATGCATAATCGTACTATTTATGCGACTCGCAGCGTATATCTAATCCAAAGTGAATTATCTGAGTGCAATGAACAGATAAAGCGTTTTTATTACGTGTTCAACGCAAAATCCCACACAGAATAGTAGCTCATTAGAAAGGGCTCTGGCTATAACATTGTTGAATATTTATTTTTAGTTATTAATAAGCTGCATGTTTCACTAAGCTAGTACGCTGGGTAGTCAGATAGTAAAACATTTAGAACATTCTCTTTAATTTTGTTTAATTTTCATTATTTTTCAGCTAATAGACTAAGTCAATTAGCGAACTATGTGTATGCGTGTGTGTGTGTAAACTTAAAATTCATTTAGTGCTCAATCGGCTGCAAAAAGTGTTGCATAGTCTGAGGCGCGTAATCTGCCACAAGGCACGCTCACGATAGACTTTCCCTCTTAAAAGAAAATTAATTACATGCTCACTCTCATTCTCTCTCTCTCTCTTCCTCTCTCTTATTTTGCCCTGTCTCTATTTCCAAATGCATTACATTATTTCTTAAAGGGTTTTAACGGTAATTTGCTACATTTCTTGAGGCGCTTCGTACTCGAAAATTTTAAATTAAGCTCGAGCAAATATTTGCCATATTTTCATTTGGGCTCTAACTGATTGAGCGGCTCATTAGGCCTGCCAGAGGGGGCTCAATGAAGTGTTAAAGTGAAACCCTTATAGCAATTAACTAAAAACCAAAAAAAAAAAGAAAAACAGTTAAAGGTTTTGCCAATTAAAATATATATTTAAATGCCCTGGAATATTTCGAAAAGTACGTTACAAAAATAATCATAGTAATGTGAGACTTTAAGTAACGCTTTTCTCCATCGTTTCTCAATTTTCTTTTTGTGTACAAATTGTCTGCTGCGCTTCGTTAACATTTCACACAGCAATGCGATTTCGATTAATTAAAATTTTCAATTTTAATTCGATTATGACAGACAAATGTGCTCAATGATTTTAGGCCATCTAATTACACATAATTCCTCTGTTTATTTTTCTTTATGGCGAGCACCAGCTTTGCTCCCCCAATTTCAATTTAGCACAGTTTTTATTCAAAACGAAAACATATATATATATTATATATACTTATTTCTCAGCTGGGGCTGCGTGTAAGCGAATACCAAAAAATATAAATCAAGCGTGGCCAGGCGAGAGCTTTCTCTTGCCCTTCCCTCTGACAAGGCTTTATTTAGACAGACGTCTCAAAAAAAATTGTTACATAAATCAGTGAGCGACCCTCGCAGCAATTTCAGTAGCATTTGCCGAGCACTTAACGAGGATTTGCCAAGAAGTAGCCGCTCCACAAAACTGGGCAATGCTCACATTAATGTTATAACGAGCATGCATATTAATTGTGCTCCCAGACTCAACCCAACGTTAACTGAATTGCATTAATTTCAATAGCAATTGTAATTATGCTCCCCACGCGGCGTATGCGCAATATTGGCTATGGGGCAAGTAAGCCAAGCTAACGTCTGCTCGAGTATACGCACATTTTATCTGGTTACCCGCATGATTGAAAGCAAACAAACAAAGAGCAACCCGCCCCCCCACATTCTCTTGCCTGCGCTTCCCCCTCGATAGCTGGCTTACAAATGCCTAAAAGCAGGCAACATTTATTTACATAACGTTTAATGGAACTCGAAGCCGCCTCGCAGTTTCACTGTCATCTTCTCCTCGCGTACTTACGCGAAGGAATTACGCTTCAGTACACACACACACACACACACACAGGCACACGCACACATACACACGTGTAAAGTTGCAACTTTTAGTTTATCTGCGGGGTATATGTTAATTTGTCTGCCTGCACATTAGGCAGATCCAGTTACAGGATTGTGTGGGAAAATTCCACGAAAATAAACGATATCCTGTCTGGGCTGACTAAAAATAGATGGGTTTGTCTACAAAATACACTTATTTTGTGAGGATTAGAAAATGTTTTGATTTTTATTTGAGCTTTCGCTCTTTGGATGAAAATGCTCATAATAACCCAAGCTGAACCGGAACATATTTTACGACATATTATTCCTAATACGACAAGCTCTTTACACGAATATTGCATAAAAATAATTATCTCTCTAAAGGTGTTTAACACTCACTCTAAACTCCGACGCACTCAATTGCCATTGGCTATCCAAACATCATCAAAAAACATACTGCCAAACTGACATTTATTGGCCAAGAGGCACTTCAGAAGCCACAAAACCAACGGGGACTGCTGGCCATAAACAAGTGTAAAGTGTGTACTGACTATTTAAAAATGAAAAAAAAGGAATAAAAAATATCATCGTATAAAATGTCGCAAAGTGGCCATCAAAAAATTGGCATAAAGGAGAGAGAAAGGAAAGAGAGAGGGTGTGTATAGAGGGGGAGGGGCAACATGAGCAAAGTGCTATTAAAATTATGTAGAGCGAAAACATATTTTGTGCATTTTGGCTATTACATTGAACATCGTTCATCCGGCAAACGCGGCGTATACGCAACGCAGCAAAGCTTTTATTTGCATTTACAACGTATTAACTGTCATTTTGAATTTATGGTATTTTAGTTGCAATTTATTCAGGGAATAAATACCACATAAAATGGGGAACTCTGGTGTGTGTAGAGCCGCAAAACCATACTCAATTTGGTTTTGCGGAAAATAAAGTTAATTAAGACTACTACTGCAAAACCCACGTAAACCGGACCCTCTAGACCAATAAGCGAATTGGTAATTGAAAATTTTATTTAGAATTTGATAATGTCGATAGACTCGAATACGAAAGCCATCACCCATCACCAATCGACCCATAACCTTTGCAATAATTGCTGCAAGAAAAACAACTTTGACCTATAGAGAAATTCCAAGAATTGGAACACTGAGACCTCCCATCCAACCATACCCCCCCGCAATTGAGCTGAGTGCCGTTTAGGTGCCCGATAAAAAATGCATATGAAGTGGGGATTGCGACAGGGGGCACAGGGACTGTCAATCAATATGGCAAGCAAATTGCCCTGAGACATTAAAAATTAATTGTCCGGTAATACGATCTACTCATGAGGCAAAAAGACAAAAACAAAAAAAAAAGGAAAACATTAAATTGAAATTGCAAATTTTCCTGTAACTTAACGCGGTCTGGGAATGTTTTGAAGCCACAGTACTTTGAGCAGTGTGTAAAAGCTCCCTCTATGTAGTAGTATGTACATCTTTCATCCGCACTGTGGTCTCATAATGTATTTACTAGGCTGGCAAGCAACTGGCCAATTTTGCCGAGAAATTGCACGGCTTGATCATTTCCGTGGCCAAATTGAAAGGGAAAACCCAAAGCGAGCAGCTGTTTGGGCCTTAAGCAAATGCAGCGAACAAACATTGTCATTACAGTCTGTGGTAATCGGGACTACTACCATATAGTACATATGTAACTGTGTGGGTGTTTGTCTGCGTGGGTCTGGTCTATGTGCAATGAATTATGTGGAGTGCATGGCGAGGCGGTTTAGTTAGTTTGCCGCAGAGCAGCAAGCTGACGTCATGCATGAAATAATTTAACCAAATAACATTGGGATATGCCGCAGGCCCCATCAGAATTTGAGGAATATATCGTTGGCTGTGGGAGTTATCTGCATATTCAGTTTGAATGGAATTTTCAGTGTAATAAAACCTGAGCGAAAATTAACAGAAAGCGTGGGTAAAAACTGTATGTAGGCATGAGTTCATTTTTAATATAAATATCTTCAGTTTACAAGCGACTCTTGGGGTTTGATGACTTTATTAAATTTTTAATTTGATATCTTTTCCTTTTTTAGCACGTGTTTCTTTTTACGCTACTTGTCTTATAGTTTCTTATAAAATATAGATGCTGCCCTACTGGTTTCTCCATTAAAATACGATTTTCCTACTCAGTTTTCTTCCTTACCTTTTATATTGGGCTCAAATGCAGCTGCAATTGGCGCCTGCCGCTGCATGCATTAAAGCGCCTTCGCCTCTGCTCGCTGTTGGCCATTAGTGGAGCTTACATTTTTGACTTTTCAATGCCCTGAGAATTGAGAAAGGAAAAGCCAAAGAGTTTTCAACAAAAACAACAACAACAACAACAACAACAAGTGCAACTGAGCGCATCGTGGAGTAACCAAGCAACACGCTGCTGCAGCGCACAAAAGTATGCTATACAAATTGGCCACGGATTGAGTGCGTCTCTTTGTGTGCGTGTGTGTGTGCGACTGTGTGTGTGGGCTTCAACTATTTATATATGACTTATTTGATAGTGAATACTGCTAATTGGTTACCATTAACTGCCAACAGCTAACCGCATAAAAACTTTGCAATGGGCATGGTACGATTAGCCCCACTGCGATTGCTATAAATAAAAATGGTGTAAGCCCAGAATTATAATTTTCCCACGCAAGTGAAAAGTTTTCAGCTCTTTTCCAGCTAAATGCAGTCATGCTTTGGCATTTCCATTCCAAGTGGGCAATCGACTCCGAGCGACAGTTGATCGATGAGCAAAACAGACTAAAACCAAACCAATTGCCAATTGGTAGAACATACATTGAAACGAATGCAAAAATTAAATGTTTTTTCCAGAAATCGAAATCCCCCCCTTTTCTCGAGAGCATGTGTGTCAAGTCTCTATGTGTGTGTGTGTGCGTGTGTGCGTGTCAAAAGAGATGGCATGACAACCGGGGTGAAATTACCCTCGACTTTTATATTCATCCTCATCAGGCAATGGCTGCACTCGCAGCATTCAAAAAGTATTCTGTTTTTTTGGGTCGCTTCTTGTGACAGTTTTCGCGTGCTCATTGTAAAGAAGGGAGGGAAGGGAGGGATGGGTACGCCCACGAGAAGAGGAGAAAAACAGCGCAAAGAAGAGCAGCAGCAGCAGCGATTACTGCTCCTGCTGCTCATTTGCAGCCGCCTGCGTCTCCTTTCCGTCTCCCTGCCGAGTGGGCTGTCAAATGTGGAGCATATTAGCACTTTAAGAAGATTTATGCGCGGGCAATGTCTGAGGGTCTGAGAGAGAGTGTGATATTTGGGTGATATTTGTGTCATTTTATTGCTCTGTAACTAAGCGAGAAACTTTTTGACATGACTAAGAATAGAACAAGTATTTCCAAGTAAGTGTATGTATGTCATTATTGTGCACGAATTAAAGTAACCTTTATTTTATTTTTTTTTTGTATACTTTGAGTAGATAATAGCTAGATAGAGAGTTGCAAGTAAAGGTCAAAGCTAATTACCTTTTGGCATGTTCGGTCTAAGCTTTTAACCCAAAATAGTTATGGAAAAATAACTGAAACTGAAGACAACAAAAAAAAGAGTTAACGCAGCTTTCAGCTTAATACTCGCATTACTTTATTCATTACAAACTTTCAGCTATTTAACTGCCAAGTATTCACTGTAAGTTGACATACATAACTGCTGGGACAGATTCCTGTGTCATGTCTCCCGTGTGAATCAACTGACGCGCCGCAAATTCAGTAGCGCATTCCTTAAAAAGGGCTGCGCGATGCTTCTGGCGTGCCCCACGCAAAGTATGACACGCAAGCAGTGGCTGCGGCTCTGGGCCTGGCTACAGCTCTTTCTCTCTCTCTCTCTCTCTCTCGCTCTGGGTGCCAGCGATGGTGTCAAGTCAAGACAATTGCCATTGTTGATGGCGCATGTGTGCAGCGCGGGGATGAGCGTGGGAGGGGAGGGGAGTGTAGCATTTTATTATTATGCCAAGTCCTAAGCATGTCAACAAACATGGCAAGTGTGCGCTGCACACGTGGCTGAGTTCATAATGGAAAATTTGTTCGCATCATCGTACGCCCACTACCGGCCGTTCCAGTCCACACAGTCCCAAAGGGGCGTGGCAAACTGCACACGTGTGCAAGTGCCTGCAACGGTAATTTTAGATGTTGCCAAGAGGAACTGCTGTGCGACCCTGTCATCAGTTGCAGTCAAGCATGGCGTATGCGTAATTTGTAATCGAAAAGAAACCCGATGACCTTGCTGCCTGCCCGCCTGCCTACCCGCCTGCCTGCCTGCCTTGCCACAAGCTTTTTTGGCCACAAGCTGCCTGCTTCCCAAAAAACTTAATCATGGTCGACATCATAATTTATAGGCAAGTGCCAAAGAAGGCTGCGGCATCAGCCCACAGGTCGCATACTTGTTGCATACTTTTGCTGCGTCTCATACGGCTGAAATCGAAAGAAATTTGTAATCCAAAACGTTGTTGGGTTCCAGAAATATTCACAAGCATATTATCGGCTTTAACTGGATGTTATGGCTGTAGGGTAGGGTGGGTTATTTGAGGCAGGGAGCACATGTGTCAAAAGCAACAGCTTTAAGGCACATTTAAGTGTGTGCATATTGACATTGATTGCCTACGGTCTGGTGGCTTCTCGAGAGGATCAGGAGTTGGGCAAGTTAGGCACACATATCGGTTTGACTAATTGACCTGCTGTCGGGCTTGAAAGTGCCGCAATGATAGCCCAAGCAACTTGTAGTTGATGGCTTCTATGGCTGCTGTTGGCCATTTGGCTTGCCAACCTCGTCCACTCCTCCTCCTCCACTTTGTGCGTTCCACGTTCGACCCCCAAGGCAAAACCTATTAATAAAACTCCCGAGAAATGCTCACGCTTAATTAACTTATCGATTTGTAGCTGGTAAAAAAGAAAAACCAATACAACCGGGCACAGCATGCCAAACCAATTTTACAAGCCAACTGACAGTTTTTTGGTAACACTTTGAACTGGTGGTGTGAGAGGGCAAGAGAGAGAGAGAGAGAGGGGGAGAGAGAGAGAGAGAGAGAAGCAGGCAGGTGTTGCCAGTGATTAAACTATAAATCGAACGAGGGCGACAGCATGTGCAGTGGTATATTTATAAATCTCTTTTATATATATAATATAATTTAAAAACTTTAAATTAAAATAAGTCAGTTCTTTTTCTTTTCTATATATTTCTCAATTTTCATATTATATTACCAAACCGAAGTTAAAATTGTTTTTGGATTGATTTCACAAATAAAGAAACTTTGCGTAGAACATGTATTATCATTGAGTCCCTGATGACTTGATTTGTGTTTGTGGTCAAGCTCAAGACAATGCTCTTGATTACCCTTATTATCGGGCTGGCCCTTAGCCCAAATGTTGGCTAGATCCACTGGTAGTCCTGTTGCTGCCCAAATATGAGAACCTTGTGCATGTAAGTCATTACCCGAGGTCCAATAAAGATTCTTCATCTTATGATCTGCCAGATATTTGTTGACTGCATTCCATTCATCCATTGATTCGAATGCTACTAATTGTGCTCCGAGTGCATGGCAACGATTGTTGGCATCAAACCAATTAACCTTGGATTGTTTCTCTATGTAATAATATCCAGAACCGATCTGAAAAAAGGGATCTAGTTTGACGGACGAGTCGCGAAGGCCTGCATGGTTGAATACAATTTTTAGTATATTTTTGTATTATCTATGAAGTTTTTCTCGACATACCATTTTCGATATTCGAAAGGATTCGATCGCCCATGCCTATGGCTAAGAAGCCAAGGAGAAGTGTTAGACAAATTGTTAGCTTAAACATCTTTCGATAACTGAATTATTTCCCTCCAGCAGAGAAGCTTTATATACCTATCGGGTTTGATTATGTTAGTAACGGAATAAAGAGAAAACAAAACTGTGTAAAGTTTTAATTACTTCTAGATTAGATTTCTTTCCTCAACTGTTTTGAGGTGCGAATCAATTAAACATGTTACTAGATTGTGTTCACAAGCAGCTTATATTGATATTCTAGTACCATAAAAGATACATTTTCAAGAAAGTAAGAAGTTGCTAAGCCAACCAATGATATACCTGCAGTAACCCTAACATATTGATATATTCTTATATAATAGCTTATTGAGTTTCATTGATAATTCCTTGCTTCAATAATAATTAAGCCTCAGGCCTATTGCGTGTGATGCCTTTTGAGGGGGTAGGCGAACTTGTTAGTCAAAGTATCATTAGTTAATTACCGTGATTCGATTTCCACCGACTTGTACTCGAGTACCGCAAAGAGCACTTATTAGTGGCACTTAATGGGACCGATTTAAGTGTGCTGGTTCTATAGGAGAACCTTAGGAATGAAAGTCATACAGACACCCCAACACAGCCACCCTTAGATTCACGTTTTCCTCTGTGGCATCCACGATTATAGCCAAGTTATTGACACCGGGCTAAGAGCGCAAGGTGCTCATGGTATTTATTAAATTAATTTTTCAACATTTTGATCGATGAGGCGATGAGGTACTACAACAAGTACGCGTACTGTTAGGCACTATGTGTAATTAATAACCTTGTTGTAAGCCAAAGACTGACAGGCAAGCAGACGGACATACAGACAGACAGAGAGACAGACAGAGAGACAGACAGACAGACAGAGAGACAGACAGACATACAGACAGGCAGACAGAGAGACAAACATACGAAAATACATTTCATTAGCAAAATTGTCAGAGGGGAAAATTGTCGTGGCCCGAAGTGAATATGAAATTGAATTGTGCTTACCGACAGCGACACGACTCACTCATAAATTGTATAAGCAGCACTCACAGTTGCATTCACTCACCATTCATATTCATATGCGCATTCATTTGTGAGCTGTGTAAATTATGTAAAAAGGGTATTTTCACCTGGTTCGCAACGTGTGCAGAATGTCAATAACATTTGCATAAAGGGTGCATCTGCATATAGTTTTCATTTCTTTGTCAAGCAGACATGGACAATGGCTTTCTAAACTTGGCCAGGACATTGGCACACTGGCCTGTCCGGCTCAAGTACGGTTCACTTAGCCCAGGCTATTACCTGGCACTTACAACTTATTTGTCGTAGTCGTAGAGAACTTCTCAATCGCCACATGCGGGTCAACTGATTGAGGGACTTTTGTCGCTTGTCTGGATAGGATAATAAAACCCGACGCTCCGCGCTTTGGCATAACAACATTTCAAGTAGTTGGCAATGCAGTAGTACATCATTCTTTCCATTGTTGACTTAGGGGCACGACGTGGTAGCTGGAGGCGGAGATGGGATGGGGGGTGTGCTCCACGCGTGCCTGTGCCATTTGTTCGAAATTGAATTGTTTGGTTTGGGACTGCGACAAGTGTCTAGACAAAGGAGACTGAGACTGTGAGCACAAAGTGAATCGACTAACGAATAGTTCAAATATTTGATGAATATATATATCTGAGCGAGGGCAAACCATCTGAAATAACAGCCAAAACAAACGAGGTAGTATTATTAGAACTGTCATTGAGTGGGGCTTAAATACTCGAAGGCCAGAATAAATAGCTTATGCGATGTGTAAACGATTTGGTAAAGAGAGATTAGATAAACACATAGTTTGGAAAAGGTTATTAGAGTTCTCTATGTGACTGTGATATAATCTGAGAGGTTGAAGATGATTGCTTAGATATTTAATGATGAACTCATTACGAATCTAGCTGAGTTTTTATATATAGAAAAAGCAAGCAGTCAAGCTTAGATCAGACCCAACCAGAGTGCATAATTAAAGAAGATATTCAGCATGGTTTGAGGTTTAAGGATTCCCCATGCTATACTTGAACAAACAGCATATTCAGTTTGCTGGCCTACTCTTCCCTCATGCCAAGCCAACTGCAGCTAGCTCAAGCCATGTCGGCTTACAGACACAGATCCAGTAGCTCACACAGCGACGAGAAACGGAACACAAATGGCCCAACAGTTTCGGCTTACATGCCTCTTAGCCATCCCAATCACCCGACCCTCCTCCTCCCCCTCTCTCTCTCTCTCTCTCTCTCTCTCTCACAGTTGACTGTACTAAGTGCTTAGTGTGAAATTTGCGTAAATGAGCAGGCCCAAAGCAAACAGGCAACCTCGACGATGACGACAACTGTGAAAACCCACAGCTAGGGTACCGGGTCCGTATCGTGGTGTTCCAAGCAAGCAAGCAAGCCATTCACCTCTTAAGTCCAACTGTTTGCCACAAAACGGTTTAAAAGCGAAGCTAAAAATCGCCAAACGCCCCAACTAACAATGGTTCGCAGCGAGCGATTTGCTCTCATTTTCCATTGGTCTCCCTCTCTCTCTACCTCTTTCTCTCTCTCACTCTCTCTTCCTCTGCGCACTTCTCCGTTCTCTTCGCGGTTGGTTGCGTTTTGGGGTTAGGGTACGGGTCTGTGGCCCGCTGCGCTTCGGGGGACTTGGGCAAATCCCCAGCAATTTGTCGCAACAACTCGCATTACATTACAAAACGATGTGCAAATAGAAAAGGCGAGCAAACTAAAGGGATTTCTGTCTTTAGTTTGCACCCAAAACCCCTTCCGATATATGCTATACGGTTTACCTTCTCTTACTCGTAGTCTATGCTTCCAGTAAATAAGATAAAGTTGAATAAACAAGTAGTGTTTCATTCGTAGTATCAGTTGCACGGTAATACATCATGATTACATCGTAGGACTATGTGCCTTCCTGCTTTCCCCTCGCTCAATTTAAGTACCCTCTGCATCAAAAAATAATGAATTTAACGTTTTCAAACATTTTTACCTTTCATATATCTTCTAGTACCCATATATAGTCTCTAGTATGGAAAACTTCATTGAAAATCATCCGATTTCCTTGAGAGAGGACATTGTATCCTCTAGATTGATTCTGCATTAAAAATTCTCGACTTCACTACCTCTATAGAGCCTCTAGACTATAGACTAAGCCAACTGCTTACTTTATTTCCGCTATGCAATATTATTAAATTGCAAAATGCCGTGCAACATGTCTTCTATTTTATTTTATAGTCACACAAAAATTATGCTAATAAATATATAAAATTTCTACCCTCCGAATTACAATAGAAATTTTCAAGTCGTGTGCGAATTTTATGCTGGCGCCGCATGTGACCAAAACAAGGCAAGGTCGTCTGTCGGTCTAACAGTCTGTCCGTCTGTCTGTCTGTATGTCGCTGTGCTGTGCATAAACTTAAAGTCGCAAAGAATTTTCATAATTTCAGCCTGAGATACTGCCGAAACAGCAAGTCCAACTCCATGTGCTACATAAATTGATTAGCCCACAATGTGGCACAATAAAATTACCTAAGCTGGCCATTAGGCTCATTACAGGGCCGACAACAACAATGGCAACTATAGCAAATCATGGCGGACTCTTAGGGGACTCCCCGAACGACAAATGCACAAAGAAAATATGAAAGAAAGAGAGAAGAGAAGAGAAAAACTGGGAGGGGGAAATGTAACCTCGTGTTGGTCTACATAAAAAATACATTTGTGTCTGCGTTGCGTGTTGCATACGTTTTTCGGGCATCATTTTTTTTTTTTTTTGCCCTCCAACACGTTTTGGCCTTTGTTTGAGCCAAGAGTGTGTGTGTGTGTGTGTCTGTGTGTGTGTGTCTGTGTGTGTGTGTCTGTGTGTGTGTGTCTGTGTGTGTGTGTCTGTGTCTGTGTGTCTGCTTACCCGTGCGTATGGATAAACGTGTGAAGTGTGTGTGAAACCCCAGTTATATATCCCACGGGAGCTGTGCCATTTACTTTGAGCGGGATCAAGCAACCAGTTGAATATTGTATTGTGAATACCCTGTAGTGTGTGTTTAAAGAAGGGAGTTTTAAATTTAAAGTAATATACCACATTTGCACAGAAGAAGCTCGCTTAACTCTTCATCATTTGTAGTAGTCACTTTTTGCCCCAAAGTATGCTACATTAATATTGTAAATTGTCAGGGACTAATAGTAAATTGTGGCGGAAATGGTAAAGCCAACGGAAAGCGCCGGCGCAGCTGCTGCTGGAATCCAGCATTGTGAAAGATTTGTGATTTAATAGAGGCATCTCTCGCCGGATATTAATAAACTGAAAGAATGTGCGCTAATTAGGTGTGCAATGAAGAAGGGAATGAGCCGAGTACCGAGAGAGGGATGAGTACGGATGAAAGGGTGAACGAGTTTTATTCAAGTGTAAAAAAACAATTTTAATTTTATATTTAAGTCTCGCCTCGCAGCGTGCACAGTTGACAAAAGTCAATTATGAACTCGCGCCTGAAAGCAGGCTGCGAATATTTTCTGTCTGTATTCCAGTTCTGCGAAAAGTTCACAATGCCTCTTGACCCAGCTCAAAAGAAGGAGAAGATGAAAGGGGATTGGGGAGGGGGCAAATGTAGGCGACACTTAATTTAGTTTGTAAATACTTGTGCATATTTTCAGGCGTGACTGACAACGAGTTGACAGCAACAACAACAACAACAACAACACGAAGAACAAAAACATCAACAAGTTTTAAAGTGTTCTCAACTTTGACGTCAAACAAATCTGTTGTCGCTTTTAGCCTTGGCTAAGCAAATGTTATCATTGTGAATGGCCAAAAAAGCGCTCAAAAGTTTGATTATCCTAAATGAATTATTATCATACATACAAAGTAAAATTGAAAACAGCTTAAACGGAAAATTTGGCGCAACTCAGCATAGACTCGCTAAGCTACATTACTTGAATAAAAAAAGTTTAGAATATTAAAATTCCTACTAAATTCCTATATACTCTAAAAGGCAATTTATTACAACATTAATCTTCTTTAAAAACCGAATACTTTAAGAGAATCCTGTACCTATACAGCAACCACTCTGGCACTTAGATTAACCTACCTTTAATCCCATTTAAAAAGCGACTGCTGTTTCAAAAACCAACTAAACCATAACTCCCCCCACTATTTGCTTTTTGTCACTTTTTTGGGGATGTTTGGGGGTAGGCGTAACGCGCGAAATATGTTTAATTAATTAACATAAATGGGCGCCGGAGTGGCGAAACTGTCGCCAGTTGCGAGTTACCAGTTGCGAGTTGCCAGTTTCACGCTTCAACGTGCAAATGATGTTAATGGGCTTTCAATTAGGTTGATGGCCAGTTGCAAAAGGCCACAGGACAGCCAGGGAGGGCGTCCCCATCCAAACCAAATATGTATGCTTAACGTGGCGCCTAAGCAAAAAGCATTTGCCCGCAATTCAACGCGTCAGTGTTGGAAAACGAACAAACTGTAAAAAAAACGTGGACATAAGGAAAAATAAGGCTAACAAAAGTCGAGGACAGTTCTGTTTTTAATTTGCCAGCGACAACAGTTTTGCTGTTCATTTTTGAGCGCTTCCTGGCCACCACAGCTGGCAGCATGTCAGCCATTCAAGAGAGACAGACAGACAGACAGAGAGGGGGAGAGGGAGACAGCAACCGAGCGAATAAAAGCAACTTTTCAAAACCGAGAAAGAGAAAGCGAAAGAAAAACCTGTCACTGGGATTTTTGTCCATTTGATTTTGTGTGTAATTACGGGACTCATCGTTCGCGACAAGTTCAATTTCAAGTTTTCCGCAGTGCAATCCAGAGTCCATTAGAAAAAAAAAAGCGGCCGAAGGTCAAAGGCGACCAAGTTGGGGAGGGAAACATGAGGCGTCAGCGTAGGGAATTAAGTCGAACTAGCGTATAATTTGCAGCTAAGACTCGTCGGGAAGTCGCTTTGTGTTTTGGCTTTTTTTGTTGTCGTTTTTTGCAGGCAAGTCCATTTTCCAGTTTCAAAGTGTGTGCCGGGACAGGCTACTCAAAGTGAGTTAAAGCTACATCCGGGAACGCACTCAAACTGAATGTTCGATTACTTCAATCGACTCGACTTTAAGCTGCTCTGCCAACTTGTTGTGTTTTCTTAATTACAATCGAAATTATTATCCTACAAGTCTGAAGACTTAATGCTCATTAAGCTGACTTAAGATGGAGCAGCATTTCCCACCACCCATCGCAACTCTACACAACTGGCCCACTAAGCTGCTTACACAAGTGGAAAAATCTACAATAATTAAAGCATAAATTTCAATTTCACGCTTTCCGCACTACTTGATCAGCTGTAGCTCCCCCTCTCCTGCTCGATTAAACATATAATTTTTAATTTCACCTCAAGCACGTTGCCAAACATGTTTGACATTAAAATGTTAACAAACAATGAAACTGCCGGAACTGTAGGAATTCGGAAACTTTATGCCGCATGCCACATTATCAACGCGAGTTTTCAATAAATTTGCATAGCCAATTTATGGCCACATTTTATGGCTGCCTTCGAGCCAGATAAACAACGTGTTGATGTCTGATAAATGTGGCCAGGTGTAGGAAATTGTGAGGGCTCTCAAGTTACCCATTGCAGGCGCTAGACTTAAAGCCCTCTGAGTAGTACTTTAACTTGTACTCATTCTCAATTCCCTATCCCTCTCCCACTCACTTCTATATTTTACACAGATTGATCTGTATCACGTTGTCCGTCTCGCATGTTTATCTAAATCATTGTCTAAGCACAACTATATCTCTTAGTTGTCTGCATGGAGTCTTGCCTTGTGGTTCAACAATGAGACCATCATTGCCATCATCATCATCATTATTATCATTATCATCATTATTATTATTATTATTACTATTAACGGTGGCCATGTCACCCGCCTTGGTGTCTGACTGTCTGTCCCTTTCCCACATTGCCTTTTGCTTCCTTTGTGCCGCCACTTAAACGGTTTCGCCACAACACCGCACAGAGACACAGAGACCTCTCGACCTGAGTGTGATTCTTGGTGAGTGATTCTTGGTGTCATTATGGGTACATTGGCTGCTCTTGGGGGCAACCGCAGAGTTCGGGCTGTAGATTGATGGCACTTCGATTAGCAGATAATTAAGTAGGAGCTCAAGAAATTCATTAATTTGGAAGAGTCGGTGTAAGTGCCTAAAAAAGTATATTGTGAAAGAAAAGTACTAAGAAAGAAGTCTAACAATCTAATCTATTTCTAGAATATCCTTCTATTAGCTGCCTCCTTTCCTTCTTAGAAGATTTTGCAACGTCCCCCTATTTTCCTCTATCTACAGTTGAGGCAGCTCGACTTTTATATAACTATATGCTATAATCACTTTTTATAATAGGCATAAAGTATTACGGAACCGTAGTTAAATAAAAAATACTATTAAATAGAACCAATTCATTAGATACAACTGCAATGAAACCGATAAAAAAAAAGATCTCCTTCCCTTCTTAGTACATTTTGCAACCCCTCCCTGAGAGCGACTCTTATATAACCACAATATATGGTATAATCACTTCTTATAACAGCCATAAAGTATTACGGAACCGTAGTTAAATATAAAATACGATTAAATAGAACCAATTCATTCGACACAATTGCAATGAAACCGATATAAAAAGATCCGCAAGTCCGATAGTTAAATCAGAAATCAAAATGAAGTTTCTTTGGGCAATCTACTTGACTTTTGTCATTGCTCTTATTGATTATCGGGATGATATACGTGGTAGATTTGAAGAGCGTAAATAAATATCCGTCATAAATAATTTGTAAATATTGTTTTCTTATCGAAAAAGAATATAAATAGTAACAAATCAATGGAGAAAGCGTAAATAAATTGATTTTATTCAGTTACAATATGTTACGGAATGAAACCTATATAAATAGATTAGCCAGTCCGATAGTTAAATCAGAAAACAGAAAATGAAATATCTTTGGGCGTTCTACTTGGCTGTGATTATTGCTGTTTCAGGCCGCTCTTATAGAGCACGATATGGAAGGAAGTGAAAGCTTTGAATAAATATCACTCATCATAGCTATTATAACTCTTCTTCTCTATGAGTTCCGGGTATTATAATGTAAACTCTTTAAGAACTAGTGCTTACACAAAGTCAGTTAAATTGCTTACCAACATGTGTTCAACATTAGTATAAAAATTCCGGGAACGAACTGCTTTAGTAAACTTTTAAGCCAAACAACTTGGCTGTCAGAAAAGTTTTTGGGGGAAGCGGAAGAGACACATGTCAGGAGGAGGAGAGCAAGAGAGCAAGAGAGTAAGAGAGAGACAGCGAGAGCGAGAGAAATATTATCAAACTACAGATAAGCGATGCCAGCGCCACACGTCATACACAACTTTGCTTTGATAATGAAAAACCCCAGAGAGAATGATATGGGGGATAGAGGGAGGAAGCGAAAAATAAACTTTACCATAAGCTAAAAGATTTTTCCGCCGTTTAAAGCTGTGTCATATTTTCCGCTTGAAGAGATTATTGCCATATCTTGAACCGAGGAGGGCTTAAAAAAAAGACATCAATTGCTGTGTAATTTTAGACATTTCTTGACACATCGCACTCTCCCTCTCTTCCCACACGTGTATGAGCCATGAAATATATCGTTAGATTTTTCATAAGCGCAATATACAATATACACCTACCTAAAGATACACACACACACACACACACACACACACACACACACACACACTCACACGCGAGCATTCTTAGCATCCTTAGCTCGCCTGTCTGCGGATATTTTAGAAGTTGATATTGATGAATTTATATTGGATTTGTGTTGCTGTCGCAAATTGCTGTTGTTCTTTTGTCGAGTGAGGTCCTTCGTCCTTATTCCAGCTTAAGTGCTTATTTGTCGTTATTCGAAATTTGAGTTTGCACAAATTGATGACCCATGTGGTCTGTCAGCTTGCCCGACAGGCCTATTCATTTACCCCATAAACCTCGATGAAAAAATAAACAAACAAAAAAAATCTGGAAAAAAATGAGAAAGTCAAAGCCGCCCACAGTTTACAATTTCGAAAAAGTGCATTGAAATGACACGTGTCCAAATACCCCACGGGGACTGACCCTCTTAAGCTCTCTCTCTCTCTTCCTCTCTCTCTCTCACTCTACCAAAAAACAACATGTTTACCTCTTAGAACAAAATGATTTGAAACAGTGAAAATCTTTAGGCTTCGGCTTAAGCTGCTTATGTAAATGATTTGAAGTGCTGCCCGGACCGAAGGTAGAGCCTGTCCCACACTTTCGTCTTGGGTTTTAAGTTTTTATAAGATCTCATAAGATTTTATATAAACGGGTATATAAAAAGCTGTGAGATTATAAAAAAATAATATATTATAAGTATTATGAATGAGAGGATTAACATTGAACTTTAAACTGACTTTTTTTTTCAAATATTCCCAACAGCAATTCTATTCCAGTTTCCATACCATGCATTCCATTACAATGTATTTTTTTCGGGCAATGCTTTCTTTACTTTTTAGTTTTATTCCTTGGACCCGCGCTCGGATTTACCCAGCTGTGCACACAAAGCATTTTTCAAGCGAAAAGAACTGTAAAAGGATTTAAGAATCATATGAAATATGAAGGGAATCGTTGATATGAAATGGTATTAGCAGGTGGAAAAGCATTAAGTTGAATTTTAGAATGTCAAAAATAGCTAAAGGTATCTTTAAGCTGGCTAACCTTTTTTTTGGTCGCTAATGTGTTGCTATCCTCAATTGGCTTAGCCCACACTCAGAGAATATTTGGAAAAAAAAAGGATATGCTAAGACGCGAGCATACTCTGCAATCCATTATTCAAATTTCACTCAGGCGAGATTTCGCCTTATGCTTTGGTCCTTATGCTGACCCAAATGGGCAAACATATTGCAGCTAATCCAGTCGAACCTTACAGCACGTCGGGGTCGCATTGGTGTTGCCTTTGTCACTTTGTTCCCAGGAGGGACCTGATTTGATTTCCATTGTATTCTTATCTTTTTTCTTGGGGTTCGGTCAATCAATCAATGCAAATGAAAAGCTTTACATTTTTGACAGCCAATTTGTTGTCGATTTCCTGGGAAATTAAAGAGAATTTTTCCTTCTTTTTTTTACGCTCACCTGAAATCAACTTTAAATACACTTCAGGTGACAAGTTTACACTTTGTGCCGGCGGCGGCGGCAGGGAAACCATCAAGATAAGAAAAACAAGAAGTATAAATAAACTAAAGGACTTTGTGACGCCCCTTGGGCCTGTAATAACATAGACAATGCCATAACAGCAATTGGCAGGAAGAGAAAAAGAGAAAGAGAGAGAGAGAGGGAGATGGATAGAAGTAACAAGCGCAAGAACAACAACAACAGCAACAACTGAAAATTACATTCATTTCCGACTTCCGGCATCACGTAGCCGCAGCGTAGCCGACACGCTACTGGGCACCAAATTCACAAACTTCCGGCATTTACAAATACTGCCGCGAGGGTTTTAGCCAAGCTAAGGGTAGAGGGACAAGAGGAGGATTCAAATTAGAGCAACGCGTTGGCTTGTTAATAATTTGCTATGGTCGTTGTTTAAATTCGTTTCTTATGCAGCCAAAAAAAAAGGGTAAACTTGACTTTTACAAATGCCTTTCCTCGCTGGCATGCAATAAACGACAAACGGAAGTTCACAAACTCTTTGCTGCATTATGCAGAAAGTTGTAGAACTATTCAAACAATTAGCTAAGATTAAATGTGTTTATTCACATACATATCTAACTAACTTGGAATTTTCTATTTATTTCGAAATACAGTTTGTTTATCTTAAACCTTTGCAATCTTTTATCGCTGCGTCACTTCTTTAAGATTAATCTAAGAAAAACTGTTTTGCTGTCTGAGCCATCATCGAGTCATCATTAGCCAGCCATCCCTCGATGCTATCAAAAGGCGTTGCAAACTCAATTTTCTTTTCGGGGTTTTTCCCTCCGATGATAACTCACAAAACGTTGTCTCCAAATGATTTGTTGGCTTTGCTGCAACGGAAACGTTGCCAGGCAATGGCCAATTGCTTGGCCAGCTCTGCTTCTATGTAAATTGGATATATGTTAGATTGTGTGTGTGTGTGTCCTAGTGTGTGTGTGTGATGAAATGTGCACCCCACGCCAGCGCAACATTTGTGACGTTTGTCAAAATTGAAAATGATTTATCATCGCCTGCGTGGGCTGCCAACTCGCTCTCTCTCAGTGTTGACTAACGCCTAAATGACGAATGAGTTAGCCAATATTTTGAGATAATGCGCCTGGTTGGCATTCACGTAGAGCCCTGTGCGGCCGTGTGGCCTTAAGTATGGCTTTAAAAACTGTCAATGGCCAATTGTGTGTCAAATTGAACATGACACGGAAATACGGCAGATCGAAGCGAATACTGAAACATAATAAACAAGCTATTAGCACATTGGATGATGGTCGCAGAAGGCGTGAGAAGGTTGAAATCACGCCTCGCTGGACAGTCCAAAAAGCTCCCAACTCGTGGGGCTACACTAGGCAACAAGAAAGATTTCTTCAAACGGAAATGTTAACTCGCTATGTTAATTAACTTCAATTTGTATATATCGATATATGGTGGTCAGTCGATAACTGATCCTGTTATTTAACATAGCGCTGTTATTTAACATAGCGCTGTTATTTTTTTCTAGAACAATTCAAGCTTTTTGTTAGACCAACAACTTTGGCAACTTTGTTGCGCAGTGTAATACTCTCGCATTTGTTGTTCGAGCGTAAAAACACATTGACCACGTTTAAATAGCCTTTTGGCCAAGCCAAACTAATACGTTTAACACCCACATGCCTGTGCACAAGCACACACGCTTTCCCACACTGACACACACCACACACACACACGTTTTCCCACACTGGCAAACACACACACAGACCCACAACAGGTTGTTTCGTGCTCGACATTGACGAGGCTCCTTTGCTCTCTCTCTCTCTCTTTCTGCCCTTTCGCCTTTTGGTCTCGGCACATTTTATTTGCCTTTTATTTAACAGTTTTTATTTCGTTGTGCCAAAAAGGTCATTTGTGGTCAGTCGGCCAAAAAAAGAGAAAGAAAAAAAAAACAAAAACGTTGTTCGGCTAGCTAGCCGAATTGTTGTTGTCCTGGTTTATAGCAGCCCCCTACTTGGCCAATGGCATTAAAACGTTTTGACAAACACATTAGGTGGCTACCCGTTTTGGGAAGCCTTTTGCTGTGACCCTGAGGCGACCCTTTACGTCCAGACCTTATTGCACTTACAGGAAGGAGAACGGCGTAATCTTTTGTGTTTTATCAGCGTATTTGATTAAACTTTGTCGTTGTTGTTGTTGTTCGGGTGATGCTGCTGCCTCTGACTGCCATTTAGTTTGGCTTTGCGACTTAGGGCGTTAATCATACGCCCCATTGTGCCACCCGAGCCAGGCAAATAGTTTTCTTTTTTTTTTGTATTTAGATGTCTCTTTTGGCGATTATAAAGAGAAGGTAAGGGTCAGAAAAGTTAACAAAATTAACACAACATTTGGCAAACATTTGTTAAAGCTCTTTTTCAGCTAGTTCTGTTTTGATAAAAACATCGGAAGGTATATCTGACTACCTATGGGTTAATTTAAGCATATGAAATTATGAGAGAGTATCATAACGTCACGCAGACTTCACTGGAAAATGTGAACTTGTTTTTTCCGCATTTTCCAGCTTCTAGCCAAGTAATTAAACAGAGCTTGGTAGCAGCTGGTATTTGTGGACCCGCTATTAAATTCCTTCCAAGCTTCTCGCTTATGTTCATTCATATGTGACAAAAAAAAAATATTTGCATTTCCCATGTGATGTGAGAGTGTGTAGGAGTGCGAACGTGTGTTGAAGTTGGAGTGTCTATGTGGGCGCTTTATCCGACAGCGCCTATGGCACCCAAGTTAGCACAAAACAAACGGCTCGAATGTGAAGTCCCGTTGATTAAATTTTTTGTCCTGTCCTGACCTGCTGTAACTACAGTCGCTATGGTAAAATATACCATATATACTCGCTACCTCGGTACCATGGGACAGTATCCTGGCCTGCAGTGAGAATTTATCGATAGTGATTTCTGCATGAATATTTCGAGCCGGCTGGCGGCACGACCAGACAACCTGTCTCGGGAGAGAGACAAATGTGTTTGCTAACGAGAGCGAGAGAGAGAGAGAGAGAAAACGAGAGCAACGGGACAACTTTGGGGCAAACTTTGAGGCGGCAAATTGTGATGAAGTTAAGGTAAAATTGGATAAGTTCCCTTTGGGTAAACAATTTGTCAAGCTATTATCTCATTTTCACCCAGACGATTAACTTGCTTATTTACTAAGGCAGAGGGAGAAAGAGTATTCTGAGTTGGCTACTTCTTGGAGTTTATTAAGAGTCCTGCATATATAGAGGATTGTCTAGCAAGCAGACGAAACCTGGTTGAAATGTTGATCATATAAAGAGATAGTAGAAAAAATGTTATGAGTGATCTGAGCAGTTTAAATAACAAGATAAAAACTGAACACTACCATTCTTAATTTATATTTTTATATATTTAAGTTTCTACTTTCAAATATTTTCGGAGAACATTGCCAAATGTTTTGAAAATTGAAATCCGCTTAAAAAGAAGCAGAACGAAAATAAAAATCTCACTACATTGAACACTACACTCGAGTACACTAAAAACACTCGATGAAGAGGAAAACTTCAGGCGACTTGTTTCGAATGCAAGACCCGCTTGAATAGGTCAACTCAGAGAACGACGCACCTGTTCAGTTCTTA
Organism: Zaprionus kolodkinae; assembly: GCA_018901885.1. Classification (NCBI taxonomy): domain Eukaryota; kingdom Metazoa; phylum Arthropoda; class Insecta; order Diptera; family Drosophilidae; genus Zaprionus; species Zaprionus kolodkinae. Next base: position 1,449,904 of record JAEIFM010000247.1, on the reverse strand, counting down.
GGTCTCTCTTCTCTCTCTTTCTCTCTCTCTCTCTCTATCTTTTTTTGATTTCCAACGCTGGCATTAGTTAACATGTATTTTATGCATGTGGCGCAATGGTGAAGGCACACAAAATGATGTCATGGACAAGGCGCAGCTGGGCTGGGTAAAGAAGCCTAAGGAATAGCCGGAGAGGGGCAGGAGGAGCGTCTCGCTCATTAAAGTCAAAGCAAATCAATAAAAATGCAATTGCAAGGCGTGTGTGCGGCACGCGTGTCTGCGGCTAGAACACATGGAAAGGGGCGTGACAAATGTATTAAAATTCATATGCAAAACTTGCTGCTGCGGTTGCTGTTGCCTCATTTAAGACGTCATATATTTCATTTCAGCAGCAAGAAGAAAACAGTAGAGCAGAAAAAAGCGGAGAGAAAGGAAGAGGCCAATTGAATTATTTATAAGGCGGCAATAAAGACAACAAGTCAAGAGAGAGAGAGAGTAGCCTGCAGTCAATTCTGTCTGCGCATACCTTAAGAAAATGCAACTGAAATAACAATGCCACCAAGGCGGGGTGGGGGGGCGAAAGACTTGCAACAATAACGACAAATGAGTTTGAGAAAAACAAAAGGCAGACACTTTGCCGGCAACCCCATTAAAAAATTTCCAGAGAATGCTGTAGAGTGTGACTCACGCTCCCTACGTCGTCATTCTGCACCCCAGGCGGAAGTTGAAAGTTAAACCCGGCCAAGAGGCAAGTAGCACGCTCTTAACTACATCAGCATAGACAGGCAGCATCAGTATCAGCATCAGCTACGGCTACGGCCTCAGCTGCTAAGTGCATGCAAAAGATTTTGTTGGCGATGCAACGTGTCGTATGCGTGATACGCTGCGTATACGTGATGACTGCGGCAAGCGGAAATTGAAATGAGCTAGTCAAAGGCACTCGGGCAATCGGATAACAGAGAGAGAAAGAGAGGGACTGATAGGTAAAAAATTCCAAGAGTGCAGCTGTCAAAGTGCTACAGAAAAGGGATTGAAGTGTGAAGCTAAGTAGGGGCCATTCCAGTATTACGTAAGCACTATGGGGGCGGGGGGTCTTTGCCTTGCTTATTTTATTTAACATGGCACCCCTCACATTATCTTTGCTTGAAAACGAAACGCATTTTCGGGGATTCTCGCAAGTAATGTCTAAATTTCCTCTGTCAGTGTTTTGTTTCGTTTGGATACTATAGCGAGTAGAGCTGGGAAATAGAAAATTGTATGTGAGTAAGGGTCCCCCCTGTTAATATTTTGGAAATTTTTTTCTTAAAAATTTAAAAACGACTGCTTTTACTTTTAATCGATTGTGTAACATGTAAGACCCTTGACAGGACAAGCATCCTCACATTCCTCACTTCATAACTTTTTTCAAAATCAAACGATTTTTTTCGGGTGGAGCATTTTATTCATGGTTTTAGTATTAGAATAGAATGGCTTAATAGTTTTTGCGATTTGAAAAGTAACAAAAATTCTAAATTTTTGTGATTTTGATAAGGGTACCTGTGTACCTGTAAATTTTTTTGAAATTTTTTTTTCTTGAAAATTTAAAATCGCTTGCTTTTACTTTTAATCGATTGTGGTGGTCAATATTAGTATAAAACAAGTGTTTAAAATTGTTTTGGAGGATACTTAATTTTTGGCCAAAAATCATGTCAAAGTCGACTAAAAATTTGACATGTAAGACCCTTGACAGGACAAAATTCATCAGTTTCCTCACTTCACAACTTTTTTAAAAATCAAACGTTTTCTTCGGGTACAGCGTTTTATTCATGGTTGTAGTATTGGAATAGAATCGCTAAATAGTTTTTGCAATTTACTTTTCGATCAACTATTTTTCATCACAACTTTCTTAAAAATTGATCGATTTCCATTCGGAATGAAATTTTGTTTATGTTTAGACCTCCTTAGTAACTCTACATTCAAATCATGCAATAAAATTTTTGAATATTTTTGACAATTTTTAGACAAGGGTCCCCCCTTGTTACTTTTCGAACAAATATTTTTCATCACAACTTTCTTAAAAATTGATCGATTTCCATTCGGAATGAAATTTTGTTTATGTTTAGACCTCCTTAGTAATTCTACATTCAAATCATTCAATAAAATTTTTGAAAATGTTTGACAATTTTTAGACAAGGGTCCCCCCTTGTTACTTTTCGAACAAATATTTTTCATCACAACTTTCTTAAAAATTGATCGATTTCCATTCGGAATGAAATTTTGTTTATGTTTAGACCTCCTTAGTAACTCTACATTCAAATCATGCAATAAAATTTTTGAAAATTTTTGACAATTTTTAGACAAGGGTCCCCCCCTTGTTACTTTTCGAACAAATATTTTTCATCACAACTTTCTTAAAAATTGATCGATTTCCATTCGGAATGAAATTTTGTTTATGTTTAGACCTCCTTAGTAATTCTACATTCAAATCATTCAATAAAATTTTTGAAAATGTTTGACAATTTTTAGACAAGGGTCCCCCCTTGTTACTTTTCGAACAAATATTTTTCATCACAACTTTCTTAAAAATTGATCGATTTCCATTCGGAATGAAATTTTGTTTATGTTTAGACCTCCTTAGTAACTCTACATTCAAATCATTCAATAAAATTTTTGAAAATTTTTGACAATTTTTAGACAAGGGTCCCCCCTTGTTACTTTTCGATCAACTATTTTTCATCACAACTTTCTTAAAAATTGATCGATTTCCATTCGGAATGAAATTTTGTTTATGTTTAAACCTCCTTAGTAACTCTACATTCAAATCATTCAATAAAATTTTTGAAAATTTTTGACAATTTTTAGACAAGGGTCCCCCCTTGCTACTTTTCGATCAACTATTTTTCATCACAACTTTCTTAAAAATTGATCGATTTCCATTCGGAATGAAATTTTGTTTATGTTTAGACCTCCTTAGTAACTCTACATTCAAATCATTCAATAAAATTTTTTGAAAATTTTTGACAATTTTTAGACAAGGGTCCCCCCTTGTTACTTTTCGATCAACTATTTTTCATCACAACTTTCTTAAAAATTGATCGATTTCCTTTCGGAATGAAATTTTGTTTATGTTTAGACCTCCTTAGTAATTCTACATTCAAATCATGCAATAAAATTTTTGAAAATTTTTGACAATTTTTAGACAAGGGTCCCCCCTTGTTACTTTTCGAACAAATATTTTTCATCACAACTTTCTTAAAAATTGATCGATTTCCATTCGGAATGAAATTTTGTTTATGTTTAGACCTCCTTAGTAACTCTACATTCAAATCATTCAATAAAATTTTTGAAAATTTTTGACAATTTTTAGACAAGGGTCCCCCCTTGTTACTTTTCGATCAACTATTTTTCATCACAACTTTCTTAAAAATTGATCGATTTCCATTCGGAATGAAATTTTGTTTATGTTTAGACCTCCTTAGTAATTCTACATTCAAATCATTCAATAAAATTTTTGAAAATTTTTGACAATTTTTAGACAAGGGTCCCCCCTTGTTACTTTTCGAACAAATATTTTTCATCACAACTTTCTTAAAAATTGATCGATTTCCATTCGGAATGAAATTTTGTTTATGTTTAGACCTCCTTAGTAATTCTACATTCAAATCATTCAATAAAATTTTTGAAAATTTTTGACAATTTTTAGACAAGGGTCCCCCCTTGTTACTTTTCGAACAAATATTTTTCATCACAACTTTCTTAAAAATTGATCGATTTCCATTCGGAATGAAATTTTGTTTATGTTTAGACCTCCTTAGTAACTCTACATTCAAATCATTCAATAAAATTTTTTGAAAATTTTTGACAATTTTTAGACAAGGGTCCCCCCTTGTTACTTTTCGAACAAATATTTTTCATCACAACTTTCTTAAAAATTGATCGATTTCCATTCGGAATGAAATTTTGTTTATGTTTAGACCTCCTTAGTAATTCTACATTCAAATCATTCAATAAAATTTTTGAAAATTTTTGACAATTTTTAGACAAGGGTCCCCCCCTTGTTACTTTTCGAACAAATATTTTTCATCACAACTTTCTTAAAAATTGATCGATTTCCATTCGGAATGAAATTTTGTTTATGTTTAGACCTCCTTAGTAATTCTACATTCAAATCATGCAATAAAATTTTTGAAAATTTTTGACAATTTTTAGACAAGGGTCCCCCCTTGCTACTTTTCGATCAACTATTTTTCATCACAACTTTCTTAAAAATTGATCGATTTCCATTCGGAATGAAATTTTGTTTATGTTTAGACCTCCTTAGTAACTCTACATTCAAATCATTCAATAAAATTTTTTGAAAATTTTTGACAATTTTTAGACAAGGGTCCCCCCTTGTTACTTTTCGATCAACTATTTTTCATCACAACTTTCTTAAAAATTGATCGATTTCCATTCGGAATGAAATTTTGTTTATGTTTAGACCTCCTTAGTAATTCTACATTCAAATCATGCAATAAAATTTTTGAAAATTTTTGACAATTTTTAGACAAGGGTCCCCCCCTTGTTACTTTTCGAACAAATATTTTTCATCACAACTTTCTTAAAAATTGATCGATTTCCATTCGGAATGAAATTTTGTTTATGTTTAGACCTCCTTAGTAACTCTACATTCAAATCATTCAATAAAATTTTTGAAAATTTTTGACAATTTTTAGACAAGGGTCCCCCCTTGTTACTTTTCGATCAACTATTTTTCATCACAACTTTCTTAAAAATTGATCGATTTCCATTCGGAATGAAATTTTGTTTATGTTTAAACCTCCTTAGTAACTCTACATTCAAATCATTCAATAAAATTTTTGAAAATTTTTGACAATTTTTAGACAAGGGTCCCCCCTTGTTACTTTTCGAACAAATATTTTTCATCACAACTTTCTTAAAAATTGATCGATTTCCATTCGGAATGAAATTTTGTTTATGTTTAGACCTCCTTAGTAATTCTACATTCAAATCATGCAATAAAATTTTTGAAAATTTTTGACAATTTTTAGACAAGGGTCCCCCCTTGTTACTTTTCGAACAAATATTTTTCATCACAACTTTCTTAAAAATTGATCGATTTCCATTCGGAATGAAATTTTGTTTATGTTTAGACCTCCTTAGTAACTCTACATTCAAATCATTCAATAAAATTTTTGAAAATTTTTGACAATTTTTAGACAAGGGTCCCCCCTTGTTACTTTTCGATCAACTATTTTTCATCACAACTTTCTTAAAAATTGATCGATTTCCATTCGGAATGAAATTTTGTTTATGTTTAGACCTCCTTAGTAATTCTACATTCAAATCATGCAATAAAATTTTTGAAAATTTTTGACAATTTTTAGACAAGGGTCCCCCCTTGTTACTTTTCGAACAAATATTTTTCATCACAACTTTCTTAAAAATTGATCGATTTCCATTCGGAATGAAATTTTGTTTTTGTTTAGACCTCCTTAGTAATTCTACATTCAAATCATGCAATAAAATTTTTGAAAATTTTTGACAATTTTTAGACAAGGGTCTCCCCTTGTTACTTTTCGAACAAATATTTTTCATCACAACTTTCTTAAAAACTGATCGATTTCCATTCGGAATGAAATTTTGTTTATGTTTAGACCTCCTTAGTAATTCTACATTCAAATCATGCAATAAAATTTTTGAAAATTTTTGACAATTTTTAGACAAGGGTCCCCCCTTGTTACTTTTCGAACAAATATTTTTCATCACAACTTTCTTAAAAATTGATCGATTTCCATTCGGAATGAAATTTTGTTTATGTTTAGACCTCCTTAGTAATTCTACATTCAAATCATGCAATAAAATTTTTGAAAATTTTTGACAATTTTTAGACAAGGGTCCCCCCTTGTTACTTTTCGAACAAATATTTTTCATCACAACTTTCTTAAAAATTGATCGATTTCCATTCGGAATGAAATTTTGTTTATGTTTAGACCTCCTTAGTAATTCTACATTTAAATCTTGCAATGCAATTTTTAAACAAAATTCAAATTATAATATTAAAAAAACAATATATTAATTACAAAATGTCAACGTAAACATGGGGAGTAAGAGCTTTATATGCCAATTTCCATTTTCAATTTTGCAGCTCTCGAAAATGATGAATATTAAATTTCAACTGAGCAATGGTTTCGCCCTGGGTGTGCTCATGTTGAGTCTTATAATGCTTCAGCAGGCCGGAGCTGAGTTGGCCACAGCTCAAGGTGAGCTTGAACTTTAGATGGAAGTTAGAATTTAAATAATAATTTTTCTTTTTTAGGCGCCCCTATCAACAATCTCTACGACAATCTATTGCAGCGGGAATATGCAGGTCCCGTTGTCTTTCCGAATCATCAAGTCGAACGCAAGGCACAGCGTTCTCCATCTTTGCGACTACGCTTCGGACGCAGCGATCCAGAGATGTTGAATAACATTGTAGAGAAACGTTGGTTTGGTGATGTCAACCAGAAACCGATCCGATCTCCGTCGTTGAGGCTTCGATTCGGTCGTCGCAGTGACCCGAATCTACCCCAAATGCGACGCACCGCCTACGATGATTTACTCGAGCGTGAACTAACCCTAAACCAGCAGCAAATGAATCAACCATCGGTGGGTGAAGAGGCGGAAATCGCAGATGACTACGATGTCGCCTTTGAGCGAGTGGTCCGTAAGCCACAGAGACTGCGCTGGGGACGTAGTTTAATCCGCCTGCACGGAAGTGGTGACGATAAAGATCAGGTGAGAAAAAAATATGTATAGTGTACATTAAGAACCCGTAAGCTTAAGCATATGCAGTCTCTCAAAATCAAGCAATTCTAAATATATAAAAAAGAATTCGACTTTAAACAGTAATCTTTTAAAGATGATCTCTTAAAGAAAGAAGAAATTAAAAACAATTACAAAGAATTTAGAAACAACATAAGCATTAATAGGAATTTTCTCGTATTAAGAATTAATTTTACAAGTTTTTAAATTCACCGACTAATCCATTTCTATCACTCTCCCTCTATCTCTCTCTCTCTCTCTCTGTCTTTCTCATTCTCATTCCTGCAGCAACAACGTGCCCGAATGGAGCAACAACTGCAAATGATGAAGGAATTTTCCCGTAATTTAATGGAATACATTCAACAAGTTGAGACATCGGAAAAGTTTCCTATTGATGAGTATCTCCGAGAACTGCGTGCCGTCTCTACCGAGAACTCCCAAGAGGAGCAGGATGAGGATAATTCGGACTCGATGAATCAGTTCCAGCGGGAAGCACGCAAGCCGATGCGCTTGCGTTGGGGTCGCAGCACTGGCAAGGCCCCAGCTGATCAGAAGGTAAGCTGTCCTACCCATACACATATGTATACATATATTTTTGGGTTGATTACAGGCAATACCTAATGACTCGCTCTTTGCAGATTCCTCTGCCTGCTGAAACTGCATCGGTCGCACCAAAGGCACAGAATTAAATGTGGAAGGTAATGAAACTAGTTTAAACGGATATGGATAAAGGACAATGAAAGGCAACAACAAATACAAGAAACTCTCTACATACATAAATCAAAAGAAATTTACAAAATTTAAACACTCAACTGGAAAGGAACGGAATTCTGAAGGCATTTACAGATGGTGCAGGGAGCTATGGACACAGGCTAAAGAATATATACATATATGATGAAATCTACTTTTAAATTTATTAAATATTATAAAATATCAGTGTAACTTTTTATGTGTATATTATTGTTTGGGCTTCTGCAATTACTTTCTAGTCAATATTAAGTTGTATAGTCAAATTTCCCCATGAACTTTACAATTTACTTAAGCATCTAGTTAAATTTTTTCAACTCTATATATTTCATATACTTTTCTATTTTTCAGTAATTAAATCAGTAATTAATTTTAATTTTAATTTTTTACTTGTAGTCTACACAAAGTCCCCAGGTCAATTTCCCAAAAAAAGCTCAATTATATTGCCTCTCAAACAAGTCAATCTTTTTAACAGAAATATTTATGTATATAACGGAAACTGAAAAAAACAGTTTTGAACGTAGCGCAAATTTGTTATAAAAATATGAAACAAATTAATTGAAAGCCATTTAAATCGTATATTTTAAATATTTCTAAGTGAATTCTATTCAAGTTATTATGAAAATGTTTAAAAAACATTTTAAGGCCCCCGGAAGGTGTATTACTGCAACAATTGTTATATTCTGTGTGCTAAAATCCAAAAAAATAAATATATATACATACAAACATATATCTACAACTATATTACATATACATATATATATTGGGTATATCAAGTACTTCATACATACAATATATAATGAGTAATTGTCTACTAAACGTATTGAAATTTTATTGATGTATTTTTAACAAGCAAATATACTATGAAAATAATAATAATGATAACATACCCAAGATCTGAAATAAATAAAAACTAATTCACAATATCAGCCGTTGATAACGAATTACTATTTTGAATGTTTAAAAATCTTTTGTATATTTTATTTACACCATCATTGAAAGTATGAAAACTAATCAATTACCTCTTGTTTTATTAAATATTACACAGACACATCTAATCTATAATATCGTATATGTTAGATGTACTATATTAGGCGGAATTCAAGAGGCAGACACAGCGATTTTAAGAAAATCGTTGAAGGAGTTTCTCCATGCAGACAGCGCGATAAGTACGAGTATTATATGCATATAATATATAGAGAAATATCATGAATGTAAATAAAATGCAGAATGCTGAACACACGCAAAATATTTTAACCGATATACTATACTACATATACTGTATGCTACAAAATATAAATAAAAATAAATGGGAAACTCTGAAAGGAGTGAACAAAAAAATTGTATTTCTTTTACTTTATAATAAAATGGAAATTGTGAACAATAAAGGAAAAGGGTTTGAATGGAATATAATACAATTTTAGTCTTACTTATTTTTATGTTAGGGCAGGTAGCAATTGTAATAGATATAACGCAGTTGATTGTGTAAATATAGTATTCTTAGAACTCAAAGGGCTCTTGAAAGCATTGATAAGAGTCAAGATTTATTTCCTTTTTCTGGCTCAAACCCGTATATAACTATTATCTGTTATCTCGATATTACGAACGAGTCTTCAATCAACTTAAAGTAATTCTTATCAGATCTTTAGAGAGTATAAAAGGTTCTTCGCATTTGATACATTTATTTAGTAACTTTACAATGTTCAATCTTTCAGTGTGCATTGCGCTCTTAACTCTTGCGTGCAGTTTCTGTGCTATTGGTTCAGCATATCGAATCAACACAATTATTAAAGATGGTAATCTTGAACTTTCAGGAAGAAAACATAGAGAAAATATTTAATTTTTAACAATTTTCCACTTAGGCATACCTGATAACTCAAATATCGATATAAGTCCTTTTGTTAAAATCGACAATGGGCTCTATTATTTTGAAACAAAAGAAATTGCGAATTGGTTTGATGCCAACGATCGTTGTCATCGTTTGGATGCCGAGTTGGTGTCATTCGAAAGTCTTCAAGAATGGAACTCGATCAACAATTACTTGAAAGATAAATCTATTGAGGACTATTACTGGACTTCGGGCAATGACTTGGCCAAGCAACATACGCACGTCTGGCTATCAAATGGCTTTCCAATAAGTCTGCTCGAAATATGGGCTCCCGGAGAGCCCAACAATGAAGGAGGCAACGAACGTTGTGATGAACTGGGCTACAGAGCTAAACCCAACGACAAACGTGCACTTAATGACAAACAATGCTCTGTAAATCGACGATTCATTTGTGAAAAACGAGATCCGAAAACTCTCTCATTTGTGGTTTGGTAAAAGTCTAAAAGTCTATTATATCTTAAGAATTGTTTAATACGTTTATAATTTCAATAAAAATAATATAAAAATTCATTTCATATTCTTTTTCTATAATAAATCATTCTTAATTTTCGTCTGTGCATTAAATTATATGCATATATTATATATATTTAAAATGAACCAAGTTTGTAAGAACCTCAACAGCACTAAGGAGGCTTCCAAATAGCCCCCTTTTAAGCATTTAAGCAATTGTCAACTCGGGAGCTGCTGTTCTGCTTTGTCGGCCTCAACTCAATTTGGCGGAAAATGTGAGGTGTCATGATAATAATCGTGAAAATAAAAGCCAAAACCAGAAGCTAAGAACATGCACCGGGATTGTTATGGCCAAAAACCCAAGCACAACAGCAACAAATCTCTGACTTTCTACCTTGGTTCCGACTTCACAGCTCGTAATCAACCCCTCTCTGTAATGTTTACCATGATAATTAACTTTTTAGCTGTAAATGTACGTAAAATACTTTTTTGCATTTGTTGTTTTGTTTTTTACATGATTCACATTTGCTGAAAAACCCTTTCCTAATTGCATTGGCCGTAGACAACACGAAAATGCACTCAATTATGATACAATTAGGCAGAAGAATTAAATCCAGTGTGAGAGGTCCAACCGTTAAAATGTTAAATTTATAGACATATTTTTTTTCACATATCGCTTTTTAATTCCATAATTTGAATGTTAAATCATAACATATATTACTAATATATTACAAAATATATAATATAAGATACAATGCCCATATTTCTACAGCCAAATCTTGACCAAATGCTGGCAGAAACTATGCACTTAAAATTTGATATACTTTTTTATCTCATTACATATATATCATATATCACATATCTCACCCGCACACAGGTGTGGGGACAGCAGGATTATCAACCCAATTTTAAATCCGTATTTGTCTTTAAACTTTTTTGCTACCCGTTATATCAAAACTTTGATGAAGCCATTCGCAAATGTGTTATGCGACTCCTCCAGTAATTGTTGCTGTTGTCTTTTATACTTAGCAAATATTTATGCAAATAATATGCAATTACACACATTCACAACTGCACACGCACACACACACGCACACATAGAACACACACATATACACACAGAAGCAGGCAGACAGAAGCATTTAAAACAAATGTCGCGGCGCCTAAAAGCGCTCGGCAAACAACAAAGTTTTTAACGCATATGTAGCACAAATGTGTCAGAAACACACACACACATAAACACACATACACACACTCACAAGCATACACCGAGAGTAAAAACACCAGCAACAACTTGAGGCAGCTACAACAGCAACAGCGACTTGGCGATTGCGCGAAGGCGCGACTAAAAACGCTAGCAAAACGCGTCGCTGTGTATGCAAATGAAAAGGCAACAACAACAAGAACACCAATGCAAATCAAATTGGACAAAAACGTTTAGACAAAGACATACCCTAAATAATATAGAAAACTGACTGACTATTCAGTAAAATCAATAGTTCAATTGAACTAGATAGAGTTTACATTACTTCAAGTGCCTTAACAACTTTCTGGGGAAATCTAGTGATACAGGGTATTAAAACAAAACAACTAACAACAACAATGACACCCGCAATGGCTTCCGTTTAGTCATCTTCCTCTTTCGTTGTCAACAAAATGCACATTGCAAACAAAACTAAAGCGCAAGTTGTGCGAAAGGAAGGATAGAGAGAGAGAGAGATAGCGAGAATGAGAGGATAATGCTGCAATAAAAGTTGTCAGTTTCAGATGTTGTTTGAGGCGCATAAAAAGTCAAGGCAATTAAAAGCACAGATTAGAGTTTTATACTTTAGGCTAATGTGGGCTAATCGTCAGTGTATAAAGCTTTAAGATGCAATTAATATTATAAAACCATGTAAGCTTTTTATCTATATGTTGCAAATATTTCATAATTTACTAAGTTCTGATTGAAAACTTGGCAGATTTATATACATTTAAAAACAAAAATATTGTTGATAGAGTTTTCTTTTAATTAACAATGTGAAAATTCATAAGAGCACATCCGACTGTATTTACACATTAAAAATCAAGATAATTGTATAGCAGCGTTACAATTATTCGATGGATATTAAGATAATGGGGAATACTGGTTCTTGTAGTTAAGGAAATTATTTGTGTATGTTCATGTGTGTGTGTGTGTGTGTGCGTATAAACACTGTACTTTCTTTTAAAATTATTATTCTAAAACTAACTCAATATGCTATATGTCAATCAGTGACTTGTCTTATTGTAAAATTCTCAAAGTCATCTTGCGGTATAAGACGCAATCTCATATCATTGGCCAAATGTAGAACAGCATATAGGGCCACCGATGGCGATAGGGAATCAGCCATTTTTGTGGTCAGTAGATTGGGTAACTTCTCGTATACATCTTTAAAACTAGCAGCACCTTCGGCATAATGTTCTGTATTGGATTTTGGATGTTTAGGTATCTTCTCTTCATCTTTAGCGTTTAGCAATTGTTTTTGTATCAAGGAATTGCAACTGTGTTTGAGATTCTTCATGTCAATAACCTTGGCACGTTTGGCAAAAGGCACAATAACTTTGGTGACCTGCGGGAATGGAGAATAATATTATTCAATTATCTATATTTCGGTGTTCTTTTCCCTTTCACTTACCTGAGTTGGTGCACCCTCAAAATCTGTAGCTATCTCCAGCACCGTATCATTGCCCAAATTCCGCATAGTGTTAATACCCTGACTGAGATTTCCAAAGTTCTCCATTTCGCCTGCTTCTTGTCCCATTTGCATGCTGCTCACATTCATGTGAGATGGCGAGCCTGGCGTGTCGGTACTAAAATGATCATTATCAAATAGCTCCACGTCATCGTCCGCAATATCACCGCCACCCGAGTTTGTATCGTGATCCATATCCTCGTCATCCTGTACACCAAAGCGACGGCTAACCTTGATGCCAGGCGCATAATCGTACTTGAAGAAATAATTTGGCTCGAATTCAAATTTGGTGGGTAACATCAATTTTCGGGCATCCCAGCGCTTCTGATAGTTTGCTTTACGGAGTTTAGTATTGGTGTCCAGAGTCTGGAAGAGATTCTCTGTGCACTCGCCAAATTTAAGCGGTTTGCTTTGACGTTTTGCAGCTTGCTGAGCAGCGCGACGAACACGACTTACGGCAGCTGTGACTCCGCCAGCGCCACCAGTTGCCACATTGTCTTGCGTATTGGACATGCCAAATGTGGTGCGGCCACGTGCTCGTTTGAATTTCCAATGCGAGGGCCCAGCCCAGAATTGAGATATCTTATCCATTGGTCGATAGGAATACTCCAGTTTCGAGCTGCCATCGACAGGCCGAAGGTCATCAATCACCACTGGTTGTTTGCGCAATGCACGACAGCGTTGCAATGTTGTGCGTTCCTCCGTTGTCAGTTCCTCTAGCTCGTTGTAATCGACTTCTAGTAATGCTGGGCCTGGGCCATCCAACTCGGGCATAGGCTCACACTCAGCATTGATGTCAAAGGCCATGGATAATTCTTTGGGGTTCTCATAGAAATCATTTCCATTATCCACTCCCATATCGTCATCTTCCATAGGCTGCGGGGCAGCCGGTTCATTTGCATTGGTCGGATTGGGTGCATCGGTAATGATATAACCAGTGTGCAGTGGACGCAATTTTAGTCTTTGATCGTAGCGTTGCAGTTTTTTAACCCAATCGGCATTGACTAACGGCTGATCATTCAATTTCTCCATATCTGTATCCATTTTTGTGTAGTCTGTTACCTCGCCGGGCAACTCCTCTGAATTCCAAAAGCGATAGTTTGTACGTAGCTTCAACTCCGAGTCTACAGTGGGCAAAATGTTATGCATTAGCCGATTGGAGGCATTAATAGAGCCAACCGTCGAGTTAAGTTTGCCAAAAACTGGATCCTGCAGCGGCGCCGTGTCTAAGCGTGCATTAAGAGTTTCTTTATTTTTTGTTACCGTTGACACATTCTTGCGTGCCCGCTTCTTAGGCTTGGGTGCTACATTTACAGCCGTCTCATCGTTGTTTGCACCGCCCTCTGCTTCTGGATTTTCAGCGATGCTGTCGTCTTTATCCGCTGCCGCATTCAACTGTTTTTCAGTCAGCGTACGCGCACTGAGTCCTGCCGACATGCGCATGGCATCCAAGTATATGGAATCCACGCGCAACCCATAAACCTTTGAAGACGCCTCCAGGGATGAGCCAGCCAACTAAAAAGAATATCACAGGTAATTGAAGAATCTCCAAATACTTTCTAAAAACTCACCTTAAAGTTGCTCAGCGTTTTGTGATGTCGATCGAGCAAACTTGAGAGTGTATCGATCAACGACAAGCTCCAAGCATTGTCGCGACACAGTTTGTTGCCATTATAGATTTCCAGGCACTTGCGGATGGTCTCGTTCTCCTCAATCGACTCCAGGGCGCTGCTCTCCCGCGGGCGCGTCTGTTGTAACAGAGTTCGGCGTCGTGCCTCGCGACGTTCGGCCTCATCGTCGTTGACCATTGTGGTCAAATCGCGCAACATGCTTTCGCGGTGGCTGCCAACCGCAGAACGACGCAGTGGCGTCTCTGAACGCGGCAAAGTCATGATTCCTGTCAAGATATAAACAAACAGAAGAAATAACTATTATGGGTCATTCTGATTTGTACAACGCAGGGACGCTTACGGTTTTCTGTGCAACACTGAGCAGCAGATGTGTTCCGGGATTATTAAATTGCTTGGGAAACTATTTTGTTTGACAAAATTCACTTAATTATTCTTTGTGACTTGTTATTCAGTTTTCTTTTATGCCTCTTGTTTTGGCGTTATGCTTGTGTTAGTAATAGTTTACAGTTGCTTTCAAAAGACGCCGCAATCTAGGGCTGCAGAGAAAATATCGATATTTAAGTGTTGAAAAATGACAACCATGTAAGTAAAGCGGTATTTTTATAATTACCGCGCAACTATTTATCGAATATTGAGTTTTAAAAAATGAGCACACATTACATAAATTCCCGTAAGTGTTTATTTGACTATAAGAATTATATTTAAATATCATATACAATGACGGCAAACTGAAGCAATATATTGTTTTTGTGTTTATATTAAGCTAACAATATGTATTAAAATATAATCCCAGAGCTATCAGCAGCTGTATGTCGTAAGCTAAGCTGGTAAAATAAATATTTTAAGATTATTTCTTATTATAATTTATATATATTTATTATAATTTCGTCTAATTATAACTTATAAGATTGTTTAATCATCAGTAAAAGCATTATTCATGCAGCTGCATACGTATTGAGCTGCATACCAAGCGTATACTCTTAACCATCACTGATAAATATCGAAATTACAACTCTGGCGATGTCACGTTGTGATACAATTGTATAGGCATTTAAAAACGTGCTGGAAACAACGACAATATGCAGACATTTGAAATAAGTAAAAAGAAAGCCAAAACTGGCAAACCTTTAAAAGAAAAGGCACCGAAAAATAAAATACAGGCATCCAAACTAACATCGAATGACGACAAAGAAAACAATAAAGATGACACCGCCGAAGTACCTGCAAAAAAACGTAAATTAAGCGCAGAGCAAAAGGATATCCAACAAAATAAGAAGAAAGATCGAATTAATAAGGGCATTCTCCCTATTTTCGACAAACTGCTAAATAAACAGGAGTACAACAGGGAAAAGCTTGTCAAGGATGTGATTGCACTGCTAAACAATGAAGAAGACCAGGAAAAGGTATGTAGTTACGATTCCAAGCGATGATTCCAGTTTGCTTTGCTTGGCAGTCATTGAAAAGACTTCAGTGTTTTAAAATTAGGTAATTTTTACTCTTCATTTTTTAGCGAACGGCAACATGCTCCTATGCCATAAAGCGTCTAGTCCGCTGCACTGGCGCAAACAACAAGGAGGCGGTGGCTTTCAGCGCCAGCTGCATCCAAGCCATTTTGGACCAGGTTTCAGGCATGCTACCCATCGATGTGCTGAATCTGGTTAAGGCTGAATTACCCGTGGGCCCACAGTCAAAGTCGATGGATGATACACTGGCCGCCGTTGGACAAATGGTTACCGCGCTGGCTGTGATTGGCAGCCAGTACATGAAGGATCCCAGCGTGGAACTCATGGAAACCATTTATCCACTGATGGTAGTCCATCTCAAGGGACGCGAATACCTTATTTCGCTGTGTGCAGAAATCCTAGCAGAAACTTTCCGATTTGTGAGTATTCATAGGCCTCTACCTTCTGCTTAACCAGTTGACTGAACCCACATCATCTACAGGTCAAGCTAGAGTCATTTGAGGCTTACATCTGGCCCACTTTGAAGGCTGTGCTGAGCAAACCGCTGGCCGAACTTAAGCTGCAGAGCTGCAATCTGCTCCTAGCTGTACATCTGCACTATCCCAAGGTTCTGACGCTCAAGCAACTGGAGAAGATCTTATGGCAAAAGAAACCAACCTATGAGGAGCTCTTCGATTTGTACCTGAACAGCACGACTATTCAAAGCACGAATATTTACGAATATTTCGGACACTTTTTGGCCAACGCGCAGGGAGATGGCAAACTGGTTAACGCCTGGCAAGAGCATATAATGAAGCAAATGCCGCTAAAACGCAACTCGGCCAAGGCCTCTTTGATACAGACTTTATCATGGTTGCTAATTCATTACAAGGGAGAAGTGGAGCCAGTGCAAAAGCTCTTCGCCGAGCAGTCGCTGGTGCAGCTGCTTCTCCAGGAGCTGGGAGCAGCCAGAATACTGAATGCCCGACAGCACAAGATGCAGCAAAATGAGTTGGAAAAGATAAAGCCGTCGCAGCTAGAACTGATTGAAATTTGTCAAAATTTCGAGTCGTCGCTTTTGGTCAGCTTCACGGGTCATTTAGATGAGTCCCTCAAGGTGTCCATATTGAAGGCACTACTCGAGCAGCAGCCACAAGTCGAGGTTGTTGTGCAGACACCGCATCTGGTGAGGCTACTTATCAACACACTGCAGGAGAACAGTCGTCGGGATATCTACAAGCAATATTCAACCATATTCACCCATATCAACGTGGAGGGGGAGAAGCAGGTCACTAAGGCGGATCGCGAACACTGCCTCACCCAGATGCAGTACATGCTGCAGTCCTATCCGCATTTATTGAAAACCGGAAAGTCCATAGAGTTTCTGGTTAATGTTTCGCTGTTCCATCTGAATGGTCAGAAGAAGCCATGCCCGGCGAATGAGGCTGCCGAGTTCAGTAAACAGACAGCATCTCGTTGCGAAGAAATCCTGCTCAGTTGTCTGGTGCATAACATCGGCTCGAGCCGAGAACAGCTAGCCGCTCTGATCGAACTGTTACGTCGCACCATGACGCCACTGATCGAGAAGCTGGACGAACCTGAGATCCAGTCTAAGCTGCGTTCCAAAAAAACCCCTGAGCTGCGCGAGGCCTGGCAACAGGTGGTCAAGGTGTTGCAGGCGCCAGCTAACCCAGACGCACAGCAACTGCCTCTGCTCTTTGATGCACTTATACTGTTCCTGGGATTGGCCAGCCTTGCGCCCAGCTGCAGCATCTCAGTGGATTTGATAAACGATTTGCTTATCTGCAAGCAGAATGCGTTGAATGTGGGAAAGAAAAGTGCAAAGGTAAGTGCCATTTGATATATTTTTTATAGTCACATGAACAAACAAATCATCTCTTTATTTTTCCTCAGAAGTCACAGAGTGACCCGGACTTGAAGTGGCAGGATGTCCTCACAGACGCGCTCATTCAGCTGCTGCTTCAAACCGGTGGCTTTTGGCGGGAATTTGTCAAGACTGTGAGCAATGCGCTGATGCCACATTTAGCCATAGACAATCTTGCACAGATGCTAGATATGCTGGATATGAGCAACAATCCGCTCGACAAGAAGCAGGCCGGAGAAGAGGATGAAGATGAGGAGGAGGAGGAAGAGGACGAGGACGAAGCTGAGGAAGAAAGTGAAGAGTCGGAGGAAGAAGATGATGAGGAAGAGTCAGAGGAAGAAAATGAAGATGAGGAAACAAACGATGAAGAGTCGGATAATGAAGAGGAGGAAGATAACGACGAAGCCACCAGACTGGAGTTGATACGCGAAAATGTTCGCTTAGCTCTGATCAACGGCGACAATAATGACAATGATGCCAGCAGCGTTGATTGGAATGACGTGGACGAGGCCGAGGGCGAACGTCTTAACAAGGCGCTGGAGAATGCCCTACAGGCCTTCAGGCCCAAAGGAGGCAAGGGTGGCGGTAGCAAGTCAAAGCCAAAGCAACAGACCAAGTCGGAGCGTATCGATAGCACCGCCTTGCTGCATTTCCGCATACGCATGCTTGATTTGGTCGAGCTTTTTGCGCAGGCCCAGCCAAATATAGAGGTTATGTCCAGTGTCATCATCATCATCTACCGCATCTGCAGGGTGGCTAGCTTGGACAAGAATATGAAACCTCTAGCAGATGCCAGTAAAAAGAAGCTGCGCTCGCTGCTCAGCCAGACCATTGACAACGGCTCAGTTCCGAAACCCGAAACAATCATTCTTGAGGCGATCGAACAGTTCATTGCGGAGGAGACAGATGCACCAGAAGAGTCCGAAGAGCAGCAGCCAAAGAAGAAGAAGCAGCAGCAACAACAGCAGCAACCCAAAGTAAGCGGTGATGTTGCTGAACTGCACAATAAGTGTGTCGGTTACCTCATTAGCCAATTCAATGCGCCCAACATGACCAAGTCGAAGGTGTGGCCGGTGGTGGAGACTTACCTAAAAACATGGGTCTCTCGCCGCAACAGCCCCTACACTCTGGGCAGCTTCGATGAACTATTTAAGAGCAACTGGATTGGCAGTCCCTATCTGGCTGTAAGCTTCGTCAAGCACCTGGTGGCCAAGGAGACGCGACAATTCCGTCGTAAGCAGATTCTGGAACTGCTCAACAGACACTCCAGTCGCATACGCAGCATTCTGCCCACAAATGATGCTGCCGCTACCGAGCTATCCGCCTACCTTAAGAAATACGAGCCAGCTGGACCCACGGATCGAAAGCTCCATTCCAAGTTGCTAAACAATATTTTTACCACACCTAAGTAAGGTCGATTAAGCATAAAGGAAGGAGCACTTTGACATAAATAAAACCTTGAAACTTTTAAAAAAAAATTAAAAATTCAAGACAAAGCAAACTCGAAGAAATCAAAGCAAATCAAAACTGAAGAAAACAAAACTGTTGTCAAGCCTGAAAGATCATTTGAAATCTAAGGGATTTCAAGATTTGGGACGATAGATAAAAACAATATATTAATAGGCAAGCAGAAGAATTACTCTGAACTGCCACAACAAATTGTAATAATAGTTATGTAAGTTTTTATGTTTTTTCAAAGGAAAACAAATAAACAAATTTATTAATTACATTTGGTATCATGAACAACCAAGTTGTGGTTTTTTTGAAATTTGATTTCCGCCAAATGAACTGATAATAAATTGTAAGAGCAAACGCAGCTGAGTGACAGTGTGACCAGAGTCATGCATCTGTTTATTGTCAAAATATGGTCACGGTACATTTCAAGAGTTGGTTACACTGGTAACTTTAGCTTCCAAAATGTATGGAAAACGGAGAGCTATCGAGGACTTTATCTCATAAACTAAGCCGAATATTTAAAATGTATACTGAATGTTTTAATTTTATTTTGTCGAGTTCTGTAGGTATGAATTGTCCGACCGATAACCGAAATACGAACACCAAATTTATCAAGACAACCTTTAACGTCATTATAATCTGCCTGCAACAACAGTGACGACAGAATGTCGATAACATTTTGGGTAAACACTATCGATGGATTGCTCTATGGCGGCATTCTAAGACTTAATCTTCATATATAAGTACGTCGCGCGCAACTTAGTGTCGTTGTATATTTTGTATGAAATGCGAATACAATTATTTTGCAAACGCGACAAAAATTCAATGTAAACAGTTTCTGAATGTAGCGTGCGTAGCAAGACCACCACGCGACCGTATATAAAGTAAATTGTCGCCAACATTGTTGTGCATTGTGTGTGCGTGTGTGTGTTCTTTTTATATGTAGCTGTGTCGGCGCAGATAACTGGACACTTCCATACATTTGCGCAGCGCGAATTTAACAGGAAAAAAAAACAGTTAGCGAGCAATCACTGCTTATTAAGCAGAAGGAGCAACATTTGCAACAACAACAACAACAACAATATGGCTCGCGACACACAGGGTACACAGGCAACCCAGAGCCAAGCCTCGAATATTTGGACTCAAGTGGAGAGTCAACCCATGGAGAAGATTGTTTGGGGCCGTCTATATGGCAAAAATATAAAAATTAAATCCCTTGGTACGAGCATCAAGCCATACAAAGTTATCTATACGAATTCGTCCTTGTGTGTTGGTAACTGTTATTCAAAATTAATTGTTTTATTGTTGTTGTAGTATCAAATATTAAACTGGGCAACAAAAGAAACTTTCGTAAACGGTAGTTTGAAAAGTTCTAATTTTGTTGTCCAGTGTATTTGCATGTGCATGTGTTTGTTTGTACTTCATTAAGCTTTAATTTATCCTAATTATTTTTCGATTCTCTTATTAGACTTAAACAATGAAGAATTTTCGGCTGGACGTGGAGAAGCAAATGATTTAATATTAACACTGAACGATTTAACAGAGAAGATCCTCTCGCGCATATCAAAGGTTCATTTTATCATAAAGCGCGCCAACTGCGAGTTAACAAATCCGGTTTATATACAGGTAGGTAACGACCGAAGACATAAATCTTCATCGCACCCAAAATTTGAACTACATTTGTTTGGGTTTTTCCCGCGTGCATCCCTTAGGATCTCTCACGCAACGGCACATTTGTGAATGGCGAAAAGATCGGCATGAACCGAACGCGCATATTGCAAAACGACGACATCATTGCGCTCTCCCATCCCACTTATAAGGGTAAGTAAATTTTACTGTTGTAATCCGAGCAAAAAAAAAAACCCACACCTGCTCTATATTTTTGTCTCTTTGTTCTTAGCCTTTGTCTTCAAGGATCTTAGCCCGAACGAAGCAATTGGCCTGCCCAGCGAAATTACGGAAACCTACTATATAAATCGCAAACTAGGCTCAGGTGCCTACGGTCTGGTCAGGCTGGTATATGAGCGACGCACCTGCGAGCAATTCGCCATGAAAATTGTAAAGAAAAACATGTTGGAGGTCAGCGCACATCCGAATATGAATCAGAACGATCCTGTTCGTGTTCTAAACGAGGCCAAAATTATGAAGAATCTCTCGCATCCGTGCGTAGTGCGTATGCATGACATTGTGGATAAACCAGACTCGGTTTATATGGTTCTAGAGTTTATGCGTGGTGGCGATTTGCTAAATCGCATCATCAGTAAGAAGCTATTATCTGAAGATACAGCCAAGCTGTATTTCTATCAAATGTGCCATGCAGTCAAGTATTTACATGATAAAGGTAGGTTAAGATATTATTCCTTATCGAGAATATTAAGAAACTAAATCGCTTCTATCATTTTTGCAGGAATTACGCATCGCGATCTGAAGCCAGACAATGTGCTGCTAGAGTCGAGCGATGAGGATACTTTGCTGAAGGTATCTGATTTCGGACTAAGCAAATTTGTGCACAAGGATTCAGTAATGCGTACGCTATGTGGCACGCCCCTTTATGTAGCACCCGAAGTGCTCATAACTGGCGGACGCGCCTCATACACCCAAAAAGTTGATATTTGGAGTCTGGGTGTGGTTCTTTATACATGGTTAGCAGATGCCATCTTCAAACAACTTGTGCTTGTATTAATACAAATTTCTTTGGGCTTTCAGCTTGAGTGGAACATTGCCCTTCTCGGATGAGTACGGCACACCAGCGGGCGAACAGATCAAAAAGGGCAATTTTCGGTTTCGCCATCCCGCCTGGCAGGGTGTATCGCAGCGTGCCAAGTTGCTTATCAAACAGATGCTCATTGTGGATCCCGAGAAGCGACCCTCAATCGATGCCGTTCTTAAGTCCACTTGGATGCGAGATAACGTAATGCTGCATAAGGCTAAACGGCTGATGAAGTTGGAGGATATGGAGATTGGGGAGGAAGAGAACAATTTCCTGGAGCCGCCTTCTAAACGACGACGGCAATAAATTTTTGTATTTTAATTGCCAGCTGAAGTGAAAAAGTTTTAATTTTCTGGAAAAATTAATCTAAACATTTTTTCCATTGCGCACAGAAGCAGCAAAAGGAGCAACAAACGAATTTTCTTAATTGAGAAGTATTTTTTTCTGCGGTTGTTTATTTTTACGTGTTGTTTAGTGTAAGTTTTTTCGTCTTATTAAAAATGATTAGAGTTCAAAACACAATGTTAGGATTGGACCATCGACAATGAAAACACAAATGTGAATGGAGTATTGCATTTATTGACACAATTTTAGTTTTCAATCTACATAATTATATTTAAATGTAAATAAAAAAGTTGAAAAAAGTAACCAATGTTTTGCTGATTCTAATTTTATTTATTAAAAAACGCTTTATTATTTTATAAAGATGTGGAATAAACGTTTTTATACGATGGCAGGATGTTTGCTAGTTTTCAAATTGTTAAAAAAATAAAGGAACGTCGGATTAGTTCAAAAAATGTATATAGAAATCAAGCAAAAAAAAAAAACATTTATGCATATACATAGAAGTTATTAAAACTAACTTAAAGCACCCTAAATTGCCGAGAAGAAATGCATGTAAACAAAAATTGTACATATTTACAAGATGCCAATGTATGTTATCAATATAGTGGAACGGATAGGGCAATGCATATTCGTTGTAGTTGGTAGAAGAAATATTATACACTTCTAATGTAAGATAAAATTTGTCTAGTTAAATTTAACTGAACTGTAGTTTCCTATTAATCATATAAGTCGTATTACGTCCCTATATTTTGTGTGTGGCCAGTTTACGGCCGTGTCCGATTGTCAGGAGGGTCTTTTCGTCACTCCAAATGCCATCTGTTAAGCGTAAATGGGTCTTCTCGTTGGTGTAGATAATCTTATGTTCTACAGTAACTTTTGCTATTTTTACGCCGGCAGGCAGGTTGCCCATTACCGCTAAATGGTCTCTGCAATTGAAATGTTTTATGTTAATACATACATATATGACTTCTTTTTATATATATTCCATACCCATTGATCTCAAGCTGCGAGACATGAGATTCATCGAAGTATTTATCGGTCTGTTGGATCGTGCCAGGCACGCGGATGTCTAAGGTATGCACATTTCCATCGTAATCGCCTAAGTAGATATAATTGTCGCCATTAAGCTCAGTCGGTTCTGCCCAAGTGCTGCAGGTGAAACTAAGCTGATGCGATTTATCGTCATAAAGACACGTGGACGATGGAGCCGAAGCGCGTATGTCCCAGAGGCGTGCACAGCCGCCACGATCACAGGTAACGATTTGGGCAGCGCTTGTGGCGGATGTGGCCAACCCGGTCAACTTGTTAGTGTGAGCAGCACGTGCACGGTACGTGCTACATAGATCAGCGCCAGAGAGATCCCACACCTGAAAGAAAAGGTGATTAGGTGACATACAAAATTACCAACTGAACTCACATTTAATGTATTATCAAGGCAGGTGGAGGCCGCTTGCTGTGGCTGCCGCTTGAACACAGAGATTTGGTTTATGGGTGCCTTATGGGCTGCCTCTTCGCCGATGAGAAACAGACAATAAGGTGCCTTAGCATTACGCACTGTTGAATAGGTTGACCAGGCCTGCAGCCGGGAATCACCCAATGCCACCAGCAGCACATTGTTCTCTGCATATCGTAGAATATTAACGGTAGTTTCACATTGTAGCTTGAAGTCCGCGTTGTCTACGGTCATGTGAGCTGTCTGATTGTAACCAAAGAGCATGCCCCACCACAGTGCACCTTCCCGATGGTTTGTGGCCAGTGCAATATGATTTAGTTCATTCATGGTTATGCTGTCGAAGCAATCGTGCAGGCGTGGAGTCAGATTCTCAAGCCGCGCATTCATGTCGGCCACATTGAGATTGGGATAGTCGACATTGTCGGCAAGCTCCTTGGCCGGTGGCGGTTGATGCGTTGCTGGTGTGCAATACGTTACAGAGCTCCGCTGTGGAAACATAATTCTGTTCTTGTATTATAAACAATCCCCAAAAACAAATACCGAAATGGAAGACGCGAATACGCGTGCCGGCAAAAGACTTATCAAAAGCGATACACAAATTAAATCGATACATTTTACAACGATAGATTTCTTCACGTGTTTCCACTACATAGTTGCGCTATTGGAAAAATAAACCAACGAAATATTAAATATTGCGGTTTCCAGTGCATTTAATAGAGCTCAACAAAATAAGACGAAAATACCAAGGAAGGTCTTTTGAATTTGTTTTTACTTTTCAAGATAACTCCCGGTTTTTAAACATTTTGTACGTTAAAGCTTTTAATGTGACCAGATCTCCAAAGTTAGAAACACAATTCACAACTCACATCTCTAACAACTCAACAGCTGATTGAACAGATGATTTGCAACTTATAAAAACCCGCGGCATTTCAACATTAATTATATGAGTCTGTTTATTTTTAGATTTAATTTCATTGAATATTTCTTCTGTGGTACGTGCTAAATCATATAAGGTGCAATACATTCTTGAATATATGTACTTAATCTCGATCTCGATTAATATAATTAAAGAACGGTCGAAATGTAAGAAAGTAGACGAATTCAAAGGCAGTCACAATGCTAAAGCCAAGAATGAGACCGAGCAGGCCGCCAAATGAAGCTGATGAATAGGAAAAATAAGCTTATACTGCATTGCATCTATTTGAATGACTTACCGAGTGCCGACAGCCAATTCTGAAAGATCTCCATGCGGTATCTGGTGGACATCAAATCGCTATAGAATACATGAAGCAATATGCTGTCTGTGTGATTCGAACTGCGAAGGTCAAGAAGGATCAAGTCACTGTTGTTTGAAATTTGTTATATAACTACTTGCCTGGTGGTCATTTTATTCATTGAGTAATTAACATCCAGCCTGCCCATGGTGCTCTCTGAGACGTAGAGATTCGATTCACAATCTGGCAGACAATCGCAAGGAAAACTCACCGTATGACGAACTATAGATAGTGGCGCATCCAAATTGGCCAACGCACGAGAAAAGAGACCTGTGACAATGAAAGAGGTACTAATAATTGCATTATATTATCTTTTTCCGAACTTACGTTTGCTTTCTATCATGCAGTTAAGATTTAGAACACCACAGACCCTAATGCTTCCATTATTGGCCACATAGGCTGGCAGGCAGCCACAAGCTTTGAGAACCATACGCATTCTGCACTCGAACATGCAGTTGATAAAGGAATACCGTCTGAGGCCATCTAGAGTACGCTCACTGCCGAAGAGGCAGTTCCTCCACTTCAGATCCATGCGGCGTATATCGCTCGTGGCGTAAGTGGACTCTGGATTGATGCGCACGAAGCTCTCACGCGTCGAGGTCACAACTTTGGTCTCTGAATTTTCATCAGGAAAATTATGTGCATTGTGAATGAGCAAACGAAAGCCAAAACCACTGAAGAACGTGCCATAATAATCATCGACCATGGGATCGAGCAGCACGGATAATCCCGTGGGATAACCACAACCAGTGACACGATACGGACGCTTGGGCACCTGGTAGGCGATTTTTCTGTAAACAAAAATGATAATTGTTAATATTCTGTGTCTTAATTCGCAGTCTAGTTCCCCTGGCTACCTGGGAAAATTATTGGTCATGGCCCCAAAATAATTGAAACTGCAGCAGATGCCCTCGAATGTCACAATGCGTTGGAAAAGGCTTTCACAGCGTGTATTGATGCCCTTCCAGATGCAGCGTGAAATCATCTCTAGGCAGTCGGGAGAGAGTTGTTTAGATAGCTGCGTCAGAGTAATATTATTCCGATTGAGTATGCTATCATAAATCTCCAGTGATCTGTTGCTGATAATGTTGCCAACGGGCAGAAGTGTTAGATTGAAAAGCTGTCGCAGATGCTCAGTGGTTACGTTGGGTGGCAGACGCCTGTCGAGGAGTGGATGAAAATCAAGATATATAAAAGAGTAAGTTCATCATGTCACTTACATGTGTTGCAGCAGATCCAAGGCTTTGGTCTTTGATATTTTGTTAAAATTACAGATTGTAACCGCCGGAAACGGTATATTCCAGGTGGGAAAATGCGAACTTTCGATGACAGTCACCGTGGGTGTCTCTCGATTTGCATATGACGAGACAAGCACGAGAGTTATGGATGCAACAATTGCTGCCAACACAATGAGTAGCCAGAAGAAGCGTTCATTTCGACTGATATCCTGACGTGTTATATAACTAAAGCCATGCAGCGATGTGGTCTGACAGTAATTGCGCAAACTGTCTGTGAACCAATTCCTAATCAGTTTTATTTGACCAATTCTCCATCGCTTACGAGTAGATGCATTGTGAAGTACGGTAGAATTGCTAGCTCTACGAGCCTCAGCGGATTTGGAGAGTTGTTGTTGAGATTGCACCACGCGCAAGTCAAAAATGCGTCGCTTCTTGAAACCCATTCCGAGACCTTGGCACTTGCTCTGTCAACTATCCGTATCAGAATGAGCTTCGGATGTGCTCGCTAATTAGCTCGATGTCCTAATTACCATGCGAAGCTTTGATTTGCCGACGACGTCGATAGCGTATCTGCTGTCGGGTCAGCCAATTACATGTGGGTCGCACACACACGAAGAATATTAGCTCGAAGACCGACACGAAACTGCAGCCCATAAATAGGCCGGTGATGCCGCCGAAGGTGCCTGCACAGCGACATGTAAATGGATATGTATTAAACGTAAGTGATTACACTTAAATATATGTGGAGCAAGACTATAATAAACTTTTTCACTTAGCTCAATACATGCCTAGGAAGGACACCCAATTCTGATAGACATCCAGGCGCAGGTGTTCAAAGCCCAAAGAGTTTAGCTGTATGTGTATGACCACCTCATCGGAGGCATTAAAGTTGTTGCTGTCAAGAGTGTGGAGAGGGTAGTTAGTAATTGAAGAATCAATTAGCACTCGCTGTGACTTACAAGAACTCGTCATTTACATTGGACATAGTAGTGTCAACTTCTAAGGCGACCACATCGCTCTGCAGCTCGTAACGATGGAATTGGCAGGGAGGCAAACAGTTACAACGCGACTGCAGCTTATCCCAGTTGAGATCTGCAAAAAATATTAGAGATATATGAGTAAGATTATAAACACAAATTATGCAAAATAACCTAACCATTTGCCTGTTCTTGCAGACATTGAAACTTCTCGATGTTACATATAGCCCAATTAATTCTTGCTGCCATATGCGGATGTACACAACCACAAATCTGATAGATAATCCCACTGTAACACTCCGCCAGGCAATTCTGCTGAGTGTAGTTGGGGAAGTTAAAGAGTTTCGGTTCTTCTGGTAGATAACAGCGACGTTTGTTGACTTCCAAATTGGCCAAATACGGTGAAGCATATGTGGCAAAGGGTTTCACTAAAAGACGAGATTCCGTTGCAGTAGGCAGTACCACACGTTGTGTTCCAAAACTGATCTCGGACTGTGCCTCATGTATGAACAACTGGAATCCAGCTATAGCACTTGCTGTACTGCCATAATCCTGCTGATTTGTGGCCAGACGCAGAGAAAGTCCCTTGGCAGAGTTACATGATGTGATGGAGCACATGGCTTGAATTTTGAAGCTACAACAGCGACCCTCAGTATAGCTCCAAGTGGTCAAAAATAGTTTCTGACAGCTCTGTGTGCGGCCGTGCCACCTGCAGCTTACCAGCTGATCCTCGCACAGCCTTGGAGAGAGTTCTTCCAGTAGCTGCGCCCAGGTGAAGTTAACAAAGCTTAAATGAGCCAATCCTATTTGATTACCTGGAACCCATCTACGACTAGTTAACCATGGCAGCTGCTGTATCACTTGCTCCGTCACATGCCACTCCTTAGCCTTGGTCAATATTTTCCTTTGGGATGCGCGATTCAAGCTACATATTGTTATCGCTGGAAAGGGTAGCGGCCTCTCTGAAGTTGGTTTCATCATGCTCTCTATAAGACGTACCGTTGGGGCATCTGCTGTCTTACTATACGACATAATCAACACAAGATTCGCGAGAAACACTGCCAGACAGATGAAGAGCCACCAAAGAACACGCTGCCAGGTCTTGGCACCCACAAACTGATGAAAACCATGTATGCTCGACATTTCGCAATAGATCTCAAAGCCTGTCTTCGGTTTACAGAGACCATCATCGTTGCGAGCGCGTAGAAAACTCAGGAATCTTGGCAGAGGCACTTCGTCCAGTTTGTTGGATACTTTCAAACGTATTGTACGTAGCCAACGCACTATTTTGAGACGTTTGTACAGTTGGCAGCATTTGTTCTGGCGTTTGAGAGGCGCTTCGAAACATTGCAGTTGCTTGGACTTCTCTGGATTTTTGGGCCTGAGGTATTCTTCAAAGTTGATTAGATAAATGGGTTCTTCTGGCTCTTTGTCACTTGACATGATTTATTTTTTATTCTGAAATGTTTTCAGTTAGAAAGATATATAAAAAGTGAAATTGGTTCAAAAATCTGCAGCATACTTTTAGGAGTAGAGTAATATAAAATTGAAATATATCTCAGCTTTAAAAGTATGTTATAAGTAATTGAAAAACAATGAATAATTTTAAAACACAATTTACAGAATATCTTTCTTGTATATAAACACGCTTGTTTAATTCATCGACTAATTTATATTATTTCTTTTAATTTTTCTAGTTCTCTGTCCACGCGAATTAGTTGACAAAACAAAACAATCTAACAGCGCCTTCTCGAGTGCGTTTCACTTATAAACGAGAATTCTTCGTGCCTTGGCCAAGCCTCCGAAATTGTTAATGATACGACCACGCCCCCTAAATACCAAGCAAACACTCAGACACGCCCTTTGTTTGTACCTTTTGCACTATCACTCAAATTTCCTAGCTTATTGTGAAGGTTTGGAGCTTAAGTACGCTTGGTTGCGTATATTTTCCTCATGTAATCGGCACAATGCATCGATTGTTACCTTCACACCTGCAAAAATAAATAAATAAATAAACACAAATGAATACAATAACATCAGCAGCAGCAGCAGCAAAAGGAAAACAATTAGCCATTTGTTTGTAAATGGGAAGTCCAAGCTACCCAACCGATAAGCTTGGCAAATAAGTATTATTAACAATTTGTTTACACCTATATTTCCCATTCGAATAATTTCTTGTTGATCTTAACATTGCATTTCTGTATTGTTTAACTAATGAGTTTTACACACACACACACCTGCACAACACTTTCTACAGAACCCACCCACAATGCTCACTTGGATAGATCCGGGCTGTACCCGCATTTAAATATGCCATGCGCGTCGTCATATGGAATGTGTCTCAACTGCTGATCGGCATTTCGGAAGCTTTAAACTGTAGTCAACCCCTTTGAAGATATATATTTATATCTATATATATCCACCCGACTCATCCGATGTGCTTTCATAGATTAAATCACGCGCAAATCGGGCGATAGAATTGGATATCAATTTGGTTATGGTCAGGTGATTCGTCAACGGGTTTGACAAAATATATTTATTGAGAAATGGTGTTATATATAAATTATTACGTATATATTGTACATAGTTATATCGGTTTTAACCTATAGAGAATAATTGATAAATGGAAATACTTAGAAAATCGTTTCCCGCAAGATATGTATTGTCATCTTCATCACAACTTCCTTATTTAGTTTAAGTAATATTTATTTGTTTTTAATTCATCTCTTGTTTATTGTTTATATCTTATCGCTAGGCCCAAGCGTATCTTAAGTTTTCAAAAAATCCTTGTCTACTTTCGAGCGTTTCGTAAAGTGTTCATTCAGAATTCGTCGTGTGTGCAAATATTTGTTTTGACAATATTTACGCAAAAGAAAAAAAAAAGGCCACTCTGGACGTGGACAAATAATAAATATTTGGGTTCCATGAAAAACTGAGGGCTCCATAAATTTTCGCCGAAATTGACGTTCGCATGGATTTAATTAATTACACATATATCTTTTTCTTTGTGGTTTCGGTTTGGGCGCCGTTGTTTTTTTTTTTTTATTATTTTTTTTTGTGCTTTTATCATTTCTCTTTCGGTCGGCACGAGGTTGCCCAAATATGTACAGGGGCACAGGTAGATCTCTCTAATGATGTTGATATTAAGTATTCCGTGAACATTTCATTCATTTGCCAGCCACGTGCCCGACAGCGTCTGGTGCGAATATAGAGTGCTTGCACAAACCTATGTACATATGTACATATGTATACCCTATGATCTATATATAGTGCAATATTATGATGTCGCGCAGCGATAAGAGGCGTTTTCTAAACCAATTCCATTGGGTATGAACTGGATTTGCCAGTGCAATTGTACTCGTCATATGAGAGTGGGTAGCCCAAAAATACAGCTTGAGGCAGTTGTTGTTTCAAAAATAGACTTAACGGTAAATACAGCGCCATATTGCGTCATACAACGGTAAAAAACAATATGCAGTAACTGCAACTGCCCGAACTGACGTGTCATCCCCGACTGTGAGTGGGGGGACTATTTTTGGAACTGCGCCCTGTAAAATTCAACTTTTGATAAGCCTCAATTCCAGATGTGACGATGGATTGCTGTCTGCCCCCACCTCTCAGTCTTCCCATCTCGTCTCTCCATCAGTTCCAGTTCGCAATTTATTTTCAGCGCCCCCCAGCAGCGGGATTTTTGTTTGTATTATCAGGCGTCGATGTATGTAGTACTCATCCTCATCAATATAGACACATCAGCGAAACTGGAGCGAGGCTAATCTTTTGGTGTAATTGACGCAAATTGAAATGATACGATTTCGTATAATTTACTTTTAAGCTGTTGTTATTCTTGTTTTTTTCTTTTTTCTTTTTGTTGTTGATTTCTGACAACTGCGATTCATTATTAGACCTGTTTGAACCACACTTGAACCTAAACCCCTTCTCTAATCCGATACCCATGGAATCAGCGTATTCTAGGATCGTGCCATACACAGCTGGTAAATCGTGTCATTGATTCCTATCTGAAGGTCGTAAACCTAGATTCAAATCATCATCAAGTTCTTTGTGCATTTCTATTGCCCCCCCTCATTCTGAGTTCAATCTATAGTTCGATGATTTCCGATTTCCAGCCCAACACTTTCCCCCCGGGACACGTGCCAAGCGGAACATACGACAGTGTCAGCTGAGATTACGATGATTTTCTATATTATCAACGATTTTGTAATTTTTATTCTGAAATTTGAGATTGTCACTTTGGAATTTATGCATCTTTATCTGTATTATATAGCGTATCTGAGATATTTTTTTTTTTTTCAATAAAATGAAATGGAATTTCCCAATCGCAAATTAACATCTGGTTCAAGGTGAAATCTTCGTTGTTTCCCTTTGAAGTTCCAAATTCACACGCTATAAAATTAAAAAGCCTTTTAAGCAGCTGTAATAGGTATCGTTAGCGAATCCAATCTTGATCTCTTGCCTAATATAAATAAATATTTATCGAACAATGGAAATAAAAAAATTTCCTTCACAATCTGGAATAATAAAATTTTGGCCCACACTTTTGTATATTGTATAAAGAAGAAGAATGATTTTCGGCAATTGTTGTGCATACAAAAACTAGAAAAAAATACGATAATTATTTTCGAATTGTGAGTTACGATGCGAAACGAACGGTTTCGTTTGTTTTCATAGAGGCCATTTGATTTCGATCTATACAAATTGTTTACACGCACTCATAAATAATACCATTTTGTTGTTCTCAAATTCTTCTTTTTTATTTTTCCAGCATTTTAACGATTATTTTTGCACTGTTCTTTGCGTTCTGTTTTCGCTTCTGTTTTTTTTTTTTTTTTTTTTTTTTTGAATTGTTAACATCATATTTTGGGTGTGACCCCAGATTAGAGCATGGTCATGCGGGGTGTATACGTAGGTCTCTCTACAATACACTCATGCATGTGTATATGTATATCTATCTATATATGTAGGTTTTAATTGCTGTCTCTTATCAGCTCGGCTCGCGCCATTCACATGTTACTAAGCTATTTTTAAACATCTAATTCTCGCTCTATTGCGAATATCATTCACTTGCACGACTCGAGCGATCGTATTGCCACACAAATTAGCAGGTTGATAGCCTCTTTCTTCGTCTTATCAGCGGGCACTGCTGTTACCATGGGGTGGGGTATGTGGTCGACTGTTTTTTTTTTTTTTTTTTTTTTTTTTAATAGTTGCGGAAACTTTTCCCTACGGTGGTCTTAATAGTTTTGTTTTGATTCATGCCATGACTCGAGCTTCTGGAATGGCATAGCCGCTGTGACGTCAAAAAATCAGACCACTTCCGTTGTTGCTTATCCCAAAGTGGGGGTAATCGGTAGCATTAACAGTTCGTAATTACTTTCATAACACGTTTCTTTGGAATCGTCTGTGACGAAACCATAGGGATAATTTTTGACAACTTTCCAAGCATCGAAGGTTCTCGTTTTTTAACATTTAAAACGCATTTACGTAGTTTTGCGGTTTGTAATGCGTTGTATATTTGTATTTTTTTACGTCCATTAAATGTCAGACCCATTTCACAGTCATGTGCCACAAATACATGTATTTACGTACGTACAAACATATTTATGGAAAATCCCGAAAACCTTATATTGAACGTCGACGACCATCGACGCAATTGATTAGTATGAATCAAATTTCTTATGCAAATAATACTACGATATAATTAACTAGCCTAAAGATAAAATGAAATTAACATGAGAAATTCACAATGATTTGCGGAAAGATCTATGACGTTAATTTGCAATGTTTATATTAGAAAGGGACGGACCATCATACACTAATTCGATTAGCATGTGAGAAGAAATATAATATCTAATGTATTTGAGTTTACCTATAAAGGCAAGGAATTAAGAGATTTGCACCTATAAAATACTGTTTATACTGAAATTGCGAATTTAATTGCATTCCAGAAGATTTGAGTTTTAATCGTGAATAAATACATAAATATATCTGTTGATGAAAAGATTTTCTCACAATTGAAATGGTAATTTTATGGGGATAAACAATATGAAATGTAAATATTATTTCAACCTTTAAATTTCCAGGGGCGCAATTGAGCATGCAGCGCAAAAGATACCCTTTACTTGGGTAAAGACATAACTATAGAACAGTATGATCTTTCAAATTTAACAAGTCATAATATCCAATATGTTCAATATTTACTCTTTCAGAATTTCCTTATGTGCTTTAAGAGCGTATGTTTGTCTGGCACATTTTTTGTACTCATAATATGTTTCATAATTTAAACAGATCGTTTTTTTTCTATTTTGTTTGTCTACAGACAAACAGTCTGAATATTGTTTGGATTTTTGACTATCGCCTCAGTATTTACTTAGATACAAATATATTGATGTTGAACTTGTGTTTCCCAAAAACCAATCTAACTGTATGCTGCCAGTGCTACAACACATACAACTACATATAATGTATATGTATTTATCGATAAATATGTAGCTATGTGGCGATCCCACACACCCACACCACAACGCACTGCTTGACGCTCGCGCAACAAAGCAAACATGTTAATGAGGCGTTCTGTTTGTTCTTCTCTCGTTGCCGTAGTTGTAGTTGTTGCTGAGCTTAATACTATGACGTCAGTAAAGTCATTGAATTATAAATTAATAACGAGCGCCATGTCAAAATTATAGCAAACATTTTGTTGAGCCGTGCGTATTTCAAAAATGAAAAATAAAAAAAAAAACTTCTTATAAACTTTGCTAAGCCAGTTAAAAAATGTTGGCGGCAGCGCGGAAGAATCAGCGACGCGACGCGATCAAACTATTAAGTTACAATTATGACGAGCTTTCTGCCTCAGCTCTGCTCTCCGCCAAGTCTCCCTGCCACTGCCCGTGACGGCGTCCAATTTGCCAGCCGCAGTCGGAGTCGGAGTCCGCGATTACGATTGCGATTGCAGGTCCGTGAGCTACGATAAAGTCGCGAGATTAAAAATGTCAAGTGACACGCAAATGCGTCAATCGCGAGCGCAAAAAAAAAAAGAAAAAAGCAGCAGCAAATATTGCAAATAAAAATACAAGAATTAACAGTTATCTATGCGGTGACGAACACTGAATGCTCTGAACATAAACTATAAGTGAGTTGCATCTAATAAGTAATTCAATTAATTATTTATTGAATTTAACAATTTAATTCATTTAGTTAGTGTGTACACATTGGTTTTGGCAAACATGCTGACAAGTAACACCTGTTTAACGATACTTTCGATATGCAGATCATTAACACTGTTTATCGATTAGCACGCATGGTGTGCGTGTATTAGAGATGCTTCGATTATTTTTGCAAATTGTTTATCAATGTCAACGAAACATGTTTTTGTTAATTTTTCTACAAAATAGACAAGAAGTACACTATATTTTGTGCTTGTAATACTGCACCGACTCCGCGGTTGCAATAATTGGCCACGTATCCTTGCAATAGATCTCCGGAATTGCAGGATAATACTGTGGCTTGTACCATCTGCTGTCAAGGTAGTCAAGATAGTTCTTTGGCTCAGGCCACAGCGTGGCCAGACGGCGTCGAAAGGCGAGCGAGAAGACGGCATCGGCAATTTGCAGATTGACACAAGGCGTTTTAGCCAAGGGTGGATAGGTATAACGCTTGACCAGATCTGTGGGCCATACCAAGTTGGCCAGTCGATCGGCAGCGACGGTGAATGTCTCGTCCGGCACTGCGGTCATGCCCGACAGCAGAACGCCCTGCGTCAGGCCTGGTACCAAATATGAGGAAGCACAATAGCCTGGCATATACCATTTGTTGCCATACTTCACATCGGGCACCGGTATAGCCGAATTGAAAATGCAGCGACCCTTTGTGTAGATAAATGCATCCTCTGCTTTGCATTCGGCGCGATCGAGCGGACGCGACATGGCAAAAATGATCGGATGCTTGGCACTGCGCTCCATGGCACGCAGCACATCCTTGGTAAAGACACCGGGCACTTTACCTCGTCCAACCAGCACATTGGGCCTAATGCTGTCAATAGCCTCCTCCAGTGTGGGCATCACTTCGTGATGATGCTTGAACTCCAACATATAATCCGCAATTGGCAGGCCACATCGGCCGTGGACAAGTAATCCGCTCTCATCGCAGAACCAAATGTGCTGCATGGCCTCTGAATGGTTAAGACCCATGCGTTTCAGATAGGTCAAGCAGATTTTTGCCATGCCAACGTTGAAGGATGAGCAACCGTAGAAGAGGAAACGATTCTCTTTAAACGATAACTGTGTAATCTTTCCAGCAGCAATTACACCGGCCAGGCCACAGGCACCCAAGCACTGCAAATCCAAGTCCATAAAGCACTGCCGCTTGCGATAGATATCCAGCTGGCGTAGAGCACTGCTAGTCTCAAAATCTTTGGTCTGAATAATGGCACGCGGTCCAAAGAGCCGTAGTACAGCCACTGTAAACTCCGCGAACAATTCATCAAACTCCTTGGCTGAGCAACGTTTTTGACGCAGCCCCACATAGCAGGGATCCTCGAGTAAATCCGTGTTGTTGGTGCCCACATCGAGGGTAACGGGTAAATAATACTCGGGATTAATGCCACCGTCTACAACATTCGAGTAGCGACGAAACAGCATCACCGGTGTCCCATGGACACCATGATCGCCCATTGCGAGCACCTCCTCCCCACTGGTCACGCCCAGTATGTGTACCAAATTTCCGCGTGGCCAATTCTTAAGCACGTTTAGTACGTTACCGCGATCCTTGATTGTGATGAAAACGCTTATCTGATGTAAGAAATATTTACTAAAGGTTCTAATCAAATTATCCGTTGCAGAGATCTGGAAGACCGCTAAATAAATATTGCGATATTTACACATCAAGGCATAGAAGAGCGTGCTATTGGAGATTTCCATGCGGACGAGAAATTGATATTTTGCCAACCAATCCGTGACGCTCTCTAGGTAATTGTGATTCAACTCGATCTGCTGATCCAGTGTCAACACGCCCACAGGCAGCCTGCCATGGATGCCAAGCACTTGTCTCTCACGGATCGAAAAGGCAGACATCTTATTACGATTGCGATCTCTAAGTATACTTATCGCCTTTACAGTGCTTGGCGAGGGCACGGTGTCCTTGTTCCAGAATGTGTCCCGTTCTCGCGGTAGACCCTCCAACTCCTCCATCTTATTGATGTCGGTCACACAATTCTTATCCATTACAGTTTTCTTCATGATTGAGATAAATGGGTCTACTTGTGTATGTAAGTTACGATCAACTTGGTAGGATTAGATTGAGATAGGAATTTCTTTTGATTTCTTTCTCTACCAAGTTGTTCAGAGAGACTTGCTTGAAAAGAGTTTAAGACTAAAGGCACAGCCAGTTAGGATCTAATGCTTTTCTGTCTCTGAGTAGCTGCTCTATTTTACGATTTATTTTTTTTAAGTTTGGAAAATGTTTGCAAAGATTTGAATTCATAAAACACAATTTGAAAGCATTCAAATGAAGCTTGATTTGAAGCTTGTCATAAGCAGTGAAAAACTTGAAATTCCACTCTATTTTTTGCAGGGTATATGTATGTACAAAGTAACAAACGTGAAATGAGCACAGCTTGAGGGGGGGACAGCACAAAGCTGGGAGCACTGAAGCTGTAGCTCTGGCTGGAGCGTTGGGATCTGGCTCTTTGTCTTTGTCTTGTTTGTCATTGTCTGCTGAAGACCGTCCGACTCATCCCGCTCCCACTTGAGCTGCTGCTACTACCCCAAACCCGTCTATCCCCTGTTGCTGATCATGACAAAGAGCTGTCAGTAATCTTCGATGTTCCGTTTGTTTGTTCCCTTCCCTTTTGTCTGATACTCGACGCGTCGATGCCTCCAGAGTTCCCCCCCTGCTCTCAAGACGTATTTACGTTTGACGTCAGTCGTTTGGAGACTTGGGCTTTTCTCGTGGACTTCCACAGAATGCGATGATGATGATGATGATGATTTCAGAGTGAGCGAGAGAGAGAGGGAGAGGTTAAACGCGTACGCTTTTCAATCTAAAGATCTGAGAGATTGATTGAAATGCAGCTACAGCACAGACAACTTAAACCTTCTCGCCGCATAAAGTAATATTATGAATGAATAAATAAATTGCCCCATTGAATTTATTATTAAATTCGTTTTTCCCACGAATTCGTTACAATTGCAGATCTATTGTTTTCAATCGCAAGCTTGCTCGATAGACTTGTCTACTCATTTTTTTTTTACTTTCAGGTTCTTAGTCATAGTCGTTCGATTTAGGCATTAAACGATGCGATTAAATAAAAACCAGCTGTTCTAAACGCACAATAAACGTTTAATTGCTTAGCGTTAAAAAAACCCTATTTCAGCTGTAAAACCCCATGACTTTGGCTTAAAAAAATATTCGTCAACTAGTTGAGAGATCGGTTCTTTCGCAATACCGGTTTGTTTGAAGAAATAATCCCGTGTTGGTTTTTTAATTGATTTTTTTTTGTTTTTTTTCAAATATTTTCATTTCGTTTCGCTTGTTGCAATTTGTAAACATTTTTCATATATTTCAAGAGCTTAGTAAATTGCAATTTTCACGCTTTAAGGTTAGGGTGTGAAATAGGTAACGCCCACTTCCGCTAGTGGCGTAGTGGCGATGCAGTCACGTGCTGTTGTTATATATATTGAAAAATATTACGCATACGCCACGTTGCAGTCCGCCTGCACAAACAGAGTTCAATGCATTCGCAGAGGGTTGTTGCGTGAGGCTCCATACCCGGGTCGCATTTGCATTGCCATCGGCCGCGCATAACAATGGATCCGTCTCTGACGTAGATATGTACATACATATGTGCCTGCCATGTGGGGCAATGGGAACACGTATGCGTAGTACGCATAACATGCAACTCAGGCAGAGAACTGAGAGAAAGAGGAGCAGCAGCTGAAGCAGCAGAAGATTGGGGGTTTGTATGTCAGCCAACATGAAATTGACGCACGTTGCGGCCCCGTCCCATAAATATGCGCATTTTGCACTCTCCCTCAGAATGGCCATGAACCGGCGATGGCCTGATGCAAGAGAAAAAGAGAGTGCTGGGATATACAGAGAAACTGGCGCAGATTTGATCGTGGTTTGCATAATCTGATCGTCTTTTTTTTTTTTCTTATTTGCAAGAAGCTGCGCACAATTCTTCATTTGCATTGTAAATGGCAATGATCCGATGATATGGTCTCTCGGGTATATTCCAAAAAGAAGTTCAACAATTTCGATAAACAACTCCTAGACAGTTCATGTGCTGATTTTGACCTTATGATGGCGCCATGCGGCTGCCAGGAAGATGGTTTCTGTTTTTCCACGCCAAATAACATCAGAGATCTTATCTAATTGCGACGCAAATGAACTACGCAATGGATATATTGGGGGAGGAAGTCTATTTATTATGTGAGTTCTGAAAAACTAAAACAATTTTTTTTATATCGATAGCATTGAGTACCTTAAAATTAAAGATTTTGGCTGAAACGAGCGAATCTTATATTTTATTAGATTATCAAAAATTCTATTCCCGCACATTTTGAATGCAGAGAACAATGAATTCTGGAGAATTCCGATAAAACGCAATATTTGATAATTTTTAAGATATTATTTATATGTATTTTTTGGCATTTATATTTCTCGTTTATTTTCGACAATATTGCCCCGCCTTTCTCATACAAGCAAACACGTTGGGAGAGTCCGACAAACAATAGATCGTAGTAGATAATCCCCCTGGTAGAAATCAAAACAAACGCGAGTGCAATGAGAGAAGCTCACACCTTTGCCTATCACAGCCGCGCACCCGCTCTCCCTGCACCCTAACACACCCACCCGCTTACTACAAACTAACACGGGCTCTCTCTAACGCTCTTAACTCCCACCAAGTCTGTGTTGAGTGCGACTCGCACACTCTCTCCCGCTCTCTGTGTCTGGCTCTGACTGCAGCAACGTCACAGGCAGCTCCCCCGTTCGTTGCGCTCTCAGCGCGATCACACGAACTTTTCGTTCGGTTTCGTTTTGTTTCGTTTGGTTCGGCGGTGGCGCTTCGTTTCGTTCGGCTCAAGCACAAAACTGGCCGCCAGATGGCCAAACCAGTTAGTCGCCCCACAGAGCTGCACGCGCAAGCAACGTTTCGTGCGCATATTAAAAAATTTAATTAAATATAAAAGCAAAATTAAAACACAGTGCCAAATAAAATATAAAACGAATATTGCAGACAACGCAACGTTAAAAGTGTAGTGCAATTCAATACAAATACAAATTAATCAAGCGAAACGCAATGTGCTAAACAGCGCAACAGACTAGGAAATACTAAAAAAAGAGAGTGCGAATGAGAGAGAGAGAGACAGAGCAGAAAAAATGCAAATTTGTTGAGCAGCATAAAGGCATACGCAAAACTACAGTTAGTTCGAGCAAAAGCAGCTGCAAATATACAATTAAACATATTCAAGTGCGATAACTGGAACTCCTAGCTAAATGACTATGACTTCCACTGTGCTGCAGCGTCCAACAACAACAACGAAGACGACGTCGACAGCGACGACGGTAGATAAAAAAGCCACAAAGGCAACAAACTCAACGGCGGCAAGAAACCGCAATACAATGGCCTGGTCGCATGAGAAATTGCGATTCTCGTGCATCGATAATATTGGCCTGAAGCAGCTGTGGAAACTAATTGCATTGGATACGGCTGGCAACAGCCACTCCAGCCACTCCAATGTGGAACAGCCAAAAGTCAACAATAATAATAATGAGGTAAGTAACATGGCCAAAATGAAAGCAAACAAGACAACAAAAAAAAAAAACAACATAACGGCAGCTGTGACGTCAATGCGGAGTCACATCCGCGTAGAAAGCAAACGCAGCACAGCATGCGCGCAGAGAAAGTGACCCGTACATACCCCCTCCAGATGGCACAGGCCCCCTAACTTCACATACACATACATATATACGATACGATACATATGTCTGGCATTATCTCAAAAAATGTACTTTGTTTAATTGTTGAAACAACTGTTGGAATTTTCTGCCTTCCCCAAGCTATGCGGCATGTAAACAAAACTGCAACTGGAATTCCAGTAATGCCCACGTAATGCCAATTTGCATGCTCGGTATGCTCGCCCGGGCGCTAATTAAGACGAAAGCAGACCAAGCTGGCAACAGCTGCCCAGAGCGAGAAAGAATGACAGGGATGGCGGGAGGTAGAGGGAGCACCCCCTTGTCGACTACAGTGGCGTCCATTTAGTCAGAGAATCAACAAATCAATTCATCTTATTGAAAACAATTGAAAGGCTTTTATTTTATTTTATGTTTTGTTCCATCAATTTGGCACTTCGCTTTATAAAGATGACGTTTTTTTCATTTATAAAGTCCTTATGTACATTATGACAGCTGTCGGTTTATTGACATATGTGATGGCCTTAAATCAAGTTCATTTGCCTAAAAGGCAGAACCTTTTGAAGTTATACAAAAAAATCTGCTGAAAATATTCACAAAACGACATTATAAATAGGCAAAATGTGAAGCAAATTTGATTTCATATAGTACCTAAATTGAATTTAATTTCTCACTTATTTGACAACTGTGCTCTCTAACAGCTTCATGATTTTTGTGTGCACTTCAATCAATTTCTCACAGTGTAGTTGATCACTCGAAAATGTTTAATTGTCAAGTGCAGCTCAGCCCACGCTGTCATCGGCTGCTAAACTATTATCAGTGCCAGCCGTAGCCCATAGTCATATTATTCCATTATTTTTTTTTTTTTTTTGATTTATTTATTGTTCGGCTTGGATCAAGGCGCATGATAAGTGTCTGAGCTCAGGTTTTTTTTTTTTTAGCAAGTTTTGGAACGAAGGTGATCGGGCTTTATCTGCGTAGAGAATATGGAGTAAAGTTCAAGGCACACGCAGTTTTTCTTCGACGGGGATCTCTGATCTTTGTCTGGTGAATACCCCTTTATCAGTTTAGTTAGTCACATCGCGTCACAGCTTTTGCAAAGTCGCGCTTTTTGGAAATTTCTTTTTAAGCGAGTGATTCACCCAAAAATTCATTCATTCGCTTCGCAAAAATGAAATTAATCATTAAAGTTTCCAAAGTGCTGCGGAATGAATGTCAGTTCAGGTTGAGAAAGCTATTAAGAAGCGTGTCACTAGACTAATTGCTATAATTGTCGTGGCGCGTGAAGGTCTTAAACCTTTCCTCTCTCTCTCAACTTATTATTATATAATAAGCTTACGGATGCGGTTTCTTAACCTCGACTGAACTCTCTTTGTTCTCCCCCCGCGCCTTCTTCTCATTCTTTGCTTAATTTCTGTAATTTTTCAAACATTTTGACAGCTTCTAATTGTGTTTTAACGTTTGATATACTATGTATGGTATATCTAGGGACTGCCACGAGTCGCGAACCTTGTTGAACCTGCCCTCTACGACATCGTCTTTCTTTCATGAAGCGTAACTACGATGCGTTAACTTGGCTACGTTATGTCTTATAACCCCCTTCCTCCCCTCCCCATAACTGGTTTTCGATTTAGAGCTATACGTCCCGATAAACAGACTCTCCCCCCCTGGGTCGTCTTCTCGTCCCTTCGCTTTCGTGTTGTCCAATGCATTGACGTCAATGCAAATAAAGCAAGTTGTCAGCTCTGCAGACGACACACAGTCTCTCAGTCTTCTCTTCACTTCAGTATTTTCGCACAAGGGCTGCCATCCTGTTCGCCAATGTCAGGGTTGTGCTCCACAAAATTGAGAGAAGAGAGAGAGAACAGAACGCTGCTGACTGAGTCACCTACACCTACAGGCCCAGGGCCACCGCAGCCACTGCAAACTAGTTTCCACTGGCGGACAAGAAAGAAAGAGGGAGAAAGAGAAAGAGTGCGTTCCCACCTGTCCTGCTTGCGCTAAAACCGCAGAGCAGATCGGTAATCTAGACAGACAGAAAGAAAAGGGGGAAAAAAATAAAAATGAGCTGAAAGTTTCAATTTGACAAATTCGGCGAGTTGATTTTGTTTAATTAACAGCTCCGCTCGGTTTGACGTCACGCGCATAAATTTAACTTTTTTCATTGTATACATTTTGTTATTGTTTTAAATATTTTTTTCTGTTTTATAATTTTTTTTTCTGTCTTTACTTTGTGTTTCTTTGAGTTAACACGTTCAGCCCCCCCGGGGGCAGTACGAAATTATAAGTAGTCATAAATAAACACTACTAAACTGTTAACTTGGCTAAACAACGCAACAGTCCGGCAACCAGCCAAACCGTCAGTTAGTCAGTTAGGCAGCGCGCTGGGTCTAAAAATAAAACAAACGCGACTTAAAACGCGCTCAAAACGCGCGCGCGACTTCGCGCTCGTCTCTAGCGCGCGCTTTAAGACGCGCCTGGTCAGTGAAGCGAAGAGAGAAGCGGAAAGAAAGAAGAAGATACAAAGAATGCTATAATTTCTGTTTACAACTTTTTCATCGTCATTTTTTTCTGATAGATATTTTAGTAATGTCACTGTGAATAGTTCTCACCTGCATGTGTTTACATATATTAACAGCTATTTGCATATATCATTTGTTTATCTCTCGCATTTGCACGATAATACGAGTATATGATGGATAGATGGTCACAGTCAGGCTGGATAACTGGATTAGTGAGTCAAATGTCGCAGTTGGAAACACGCGCCCATCTGCTCGACCTATGGGAATGTAGATCCATTAATGCTGTAATATTTGTTTACAATAATGAAATAATAAATTTCCAGAGAAATGCGTCAGGAACTGTCACAATTAATTATTGTTGCGGTCGGTCGACTGGGTAGTTTTTTGCATTCTTTACCTAACAATTTTTCATTTTATTTTCGTATCTTGGTTTTTTTTCGC
Organism: Zaprionus kolodkinae; assembly: GCA_018901885.1. NCBI lineage: Eukaryota > Metazoa > Arthropoda > Insecta > Diptera > Drosophilidae > Zaprionus > Zaprionus kolodkinae. Next base: position 1,407,040 of record JAEIFM010000247.1, on the reverse strand, counting down.
TGTCAAAAAAACCGCAGAGTGCGAGAGAAAAATGATAAAATAATTGCAATAATAAAATTAAATAATAATGCGGTATGCTTTGTTAATCTCCCTGTTGTTGTTCTACTTTTTTGTTATTGTTTTACTTTTTTTTTATTTTTTTTTTGTTTTTGTATTTATTTTAATTTGAGACCTTGTGCTAATTGTGGTCTTAAAATAAGTACTTAAGCGACAATAACCGTTGCACAGTCTACGTGCCAAAATGCACAAACTTCGGCGCTGTCTCGCGTTTAAAAGTTAATTGCCATTGAAATGCATTTTGCGTAATCTATACTTAAGTATTGTGTTTATTTTACGTTGGGGTGCAAGTCGAGCTGAGCTCAATGAAACAAAACCAAAACAAAAGGAAAATCGTATATACCTAACATACTATACATACGACTATATGTATATAGTATAATGCCTATGACGTCTGTCGAGTTAGAATTCTATAATTAAATGTTGTCAACTTGCTTCCTCCCTCTCCCCCTCCGTCCCTCCCTTCGTATTAAGGTCGACGCTGACGACAGACTCTCAACTTTGTACTTAAAATACAGTTTTTTAGCACCATGATTTAATTGAGTTCGATATAGGTTTTAGCATTTAGATCGACATTAGATTAAACGGCATTTAATCGCTTAATTTACTGCTTTTATGGCATGCCATGAAATTAGTTCGACACAGAATTTCATGAATTTTAAAACTATTTTTAACGACGCTCCAGATGGGAACAAGTTTGTCCTTAAGACGCAGCCAACTTAACGCGCAACGGTACATGGCAACAGCGGAATTTCACATTGAAATTGCACATGAAATTGATAAAGTGTGTGGGGCGTGTGCCCCACTGTGCACATGTGCCGGCTCGCAAGGCGGCACTATCTCATTGTCTCTCTCTCTCTCTCTCTCTCTCTAAAGCCATCGTTATCTTTATAGAGGATATACATCATATCTGGAGGCCAGTTAATGCCATATTTAAACATTTGTTGCCATAAAAGAAAATGACAACTGCCTGCACAGTGGGTCGCAAAGGCGGGGGGAAGCGCGAGAAACGTGACGAATTTGTGCCGCATATGCAAATTTGCGCAATTTACATGAAGAATGAAAAAAAACAGAAAAAACATATGTATTTCACAAAAGTGCAAACAAACGCAGTTGCGGAAAAAAACAGGCGCAATACTAAAACGCATGATAAGATATGAATGAAATATGTATATACTATATAGATGATAGGAGATCACAAAGATAAAGAACACAGTAGCTGCTCCCCGATCGGCTATATAAAGATGCGGTTTATCGTTAATTGGAACACAAGTTGAGTTTTAGTGAAATTAATTAAAACAGTTTCAGTTCGGGTTCGTAAATTAATTATATTTAGCTTTCGAACATACGTATAACTCAATTTAAGCTAACAACAACAACAATAACCAGATGATAAAAATGAACAACTTTGCATACTAAGTGGTTCATTATGGGGGGCACCACACACATCGTATGGAAATGTGTCGGGATGTGGGTTGAACTGAGCTGGGTATGGTGGGGAATATGGAATGGGCCTGTGGCATGGCCAGAGTATGGAGAGGAGAGCTATAAAACAACGAGCCGCTTTATAAGCCATAAGCGCCTCCAAGTCAGCGTAAACAAAATAGAATTTTTGCACTTTGCTGTTGCATTTTGATTGTATAATTAATCAAGTTTCGTTTCGTTTCATTGGTTCGTTCGTTCTTTTCCCCTCTAGGTAACGTTCTATCTTGCGAACTGAGTCATAGTTTCGTATACCCTATGCAAATCGCCAGAAGGTAGCATTGAATTCTATGGCATTCCATTGTATCTATTCACCTTGCCATGGGGTATACTACCCGAGTCGAGCCCTCTTGGTTTTTTTTTTTTTTCCTTCATTTGTCACGCTGTTTGTTATTTTTGTTTTTCTGTATATTTTTTGTTGGGTTCAAGCAGTGCACTCACTTCAAAAAAAAAATCTGCTTGATCTATTCACAGCGCTTGCCCATTGACTACGAGAACTGCGATAACCTGGCCGACTATTTGAGCCTGCAAAGGGCCGCCCAGGCACAAACGCAGGATACAATTCCCACAACACAACAGCGCATGTCTCTGCTCAAGTTCTTGGCCATTGTAAGTAGTACTCCCTTTCTTTCAAGCTCTCTCTTTCCCTTTCTCATCTTGCCTTGGTATTTATGAGCTTTACGACGATGCTGATCGTCGAGCAGTATTAAACGCTTCCTGCTTGTAACCAACCTCAGACAATGAGCGAATTAATTTCACATTACGAACGTCGTTTGTTTCGATTATTTATCTTTATCGCACCGCTCGTTTGGCAATAATATGCTCAATATTGGCTATAGAAAATAAGAAGATATTCAGTTTCATTATTATATGTTTTTTTTTTTATAATTAATTTCCCTCTGTTTCTCGGTTCGCACGGAACCAGTTTCGTCAGAGATCCGTTTCGAAGAGATCTTCTTGTCTGTGGCCTGTGATATCGCCGCAAGTGTGAAAATTTTCTTTATCATCTATAGGTTTTTTGCACCCTTTTGTACTCTATATATGGATATATATATATATATATATATGAGTTATGAATCTGAACTTGAGCTTTGGCTTTGACTGCGAATTGTGAGCTAATTTGCAGCATGTGACACAGATAAAGAGAGAGAAAAACTTTGTTGATCTTGGCTTAAAATAGTATATTAAATTGTAGATTAACCCAAGAATTAATTGAAGGTTGTAGTGTTTTTTTCCCCTTTCCCTGAAATTACGAGGTATATATAGTTCTCTTAACCTTACACTTTTGTTCTGTGCACTTGGGAAAAACATACCATATAATTATTTTAATTGGAACACCCAACAGTCTTTGGGGTTGTTAGACAGTTTTAACGGCTCATAAAACATGTCATTGTGGTTAGCAGATAATTTCAGGCTTTAGTGTTTTTTAGGCTAACCCATTATTATGAAGGTGTCTCTAGTTTGCTCCTATTTCTTTTCATCTATTCTTATCTCAAATTTGCAATGAATTAATTTGAATTTCCCCCTCTCTATTTGCTTACAGAATGCTTTGGAACTGAGTGCACCTGCCACGCCCTTGCTCTTGCAACAGCAACAACAGACGCAATCGAAGCCACTCGGCTGGATGCAGCTCTCCGGGCACCCTGAAAGGTGAGTAATCAATAGATACACCCCTTCTAGCCTGAACTGCTTAACTAATATGAATTCTTTCTCTCTCTTCAGCATCGTGCCCACAACCACGGGTATTGTGCGCAAGCGCATCGTTGGCATCGAGGATAGTGAGGTTCTTGCCTATCAGCTGATCTCCCAGGAGCCAAAGACATCACAGATCGTGCCCGCCTACTTGGGTCTGCGTGAGATGCAGTCACAGCATTACATTGAGTTGCAGGATCTGTTGGCCGGCTTCAAGGATCCCTGTGTGATGGACATCAAACTCGGCAGTCGCACCTTCCTCGAATCGGAGGTCAGCAATAAGACACTGCGTCCGGATTTGTATCAGAAAATGATTGCCGTAGATGCAAGTGCGCCAACAGAAGCGGAACATGAATCGCAGGCGATCACCAAGTTGCGCTACATGCTCTTCCGCGAATCACTGTCCTCATCACACTCCAAGGGATTTCGTATCGAAGCCCTGCGGCTGCGTGGTCGTTCGCCAGTCAAGGATTTGAAGACCTGTCGCAGTAGCGAACAGATTTCACAGACCATTGAACAGTTTCTTGCCGCACGCAGGTCCGTGCAGAAGGAACTGATCAAACGCCTGAAGAACATGCGGCTCGTGATCGAGCAGTCGGCGTTCTTCAATCGCCACGAAATCGTAGGCTCCAGCATTTTCATTGTATACGATGATCATCGCGTGGGTGCTTGGCTGATTGACTTTGCCAAGTCGCGTCAATTGCCGCCACAGTTGAGCGTCAATCATCGCAGCCCCTGGTCGCCAGGCAACCGGGAGGAGGGTCTGCTGCGCGGCATGGATGAGCTGATTCGTTCCTTCGAGGAGGTCTACGCGCGCAGTAGCAGCCATCGTGGCTGCCTTAAGATCTAAATTGATTGCCCAGTCACAAACAGCCCAACAACCACGCCCACCTATCTATAGGCACATAAGACTGAATAGCACAGAAAATCACTATCATCCTATACAGAAAGAGAGAGAGAGAGAGAGAGAGATCATCGCTGCATCCCGCAACGCTTCGACTATATATTTTCCATATTGGAAGCCTCCATCGAAGCGTCTGACTTGGATAAACCCATAAGAACGATTAGTATTGAAAACAGGTTTAATTTCATTTAAGTATTCCTAGAAAAAGAAAAGAAAATCAAAAACTGTACCAACTGTGAATTTGTACGCAAGAAAATAAATCTCAAGAAAAATGTTGAAAACATGATATGAATATAAAAGAATGAATTTTAATTATTGTGAATTGGGGAAAGTATTATTCGATATTTTTAAACTCGTATTATTTCTGTACTTATTATAATATACAACGGATTACATGGTGCTTATAAAATGATCTGGATCGATGCTCGAGTAGATGTGGCCCTCAGAGATCATGAACTCAAGAATTGTGCTAGAAAATAATTCAATAAAAATTAATAAGTGGGACCAGAGTATAGTATATAGGACATACTTCATTTCGGACGGGCTGATGTGTGAGAACTTGGATTGGAGTTCCTTTCGATGGATGCCCTCCTCGGAGCAATTATTCTTAATGGCCTGGAATACTACCAGCTGCTTGCTGTCTAGTCCAGCAACAATGGCATTGCCTTGGCTGGCGGAAATGTTGGGCAGCATGCCGCTGGCAGTGGCAGAGCTAGAGCCGGTATCACCTTTAACGTGGTACTCCTCAGCCTTATAGCGGGAATGTAGTGCTTCCAGTATGTGGGTGCATACCTCATTGGGATCCTCAACATTCAACAGTTTGAATACCATAAGTACCCGCTGGCCCGCCTGCGAGCGTACTGATCCGTAGACTTTTACATAGTTATTTATCACAACATCTGGCGCTTTAATTGCATCGCCCTCTTCCAGCCAATAGTGCGCATCGATGCGACCGCTGTGATCCTCTATGGTGTAGGTGAGCTTCGTTGACGATGTCTCGATATTTCGTACAATTCCCACAGCGCAGACCAGAGCGTATGGCACATCGAACATTTTGAAGTTGCCTTCGGGCGAATTAAGAACTTGCTTTATCAGCAAAGAAATGATTCCCTAAACAAAATGCCAGACATATTAGTAAAGAAAACCAAGCCAGGGCAATGTAAAACTAAGCAAACCTCTCCGGCAGCTTCCTTTGCGGCTCCTCCTCCTCCTGCTGTTTGTGTACCATTGAAATCGCCAACTATTGAAGAATAAAATCAGTTTATTTTTACAAATTATAAGTAAGAATTATTTAACTTACAAGAATCGTTCATTTTGTTGCAGGAATGTAAGATTTGTATATATTATACTTCTGCTAAATTTCACAAGCTGCGCATAAAGCAAAACGCGCCAAAACAGTTTAGCGGCCCACACACGATATAATCGTATACAAATCGATATCACGACACGAAAAGTTAAAAATTCCCTACCATTGGATCCACTTTTGCCGATGATTAGACGATAGCTATCAGAATGATTTTATTTCGATAGTTACGTGTGAGGGATGCTTAGCTTAGGAGATGCCAACTTGCTTAAAATTTGCCAACGTTAATCAGATGCAGTTGTTGCTATAAAAGTTAAGTTATTTAGCTTACATTTTGTTATTAAATAATGAATACATTGCGACCATGCGGTTGCAAGGGTGTGAGGACCTGCCTCACCTGTGAAAAGGACTTTGGCATTGCAAAACCATCGCTGCGGGAGCAATTTCTGGAGCTGGAGCCCTGGTCGTATTGCGTGCAATGTAAACGTCTCTACGCCGGTTGGGACACGACGGCGGTGCAGTTGTCGCACCCGGAGCACAACAAGGCTGAGAGCCTGCCACTGCCGGGAGTATTAGTGCAGGAGGAGTTCCTTTCGAGCGATGAGGGTACACAGCTTATGTCGGACTTGGACGAACTACCATGGGTTATTTCGCAAAGCGGACGACGTAAACAGAATTTTGGACCCAAGACAAACTTCAAGAAACGCCGCCTGCAGGTAGGCGCATTCGAGGGATTCCCTGCTACCACTCAATATGTACAGAGCCGCTTCGATGCAGTGCCGCTATTGCGCGATTTTCAGACAATCGAACAGTGTTCCCTGGAGTACGAGCCAAGCAAAGGAGCCAGCATAGATCCGCATGTGGACGACTGTTGGATATGGGGCGAGCGCGTCGTGACTGTCAATTGTTTGGGCGATGCAGTGCTCACACTTAACCTCTACGAGGAGCAGATAGCGGGCAAATATAATTTGGATTTGGTGTCCCAATATGAACAGCAGTTGCTCGAGCCGCTCTTGCCTGCCGATCAACTGGCCGCCTTTAAAGGCAAGGTGCTACGCATACCCATGCCCAAGTAAGTTAGATAATTGCAACTGCATTACTCAGCTAATAAGTATGTAACTTTCCCATTAGTTTGTCCCTTATTGTGCTTTATGGACCGGCGCGCTATCAGTTCGAGCATTCTGTGCTGCGCGAAGATGTGACGGAGCGACGGGTTTGCATTGCCTACAGAGAGTTCACGCCCATGTATATCGATGGCACAGACAAGCAGCTGGGTGAACCTGTGCGTGAGAAGTCACAGATGTTTTGGCCAACAATAAAAGCGAATTAAAAGTATAATTTATACTACATTTATTTTGATCCACTCTTTTCCGTTTGACCAGCCGGGCGATAGTCTAGCAGCGCCACTTGGGCGGGCAATTGAACGCCATGCATACGCTTTAGATGGGCTCTCAGATTGCTGCTGGTGCTGAAACTATTGTGGCAGACGACACACTGATGGCCATTCGCATGCTTATCCCGGATGTGGGCATTGAGATCGTTCACCTTGGCAAATGCTGTGGTGCAATACTTGCAGACGTGCGAGCGACGCACATGTGTCTTGAGGAATTGTTGAGAAGCGTAGGCCAGCGGACAGTATTTGCACTTGTAGATGGCCTGACTGCCGCTGGGCTCGGTGTTAAGTAAACGATTCGTTTCGTTGTATTCGTCTAGGTTGTCGTGCTTCAACTCAACGGCAGCATAGTCCAATGTGCGCAACTCATAGCTGGGAAAGCTGTGCAACAAATTCTGATCCATTTCGGTTTGCTCTTGCTCGTCCAGCTCGGTGGCGGGTAGGAATTCGGACACGATTAATGAGTCTTCGTTGGCAAGCCTCTGCGAGGGACGTTGCTGCTCCTCGGGCTGCCACTCAATGCACGTTTGCTGCGGAGAGAACTGTTCTTCATGCTCCTCTTTTGTCGCCCCCTTCTCCTCCACCTCTGGTGTGTCCAGCTTATTCAAATCCTCGATTACTTGTTCCCTCTCCTGCTGCGCTTCGTTGTACAACTGACGCAGCTGACGATTGGCAATCATCAGTTTGCTGAAATAGGCGTAGTGCACCAGGCACTCCTCCAGGCAGGCATTGCAGATCATGGGCAGTTCCGCTGTTAGATCTAGATTAATGTGGTGCTAGCAAAGTAATTTATAAATTTTATAAATATTAATATCCAAACTTGCAAAAAACATGCATTTTTACATACAAACATGGTTTGCATTATTTCGCAAATTGTGTGTTCTTCATCGACGTCCGTATCATTTGTTTGGCCCGCAGTCACCACTTTGTGGTCCATTATGTCAATGTCGGCACTGTCCACGAAACAAATGCGACACAATTTACGTAAATCAATGTTCATGATTTATTTTATTTTAATCAGTTGTCAACAAATTCTTTTGCTACATTTGAAATTAATTAATGATTTTTGACACAACAGCTGATTGACAATTTCTGACAGAAAAATGTTATGTTAACGCACTGTTATTCCCCTTGCTGTTAACGCAAAAATGAGCGTGCTGTAAACTTCACTTGATAACATTTTCTTATCGATAATTTGCCCGGCTAAGGTAAAAAACGCATATTTCTCTTTTCAAAATAAATTTTATTCAGTTTTTGTTTTTTTTCTGCAATCATTTCTCTCGATTTTTAAAGTTAATTTATTATTTAAATCATTTAATTCCGTTTCAGCTTACAATTAATTATTATCGTCAATGTGACGAAAGTTATTTGTCTGTCAATAATTCTTATCGACAACAGACTTTTTGCTAAGTTTGTAATTTTCTTATTCTTGGATTTTGTTTCTTTACACATGCATTAATTGGGTTTCATTTTCTCAATTTGCGGTAACGGTTTATTAATTATGCAATTAGCTATTTAAATTGAATTGGTAGTTGATTTGTTCAGGGATAGGCGTTGGGATTTATTTAACGGTATTTTGTTTTGTTTCTGTTTTGTTTTTTGGTAAGTTTACTGCACATTCGCACATTTGCAGTTAATAGCCTAGTTTTGGTTTTATTATTTAGTTAAATGCTAATATTAAATATATCGTTTAAAATATGAACTGATCATTCTTTTTTTTATGAGCTATTGAGATTTTAGTTTTTGTTTTTAGCTGCATAGACATGCAAAAACAATAAAACGGAAGTCGCTGATTGAATTCTTGAGTTGCTCTTTATTGAATAAGAAGACGAATGCAGGTGTGTGTGTGTGTGTATGTCTGGTGTGTGTATGTATGTGTGCTAACCTTTATTAATTAGCATTAGCATTTAGTTTTAACCTTGATCTGGAGAATTAAGTATTTAAATATACTCTGCAAAGTAGTTAGTAGTAGTTTTCCTTGTTTTTCCGTTTTGGTTTTCATTTCGAAATGATACAATAAACTTGCCGTGTGAGATGTTTTTTCAATTTTCTTTTCACTTTTAAACGTATGTATTACTCTCTTCTGTAATATTAAATTCGTTTTTTTTAGTTGCCCTCTCCTAATGTAGGACGCTTACGTTATAGTTATTTGGGGTTTTTTGTTTCTTTTTATAATCGCCTATTTAACGCTATAGTATTATAATACATACATGTAGACTTCATTCTTTTAAAGAGTGTAGAAAATGGTTTGCTTTTTTAAAATAGCTTCTTTTTATCAAAAAGACATTCATACACATATAAGTACATAGTATAGTTCTAATTATGCGCCTAGTTGCTGCACTAAATTAATTATACATAAGTAAGTGTATCAAAAAAAAAAACCAATCAGAGACAAATCATATACTTGATTTGGGCCTAACGCTTTCCGATTACAATTGAGTTTCATTTATAATTGCGCGCAAAATGCAAATTGCCAAAAATAAAAAATGTAATCATCGAAATCATTTCCAAATAGTTTGCTAAACAACCTTAGGGGGACAGACCAGTTGTCGGTAGGATTCCGCATAGATTCGGGTCCATGCGGCAGTAAAAGTTCCGTTAATCGTTAATCAAAAAACATACGAAAAACGAGTGCCCTGTAGTTCTAAGTTAGTCGTATAACTGTCAGATCTTAAGTTCTTTGATTGATTTAGCACTCATGTGGATATCAGCTGGGTCTATCATAGGATTCGGCTTTCACAACTTTTAAACGTGATATTATATTAGTATTATATCAAAGAGTAGCTTTAAGTAACATTTTGTCTGGAAATCAAATGAGTTCTGCCACAATTCTGTTAGAAATTTATAGAGACAGAGAGTAAGAGGCCGTTCAAGTATTACGTAAGCACTTTAGGGGGTCTTTGCTTTGCTTTTTTTGATGACATGGGCGGTAGGAATGATGATTTTAGACTAGATTTTACGAAAATATATCATACGATCTGTTTGAAAATTGTATGTGAGTAAGGGTCCCCCCTGTTCCTTTTCAGAAAATTTTTTTTTTTCAAAATTTCAAATCGCCTGCTTTTACTTTAAATCAATTGCGGAGGTCAAAATTAGTATAAAACAAGTGTTTAAAATTGTTTTTGAGGATACTTAATTTTTGGCCAAAAATCATGTCAAAGTCGACCAAAAATTTGACATGTAAGATCCTAGACAGGACCAGTATCCTCACTTTCCTCACTTCATAACTTTTTTGAAAATCAAGCGATTTTCTTCGGGTAAAGCATTTTATTCATGGTTTTAGTATTACAATAGAATGGCTTTGTAGTTTTTTCAATTTAAACAATTAAAAAAAAATTTATATTTTTGTGATTTTGGTAAGGGTCCCCTGTTAATTATTCAGCATTTTTTTCTTGAAAATTTTAAGTCGTCTGCTTTTACAAAATTAATGTAATAAAACTGCTTACGTAATACTTGAACAGCCCCGAAGTGGAAAACTTAAAGGGAAGATGGAGTTTGATTGGGTAGATATAGTTAGAGAGAGAAAGAGAGAGAGAGAGCGAGTATGTGCGAGTTCGATACGGCAGTGTTCACGAGTACATTGTGAGTTATTATTCATCATGTGTTCGTTTCAACAGGAGGTAGGTTTTCATTTCGCTTTGGTTTAACTTCGTTTTTCTTATTTCCTGGTTAGAAAACGTGTACATTAAAAGGTTTCATAGGTGGGTTTTTGGAAAAAGTTTTAAAATTTGGGAGCTTGAGTTATATACTTTTGTCTTTTGCTTGTTACCGTAAATATCACTTGCTTGCAGTTTAATTCAAAACTATTGTAGAAAGAAGAATATTCTAAACGGAAATCAAAGTGGAAATTAAGTTTAGTATGTGAAGTTTCCAACAAAATTGTGTGGTTTCGTTTGGGTAATTGGTTTTACTGGGGTTTGGCCTTTGGAATTTGCTGGGTTCTTAGTTATTCTTTGTTTCTATTTTATTAAAAATATATTCTTGTATTGTATGTTTACGAGTATATGCGGCGATATATGTGTCCTAAAATATATATACACCTGTTGTTGTTTTTTTTCTTATTTTTCAGCTAGATTTCATTTTATTTTTTCATTTAACTAAGTTTTTGCTTGGTGACTATAACTTGGCTTTCATTTTTTGGTTGTTTCTTGTTGGTTTTATTCTCGGTTTAGTATTCTCATTTTCGATTTGCTACAATTTCAACAATAAATTTTCTAAAAACAGCTTGTTCAATGAACATATTTTCAAAGTGTTCTTACTTTTCTGCGGGTATCTTTAGTTCTTTTTTATTTGGTTTTTTTTTTTTTTTCTTGCTTTGTTTGTATGCGCATTTTAAAAATTAATCATATGGTACTATATTAGTATATAATATATTTAATTAAATTTATTATTATGTGTCAGTTTGTTACCTTTTACGCCCCCGTCTAGATGCTATTCTAACCACACAACTCTTACACACGCTTCAAGGAATATATATATTATAAATGAGGGAACTTTAATTGACCAACCGAATATCGAAGGACTAGAGCTAGTTCAAACAATATTCAAAATTATTAGAACATATTATTAAATTATAATTTTATAAAAACGGTCTTTGGCAATGGAGAATTTACTTTTGGTCCACGTGATGTAAACAAAAAGTTGTAAATAAATCATAGTTGTAATGCAATTAATAAATAACTAATAAGAAAGGGTTCCTAATGTCCGTTCTCAACTAACTTTCACTACTTTCTGTCCCTTTTTGTGTGTGTGTGTGTGCAAATGTATTCGTGTGTGTATGTGTGAGAGTTTTAAATACATATCTAATGTCTCATAGGAACAATCTCTCATATATACATACATATAATGTATTCGCCACGGTTGTTGTTTCTTACATAAATGATAAGAACTCAGCATAATTAACTAATAAGTTCGTTTTTCTACACCCACACCAGCACACCCTCACATACACACCCACACACAGTGAAGCGTACAGTTGTGCGTGCGTGTGTGTGTGTGTGTGGGCACATAATTGCAATATTCTTTGTGTCCATTTGAAACGTTCTTCTCTGGTCTCGTTCCTGTGTTTTATTGCTATAACTATGCAAATTTTGTTGCTTGTTTTTTTTTGTTTTTTTCTTTTCTGTTTTCCTCTTTGTGTTTTGTATTATGCTCTTTACGCGGTAATTTATCGCATGTAACTTACTAACATTACAGAATTTGCTTTTTTTACTTATTCGGTTTTGTTGTACGGCAGTAATTTTTGCTTTTTTCATAAAATATTTGTGTTTTTTCTTCGTCTCTCTTCGTTTCTCTCCTTAGTACACACACACGAGTTGTGGTTCCCCAGTTTCTCATTTCATATGTGAAATTTTGTTTGAGTTCTCTTGCTTATTCCTTGTTTTTTTTGTACTTAAAAATGTAATTAACAACTTTTTTGTTTAATTTGTTTTTTTTTGTTTTTTTTTTGTGTTTTATCTTTTGCTTTGTCTTTAAGCAGCTTCGCTAGTTTTTGTTATTTTTTTGAAAAAGAACTTAACTAGGCTTTCCTCTCATATACAATAGATGTATACCTGTATGTATGTTGTGTGTGTGAGTGTGTATGTGTGTGTGTGTATGCTTAAGTGTCTAAATTGAGCGGCCTTATTGCACGATTATGTGCGGAGCTGAGAGCAGCACGGTTACCGTTGCAATAATCGTAAAGAGCGTAAAAACAATTAAACAAAATCTGCGAAATAGAAGAAGAGCAGAGCGATTAGTATAAGAGAATTTAAAGCTTGAGACGCCATGTTTGTTTTCGTATGCCACCACGTGTGGCGTTTGTTTGTGCACGTGTGTGTGTGTGCGTGTGTGTGTTTGTATAAGTGATAGGCGTACTTTGACAGTGCCTCACGCTTTACAAACAACCGGAAGTTGTGGCTGTTGTGTTAATTGTTTGATTTGGACGAACGTCAGGTGGATGCCGTCTCTATTGTGATTGCCCGCACTGTTTGACAAGTCGTGCGCATCATATAGATTGAGGTTATGTGCTCAAATGTAAAGCTAATGCAAAGTGCCTGCGTTAATTGATAACTTAAATTAGCTGAATAAAATGCCATTTCATAAGAAGAATTTTCAAATCTTAATATCTATACTAATTAATTTTGTAGGTATTTTTTTTGTAAAGAATTTGTTCAATCACAGTTCCATGTTTCCCTTAACTCTTCCAATTTTTGTTGTTCGTACACCATTTCACTGCCCACTTACCTATCCACAACCATTGCAGCGAATTTCCAATCGCTTATCAAGTCCGCCTCATCGTCAGCTTTGCGCATTCGCGCCGTTATAAATTGCAATTCTTTAAGAATTAAGTGCAAATCTTTATGATTGCAACCTATTGCAGTGTGATGTTCCTCCACCGTTGTGGGTCGACCAAAGCTACTGTTAAAGAAAGAGAAATTGAGAGAGTATTGAGATTTCTCTCTTATAACTCTGGTTAGCTTACGCCGAAGAACCGATGGCGGTCTGTGATCCTGATATTGTATGACGGAAATCATCATCAATATCGAGCACATTGGCTAGTAGAGATTTGGAAGAACGCTCCTTCAATTCCAGTTCTTTCATGCGATTGCTTAATAATATTGATTTGCGCGTGATCTTGCGACCAGGCCGACCCATGCGCAGTATCCAGGGCAGCCATTGTAGGAAAACGGATTTTATCTGAGAGATTGGACATTTTAGTATTGTATTTGTAAATTAAAAAAAAAAAAGAAACCAGAACATCTAGTAGGGAACTTCTTAAGACAAACCCTAATCGAAGTGCTACTCACCCACGGTGGCATCTCGTGAATATCCGCTGTACGATGGTGATAGTTGAGCACCACAACCGTTAGCACCACAGACGATGCAACCATGAACATGATACAATTGAAGTATGTACCTAGACGGAGAGAGAGTTTATCATATTAATGGGCTGTTCCCGGGGACTTAACATTTTGCGACACACTAAAAATAAACAAAAGCTTTTCAAATCATAAGATTACGATAAAACAGCATTTACAAACGTTAGTTAGTTTTAGTTTATATGATAAGATATATAGAGAGAGAGAGAGAGAGTAGATTCTTGAGAATCGGAATGATCAAGTTTACTGTGTCGATTTATGACAAACAGATGCTGTGACTTTAGTAGATGCGATACTACTTTTTAAACGATTTAGCTACTACTCACATTACAGGATATTTGTGCGTGCATCATATCTACTCACTTTTAAGCTTTTCACGTTTACAGACAGGCTTTTGGCATGCGTTTTAGATTTATATACTACTTTACGAGTGGTATCATGCATAGAAATCTGAGATTTAAAGACAGTCAAGAAGTCAGAGAGAGGAGAATAAATGAATTTTAAAATCGATGTTTTTTTTTTTTTTTTTTTTAATTTTATACACATTTTCATTGTTATATGAAACAGTCAAACTTTCCATTTGGTATTTTTTATATATTCTAATTATTGTGTCTACTTTATAGTCTAATCGGCAGGAATATCGTAATTCATTTAATTACTCCCCCTCAGTCCGACTACTTGATTGTCTTTTAGATCTTTAAAATATTATTAAGTAAATAAAACAATATGCATGCACTACTTAAATTGAAGCCATTTGTTGTTATTGCTGTAGCTTTTGGATATGCGTTATTTTTTTCTGTACAAGTCGAACAACTGTAAAGTGTTGGGAGTTCACAACTTTCGATTATTAAATTGCTCAAGTGAACAAATTGCATTGAAATTTTTGTGTCGATTATTATTGCTTTAGAAGTTTATGTAAATTGAATGTCAGATTATTTGATATGTATTTAGATAGATGTATTTTACGGTATGTTTAATGTACTGTAAATGTTTTATATTATATTTATTAATTGGTTTTCTTTTTTAAACAAGAAATCGTTTCATTTGATTTAAGGCGTTTTACGGCTTACGATTTACATCAATTTTCTTTATTTAGTCAGCTTTTGATACTTGGATGTGAGGAAATTTTTAAAGGCGTGTCCTGTTTTCGATTTACACAAGTCTTATGTACTCAGTGTGTCTGATAGTTTATTTTTTTGGAACTTAAAGCATACTTAGCTTGGCCTTTTGCATACGAATCTGTACTTAGTTAGTTGCTAGGGGGTGCTAAGGAACTAAGTTTGTTAAGCAAAGCACCCTCAGTTCAAGGTGCTAGTATTGATGAAGGCTGCGAATAGGTTATCCTTGCAGAGGGAGTTTCAGTTTGATTTAATTGGAAATTATTAATTTTTGGTATATTTTTTTTTAGAACTTATCCTTTAATTTCTGCATCATTATCAATGTCGGACATACTATATATAAGTATAATTTTTTTATTAAACATACAAAATCAACAATTTAAATATCAAATATATTTATGTAATCCACCAATCTGCAAGAATAATAATGTATACTTCGATTGACCGAAGAATGATTAGAATTTTAATTTTATATTCAGTATTTTTCGCTGCCTTCTATCTTAAGTCAAAAAAAAAAGGTTCAGCCAAAACTCTAACGAAGCATTTGATACGGTTGATGGCGATGGGAGGGAGCAGGGTTAATTGTTGGGTGGATCTACGGCAGCCAAATGTTAGAATTTGCTTTGTAGTTGTTAATATCCTTTGGAGTTGTTGTACATCATGCTCTCGTTATTTTTCAGTTTTTTCAATTTGTTTTTCTACCTACTTTAAGCGCACTGCAAAGCAGCCTGCAGTCGCACTAATTATTTAATTTTGTACAAGATATATGGATATTTGTTGACAAATATCGATTTTAGGCAGTTGATTTTTTAGTTGAAAACTTTTCGTATACTACATTCGTTTGACTTTTGTTTTTTTTTTTTTTAGTTTTTAGCAGCTAAAAGAGAAAAGAGTTTGGTATTGGTTTTTTTTTAAATAGCGCTAGGAAGTTCTGTAGTTTTTTTTTTATAGTTTTGGTTGTTGTTTTTTTTTTTTTGAAAATGATAAAGCTTAAGAATTAGAATTAGTTGAGAATGTGATTTTACTTGTACCTAGCAGGGGTACGGCCTCGCTCGTCTTTGTTATGACATTGCCGACCAATAAGGAGAAAACTGTTTGCGAGAGGAGAATTGTAACACCTGCAAATATTTCGACCGAAAAATGTTGTATAATATTGCTGAGAAATATTTGGGGTATCAGGATCGTTACGTTACGGGGTAATCTGCCAGAAGAGATAATGTAGTAGTAGTTAGGGCTGTAAGACTTGAAGTTACTTATGGTAGAAAGGCAAATAGTGAGAGGCAGAGAGAGAGAGTAGTAGAGAAAGTAATGTCACGGGCTGTGCATAGCGTGAGTGAGTTTTATAGCAGTCAGCTCTGTTCTGTAATCGAATAGGCCTGCTTCGTGTACCTCTATTCACAGCTCGTGATTCTGAAGGATAATTAATAAATGATATTTTTTGGCTGAACCTTTTTCTTCATATTCTTCTGTTGGCCTGCGGGTGCTTTTGCTAGGCTCAAGCTCGAATTTTTATTTATTGTGTATAAATGTGTTACATATACGCTAGTTAAGTTTGTTGTTTGATAGGATTTGTTGGTATTACAGCGTTTTAATATGGCAGTGCAATTGCAGATTGTACGGATCGCTAAGCCAGCACAACTCTCGGGTTCTATAGTATATACATATATACATATCAAAGGAACGGCAAGCGAATGCAGAGTTACAGATTTCTGACCCATTGCACAGATCACAAAACGAACTGAAACGAAATGATATTTTTTTTTTGCCGTTTTCTATTAGTTAAAGATTTGCATTAAAATTTTGTGAGTTTTATGTTATCGTATTTTGAATTGTTCAAAAAGGTTCTCGAGCAAAAAATATCATTCCGAGAAATGGGTCAAAAAGTGTGTGTAAAAAGTGAATAAAAGGAGAGTACAGGATTGAAAAGATAATCAACTTTAATGGATACTAAGTAGAATTAGAAAATTAGCGTGTGGTTCGATTTTTGTTTTTTTTTTTTTTTTTTTTGGGTGTATACGATTTTTGGGGAATTTTTTCTTTTGAACTGGTGGTGTGTGGTGAGCGTGGATATGGGTGTGTAGGGTATACATATAAGATATAATTATCATAAAATTTCTTCTGGTGATACTATGCGTATGCAGTTAACGTTTACTGAACAAAAGTGAGGCATATGAGGTGAGGTGAGAGTGAGAGAAACCAAACGAAATAAGTCGAAATCAAAGCTATTAGCAAAAGTAGTCAAAATAATACCATAAGAATAAAACATCTTTCTTTCTTTTCATCTTCATCGATCGGCGACGTGTTAGCGGCGATAATTTGCAATAACTTATCGGCATTTATTCAAATTTGTATTTCGCAAGTATTTTCCCAAACTCACTTGTATTGAAATCTGTCTCATAAGTATCTTTTGTAATTACGTTTTGGTTTTAAAATAGTTGCATAATTGGCGAAGTGAAAACAAGTACACATATTGTGTATTGCAGTTAAAGATATAGTATAATTATAATACATATGTGAAATTTTAGATTTATAAAGAAGTTTCAATTGTTATGAATCGAAAATTGTGTGCTTTATTTTTGATGCAATAGAAGAATTTTAAAAATTTTAAGAAATTCATAGAAATATTTTATCAAGTTCTGATATGTTGTAATATTAGACATAATTTTAAATTTATTGGAGGAATTGGTAGTGAACAAATTTTATTTATTTTAACATGTTGAGGTCATATTTTAAACGGACAACTTTATTTACATAAGGTACTTTATCAGATACTTCCATCACATGATATGTATTACAAATGTTTACCATAAAACAGATTCCTTAATTCTATTGCACCATAAAAAAGGAACACCAATATCATTTAGAAAAGAATTGAAAATTTAATTGAAGTGAATTTTGGAATATCATTGGCGCAGCTTTTTAAATTCATATTGTGCTAAGTAACTTCTACGGAGTACTATATAGAGTATATAAATTGATATTATTGTATAGTCAGTCAGCCACGCTCAATGACAAGTAAAGAAATTGTAGAGAAAGTTGACTTGTCAAGAGATATTTATAGATCGAAAGTGTTGTGAATAGATAACGATAGCATTTAAAAGATTTCTTGTACGGGTTTACGTTGCTCGGTTAGTAATGTGATAGTGGTAAGGGGGCAGTGCCATAGCACTGAGCTTTGGTATGACTACCGAAAAATAACGTTGAGTCTTAAAAAGCAAACGAAAAAATAACTAAAGAGTGGAGAGCGAGAAAGAGACAACAGGAGGGAGGAGATGTGACGGTTTGGAGAGAGTGTTTGTGAAACAGAGATAGCAACATAATAATATGATCAACTAAGAAACGGCGTCATTATATATATAGAATTATTATAAGTTCAATATTCGAACAATATATATAGAGCAAGATAGATAGAGCGAGAGAGACAGAGCGTTAGTTGATTTGGTTTAGTTAGTAAAGTTAAAACTTTTTGTAATTAGTAAACATAGTACGAAGTACACAAATAACATTTAACAACTTCTGGCACTTTGCATTTGTATTTGTTGACTTTGATTAGTTAGACTAATACTTTATTTAAATTTAAAGTTTTTTTTTTTTTTTTTTTTTTTTTAGTTAAGGGTTATATATGCGAACAATTTAGTAATGTGTGTGAATAATCATAATAGATATATATATATAACAACAATAACAATAATATTTATGAATATATATAGATATATATATATATAGTTTGTATGTACGTATATATAAATCATATTAAGTAATTTATTAATTAACGTTTTTGTTTTTTGATTTTTGTTTTTTTTTGACAAATTTGAATATATATTTGCATTTTTATGTTTTTTAAATGCAATCGCTACCTAACAAGGGGATTGCATCAGATACTTGGGGCAATGTCTCAGCTACAAGGTTGAGAAACACTGTGAGCGATAGAAGAATTGTAACTCCTGAAACAAAAGAATTTCGTTTGATAAAATACAATATAAATAATGACAAGAAATGAGACAAGGAAATCAAAAAACGTATGTGTGTGTAGTTTGTTGTGAGAGAGAGAGAGAAATCAAAATTATAGTAGAAGAACTGACTTATCAAGGGCATTTCATAAGTTCGGTGTTGTTGTACCTGTTATTGTTGTTCAGTTAGTTATATTTTGTGTTGTGTTTTTTGTTGTGTATTGTTCTTAAGTTCGATTTATATGCATCGCATGGTGTTTTTTTTTTTGTAGATGGTATTCGTATTATTTTGTCGAACTAACCAAATTCTATGCTTTTTAGTATGTACTTTTAGTAATTGGCTTTCAATTCGATCAGCATCTGGATTTCGATTTGCATCTGATTGATGTGTGCTTGAAGAGTGATGAGTATAATGCTTTGTATGATTTTGAACTCAAAAACCCGCTGGGGACACTCAACTAAAGCGTACTTTATTAGGGATCACACATACATGGAATACAATATAAGTTCTTATATAAATAATGTCAAATAGTCGGGTATTCTATGGCAAGCTTTCTGCAAGTTGAAAATATTATATTGTTGTGAAAATTTGGAATAGGTTTACAAAGCTGAAACGAACTGATTCATTAAATTTACAATTCAGTTCAGTGGATTTTTTCTTTTGGTTACTTTGCACTTTGTCAATTCACTTTGATGTGCTGTCTAAAGTTTTCGAAACTTTACTCTCTAGATCTGTAATTGCAGTTTGCTCGTAGCATGCAACTTCTTAACCATAGACATCAGGCAGGGTCATCAACTGACACCCCCGTGACCAAGCCCTAAACATTTTGGCACAAATTTTCACAACACGCCAGCAAATTAATGTTCCATTTCGTTTTTTTTTATACTCTCTTTTTCTCTCAGTTAGTGGTAGTAGTTGCTTCAACTTTTCAAAAGCTTAATGGCGGTAAGTATAAGGTGTACATTCTTCCAACTTTTGCCCATTAGTTGCAGATAGCGGGAAGGGGTTTCTGTTGCAAGTGGCAAGTGGCAAGTTTTCGCTGTAACTTAGAACGAGAATATTTGTAAATTGAACTAAAGTCGGGCGGGCGTTGTCTTTACTTTTCTTGACTTTTATTTCGTTTTATTCGCTTGAAATGCCAATGAGTTAAGCGCTACGTGTCTCCAATTTTCCACGCCCACAGACCACACGCAGAACGCTGCACGCGGCCCATTTAATTTGGTACGTGAGCCCCCGGTTAAATGTCGGACCAATGGGTATTACTTGAAAATTTGCGCAGTGCATGCAAATTATATGATGGGTCGTTTGTTGGAAGAACTCTTCGTGGTTTACAGAGGGGTTTGGTGTTGAAAAGGGGGGAACGGAACGAGTTGGAAACAAGCCGGAGTTGAGGGTTTTTTTGTATGACATAATATGAACGCTTGATGGGCGAAAGGACATCATGAGCGATACGATATTATGTGGAGTTGCAAGTCTACCATCTGGTCAAATGGATCTGCATAAATGCAAGTTCAAATGTTGCTTTTTCTTTTCTTTTCGTTTTTTTTTAATTTCTTTTTAGCTTTTCGCTTAGTTTAGTTGAGGTTCGTTTAGTTCGGGTGAATGGGAGTGAAGGGTATTGTACTGCTTTTAAAAGTCAGGATTTTACAGGTGCGTAATATGAGAGAATATTAGAGTTTGGTTTTTTCGATTTGGTTATATTTTATTTTTTTTTGCAGGAGAGAATATATATGTTCTTAAGTTTTCTCCAAGTGTTCTGTGAGTTGCGTGTGTGAAATTGTGTGGAGTGCAAGCACAAGAGAGTTCTTGCCAAAAAACATGGTAGATAGCGAGTTAGAAAGAAAGAGTGGAGAGAGAGAGAGAGAGAGAGAGAGTGAAAGTGTCTTTGGTATGGCTAAAACTTTTGCCTTTTGGCCGGTTGTAAGTAGTTTGTTACATGCGCATATTTAACTGTCGTATTGTTTCGTTGAGTTCTTGTACTTGTTTCTCAGTGTTGGTGTTCGTATATGTACTTACGTCGGTACAGTTTGTATTTTATTTACAGTGTACTTTGTTTTGATTGTAACTATATATTAATGGCAAATTCATCTATTGCCAGCTCAGAGCATATAGCTCTAATATGATCGCATACCTACCAAATCTACTTATGTAGGTTCTTAGCCTAATTATATAAGCATGTACATATTGTTATATACACGTATTGTATTCGTATTATTATGTTTATGTTTGTTACTTGTTATGTCTTTATCTAACTTTGGGGATTGGTTTTCCTCTCTACTTTACCAAGTATCAAAACGACATTTGGCTGCGTATTCAGTCATTTATCTTTTGCCTTCAATACAAACCTTGATCAATATTGCATATAGATAGTATGTGTATGTATGGTGTTGCGTTAGTAATTGATAAACGTTGTTGTTTTTTTATTTTATGCATACTGTTATTATGGAAATAGTATCATATTTGATGATTCTGTTGTTTTCTTTAATTTTACATATTGTATTTGCCACTTTTATCAAATTAACTCAGCTACGTTTTGTTTTGTCTTTGTTGATTTTGCCAGGAGGCAAGTTGAGAGTGAAATGTTCTGTTATTCAAACTACAGCGCAGGCCATGGAAATAGGTACACTTTCTTAATTACATTTTGGTTTAACTTCTGTGTTCTTATTATTCTTTTTTAAGGAAAAGCATTCACAACAAGCAGTTTAAAATTGCTTGTAAATCCCTGGTGTTTCTATTTCCATGACCTTAGCTGTCGTTTTAAATCGAACCCATGTTGAAATTATGTAAATGTCTATTGTGTTTGTTCAAGTTTTATTTTTTGGATTGCCTGACTCAGGCCAATTGTATTGTACGTTTAAAATTTTGGTAGCGAAAAAAGGTTGTTCGTTGGATTTTTCATAGTTTTGGCTATTTACAACTCCGCTTTTTCAGCATACATTTAACGAGTATATAGTACTTTTAAATTGCATTTGCCTCTACGTTTGCTATGCTTTGTAATTAGTAAGTTTAGTTAAGATGATTAGGTTGTTCAGGCAATAAAATGCGACCTGCCCTAACATGAGAATGAG
The DNA here is from genome assembly GCA_018901885.1 of Zaprionus kolodkinae. NCBI lineage: Eukaryota > Metazoa > Arthropoda > Insecta > Diptera > Drosophilidae > Zaprionus > Zaprionus kolodkinae. The sequence continues at coordinate 1,385,212 of JAEIFM010000247.1, read as the reverse complement.
AAAGTAAGTACACTACTCTATATATAGAGAAGCTTATTTACATGATGAACGTTTTGGCTTTTGTTTATTTAATTGTTTTGTTTTTAGTTCTCATTATAGATAACATAAATAATAATTTATCAGGCTAAAGAACATAGAAAGAACAGAAAAAATGGAAATAAATTATAATACATATGTACTTATTAGAAAATATATGAAAAAAAAAACAAAATTAGCTAGCGGCAAACACGTAGAGAAAACAAATCAATCGACAGAAACATCAACTGATAAACTAAGTTTTTTTTCGAATTGGGGGGGGAAACAGGGGGACAGCTTAACATACACTTTCAAACAGCAGAATGAAAATGAAAACTATAAACGAGGAATGCGGTGTTTGCGGTGTGTGTGTGTGTGTTACGTGTGTCTGATTCGGTTTTGTGACTTCGTGAGTCGTGAGTAGTGACTCGTGAGTGTTTGAGTGCGTGAGTGTACCGTGTGTATCAAATACCAATTATTATCAGAGCTATTGCCGGGCGATGTTTCAAGACTACGAGTACTTGGAGCAACGGAGCAAAGAGTATTCGATAAAGTAGTTGAAAAATAGTAGTTGGAAAATATTAAGAAACTTATGTATAGTATTTGAGATAGAGAGTGTTTCAGTAGCTAGCTAAAGGTATGTAGTTGATCGATCAGTGAATAGATGAGAAAAAACTTGCTCCAGCTGATTGTTAGGTACTTTACAGATAAATACAGAGACAGATAGTTAAGACAGAGATAGTGTGTGGGCTTTTCGTTTGGACGTGAGTTTGGGTAAGGCTTGTGTTCGATGTCTGGTTTTGGTTTTAAGTTTGGAGATCTATTTGCAAAGGTCTATCCAAAATGTTCCGGCGGAAGGAGAAGAGTAGTAGCTGGCTGAAACTGAAATTATGTTGTGGCACATAGTTAAAGTCCAGAAGTAAGAGTATCTATTAGCAAACATACGTATAGAATTAAAGATATGTAGCGTATTTTCATTCCCCATACGATTATACGATTTGAAGTGTTTCTTTGTGGTATGTGTGTGATTGAGAGTGTGTGTGTGTTTGTTAGAGATCTAAATAATTGGTATTTTGTGGTTGTTGCGCAATTGTTGTTAGTTTTGTTAAATGCTTCTTAAACAGTATTTTTGTATTTCGTTTGTTTTGGTATTTTTTTCATTGCACTACTGTAATAAAACTAATGACAACTAAAAACAGCATTTACGCACAGCACATCACTTCTTTTTGGGTTACAATTTTTTTTTGTACTGTTGGCTTCTAAATGGTTTTTTTTTTTGAGCTTAGGGTACTTTTTAAAACTGTTAAATAAATAGCGTGTGTGTGTACCTATAAGAGGAACAGCATCCGACGTTGTCGGCATAGACTCGGCAACAAGGTTTAGAAATACTGTTAATGATAGTAGTATAGTTACGCCTGGAACAAGAGATACAATAAATACTTATATAAAAACAATTTAAACGAAAGTCCAAACGCAAAATACTGAAAAATTCAAAGACAAAAAGTAAGAAATATTATGAAATAAATTATTTATATATTTTTACGCATTTCCATTTTACGATTTAATATATTGTTTTTTTTTTTTGACTTTGTCTTTTATTATAGTTTTAAGGGAATTCAAATGTTTCGTTGTACTTCAAGGAATTTTAAATTAAAACTATTTAGAGTGTTGCCTTTTGAGGTGTATATTTTATAGAGAATAAAAGGGATAGTTCTAATTATATAGAATATAAAAGGCAACGCTCAGGGAATTAGTTTACTGCGCTTTAGTTTTACTCGAAAATAAAACATGCATAGTTTAGTCTAACTAGCTTTAGACGCTGCGTTCAATATATATTTTTGGGATTTAGTTTACGATAGAGTTTTATAAAGATTTTATATTAGAGTAAAATATGGTTAAATCCAGCTAAGCCTCATTTCGCTACCGCTGCTTTACCTGAACAAAAAATGTATATACTTATGTATATAATCCTAATTATACGAAACCCTAGCTAAATATAGTAAGTAAACTCGTTATTAAATTGAATTGCAGCATTTACCACACACGCGCTGAAAAAACTTTCAAGATTTCAAAAGGTAATAAAGTATATGTATATAAGAAATTTGGTTGATTATATCGGGGACAGTGTTCAGAGTTTCGGTAGAGTTGTCTTTCTTTCTATATTGGAAACAATTTGAAAACTTACCCAGCGTTAATTTCTCGCCCGAATCCGGGGGCAATGTGAAACCCAATAGAGCCATCGATGAGATCAGCACGCATGGCACAATTAAATTGAAAAAATAATATAAAGTACGTCGGCGTATTTGTATAGTAAAGGTGATATCGACATATGGTTCTGGGCAGCACTGGTAGACTATGGTATTCTTCTTTCCGGGCATGGCTGAACGACAGAATTCATAATTAGTTAAATCTTGAAATACAATTGGTTTCATGACATTGACACACAGAATAATACATACATATATACAATGATTTTTATTTTATTTTTTTTGTAATTGCATATTCTATGTACACTATTTTTAAAATACAACTTAAGGCGGCAGCAAATCATAAATGTTCTATGAAGCAATTTTAATAAAGCTTCACACTACAAGTTGCTACCAGATATTTATTTAGATTGTGTATTTACAAATTGAAAATCAGTAGGTAGATAATGCTTTTTAAAAGACATTTACACATGACAACGATTAAGAAACGATTACAGTGAGATAAGAAATAGGTTTATGATGATTTTTACTAACCAATCAAGTACCACTCGCCATTTGTTATGAAATCGGAAAGATCCCCTCCATCTTCGGAATTCAAAACCAAATCCAACTGATTTTTTTTTTATTTTATAAACGATTTTGGATTTTTTTTTTACATTTTCGAAAAAATTAGTTTGCAAATTTTCGGATTGAAGACAAACGAATTTTTTTTCATAGTTTTTTTTTTTTGGTTGGGCATTGTTTTGAGTTTTGGGTTTATTTTTAAGTTGTTTGGAGAAAAAGAAATTTAACATTTTTAGTTTTATTAGGTATACAAATTTGAGATTTCACTTAAAGCCACGTTGAAACAACATTTATGTACAAAGATAGCATGTGTTCAATGTGTAAGAGACAGAGCGAGCAAAAGAGAGCTTTTTATCAGATAGGGTATATATATTTTTTTTTCGTATATTATATGTATACTAATAGGTATACTAGATTTGAAATTGCGTTTTTAGTGCAAAGAAACGTGAAAATAATATTTAACGGTATATGGGGAACCTCTGTTTATGTTTCACTTCCATTAAGAGTCTTTACATACGTCCAAAATTATTGTTCAGTTTTGACTTTTGGGCGTGGTTTTTGGCCTAACATGCAAAATAGTTGAAACTGAAATTTTTTTCTGCAAAAATTTCAAGGGTCTCACACATGATTCCACTCTTCTATAAGGCCCGTTTTGTGTGTGGGCCAGTGTTGGGAAACGCTGGGCACACACACAAAAGTCGACCTCTATGGGGAATTCCTATTTAATCCTACAAATGTCTTGGCTTAAAATATTCAACTTCGAATTGAACATTTTAGCCAACATTATTTTATTTTCGATGCCTTAGGCAATTTGATAATTTTGGTTTTGTAATTCGCAAAAACGCAAAGAATTGTTCGACGTGATGGGATATATAAAATAAATTGGAAGATAGACTGGGATGTAGATAGATATAGATAGAAAGAGATTGAGAAAGACAGATAGATAGAGAGAGAGATAGAAGGAGGTTGTAAAAGCATAAACATAAGCGGCAAGAGTCGTTTAGCTCTTGGAAACGTCGAACCTTTTGTTGTTGTACCATATACCCTACAAACTGTCCGCGGTCATCTTCCTATTTATCCTGACTATGTTTAATCGTTTGTGCGTGTGCGTGTGTGAGTGTGTATGTGTGTGTGTTGCAAATAGCGTGATTGTGACCTCTGCACTTGGTACTGAGTACCGCGTTGAAAGCTCTGAATTCTGGTGTGTACTGTACATGAGTACAGAGTGAATGGTGTACAGTGTACGGTGTACTCGGTGTGTACTCGATGTACTCGTGTACCGTGTACTAAACTGTGTACTAAACACTTTACCTGATTTCCATCGTAAGTCCAACTACCGAATTTCATTTCGCAATGTTGGTCATCAAATGGGAACCACGTGATGTCTATCTTGCATGTGCTCTTGAAGATACCAGGGGGCACGTACAGACAACTGCCGTTATGTTTGACCACAATGTTGGTGTGATACGTGCCATCGAATCCCTCATCCGCGCTAGATTATTGTACAATTGTTTATGTATTATTCGCTTTTTTTTCGATTTACTTTGATTTTGTTCATGTTTTTTCATATTCTCAATTTTTATTTTGTTATAATTTTGATATTTTCTTGTTTTGGTAGTATGAATTATTGATTATATTTTCTTTTGTTTCATGTGATTTGCGCTTTGATTTCGTTTTTTTTTCTCTTTATATATTTTTTTTGGCTAGTTTTAAAAACAAATATTCGGATAGTGCTCTCAAGAGAACTGGGAGTCTAGGATAATTGTGTTTTGTATAGAGGGATACTAAATAGTACTAGGAAAAAGGTTGTTGGTTAGTGTGTATCAGTGTTTGGTCTTAGACTAGGCATAACATACACTATGAATACTTTAGAATTTAGTTTAAGCAACGAACACAAGTATAAGAATTTTCTATATCAATACACTATGCTAGAGCTCAACTGGATCGATGATTTTTACACTGAAATTCCTCAATAGAATATCTGCATTTTCCCACAAGCTAAGAGAACTTAAATTAAATTTAATAAATCTCCCCCAATCTCTTTATTCAAATGGCACAAAACTATTAGCCAATTATTTGATGAACCGAATAACAATTCAACTGTCAGCACATTTTCTGGCCAAGCAAATGCAATCTGTTAGATATAAAATCGACAGCTAACTTCATGCTGTATCTGCATCTGTATCTGTATCTGCAGTTATGGCCGTATCTATTTGTGCATATGCAAATCAGGCTCAAACAAATTTGTATGCCAAAGTCAGCAGCAGACACAAGTGGCTCGCAATCGTATAATATACCATATATGAAAATACTATATATATATATAGTATAAATACCATATACATATATATACTAAATACATCCCTGTGGATTTGTTTTTCGCTTGCGTTGAAAATGAAATGCAATTACTTTTATTTTCAGTAGGAGTTGCTCGAAAAACTGTTGCGCAAACATTTTGTACGCAATTTGCATAGATATTTTGAGTAACGAGCTGTGTGTGTGCGTGTGTGTGTGCGTATGTGTGTGTGTGTGAATCACACACGCACTTTAAATCATGGCGATTGTGATTTTGCGGTCGAAGCGACCAACACGCAGGTGGAGTTGCTCCATGGCAGGTGTGGGCGTGCGTTTGGGTGTGGCCCGGGCATCGGTAAGCGCAGCTTACATGCTATTGTTGTGGCATTTAAGTGGAATTTGTGCCCCGATTAGCGGCCGTTGTAATGACGGATAAACATGGATATGCCGCATGTGCCACAGGTGCATCCATTGCCAGCGTGCTGCCACAGCGTTCCCACAGCTGATGTGCGTCCATGCTTGAGAGATTGTGGCAACAACGCCTTGAGGCGTTCAAATGTGCCAACAACAACAACAACAACCAAGTAGCCAATTGGTCCAGCAACAACACTAATTGAGCTAATTGGCATAAGGGTCTCATTGTTATACGCCTGTGTGGGCTAGGTCAATGATATAATCATTGTGAAGACAAGACGCGGTCTCTGGTCTCGTAAATTCTATGGAAAATATTTAAAAAAGAAAGCAAAATTCTTTTGCTGAATTAAATTTGTAATAAATCTACCTTTAAGTCCTGAGAAGGAGAGAGAGGCAGATTATAAAAGCCAGTTGAACATCAATACAAATTTATATTGCCTACTTTTTTGGGCAACGTATACGCAACAATTATTTGTATAAAATAAACCATTTCTTTCACGTATTTCTTTTTTAAATTATTTTCCGTTTTTAATTTCAATGATTCAACAATTGTTTTCTTATGCTTTGCGCAACCTTCTGCATATCCAATAATTTTCCACACTTCGCATATATCAATTTTCCACTCAATTCCGAAATTATTTCACGGTTACCACGCAGCTTATGCCCAATTGGCAACACCTTCTCTCGTATTTCAGAATACCTTTCGTTGCCGGACCAACCATATTCAATTCACCAGAACATTTTAATATTTGAAAATGAAAAGATTCGGCAGCCTTCTGGCTTGGCCTTGGAACTGGTCTCCGGGTCGGCACGAGTCGATTCGACTCGGATTTCGGCTCGAAAGCGGCATGAAACAAATAAATAAAATCATTGCCAGGCATTATTAAAATTGATGTTGGTCTGTTTCGGACTGTTTCGGCCAGCAAATGCGCCCTGCAAATGGTCGACGGTTCGCTTGGCTAAGCCACAACCGCTGTCAATCTCATTTGGCTGACTGGGCCTGGGCCCGGCTTGGATTGGGGTAGGCTTTCGTGAAATTATGCCTATAGACTACTTGCACATGCTTTGTAATCTGCTTACGGCAGATAAGAGATAACATTGCAATTAATGTGAGAGCTTTTCAATGTGAATTACTCAGTAACTTGCGATATATTCAGCCTTGTGTGTGCGTTAGAAAACTGTAGAATGATAATCAGACTTTCGAAATATATATCATATACCTTTTGAGAGCCTTGACTATTGTGGGTAATCTTCTTCATGCCTCAGACAACATTTCAATTTGCCTTAATGCTCGCTTTGTTTGTAAAAAGTATCTCAATTAAACATCTTTTCGACTGCAAATCCAAATCAGCATAAACAAATTACGAAATTGAAGCCGGGCAGATTGATGGGCAGAAGGCGTTGATGGGCTCAAAGACTCACACACACACATAGATAAAGAAGGCCAAAGCGAGGCTGTGTAACTGTATCCGCATTTGTATCTGTAGCTTTATTCGTATCTATAAGCCTTGTCCGCTTGCTATTGATCTAAATGATGGCCACACATTAGCAGCACAGTCGACGCATACAAATGAGCTCTGGCCAGGACTAGAACCAGGACAAGGACCAGGACCAGGACCTTGGTCCAGTCGAGCCGAACCGAACCAAGTTGACTCGCATCGAGTCGCCAAGAAAGAAAGAAAGAATTAATAAATTAAACGAAACGAAACGAAAGTCAGTCGCAATATGTGTTCCCAAAACCTCATTCTCCCAATGGCGAAACGTGAACCGATTTCCAATGAAAGTAGAACAAAGGCAGAGAGAAAGAGACAGAGAGACAGAGAGTGAGTGAGATTCATTGCGATTAGCTCTTAATGAGCAGTGTGCTCTTTACATTTGGCGAAATCGTTGGGAAATTGTTATCGGGATGATTCGTGGAATTGATTATGCTACCTCGACCCTGACTTCTTCTTCTTCTTCTTCTCAGTGCGCAAGTTCATTAGTAAATAAAGTTGACAGGCAAAAGAAGGTTTCGCCAGGCACACGCAGTGTGCCACGCCCTGTCCCTGGCCCGCACCCAGACCCAGACCCCATACACTGATTTCCCCAGACTATGGGCGAGTATATACATAGCTAATCAATATGAATTTTATGCCACGACGTAGCCGGAACCTGCGTAGGCCTTTTAGCTACACGCTTTTCATTGCCATTCCGTAATCAACACCGGATGCTGCGTGCCCGGGAAAATTAAACCAGAATCCCACGTGGTTCTGCAAAAACTCTTTAAGCCTGGCATGAACTCACTCTCTCTTTGGACAAGTAAACTTCATTTCCATCTCGAAAATCTAGCGTCAATCAACTGGGTAACCCGGTGAGCTTGCCTCGCTGCAGTGAAAATAAATTTCAATTAAAAAAAGGAGAAGCTCGTGATGCTCTGCGACAGGTACTTTTTAGTCACATATTTGTCTTCATTTCGAGTCCCCTTTCATGCTTTTTGGTGCCCTCTAAGTGCACGCTATGAGTATCTGTGTGTGTGTGTCTATGTGTGTGTGTAGGGGATTTGCGGCATTTAAGTAGTTTTTAGTCGCCAGTTGAACTATGTTTTTCCCCCATTCCCACAAATTTTGACACTAAAGTTATGGCTTAAAATGTTCCGGTTCATTTTGCAGCTAGTTTTCGTTTTCCTTTTATTTGCCAGAAAATTGTAAGAGGTTTTTCCGGACACGCAGCATAGAAATACGAGTGAGAGCGAGCCATGGTTTATTTCTGTACTGTCAACTTAAGCAGGAAGTTCATAAAAAGGCTTTTAAATATACTCAGTATACTCAGTACACAAGTTGTGCATCTCTTGCTACATAAAAAAAATTATTTTGTGTAGCTCGAAATTAGCTCAAGGAGAGCGACAAGAAAACTTACTATAAAGATACGCAACGCTTTTATTAAAACGTGAAAAATTATTAAATATTGGTATATTATTTTCTTTACGAAACAACTGAATAATACTGTAATTTTTATAGGTACTCAATAACTATCAGATCAATGGGGAAACTTGTGGCGCCATTGTACATTTTATTTTATAGCAAAAAAACTATTCGTTTCAGTTTGAAAAACTTGTGAAGGTGGTAAATAAAAGTGCATTTAAACTTATAGATAGAGCCACAATTGCTGGACCCAACTTCGACTGTGAGTTTTTTTTATAATCCCTCCCTCACCCGTTTATACGTACATCATATGAGACACGAGTGTGTTGACGTGTTTATTTGTAGTATTTAACTTGCAGTTGACACTAAATTAAAGTTAAGCTGACATGCAACTAAGCCGAGCTTACAGCAAAACTTAAACTAACTTACAGAGCAACCTAATGGCAGCACACTGGGGCGATTTCAATCGATTTTGGTTTTGCTGTCAATTAAAGACTCGAGAGCTTAGCGTTAACTCACAGTGTGCGTTTGTGTAATACGATATATACTATATAGACAGACAAACTTACGTACATGTACATGGATATTGAATGAGTTCTGTGGTTGGTTATATGTGTATGTGGACATTGACTAACATGGAAAACATGAAAATATATATATAGTATATATCATAGGTAGATAGTAAGAGTAGTAGACACAGTAAAACATAGCTAAGTAGAACGTCAAATAGCAGCACACACATATCGACACATTGATAACAATAGATTACTTGGGTAATTGGTAAATTCACACTCACGCACACATTCACACAAATACACAGATAAGCACACTTGTCTGCTAACATTGAAAATAAAAAAAATATATATCTATATAATAAGCTTACCGCCAGCGAATGGGAATGCGAGCATGAGCATGAACATGATATGAAATTGTAATTATTGTGGGCATTTCAATTGCTTTTTGCCAATTAACAAATACAGAGATAAATAGACATATACACACAGGCACACAACAAGGACTTGCCTATGGAATATAGAGCTGAGTTAGCTCGACAATCGATTAGTGCCCTTAATAAATAATAACCTTGAAAAAGTATTTTATTGATATAAGTTGCTCCAGAATAATGATTCAGTTGTTTCATAATTTGAAAATGGTTTTCCGTTACAAAAAATAAGTAAATATATTGCAAGCGTATTTAATAGTCGATCATACTCTATTCACACATTCATACTGTATTGTGAAACGGTTTGGATTGGCTTATGGGGCGTATGATACATGTACTTAGTATAGCCGTTACTAGACGCGAATCAACTAGTCACACATACATACACATACACACAGAAAAACACACACACAACACATACATACACACATAGATATAGAATATAGAAAATGGAACATTTATAGGTTATGTATACACACATTGTACATATTAAGATACATATACATAGTAAGAGTTAGTTTGACTAAGTGAAAGCAAATGGAAATAAAGTTTTGCGCAAAAATTTTTACTTATTGTTGAGTGATTGATACGTGAATTAGGCAAAAAGTTAGTCTGCTTTTGGAGCGTGATTGGAATATAAGCATTTAGCATGTAATTCATTGATGAGCTGTCCAAAAGCGAAGTTGAAGATGAAAGAAATTGGAGAAAATAGGAGCGGAGACTAGTGAAAGTAGCCAAGGTAATTGAGCACGTTTTACAACTCAATTATTCGGTTTGTACTTGAAGTGGATGCAACATTTTGCCTTGAATAATATGGAGTATAGCGGATAGACACGAAATGCGGCAGTATCTACTGATAGCTATGGTTTTGAGATTGATGAAATGATATATACGTTTAGAGTACATTCTTAATTGTCTTGAAAAATGATATGCATATTGAAATACTATAAGCTATCAGCTTATTCTCCAAAGAGTCTTCAATGTTCTCAAATAAAATCTGATTGCATTTTTCAGTAGTTATAAATATGACTTCGTTTTAGTCTAACTAACATGTTGGTATACTTTTCGAGAATTTATATTAAACTAAAAACATATAAGTATATAAATTGCATATGACTTAATTATGTATGAAAAGAGTTTAAAGTAGTTTTTAAATTATTTTGTTAGTACATTTAATTAAATTGTCAGGTGTATGTGTGGTTAGTGTTAGTGTGTGTGTGGGATGTGGGTTATCGATTAACGAAATGTTTGGGATAAAATACTTATTAGGTGTGCCAACAAGTCAAGGTTGGTTGCGGCACATTTTAGGTTCAGTTTGGTTAGGTTAGGTATTTTTTGTTTTTTTTTGTTTTTGGTATTTTCATTGGTATTTATTTATATATGAGTTTTTATTTAGTTGCTGTTTAGTACGAGGGATTTGATTTCTCATGCACAATACTTGAAAATCTATTTTGCCTTTGATATAATTTTTTGTTTTTTTTTTTTTTTTTTTTTATCGCAATCTACAATTGTATTTAGTATTTTTTTTGTTTGGTATTTTGTTGGCTAAATAAATTCAAGTACTGAACGTCTAACCAGAAATATTACACCAGCATATTGTTGAACAATTTTGTATGTTGGTTATTGTCTTGGAGCGAACAATATTCTACATATGCACAGACTAAATACACACATATGTATACGAGTATATAACATATGTGGCTAGATATATGAGAGAGATTGAGCTAGAGGTAAGTGTGGTCTGCGGAGGTATGAGTACTAGAATTGAACGATCTTTACTTTGCATATTCTTAATCTTTTGTCAATTGTTGCGAACAAACTACTTGCATAATATTCTGGTTAAACAAAGTGTTTAAGTTCATGGAGTTTAGTCAGAATCTTATTTAAGCTCTTGCTAGAGTGATTGATATTCCATTTTCGGTTTATTGTTTTTTATATTTTTCAGTTTATATTTGAGATGATTAACGATTATACATGTACGTTCGGTTAGCATTACGAATCCAATTACAATGTGAGGCCCACATCAACGGCAAGCTGACAATGTACAGTCCCACTAGAACACCACTGCGTGTAAACTACTCTTATTTGAAGTAAACAACATATTTTTGGTTTTTTGTTTTTTTTTTTTTTTTGAGAATGTTTAGGTTGAAGTTTTTTTTTTAAATTTTTTAGTCGTTTGTTCAACATAAACATTGAAAGCAAATCAAAACTGGGTAACATCGAAATACAAATACAGAGAGCGAAGCGAATCGAAAACATGTCGTTATGTTTGGGTTTCGGCTTTGCCTTTCATAAATAGTTAGACACACAAACAATAGCGAGTGGATTATGATACGAAAGGTATAATATGTCAGATATATTGATATGCATATTTAATAGAGTATCTATAAATACGATTATATCTATTAAAACGATAACAAATCAAAATTAAATTTCTACTAATTAAAAATTAAAAGGCAGAGAGTTTAGTAAATTACGAGGTATGGCGAGGGAGTAGTAAATCATTTATTCGAAATTTTATATTCCAATGAAAAATTACAAACATTTTTAAAGTAATAAAAATATCCAGATCAAGAAAATTTACCATTACTCCCTCAAAAATCCTCGCTACAAAATATAATTACTAAGGTTGTCCATAGTCTATAATCTACAGACTTTAAAAACAATAAATAAATAAATAAACTAGCGAAAGAAACGCAAAAAGCGTCTCAGTTTAAGAACTTAACAATGCACAATGCAGCTACATAACGGGATTAACATTATTTTTTGACGGGTAATACATAACTCGAAACCAAAAACTGTAACACTAGGGTAAGAACCAAGTAACATATCGTTATATATGGTTTATAATATAATATAGGAATCAAGTTTCAAGACGGATAATCTTGATATTAGGACATAATTACTGCTAGTGCTGATACACGACTGTTGACTTACCAGCGATTTTATAGTTAATAAATATGTGACATTAATTTTTATAAAAATATTTGTATTACACCTAAACTCAGTAGAATTGATGTCAGATGACCTGTTGTTTATGTAGCGCAAAATCATCATAAAGTTTTGCTCAATTTATTTATTTTTCATTTGATCGATTATTTTTATTGAATTAGTTTGTTATCTGATGGGCCGATTCCATCCGAAAAGGGCTCCGCAAAATTGGATAATTGAGCTAACTTACCTATTGTACATGAGCACATCGGGTTTCCACAGTTTGTTGGGCGTGATGCGAAGATCTTTGACGCCGCCATATTCCGTTTCATTCCAGCGCAAATTGTAGTCGTTCCATTCCTGTATCACGTATATAACATATGCTTTAATAACGGTAACGCACAGATGTTGCAATTGCATTAACAGTACGAGTACATAAATGAAACGAATATATATTTATGACTAAAAGTTAAATAATAAAGCGACGTGATGTGACAAGAAATGGGAGAAACATACACAGAGAGCGAGACAGAGACAAGACATACACAAGACATGCACAGGCAGTAGGAAGAGCAGAAAGAGTACAGTACTACGCACAATGCTTAATGTTAGTGCTATGTTAAGGCACTGTTAAGTTTAATGCCAAGCTGTTGCGCTTAGATATAGTAGAGAGAGAGAGAGAGACCGTGCACTCGTAACATAACTTGACAACAAATTGAAGCTAAGTTTCTGCAGTTGGCCCCACACACAACTCACACACACACACACACACACTCACACACACACACACACACCCGCACATAGCCATAAAAGCCACACACACGACAAGTTTTATCAACATTTCGTTTGGCTGTTTTTGCCTGATCCTGTCCTGGCCTGCTGTCCCGACTTGTGTCTCTCTCCTATTCTATCTTTTGGCCCCAGGACCCGGACCCAGACCCGACTACGGACAGAGGAGGACTAGGCTTGTGTATGCTTTGTGTCATTTTGCGGTTAACTGTTTGTTGTTGGAGCTGCCACAGAGCTTGCAACTCGCGCTTTGCGGCGTGGCCTACAAGTGGTTCTTGTCATAAAAGCGGCAAAGTTTTCCTCTACTTTGTTGCTGATTACAGTTGCTGCTGTTGCCGTTGTTGCTGCCGTTGCTCTTCCATTGTTGTTGCTTTATAATTTACACACATTTGTGGCATTTTTAGAGCACACAATACCCGGCAACAAATGTCCGTTTTTAAATCACAACAAAAATTTAATTACATGCCATGGCATTGCATTAAATTATACATATCACGGTCTGCGCTTTAAAAACTTTCCACTTTGCCATTTTTCCATGTTTTTCTCTCTCTCTCTCTCTCTCTCCTTGCAACAGTTATTGTGTGAGCTTTTATGACAGCTGTAAAAACAGATGACGGTACACATCGCGCGCCCAGAAATATGACCAGGTCCTCGTACCGCACCCGGCAAAATGGTCCATTCTGTGGACCCGACCCGAGTCGAGTCGAGTCGCATGTGGCAATTAGAGTTTGCCAGGAATAGTTTTACGCATTTCGTATACCCAACTTTGATGGTTCTTTTATTGCTGGCCTACGTATGTCTGGCGAAACTGATTTCGACATTTTCAGTCATTGTATAAAACAGAAATTCAAACTGATTTCTGTCAACTGAAATTATATTTAATTATGTTTTGGTTGACTTTCGCTTGTGGGTGCTCTGTGATTTCCATTCATGGTAGTACAATTATTTGGGGAATTGTTTTCAGCTGGTTTTCATGACTGCATTTCGTTCGCAACATTCCCGGCAGACTCGTTGTTATATTTCCACAAAACTGTCGCAGTTTTTATGCACATAATTAAATGCAAGCTTATTATTTCGCGTATTTCATTTTTATTTTCCATTTTAAGGGTTATAATAATGCCTGGCTTGGCTTATATACTGTTCGAAATTAACCTTTAACTTTTACTGTTTTATTTTCATATATCTTTACGGATTGTGTTTCATTTCCCACTTGTTTGCGATTAGAACTCTCGCCTCGCAGCTGCCAATCATGGACTGTGCGAATTATTACGCAAGGCACTGTACACTCACTGATCGATCCATTATGTTTACAAATTTCCCGCCTCTTCTCCAACATTTAAATTACGATTGTTGCTCGCGAATTGACAAACATTGCGAACGCGCCGCATTTCCAACTGTCAGTTCATAAGCGACACATCAAGCCATCAATCAATCGGATTGCCAATCGGATGCTTAAAACAACAATATGCTGTTGCGAATCACATTTTCGGGGTTTTTGGCAATTGGCAAAACCGAAAATTACAAATTATGTACATACCGCAGGCAGACAGCATGTGGCATGCAACATATGTATGTGTACTATATAGTATACGTATGGGTCGGGTCCTCTGTTTAATCGATGCTCTTGCTGCAGGCCAAAGTGACGAGAGGAGCGCGTGAAGGGGTAGGGGTAGGTCGAGTCGACGAATCGATGTGTTAAATAAATAATTTAATTAATTTCGCATATTGACAGGACTTGACGAGTATTCAGCGGATCCAATGCCATACCCCATAAGTATGGGGATTTCGCTGAAAAAATCATGCGATATTTCTCGTACATGTTTTCGCATATTTTTTGTCACATTTTAGAGCAGGCTTATACGGTATTTTTAAAAATTCTGTGCTGCAGGCTTAAGAGACTTTTGGCTCTTTATTTATAGCGTATCGCAAAAGAAATCCGACAATAATTCGAAATCTTTTTGGCTTGTCTTTTTTAATATCCAATGGAAGTCCATATTTGTTGATACTTTGGGACAGTTTTAAATGAAACGATCTTCTATTTTTTTGCCAGCTCAACGAATGCTGATAGAACGTGTCATGGATATTATTCAACTATATTTTTTATTAAACAATTTTAAGCTTAACCCAGAAATTCCACATTTATCTGAGACATTCACACACAAAGTTTGGCATGCATAGGCAGCATTTCTTGCTCTCAAGCATTATACAGTAAATAAAGTTGCGAAAAACAAATATGATAAATATATAAATATATAAAACATGCAGTACGATAGCTACTCTTATGGTTCTACTACTGTACAATGCAATTAAAAGTGTTTGTTTATATCACATGCATAGAGAGTGTTTTCTTTGTTCATTTTTGTTGTTGCCTCTGTCTAGAGTTGAAAGACAGACAGAGAGAGAGAGAGAGAATTTTAGAGTTTGGTTTTGGTTGTCTGGCTTTGTTTATGTGTTTGTTTTTAATTGCTCTTAATAAATGCTGAAAATATATTTATAAACAAAAAATCAATATGAATATTATATGTGTATGTATATGATATGTATAGCATTAATTCGTCCCCATAGCCCGCAAGCTAAAACTAATAAACTGAATAAAAGTTATAAAGTAGTTGGAGAAAAAAGCATTTGCTACTGAAAAATGGTATTCGAAAACTAAATAGAATAGAGAATAAAAAGGAATCGGAAATCAAACTGCATTATGCTTTAGCTATATAAGTTTGTTAAATATATGTATATGTAAGTAAGTGTAAGTACGGTGGATATATTTAATAAAGCGCATTGATTTATGGTATTCATATTTAATAGAATCATATTTAATGATGATATTTAAATAATTTACCACACACCTGAGATGCCACGCTATTAAGCTAATGAGTTGGTTATGGGTTTGTGAGAGAAGTAAAGAAGTATATCTTACAAATAGATTGGATTACATAAGGTTGAATATCTGAGAGAACCAGTTGCAGGAAGAAAGAATTGTATATAGAAAGTTGATAGTTGGGGAATTCAATAGACATAGAATACTTTACAGATAGTTTGGTTGATTCTCAACATTTTCTGAAGGATAGATAGTCAGAGAGTTATTTCACTCCCCCTTTCATCCAACTCTTAGCACAGGTATGGCTGTAGGTGTGTGCGTAAATTATGGGCAGGCAAAACCGATTCCATTCGCTATATGCCGCAGCTTAACTAACTACAGACTAAATGAGTATTAGAATCGAAATATTTACTGAAGGTGCGCTGCTTGGCATTGCTTAGGATACGGTTTATAGGTAGACTATTTAATGATTATGATATATTTAAAGCATACGATTTATTTATTATATAGCTAGCTTATTTATGCGATTTATGTTTTAGTTGAGTTTTGAGTTTAAGTTGAAACTTACCAACGAAAGCCAAAGATTCGTTATAAGTAGTTGATTTTTCTCGTCCTACAAACGCATTTTATAAAGTTTGTTTAAAGAACATAAAGGAAAATGGAAACAGAAAATAAAAATCATACGAACGCAAGAGCAAGTTTAAAAAAATAAGATACAGAATAATTAAAGTGAAAAGTAAAAAAGAGCAGAGCATGATAATAGAAAGTTTTTATATATATATATTTGTTTTATGAGTTTATAAGAGATTTTCTTTTTTGTGGTTTTTCTTTTGCATTATGTCTTGTTTTTTTTTTTTGGTTTTTGTTTTTAGCATTGTTATTTATAGCGGTTTTTTGTCTGTACATATTTAATAAGCCTCTACTCTCGCAGCACAGGACACGACACGACTTGGCTTTAATGTTTTTGGCTTATTAATCAGATTATCTGCAGCTATTGTGAGGTTATGTAGATTGTGTGTATAACAATTTGCAGTGAAATAAGTATAACAGTAGGCACTGTAACACTGAGCTATGCTAATCTGTGACTTTCATGCAAATTTCTGCAAATTGATTGAACACACGAGGCAAATTTGCTATGTTTTCCCTTTATGCAAATGTATGTGTGGGATTGTATGGGTATGTGTGGGTATGTGTGTGTGTGTGTGATTGTAATTAGTCTGTCGCAGAAACAAAGGGAACCTAATCAAATAGCGCAATACCAATGGAAATGCTATGAAAACTTTACTGGCAGTGGGCACAGAGCACAATTCACTCGGCCCGAAAAACTTAGCTAAAGCTGCCAAGGACTCAGCAGGAAAGCAGGAATCCAATAGGAAAATTTAATCTGCTGGTAGGCGATTCCATATGAAATCCAAAGCAAGTCGAAAGAGAGAAAGATTTGGGCAAGAAAAGGATGGGGAAGGATGCGAGCCAATGTCCTTTTGTGTGTCCAATGTGCCAATTTGCTTAGCATTTTATCAGATGTGGGCATGTCTGTGTAATAAAAACTTTTGAACTAGGTATCAAAACCCATTTATCTTTATACAAATTTTAATTAAAGATATTTCATGCTGGCCTATTGTCAGTCACGGTCGCAGATGGATAAAAAGATGGACAGACTGTCAGTCAAACAGTTGAGGGAAATTTAATATGTACACGAGAAAAACAGAGAGAAAAGAGATATGAAAAATATGTCCTACAGCAATATTTGAAAGTATTATCTATAAAATTCGCTAAGAATATTAACAATATTTATAGTGTGAGCATTTCTGCGACTGTATTTCAAATTGCTGTCGGCAATTGTCGTTTGTAATGCAGATGAAGTTGGTCTCCCTTCTTCCCCTTCGAATCACATCTGCATATGAAAGCCACAGAGAGAGAAAGAGAGCTGAGGTGACTTTGTCATTAATAACTTGGCAGTCTAAACAAAAACAAAAACAAAAAAATAATAACAACAACAGCAAGTTGGCCCAGTTAGGCAGCGACAGCAGCTGCAGTAACGACTTGAGCCATTAAAAGATACATGTGAGAGCCGGCAACGTTTTGCCATTTCGCTCAGGATGTTTTCGGGGCTGCTCGATGGTAATGATATGCAGGAGGGAGAAAGAGAGGAGAAAGAGAGCAACCCGCACTCAGTTTTCAGCCACTTAACATTTTGGGCAAAGCCAATATGCGGCAACTTCCTCTTGCCACCACACATCAAATGCCATAACGTCTATATATATGTACATATGTATATGTATGTGTGTGTGTGTGTGTGTGCCCCTGTGTGATATGTGATATTTGCCGTTGACACCTTATAAAAATGGCGGTTTTGTGCAAATTTCATGTTTATGACAGGCAGTTTGCTAAGCGCACTTCCGCAAGGGGTACTCCGACTCCATCTTCATCTCCTCCATCTCAGTCTGACTGTGGGCAAAAACAGTTGGGTTTGAACCCCCAGAAAGCACGTCTCCACTGGCAACGTCTTGCAAATGTCGTGAACGTCAACACCGACGCATACTAATGACATTTTTGTCGCATGTTTTTCTGTATAACTTAGGGTATAGGGTATTATGATTGTATAGGGTATGTGATATGTAGGGGGTATAAGAGAGTTCTGTTAAGTTTTCTCGATTTAATATGCCCCTTAATATTGTAAGTGTATTAACTATTCGGCTACAGGGCATTCCTTTACCTTGCTTAATATTTACTGAGTTTTTTTTGTTTTTTTTTTCTCTCCCCTCTTTCAGAAATTTGCAAAAGTTGAAGGCATCATTTGCAACAAATGACATTTGCATTAAATGCTCTCGGGCACTTTAATCGCTGTGTATAATACCATAATATATATATGTATATATTATATATGATATATATGCTTTACATACATGAAGCCATGCGGAAAGTTGTCGGAGCACGGAGTCGCGGTGCGAGCACGTTGTCATTGCCTGCATAAGCTATAGATTTATTTTGCATTAACGTGCCAAATTGTTTTTAAATGAGTTTCTAATGAGGCAACAATTGCCGTTTCTCTCTCTCTCTCTCGCTCTCTCTCTCTCTCTCTCTCTCTCTCTCTCTCTCTGTTGGCAGTTCTTAGTCCCTAGTAAACAGTCCTTTGTCATGTGCTCACACAATCCCAGGCAACACGAGGCATATAGACAGCGAGTTTTATGATAAATGTTTAAGCAAACTTGTTGTAAATGGGGTTTACCCATATAACGCTTGTCTGGCTTGTTCAAGGACAAAGTTTGTTGGCCTTGGCATATGTGTCCCGCTTTTCTCTCTCTCTCTCTCTCTCTCTCTCCTGTACAGCTGTCAATGTCGCGACAAATAAGAGTGTGATAAGTACAGCCAGTTGGCTCCCCCAAAAAACTGTTAGGGATTAATTGAGGTTAGAGCCGTGTTTAACAAATTTGACAATTCATGTTTGACAGCTTGACAGACCTTATAATTATAATATTCTACTAAAATTTGCATTAAACTATTGCCTTTAAAAGAGCTTCCCCATGGCAACCTGGCTGTTTGCAGCACTCGCAGCATCTGCGTGAAGAGATACTTGTCGCACTTACACCAGGGGGTCTCAAGGGATCTCGAGGGGTCTCGAGGGGTCTCGACTGCATTGTTCGGGCATGGTCGAAAAACCTATAAGCACTTCCGTTTGACACATTTCCATGAAACCAAGTCATTTGCTGGGCTTTGTGTGTGGCTGGGCTAATCGGCTAGTTGGGTTGCCTTGTTGGCTTGCAACCTGGCATGTCATTACGACACCCACACCTACACACACACACACTTGCAGTTAGCCGAAAAATGCTAATGACTTTATTTCTTAACTTTGATGCTGCCACAATGTGCATTTTAATGGCGTGCCAATGAGGCAGCAACTGACGTCGAGTTCAAGAACACGTACGCCTCTCTACCTCCTCCTCTCTCCCACTCCCTGTCCCTCTCCCTCTCTCCCTCTCTCTCTCTATGCTACTCTCTGGTAATTTTGCCAATGACACTTTGTGCATTGCCGCAGCTGACTGACATGCCGGGGCCATCAATGGTAAAAGGACCAACTATCATCATCATCATCATCATCAGCAGCACGAAAAAGTTGAAACAAAAAGAGCAGAAACCAAGGCAGCAAGCTAGTGAACATGTTGTCGCAGTGGAAACACTTGTTTTCCTTGTTTTCGGATAAAATTTGAAAAATGTTTAGAGTATGATAGGGTCAGCTAGACGAGAACTCATTTGGTTGTGCGGGAAAACCTGATGAAGCTTGAAAGTGCTTATACTTTATTTTCACTAAGTAATTCCGTTTCTTAAACTGAAATTACTAAAATTAAAAATCATTTACTATGATTGATAATCGATACCATCTATAAGACGTTACCTAAGAGTGTTGAAAAACCTGCAAAACTAACTAGTACAGGGTATTTGTTCGTGGCATACTGGAGAGTATACAGTGCTCAACTATTACTTAGCTATTTTCTGGTTCAATTTAAAATTTAAAATCAAATAAGGTGCTTCTCTCACGTGCATAGGTATTAGTGAGCTTAAGGTCTTTGAGAGCACAGCTTAAAGCTTACAAAGCCTCTGTATGCATGTGTGTGTAAGTGTGTGTGTGTGTGTTCATGACTGACATTAGTGTTAGTGTGTGAAAAGAAAACTCATTAAATTGTGTCTTTGTAGTGCATTTTCTGTGTCGACTCCGATGTGGAAATAAATTCGATATGGGGTATGCTGACTATTTATCAGCAAAAGCATGTGTGTATATGTTTGTGTGTGTGTGGGTGTGTTTGGAAGCTATTAATTATTAGTAAACTAATTAGCGTAATTGACAACGTGGCTCGACCACGCGCGCGTTGAAAATGTCAGGGTGAAAATTCATAAAGTTGCATAATTTATGCGGTTCGCAAATCAACAAAACTTTGCGGTTTTTGTTGCTATCTATCAATGCTTATGGTGCATAAATCAAATCTAAGCATGATTATCTAAATGAAATTCCTTGAAATGTGCAATAAATAATCAATTTGTAATGCTTTAATTAACATTATCGATGGGTTATATATCAAATAAAACTATGTACGGGCCGCACGTTAAAGCCAAGTCGCGCGAATCAGTTTTCCTTTTTTTTATTTTTAGTTTTTGTGTATACATTTATTATAATATTTAGATACAATGAGTACAGCTAGTCTGTTTGTTTAGTCATATTTATTTATTTAAACAACATGCATACCGTATATTATTTCTGTTGTTCTTTTTCGATTTGTTTTAAAGTTTTCTGTTTTGTTTTTTTTTTCTTTGTTCGATCAGTGAATTTCATTTTATTTCGTTGTTTGAGAAACGTTTAATGACATGTACCCAGCAAGAAGTAAGGTTATTCAAACAGTATCTGAAATAGATACTCGTGTAATACACACACTCTCACACACACAGACTCACACACAGATACAAACATATAGGAGGCGGGGGGGTTGCAGTGGAAGACAAGAAACAAAACAGTTAAAGGAAAAGTCGTCTAGGTGGGAAATTAACACCGAGTTAGGAATAATATTGATGTTAATTTTAGTTTTAATTAAATGCAGGTTAAATGTTTGCTTTAATTTGTGTCTAATGCGCTTAAAACGAGGCGTTGTTGTTGTTGTTGCTTTTTATTGTCACAGCTCAAAGTTTGAGAATATTACAGAATACGCGCGTTAATCCCTTAATATGTCGCGAATTAAAGTTCACTCATGGGATTAGCATGTGATTCAGTAACTTTAGAGAAATTCAATTTAATTAATTAGTACATGTTTTCTTTTTTTTACATCTACAATGTAAAAATATTTCTAATTTTATTCCGAGCTGATGCGACAAATGAACAACAATTTAAGCGCACTCGTGTCACGCGTTTTTACCGAGCTGTCATTTATTTTAATTAGATTTTTAATGTGTAAATTTAATTTGCGTGTTGCGAGACGTGTGAAAGAAACATTTATGGGAAATTAAAACACATATTTATAGATATATGTATGTTTCAGATTCGAGCTTATACGAGTTTATATATATGGAAATCACACACAAAGACAACGACAAAAACGCCTAGACACACATGGCTAAAAAATTGGTTCATAAAAAACAAATGCGTTTCTTTTTGCTGTTTTATTATTGTTTTTTTTTTTTTCTGTGCAGGTTTCATTTTAAAACGTGTATTTAACTGTTTGCCATGTTATTTCTGTTGTTGCGCCATTGGTTGTTTTTTTTTTTTTTAGCTTTTACAACAATTAGTTAGAGCAAAATAAATGGTTTGAAGAAATTGAAAATTGTTGTTGCACTCATAAATCTCGGAACCGGCAGCGTGTAAAAAAGCGCTATTAATTTTATTGAAAAGGGTTTTTGATCAATCGCGCCTCGGGCTTCAGGTGTGCCGCAAACAAAGCGTGGATAAAAGGTGTGTGTATGTGCCTGTTAATACCCTGCAACTGAAAGTGCTTGAAGTTGAAGTAAATAAAGCTATTTAGCTGAAACAAGTACAGGGTATTTGTGCGTTGCGTTGCACTTTGCTCTTCTTTATTTTGATTTATTTGTTTATGTGCCTACGCTTGCCGTAGTCTCGCTCTGGCAATTCATGCCAATTTAGCGATGCCCTCGCCCATATGCCAGATCCGGCTATAACGAACTCTTGCCCCGATCCCCAAGATATGAGTGCGTGTATAAATCACAGAGTCGAGAAAGAAGTGAAAGTAGACTGCATCGATGCTGGGAATAAGCTTTTGCTATTGTGTTTAGCTTTAGTTTTTTTTGTTTTTATTAAGCGTGTTTCTTTTTGTTTTTTTTTTTTTTTAATTGAGGTGATTGGAGACTTATAACAGAAAATTCAGTGTTTCACAGCAAAAGAAATATTGAATTGATTTTATAATAATTATATATTACTTTGTTCACACACATATCGAGACAACAACATATATTGGATAAGAGGCGCTCCCAAAGTAAATAAATAAAGAACAAAAACAATAACGAATACTTGAGAAATGCTTGTGGTTTCTAAGTAAGTAAGTCGCAGTAAATATAAGAAACTCAAGAACACAACCCTGACAATAGCGATAAAGTAAGACAAACAGGTGCTAGACAAGTTGACGGCTAGGACATGTCACTTACCAAATTTAACCACGCATTTGTGGTCAGAATCTGATTCTTTTCGTCCTATAAGAAACGCAAGAACTCGTAAATGTAAATGATTTGCAAATTGTTTTCAACACAATCGCTCGCGGCAATCAATTAATAATATAACATTTTAAGTTTAAAGAAAATTGATTTCCATTAGAAATTAAGGAAATTAAATAGTTAACGAATTACGCGACGGGTTCTTCCCTTTTTTTTAGGTTTTCCAAAACTACACAGATCATTTTCCGTTGGTCTGTTTTCAATTAAAATAATTGCCTTGGGCAGCCCGACACTAAAATGTAAAACGTGTTTAATGCCACAGCGAAATAAAATAGGGTAAAGGTTTTAATTGGATAATGACAAACATTCAAAGAACACAAATTTTAAATACAATTAAAAATGTCTGCGGCTATTTGCATTTGATATACCAAGCAGCCAGTAGAAAAAAAAAAATGGTATAAGTGGAAAAGAAAAAGTCCCTGAAAAATTGCAAAAGAAAAAAAAAGCAAAATGTTTGCTAATTGAAATTCTGTTTTGCTTTTCATGTTTTTTTTTTATTTCCTCTCTCTCTGACGACGGGTACATGTCACTTACCAAGAGATGTGGTCACGAACCGTTACTCTTTAACCTATACTAATTTCGTAGCTCTAACTAAACCGACACGTCCTCTCACATTGCGTTGAACCTTTCTCATTTGATTTGTTTCTTTTTCTGTTGCGATTATCGTTTTTCTCCGCAGATTGATTATTGTTATACATTATTTTTTTCGATTTCTTTTCACACTCTCTAGAAATGAGAAACTTACCACATCGATAATTTGCTGCAGTGTCAAGCCAAACTTGACCTCCAGCGGCTCCGATTCATTGGCAACGGGTCGCTCCAGTGTGTTGTAGGAGGAGAGCAGGCTATTGAGTAGGCGCTTCTCGTGTGGTCCCTGACAGCTTTCTGCAATGACAGTTAATTTATGTTGCTCAATTAGTTGCGGTTCTTGCTCGAAACACTGATTCACACTACAACAGTAAATATTTGTATATATATATGTATGTATATGTGCATTTATGAGCCTGGGTAATTGACAGCTCTTAAGGCAGCTCATTACGTAGCTATTAAAAATATTTCAGCGGTTTACCACGTTGACTTTCTGCCAGCCTGTCTAATTGGTTGTCTCGTAGCGCCAGCGTACATGGCGTATGCGCAATATGCCTCATAAATCAGCGTTTATTTGGTAAAAACAAATCATATTTCTGTCGAAAAGGATTACGTCTTGCGTATATTATTTAATTTTAATTTCATTTTCTTTGCTTCAGTGTGAAATGAGCAAGTAAATACAAAAATTAAGTATACGTCACGTTTAATCAAACATGAATAATTTATAGATGAAGAGAAATAAAACATTTGGCATACATGGCTTATCGAATACCATTTCATCACATATTTTTAAATACAATTTTCAATATGCAAGTAAATCAAAAAATTAAGTATACGCCACGTGTGCCACATTGTTGCAGCCATTGAAAGCAGCTGCACAGCTGCACAGAGAATACAATGCACATTACAATAGTAATTAACAATTTACACACACACACACACACATACACACACAGACACAGACAAAGAGCAAGTGAGAGCAGGGGCGGGGGCAAGACATGCACATCAAGCTTGGTGCAGGGACAACCCGTCGTGCAGTTGGGTTTGTCAGCAAGGTGTTTTCTTTTTTTTTTTTTTTTTTTTTTTTTTGGCTGAGGCACGAACTGTTTTTCATTGTTTTTCTGGTCATGCCATTTGCAGCAAGGTTAAAAAACTCATAAATTTTTGAGCGACAGAAGAGAAAAGAACGCCAGAGCCGAGAGCAGTCGTAGTACTCGTAAAAACACTCAACATAAAAGGTGCAAAAATGGAAATCACAGCGAAAAATGTCAGAAAGCGTAACAAAACAAAAGGAGAACCAAAAAACAAAACGAAAACAGAAACGAAAAGGAAGAAGAAGAAAAAAGAAATTAAATAGTTTTAAATCATGCAAAAGGGTGACCCAAGAGACAGTTCTCGCTGCAGGTGTATGCGGCTCTCTGTCCCTCTCTGTCTCCCTTTGTGTGTGTGTGTGTGTGTGTGTTTGTAACTAACCAAATGTCAACTGCACGGCAAGGACAACTGCAGCGAGAGAGAGCGAAGTTTGTGCAAGAGTCCGCTCAAGGGCGAATTGATCAGGGCGCAGAGTTGAACTAAACGTAACTGGGTCAGGCCACACTCAAGACCGCACAAAACAAATAAGTTAGGAGTAGATAGATACACGGCATATACATATATGTAGGCTATACGATATGTTATACACGGCGTATACTTATTAGTGTCACTTGCCAAGTGCTGTCAGACGAGAAATCGAGAGAGTCCTTCACATACGCAACGCCTGCATATTAATGCCTCATATAATAAACAGGAATCCGTTTACAGTCACCTTGACAAAGTTGGTTTGTCAATGGCTGGATGGGTGGTTATGGTGGGTTGCTGTGGTGGTGTTTCCAAGTGGTTTGCTCAGTGCCATGTCAAATTCATGGCCTGTCCCGGCTTGCATAATTTACAGTTAATGCCAACATGAATTCGATTGCACAGCCTGACAGCTCCCTAATGCATTTATGAATGAGCTGCTCTTTCAACATTTCAGCCCATCCAAGCTCAGTTCAGCGTAGTCCAGCCCAGTCCAGCCCAGCCCAGGGCCAGACCAGCCCGTTAAACCAGGTACTACTACTTGCTGGTCGAGCCTGGTCAATATTTACACTGGTGCCGACTACCGAGAACGGAGTACCGTGTCCTTTTGTTATGCCACCATTTTATGATTCTATTCCATTTTACTTGTCAACTCTGCCGTGAGCTGCTAAGCAGCTTGTGGGGCTGCCTCTGTGCCACGCTTTAGTCTCTGCGTCGTTTCACCTAATTGCGTGTAAATAGTTTTCGCAATTGAGTTGTCAATGACAACGTGAGCTATCCCCCCCCCACCACTATCATATACCCCATTTCATGTCGTTGCCATCTTTTTCGCACCTCAGCTCGTCTCGTAATTTGTCAGCTCTTTATTTTACTTGTTATTTTGCGCCTGATACTCTTGTCTTTTTCTCTTCTTTTCTGGATTTTCGGTCTGTGGTCAGCTCAAATATTTGTCCTGGCCGTTTTACGGTCTGTTATAAAATACTGTCGACTGCTTTTTGGTGGCAGCGAGGGCACAGTGTGCTACTTAATGGCTCTCTATGGCTGTCATTGTGGCTTTCAGCCCTTGGACTAGGCCACTTGGCTGGCCCAAAGTGTCCACGATTGGGTGACCAAATCGATAGTTAAGCCAAAATGATGGTTTGCTTAACGGCAAATAAATATAAATAAATTGAAAACTGTGCACTAAACGGTTGTTTGGCAAAATAAAGAAAATGAGTGTTTTAAAATGCTTTTTTTTTTAATATATCCCTACATTGCAATTAGCTTGTGTCTGTCTAGGCATGTTGGCAACTTTGCATAGCATTCAGCTGCTGTCTGTCTAGCGCAAATAGAGCACAAACTTGTTTATCGCTTGAAATTGGCTTTTGCTTTTGCCGTCGCGCCGCCATGACACTTTCAGCGGGCAATTTAATTGCCATCCGCACTCTCTCTCTCTCTCTCGCTCACGCTCTCTACACTTTATCCGTTTTCCCGCACTGTGTCACACAAGTGTTGATAATGCACTCGTGAATGAGACTGAGAGAGAGAGAATAAAAGAGCGCCATTTTTATTGTTACTCAGCTTAATGATATGCAAATACAAGCAAAGGCAGCAACAACAATAACAACAACAGCAAAAACAACTCGAACGGCAACAATAAGGCGTTGTTAATTGTCTCGTAGGCTTTGTTGTTGCCTTTGCCTTTACTGTTAACATTTAATTAAACGCTTTTTGCTGTCAAAAGCATGCGACATGCGCTTCTCTCTCTCTCTCCCTTTCTCTGTCTCTCTCTGTCATTGTAATTACGCATCATTTTCACTTTTCTAAACGAATTTTTCACAAATACTCGCTCGCTCTGCTCGACTGTCCCTGTCTCTCTCTTGCACAGTGTGCCTCTGCATTATTGTTTAATTGCAATTAGCGCGAAGCAGGCAAGCTCACAAAATGATTATTACGAGCTCGCGTGTGTGTCAAGTCTATGCATTATGCAAAGTCTTCTCTGCCACGCCTCACACACACACACACACACACACAGAGTGTGAGACACGCGCTCACACGACACCTCGACACACGTTGCAATTAAGTTGCAAATGCCTCGCGCCCATTGTCCTTGTTGCTGTTTTGTTGCTGCCGCTGCCGCTGCTGCTGCCGTCGAAGAGCGTGTTGAAAATATCTCCTTGAAGTGTGTGCCGCCACTTGAGTGTTCTTCCCACGCCCTCGCCCCCTCTATCTCTGGCCAGCCTGCTTCTCTCTCACTTTACTTCTTATACCACTTCTTACCTTCGCTTTCCCTCCTACTCCCTCCCTGCCTCGACTGTTTCGTGCTCCTTGAGCCTTGAGTGCTCAACCGCCCGCCCCGCCCGCCTTGAGAGTGTGTTAGATTATTTTTATGTGTGTTTTTCTTTTGCCTTATTTTCGCATGCTTAAGTAGTTAGTTTAATAAATTGCATTGCCTGTGTACGTGTTTGTGTGTATGTTAGGATGTTAAAACTTGAAAGATTATAAGAATATTAAGCTGATTTTTTGTTGCATGCTTTAATGCAAAATGCACTCTGCCGCTTAAATAGTTCTCCCTGCTGCAATGGCAAAGTTAGCTGCATAATTCAACAATAGTTTTTTGGTTCAATTATTATGCAACTTCTTGGCAAGTGAAAAGACAAAACAACATGCAGCAATTAAGCATGCAGATTTTGGTCTGAGGCGAACAACGATTTAATATTCTGTTAAATTTATGCATTAAATGGCACAAAGAGCTACGAGTAGCAAATAAACGAATTTAATTGAATAAATACTATATTGCTGAGCTTTTGTCTTGCAACCTAATGGAAGCCTTCACTCACATTATGCGAGTCTTATAGAAAGCAGCTTATTTCTGGCCCAACTGCTGCTCCTAACTAATTTACCTCTATTGTGAATTATGTTAGTACTTTTTTTCTTATCGATTTTCTTATTAGCTCAGCGATTGTTCAACTTGACAAGCAAATCGATATATGTAAAATGGTTTAAATTTGCATAATTTGATTAATAAATGATTGTGGACTGTTATTCTGTTCGATTATTTATCGCAAATACCACTTACAGTAATCAAATCGTTAATCATAGTTGAAATGCAATCAACGAGTTCAGCAAAATGAAATCCCTACAATTTACTGACTTAACCCTATCGTTTGCATAATACGCTACTATCTCCTGGCTGAGTAAACTAGGAATTGTAGGTCAGGTCAGGTTTCTTTTCTGCCTGACCTTGCCATTTAAGCGCTATAAACAATCAACACACACACACAGACAAGCACAAATTTCATTATTACTTAAACTACGCATAATACGCCAACTTCTATGTATATTCACAGTCCTATTCGCCATCGCCATCGCCATCGCCATTGCCATCGCATTCGCATTTACATTTTCATTTCCGTTTCCATTCTCGAATCTCATTTCGGGGGCGACCATTTAGTGCAAAGAGTTTT
The DNA here is from genome assembly GCA_018901885.1 of Zaprionus kolodkinae. NCBI lineage: Eukaryota > Metazoa > Arthropoda > Insecta > Diptera > Drosophilidae > Zaprionus > Zaprionus kolodkinae. The sequence goes on along the minus strand of JAEIFM010000247.1, from coordinate 1,356,542 downwards.
ATGTGTTTTTCAATTTTTCGTCTGGCCAAGAAATTCACTCTCTCTCTCTCTCTCTCTTTCCCTCTCTCTTTCAGCCTGTGTCTGTCTGCGTCTCTCGCTCTCGTTCATATTAAATGCATATTGTAATGCGAATGTGTAAATTTTGTGTGTGTTTGCAGGCAGCAAAAAGGCCGCGTACGCTGTGCGTTATACAAAAACAAGTCACGAAAGTGTGCACCATAGTGTGGGGTAGCCAGAGAGCAGGGAGAAGGGGAGGATGGGGAGGAGCGTAGGCAACTGAGGTTGAAGAGGGCGCTTGGGGGCGGTCATGAGTTTGTGTCACGTTCGCGACTTCATTTGAAATTCATGCATAATAAGCAGCCAAGTACACACACACACACACACACAGCAAGAGACAAGCAACAGTAGTGTGTGTGTGTGTGTGTGTGCATCATGAGCATCGCTCGGTTGCTCTTCGGGGTCGGGCTCGCCTGTTGGCTGCATAAACAAGCACCCAATGCCAGAGCTAATTTTATTAAAAAGGCATAGTCCTCCCCGTTCCCTGCTTCCTTCATAACTCTCCTTACTCTATCTGTTCCCACACACACACACCCACCCACACACTGTGCTGCCAGTTATGAATCAAAATTGACAAATTTCGTGCCCCATAAATGCCATAAAGATTGCATGATTAATGCAATAACAACATCTCAGCGCATGGCCAAATCGGTGAAAGGATCTGTAAATGCACTTGGACTCCCAAGTGGGAGAGACCTGTTGACTGCTGTTGCTGCCATGTGGAATTTTATTGGCACTTAAACGTATCAGTCGATTTTATTTATTAAATATTTATTTATCTGTTGCGAATTATTTAGATATTCGATTTAGTAGAGTTTTGAGAGTTATCTTCTAATTTACAGTATATATATTCAAAGATGACTCTTCCTGCAGGATTCCTTTTCTCCTACATCCTTTTTTTCTTCTTTAGGAGATATCCTACACAAATTTGACAATCCTTTCTTGTTCTTGACTGCAATTCGGCTTGAATTTCATCAAATTATCCCCGCATATTTATGTTCTCCATCCTCCTAGTGTTGGATCTCTTCAATTTCCCATTTATCTTTGTGCTGTGCAGTGTAGCAGTATGTGGGCAGTGTACTCTAGTTAGCCAACTGATGGAGAGGCCTTTCTGGCCGTTGTCGGCACACTGGCAGCCCATAAAAATGCAGCTCTAGAGCATAAACAAACAGTTGTGCCTGCCCCAGAATGGCCCCGGCACGCCCGCGTACGCTCACGCACGCAGCAGACGAGTAGTATGCCTGGAACTGGGACTACAACTGGCAGTGGGACTAAGAGCAAGTGGGAACTGGGAACTGACAGTGGCAGTGGGACAACATACATAGCAGCAGCAGCTGGAGTCGACTCTAGTACTCTAGTTGGGGGCAAAATTTATGCGGCAAGCTAGTCGAAACGCTAAGTACACACGCACACACACACATACACACACAACAGTAGTGCATCTGCCATAGGCAGCAGCGCATTTATGAGCGCATTTTTTATTCGTCCATTTTAATTAGATGCATCCGTATCGTTTAGGCAAATTATGGGCGCAGCCTAAAAGCATGCAAGGTTTTTTTTGTACGCTGCTTTGCTGGTTTGAAACTTGGCTAATGGTACAGGCTGAAAATATATTCAAATTGTTCTAAAAATACGTATACGTACATAAATATACTCTGTCGCTGCCCCCTGCCTACACAGCCTGTTTTTAATCGCCTCATTTTATTTAGCTGCCTGACAACCCTAAAAATTCATCGTTTGCCTTCCCCCCCTTTTTTTTAGCCTGGCTCACCTGCTTGAACCGCTGTCATATTTTTGTTGGTCCCTTGTCACACAGCTCGTTCGTGTTGTTTTTGTTTTTTTCTTTCTTTTTTATTTATTTCGATTTTTGTGAGATTCAAAAGCAGCATTCCCATTGTCCTATATAAATATGCGAACGCACGCGCACTTTAAAATTAATCGCACGATTTATGACGCTCAATCTAACCACTAATTTATATGGCTTAAAATGCTGCCACCGCCAGGGCAACTCTAACTAACGTCGTCGTCGTCGCCGTCGTCGTCTACCTGCGTCTGCCACGCCCTCGACTCCCCATGCTGCTTCAGCTATTGGCGCAAACGCTTTACGCATTTCAAATGTGTTGTGGCTGCCACACGTTGCCTTTAAAGGCGTTGATGTTGTGTGTGTGAGTGTGTGTGCGTGACAGGGTGTTTATGTATGACAGGGTGTATAACAGGGTGTGTGTGTGCAGGGGTGTGTGTTCGCTGCGTTCGTGCATAGATTTCGCTGGCGGTTTTTGCGTTTGCGGCTCAACACTCGCAAATTCAATTTCCCGCCACGTTGCCAGCGATTATTTTTCGCTGCGTGCAAACCGCAGAATTTAATGTTTCAAAATGCTTTCCCAGGCACGCCTTATAGCAGCAGGGTGGGATCTAATGTGGCAAATCTAGTTTTCATCTAAACACACGATGAGAGTTGCCATCAAGCGTCATGAAGATGCTTTGCTAATTGCACATATTTACTTTGCAAATTTAATTTTAAATTTAATTCGAAAGTGTTTAAGAAGTTTGAAAATTATTTAAGAAACTTCTTAATAATAATTAAAGCAACTTTACTTTTTTTTAAATAATAAAATGATTTCCCACTTTATTTCGCAACGAAATCTATCTCTTTTATTTTGTAGACTTAAGAGGCTCATTAACGTTAACATTTGGCATAAAGTACAATTGCCCATTTGGCCACGCCCCTTTATGCATGAGAGGTGCCGAAGCATGGCCATATACGATATATATAGTATAGCATAGTTTTATGGTGCGCCAAAGTCAAACCAAGCAGAAGCCTTCCACATACTTAGCAGAGTAGGACAGAGAGAGAGAGAGATAGAGAGAGAGAGAGAGAGAGAGAGGAAGATAGAATGATTGTGTATGCGGGTGTGTGTGTGCGTGCCTGAGTATTGGTAACAAAATTAAATGTGCGCTAAGTAACGAGCAGAGTGTGCGACAGCAAGACAGAGAGAGAGAGAGAGAGAGAGATAGAGAGAAGCACAGCGTGGAATTAGAGAGCAAGAGCGAGAGAGATAGAGCAAGGAGCAGTGTGTGGGAGCAGCAACGCTGCTGGGCTGCGCATTTACTACGACAAATTAAAAGCACTTGTGATTTTATTTTACGATATGATTTCTATGCCAAGAGCGAGAGAGAGAGAGAGAGAGAGACTCTTGTGAAAAATTATGCATATGTTAGAAGTCAACGGGCAGGTCTATAAATCGTAGCAAAGCTGCCTGGCTGGCTGTCTCCCATAAATGGAATCCCCAGCAGGAACTTGCTCGAACCGCTGACAAAGTATGTAAAGAATGCGAAGGCAGAGAAAGGCAGAGAAACATGTACATATATCAATAAGTTGGAAAAGTTTTTGAACACTGATCAGGAGAGATACTCTGGGCTCGTAGTATATAATTACAAACCATATATATTTGGCCTCTTAGGACTGTATAGCTTCGAATTTGCTTTGGGCAAGCAATAAGTCAAATTGGTAAGCGTTTGCCTGGGCTGCTTAACCCCTTATCGAACTGACTCCGTTGCCTCCGCGTCCAGCTCCCTGCCCGAAACATTTAGCAACTCATTAATGCCTTTGCCTAGGCACATTTTCAAGCCAGGCCTATTGATACCAACTGACTCTCTCTCTCTCTTTCTCTCTCTGTGTGTGTGGACTGGGCTGCCCTAGGTAGCTACTGTGGGTGGTTCGGGAGATTATAATCTGGTACAAATGAGGAAATCCCAGAAAACCGACAGATTAAATTTGTATTCCACTCGTATGAACGGATGTGGGCATGTGTGTAAAGTAAGTCGGCTTCCGTTCCGTTCCAGCCAGCTAGGGTGTTCATATCTGTGTGTGTGTGTTTGTACATGTGTGTGTGTGTGTGTGTACGTTCCCATGCGTTGGCTATAAAGTTCTGCCACATGTGAAAAACAAAAGTCGCAGCAGAGCGGCAGAGCAGCGCACATAGATACAACCCAAAGAGCATTTCATTATTTATGAAAAGGCAACGCAAATTATACATACACACTCACAAATATAACGGTGCACGGCTGCTGTGTGTGTGTGTGTGTGTGAGTAATTTAGAGAAAATGGCTGCCGCACAGTGGCTTCTTTTGCTGCCCCAGCAGTTAGTTAGCCCAAGAGGCAGAAAGGCAGCGAGCCTGGGCGAGAGTGTGGGGCGGGGGGGAGAGCCAAAACTGGCAAATGTAATTTTGTGTAAAATTTTTCATGAATGAAATCGTTTTTGTCGTCGCACACACACACACACACACACTAACACACACAGTCGCGCAAAGACAGAGCCCCTGCAAGTGGAGGCGAGCCTTGAGCTTGTTAACAATTGTGTAGCATATTTTTGGGGGTCACTCGAGCATGCCACATGTTGCCAGTTAGTTTCTGCCCAGGCTTAAAAGCCAGGATTATATGAATGCTTCGTAAATTCTCATTTTCTTTGGCCTACCTCTCGCTCTCGCTTTCGCTCTCTGTCTCTGTCACTTTTGCACTGGCAGAGCGTGCATTTAAGCACTTGAAATTAATTTGACATTTTTATTCACTGAGAAAGTCGCACAAATTGTACGCCTAAGCCCGGGCTGACTTGTGGGAATTCGCTGCCGCTTTCAGGCCACATTTCGTATACCTTTGGCCACGCAGAGAGAGAGAGAGAGAGAGAGCCGTAATAACCGACAGCTTAACGCTCTTCTCCTGCATATGCACTGTGGTTATTTGTCCAACTGGACAACTCTTTCGACCTGACCGAAACACTCGACTCGACTAGCCCCACCTCGGCCTGCCTTGCCTTGCCTTGCCTCGCCTCGCCTTGCCTCGAGTCGATTTCATGTGCGGTCTGTGGCAAAGTTGCAGCTTGATTAATGACAGTTGCAATGCGATTTCAATTGGTTTCCAATGGCCACAATGCAACAGAGCAAGAGTGAGACAGAGTACGAGAGAGAGAGAGAGAGAGAGAGAGAGAGGGAGAGTGGCAGTGTGGAAGGCAGCTTGCATTGTGCTGTGGTTGTTTTCAATTTGTCAGTGTACAAACCAGAACTGTCACACATTCTTCAAAGTTTATATTCCATTTGCCACAACATTTATCAATTTCAACTCGAAGACATATTCCAGCTGAAACGCAATGATTAATATGATTTAACTCAAGTAGCTTCATTAACGCGACCACTGCCACTGTTGGGTGACAAAAAGCAGGTGCTCTGTGGGGCTGCTCAGTATGTTAGAATGGTAGCTTAATATTTCATTAACAATGTTAATTAATCACTAATTTAATATTTTTTTTATGAATTAATTAAAAAATAACTAATATGTAATTTGAAGCCTCTTTATCCCCCCAACAGATTTATTTTGGTATCGCGGTAGTGCTGGATGAAAGTGAGCTAGATTGGTTTACGAAATAAGTAAGGGTCCCCCCTGTTCATTTTTCAGAAAAATTTATTTTTCAAAATTTAAAATCGCCTACTTTTACTTTTAATCGATTGCGGAGGTTAAAATTAGTATAAAACAAGTGTTTAAAGTTGTTTTCGAGCATACTTAATTTTTGCATGTCCAAATCGACAAAAAATTTGACTGTAAGACCCTTGACAGGATCAGTATCCTCACTTTCCTCCCTACATAACTTTCTGAAAAATCGAACGATTTTCTTCTTGTGAAACATTTTATTCATGGATTTAGTATTAGAATAGAATGTCTTAATAGTTTTTGCAATTTAAAGAATTAAAAAAAAAAAATTATTTTTGTGATTTTGGTAAGGGTCCCCCCTGTTCATTTTTCAGAAAAATTTTTTTTTCAAAATTTAAAATCGCCTGCTTTTAAGTTTAATCGATTGCGGTGATCAAAATTAATATAAAACAAGTGTTTAAAATTGTTTTAGAAGAGACTTAATTTTTGGCCAAAAATCATGTCAAAGTCGATTAAAAATTTGACATGTAAGAACCTTGACAGGAACTGCAACCTCACTTTCCTCACTTCATAACTTTCTTAAAAATCAAACGATTTTCTTCGGGTAAAGCATTTTATTCATGGTTTTAGTTCTAGAATAGAATGGCTTAGTAGTTTTTGCAATTTAAAAAGTTAAAAAAAAATTTTATTTTTGTGATTTTGTTAAGGGTCCCCCCTGTAAAATTTTGAGAAAATTTTTTTTTCAAAATTTAAAATCGTTTGCTTTTACTTTTAATCGATTGCGGAGGTCAAAAATAGTATAAAACAAGTGTTTAAAGTTGTTTTAGAAGTCACTTAATTTTTGGCCAAAAATCATGTCAAAGTCGATTAAAAATTTGACATGTAAGACCCTTGACAGGACCAGTATCCTCACTTTCCTCACTTCATAACTTTCTTAAAAATCGAACGATTTGCTTCGAGTAAAGCATTTTATTCATGGTTTTAGTATTAGAATAGAATGGATTAATAGTTTTTGCAATTTAAACAATTCAAAAAAATTGTAATTTTTGTAATTTTGGTAAGGGTCCCCCTGTACATTATTTAGAAAAATAAAAAAAGTATAATCGCCTGCATTAACATTAATTTTTAAGTAATAATTGTAATAAATCTGCTTACGTACTACTTGAACGACCCCTGTCCCACTTGCTGGCGATGTCTAAGGTGCCGAAGCTGCCGAAACTGGTCTTAAATAATTTGCCAGAGTCGAGAAGGCAAATGCTGCAGCTGCATAAATTCTATAAATTATATTATGCAAGGGGGCTACAGTAGCGCCAGGTGGTCTGGGCAGCTTCTCTCGCCTAGGCAAACGAATGTGACAAAGTTCTTTTCGGCTGCTCATAAATTGTAAACTGATTTCGAGACGGGTTCACTCTCAAAGGTCGCACTGCTTTAATATTTATGGAAACAAAGGCGTGTCACAAGCATCCCACTCCACAGAGAGTATGCGTGTGTGTGTGTGAGTGAGTCTGTCATTCATTTATGCATGTTGTTGTGCACACATTTGATAGCTGTCAACACACGAGACGTGGCAGGCAAGCTGCTTAAGTGCCCCTTCATCATATTTTATGTAGCATGCAGCCGAGCTGGAGCCGGAGTAGGAGCTGAAGCCGGAGCCGGAGCCGAAGCCGTTGTCGAAGCCGTGGCCGGAGCTCAAGTTTTACGAGCTTTAGAAGACCAATCCTCAGCCGGCAAATGGCATTAACCTGACAGGAGAGTATCCGTGCATGAGTACCCGCCAGTGTGAGTGTGAGTGTGAGTGAGTGCGCTCGTAAACTCGTCAACTGGAACTCGTGAGTCGCGTTTCTTATTTCACACACAAATGCCGAGTTACAGGAAATTAACAACAAGTAAAAATTGGCAATATACAAGGCTCGACTGGCAAGACAACATCCCTGCTCCGCATGGCCAATTTACCCTTCCCCTGCCACATCCTGCTACAAGCCGTTTACGTCACCAATAAATGTTCAAATAAGCAAAGTTATTTACAGTTTGCCAGTTGGCAATTCGTGGCACCAGTTGTTGCCTCTCAAAAAAGGGGGAAGGCGCTGCTTGGCAACCGTCGCCCAGGCTGGCAGGCCACAATTGTAGCTCATAAAGCAGCCGAATTGCTGCTAGGCCCAGTACAGGACCAGGTTCGGCTGTAGGTTCTGTCGCACTGTCGCTCTGTTGGTCCCTTTGCCCCATTGCCCGTCTGCCCCTCGGCTCGTCCTGTCGTCCATTGGTCGTGTTAAGCCTTTCGTTGCGTAGGCCCGTTTCAAATTTATTGTAAATGAGTCGCCCCAAATTGCCATGAAAATTACCAACGACAAGAGGGTCAACTGAAAAGTTTAAGTAAAGTACACAGGCAAGAAAGCTAGAGTGCTCGACAGTAAAATACCCGCCGGTAATAGATTCATCTGCTCAAGCAACAAAATTATTTCTTAAATAACTTTTATGTTTTTTATACCATTGTAAGAAAATTAAAATAAAAAATTTATGTGCTAACAATCTATGTACATAGCTTAAATAAATTTTCTAGACTTTGCAGTATTTAGAAAAAATACAAAATAATATTTAATAGTCGTCAAACTGTATAGAAATTCTTAAGCTACTCCCGCAACTTCTAATTTCATAGACAAGAAAAATAAAGTTTTTGAAATACATTATTAAAATAAAGCTACAATTCATACTCAAAAAAATAGTTACCTACATCTTAGAATTTCTTGAGCAACCCTCGCCTGGTTTGGTGGCAACCTCAACCACGTTCGCGTGTTTTTTGACGATGCTCGGCAATTACAGCCAAATGAGTTCGAAAATAAATTCGCATTAATTGTTGTTGTGTTGGGCTATTTGTTTTAAAGTTTGCCCAGCTCGTCCCACATTTAATTGCACAAACAGGCATCCTCTTTAGCCCCCCTCTCTTTCTCTCTCTTTCGCCCACTCCCCTACTATCTCCCTCTCTCGCCGTTTGAGCCTAAAATAAAGAGGCAGCGTCGCAGCTGGTTGATTGTCGTTGCAGAGCTACGGCGACACATTGGCTAAACGTGAGGCGAATGTAAGGACAGGCAGGACATGGTTCTACGGAGTCAAGAGACTCTACACACACACAGAGAGACACACACAGAGACAGAGAGACCTGAAGTCAAAATCGGATGTGAAATCAGAGTCAGTCTGTTGAGCTCTTGGCCACCGCAGGATCTGTCGCTGGCTGCACTTAAGTATGTATTTCACTTACGGCTTTTATGGCAATTGGCGTGAAAATTGTAAACTGCATTTGTAACTGTAGATGTGTGCATGTGTGTGTGTGTGTGTGTGTGTGTGTGTGTGTGTGTGAGTGTGCTTGGTGTTTTGCCAGTTGACTAAATTGAGTTTCAATTGCCGGCACATGGCCGCACGTTGGGAATACTCGATGCTTTTGTCTTCGCCAGCTGCCTTTGCCTTTTCCTCTCTCACTCGCACTCGCACTCTATCTCTTTCTCGCCTCACATCCCTTTTTTTTCTATATATCTCTCGCCTAGTTTTCGTTTTTTTATATTTTTTTCGCCACTTTTGTCGCCTTTCCTGGGCTTGTTTCATATTGTTTATGCATGGTCTCTGGGCTCGTAGCCAACTCTCGCAGCAGTTGTCTAAATAATTGAGCCACAGTTTGTTGAACAGGCCACTTGGCTTGCAGCAGTGCCCCGTCCCCCCTGCATCTCGCATACCCCTTGCATTTTCCCATACATTCCCCATGCATATCCCTTGCATTTTCCATGCATTCCCTCTCGCATTACCCTCCCATTCCCTACTCAATTAATTAATTGATGCACTGCTGATTGGCATTTGACAAAGCTTTTCTTAAACATTCCTTACTTAACTTCTACTCCCTTCCCTCCCCGACCTTTGAGCAGGCACAAAATCTCATAAGCTCTGCTTAAGTTACCACAAAATGCCAGGCATAGCAGGCTGCCGCATGTGTTGCAATAATTAAATGTCATACACGGCGTATGCGCAATTTACAGAATTTCTCAAAGAATTCGCCACAGGGAAATCGAGAGGGCAGCGTGTTGATGGGAGATGGAGATGGGAGATTTTGGAAAAGCCATTTGCAACTTGTCAAAACTGAAAGTACCTTTTGTATATGCGCATTACATTAATGAGATTTCAATTGATTGGCAAAATGTGGCGACAACAACGAGAACAATTATAATTAGCTCTGGGCTGTAATTTGGAAACTTTTGTTGAATATTTTACGATATGAGTTTTGGGGCAAAAGGAAAACAATTGTATATTGTAGAATTATATGATTTTTGTTTAAAATTCGCTACTTTTTTTTATTTTCTTCATTTACAGAGAAGAAAGATGTCGTGGGCATGTTCTTAGACAAACTTTAGCTGCGCCTAATTATAAGATATATTGTGCCAAAATTTGGTATCTCTAGCTATTCTAGTTTCCAAGATCTAGATGTTCATACAAACCGTATAGACAAAGCATTCTGTTTTCTCATAGTCCAGAGCTCGACCCGGATTTCTTTCGACTCTCTACACTTGCTGTTCTGCAGAATTCTTCACTATTTACTTTATTTCAGTTCTGTTTCTATTCTCATTTCTGGAATGTGCTTCTTCTATCTCGTTTTTTGCCATCGTTAATTAAATTTTCTGCTCATGGCATTTATGCGCTATCCCTCTCTAACTGTATGTTCATACATCAAACAAATGGCTAAAACAAAATGATTAACTCGCTTCTGCTGGCCGCAATGCGTACTTGCCACTTGCTGCTTGCCACTTGCCACTTGCCACATGCGACCAGTTTCAGCACTTGGTTCTGTTTAGTCTACAGTGTGTTTTTTTTTGTAGCTGTGCGCAACTTTTTGCCAACATTTTGAGGGTATTTTTCATTCGAATACCCTGCAGGTTAGGATATACACAGAAAGGTATGGCTTAGCTTTAATGATAAGGAAAATTAATATATTTTTTTCAATATAGAATAATAACTCAAGCCTTAATCAGCGCAATCAACAATTTCCAAGGTTATCATGCCTACAGAGTATCTGCCAGTTGGGTAAACTCATTGTTACATTGTACTTATTATTGTTAGAATTTTGCAGTTCGTTTGAGCATTGTCGACTTGCTTGGTTGGCAATTCAGCTGACTGGTTGCTCATTCATTCATTCAGTCAGTCAGTCTGTCAGTTTGCCATTCATGCATTCAGCTGCGAGCAGTGACAGTGACAGAGGCAGAGGCAGTGGCAGAAAAAGAGAAAGAGAAAGAGACAGCAACTGTGACTGCGACTGCGACTGCGACGCAGACAGAGATTAATGAGCAGTCGCGCATTTAGTTAATTTTGACAACTGCTCGGCGGACTCTGTGAGTTTTATTGCCATAAAAGCAGCGCATTGAGCTGTACATTTCGTGGGTGAAATTTAATTGCCGCCACCGATGGTACCGCCAAGTGGCCTCCAAGTGGGCTGGAGGTGGTGGAATGGAGGCTTGCTCACGCCCGTTTCCCGTATCCGTTGGATTCATTTTAGCAAACTTCTCGCCCGGCTCATTATGTAAAGCAAAATTTCGTTTTGCGACTGTTGCTGCGGTTCATTAAACTTTTGAGTTTCATTTGTCATTTGGACAAACGGACGGACGGACGGATGGATGGACGGACGGAAGGATGGTTGAATGGCAAATCGGGGGGGAGGAATCGGGGAAAAGGGGGAGGAAATTTGCCCTAGTCGTAGCTGATGCATTGTTTTAATTCTCGCATAACAATTGAAATATATTTGTCAGATAAACTTTTGTTTTTTCCCTGCCAGCCCGCTGGGGATATGCTAAAACAACCCCGCCCCTTTACAGTCCCCTGCAACCTACCCAAATCTTCTCTATTATTTGTATTGTTGAACATTTTGCAATGTTCTTAAAGCGGAATTTGTCAAAACTGTGTGTAGAGATTCAGTTAAATGGAAGTAAATTAGCTGCTGCTGCTGGAAGTCTATGGAGATCTATTGGGATAGCTCACAGGTAGAGAAGGAAAAGATAAATTAACTCCAACTAATTATACTAATTTTATAGCAGATTCATGACAGTTTTATAGCGGATTTATAGCATATTAAACAACGCATTTTTACCTAAGTTAAAAACTTTGTAGCCTCTTTAGTCTTGCGTTTTGCTTTCAATCATTATTTGCATATCTTTTAAATATCCCTAGTATTATTTGCACTTCCTGCCAGTTACCCAACTTAATGCTATATTCTTAAACAGTTCCTGCCATCCTTTTTTTTCCGCCACTCATGCTTAACCCTTGTCGAATGTTCCTCCCCCTCTCTCGCACTCTCTCTCTCTCTCTCTCTCTCTCACTTGGCGCTTGAGTAGCGCTCTCATCGGTTTCTCTTGCGGCACTCGACACTTAACCCACCGCTTTGCCAGCTACTCGGCTCATTACTGGGGTTCATTGAGGGAGGCGGAGCGGGAGGAGTCTCTAGAAATGGATTGGGAACGGAAATGGATTGGGGACGCAGACGCTGGGTCGGAGCAGGGGTCATGGGTTGGCTGGAATGGTAATGGCCGTGGTAATTAGAAGTAGTGCGAGACTCGTCGCCCTCCTCGCCTGCCTTGAATTATACTACTTACTTACTACTACTACACGTAGTAGTAGTCTCACTCAGGCTCGGATTCCTCATGCTGCTCCTGCTGCAGCACATGGCGCATTAACAGTTCCTACGTATATCACAATTAAATTAATTGCATTTCGGTCGATTTGCGCACTGCAAACTGGCGCAGCGACTTTTATGCATTTTAATTAAAGTTTATTACAGTTGGAACAGTTGGTGAAAATACTATTGTGCGAGTGCCCCCTACCCCCTCCCCCCTTCCATACGATTCTCTGATCCTACGGCTATGGTTGATCCTTGGCGTGACGAAAAGCGCAGACCAACTTGAACTTTTGTTAATGAAAATAATGCAATTACAACAGCTGTGTATCTGTGTGTGTGTGTGTGTGCTGCCTGACTGCAGCTCATGTGTGAACGTGTTTTGCGGTTGCCAAAAGGAGGGAGGATCCGGCCAGAGGGGACAATAGTGGCGGCCAAAAACTTTTCGCCTCCATCCACTTTTGCGGCTGTATGTCTATCGTTGGCCTCCTCTTCGGGTTTGTTTAATGCAATTAAGCGAAGCGGAAGTAATTCTGCCAGCTGCCTGTTTGACTGGCTGACGGACTGCCTGCCTGCCTGGCTGACTGACTGACTGACTGACTGCTTGAATGGATATGCCTGCTGAATGCCGCATGCTGCATGTTGCAAGATCTCAGTCATTCATTCGCCTTCGTTCGCCCGTTTCCTGTGCCGCCTGCTAATGAATCGTAGCACTTGCCGCGACGCGTTAGCCGGAGCCGACAATGGCCAACAGCTAAACAAAGGAAACGAGTTGAATAAAGATGATGCAGCAATGGCAGCAACTGTGGAACACCCTGTAGTTGAGGCTGATAAAAATAAAATATAAGCTCAATTTATAGTTTTGTTGCCAACAGAGCCCAATTGCGTTTAAAAGAGTCGATAAATTAGCGCTTCATATAAACGATAAATTTGCAATAACAGAGCCACTAGATTGCAGAGAAATGTTAATGTTCATGCTGTTATATTCCGCTGTTAACAGTGTAGCCAACTTAGCTCGCCGCATTTCTGTAAACTAACAGAATTGCAATAAGTGCTGGAAAATCTATTCAAACTTTTTGCCTATTATGATTATTTATTTATAAGTTTTTAGCATAGTTTATTTTTAGAGTTAAGTATACCGGTTTTTTTTTTTTTTGCAGTAGCTTTTCTACTTTTCTGCAGATTAATACACCTCTAGATTGCGGGGTATTAAAAAAGTTTTACCTTTTGTGGCTTGCACATTTTTTATTTAACTGCGCCCAAGTTTTAATTTCTTTTTCTTGGGCGCAGCATTGTTTCCGCCTCTTGGCAGCTAGTGAGGCATTTGAGGCGTGTGAGGCAGGCTGCAACGGTGTGATGCCTTGCAGCCAGCCAGCACCCGGCACCCTGAACCCAACGAGTTGCATCCTGGATTGGGATTGAGGTGGCAGGCAGGAGCAAAGGCAGCGGCAACGGCAGCAACAGCGGCAGTTGCCCACTTGCCTCAAGTTGTTGTAGCGGTTTTGTTGCCATTTTCCTTTGTTTTGTTTGGCTTTTGCGGTGCATGTTAAAGTGGTTACAGCATCGCGCAACTTCCACGATTCACTTGCCACTTCTGCGAGGTGGGAGTGGAAAAAAAGAAGGGCAATGGGAGCTTCTGTTGTTGCAGCTGTGAATTTGATTACCAAGTAGAGTAGCTATAATAGCGGATGTCATAATTATTGTCACTCGACTGCACGTGGCCCTTAGCCTTTGTCAGCCGCAACACACTCACGACACACGACGACCCCGTCTCGCACTTGGCGTTGCAAGTTCAAAAAGTTGCAGGCACAAGTGGAAATAAACCAACAACAGCTGAGGCAACAGCAGCTGACAGCACACGAAGGATCAGGCGCAGGCAAGAAAGCACCGCAAAGTGCGGTCATATGTTTGCCAAGTTTATGCCAAGATACTATAGGAAAAATGCATGGCAGCTGCATACGCGATGCAACATGCAACATAGCGTGGCATGGCATGGCATGGCGTCTTATCGTCTGGAATTGAGCTGACGGCAGGTGCAACCTGCGAGCGAAGGCAATGAGAAGTGCCGAGCAAGGCAATCGATGGCTACGTAAACCGAAAGCTTAACAAGCCAAGCTAAGCAGATAAGCAACACACGTTACGTACATCGTACACAGTACTTGCAAAGGAAAGAGAGAGAGTAAGGGAAGCAGGCAGAAAGAGAGCAACCGAATAGAAGTATCTAAACAAACGTGCTCGAATCAGGAATTCAAGAATTTACTTCGTGCCATGTGTGCAGCAAAGAAAAAAAAAGAAAATGTAGGAATAATGCAATAAAAGAAACACTCTTTTTGTATATTCAATATGTAAATACTTTAAATAATTCGAAATAATTTTTTCCGCTTCGTAAATCGCACTTTAAATTGATTAATATTAAATTAAATGCCAGCTGCGGCTCAGTTAACATTAAAATGTTATGTTTTAACAGAGCGCGTAGTCGAAACCAGCTTAACAGTTATCGATAATCAATTCAATGCAAGCTGCTGCTGCTAAGTTAACATTTATCTGTTATGCGCTGACTGAGCGCGTATTCAAGATGGCAGCCACTGCATTTAACAGCAGCCGCAAAATTGTAATTGATGCATAACCAATTGAGTACAAACTGTTGATGTGCAGTTTAGCATTTAACCATGAATACCCTGTTATAATTGCATAAATAATGTTGCTTAAACAAACAGTCTGTTGCCACTTCATACATCCTTTTCATAGTTAATCTAGCACACACCTCAACTAGATCCTGCGGCTTACACACACACAGAGACGCAGCAGCTGTCGCCTCCGCTTGCCGACTGCGTAAGGCTTTCACCTTTGCCCGTTATTGCCTCATAATTTAAATGGGCAAACCGAGCAATAATCCTTAATTGCTCATTTTACTTGAGCATATTTTCTTGATGCTCTTCTAGCTCAGGTGAGCTCAGGCGCGAGCTATGAGGGCGGTTTTACCTTTTTACCTTTAGCTTTTCATTTAAAATGCCCAGCGCAAACAAAGTTAACAACGAGCGAGGGGCGCGCATTTTACAAAGAGAGAGAGAGAGCGAGAGGGGGGCAGGGCTGGTGTGAAACTTTGCCAGCGCCTGTCTGTATGCCACGTTTTCCATTATGCATGTGCTCGCGCGCACACACACTCGCGCACACAGCGCGTTTTAGGCCTTTCAGCGACGTGGACCGCGTGTGTGTGTGTGTATTTACTTGCCACACGCCAAGAACTCTGAGTGGGGCTATGCCACAAAGAAGACGACAACAGCGACGCGTCGACTGCGACGGCGACTGCAACTGCAACTGCAGCGGATGTGCACTTGCAATTTACGTGCAACGTGGCGTATGCAAAATATTTGCATTGATAAACAGCTCGCAGCGTGTACCCACAGCCTGTGTGTCTAGTGAGCTGTATTTTGTGTGTGTGTGTGTGTGAGTGTGTGAGTGCCCCTCCCCCATGGACATTGTACAGTGGCCACTTAGCACAAAACAAATTTGCATAACTGAAAAGTAATCTTTGCGCTTGTCAATTGAATAAATTTGGCTGCTTGTCGAAATATTCGAAATACTTGCAGAGTTTTTCAAGCATTTTTTTGACTTGTTTTCAAATCTTTCCCGTTTTTTTCTTAAACTATTCAAAGCTGAGTTTAAGTCCGTTTTCGAGTTGCAGTGAATTCCTACATTCCTGCACCGACTGGCAGAGTCATAAAACGGAATAATAAAACTGCAACCAATGTGCAGTGTGTCTGTCACACACCCGCACACCCACACACACTTACACTCACACACAGCTACAGTGGAGCAGGTAGCACTTAAAGTTTTTCATTTAAAGTTTTTGAAAGGTAGCAGAAGCGACGTGAGTAACGAGATGGGGCAGCTATGCAAAAGGCTTATCGATTCGAGGGGTGGAGAGGGGGGGAGGGTGCCTAGCGACACACACCTGAGCGTGTGGAGGCCACTGGGCTGCCCAGCTGTATGCAATGGAATTTTTATTATATTTCGTTTTCAATGGCATCAATGCCATTCAGTCCAAAAAAAAAAAAAGGTGCCGCCGAAGTGCCCTTTGCGGCTGCAACCATCGAGCGATACGTTAAGGTTAGGGGTGCTCTGTATATATATTGATTATTATTAACTGCAACACCTTTTGTAGCCCCTTTCTTCGATGAGGCAACTTTTGCTAATAAAAAGCGAGAGAAATGCGGAAACGACCTTCACAGCGCTGGCCGCAATTATAGCGCAACCTGCAACGCTTTAATTGCACAATTGACTCGACAAGTGCCGCAGCAAGAAGAAGAAAAAGAAGACAAAGTTGAGAAAGGGGGAAGACACAATGTGCGATTGGCATATTGAACGATTGAGCGATTGATACACTCAGTTATGGATGGGCTGGCTAAATGTGCCCCGCTATGCGCTTCATTGAGCAGCAGCAGCAGCAGCAGCAGTTACAGTTACTGAATGCACAACAAAAAGAGGAAGAAGCAGAGGAAGAAGGAGAAGGGAAGAAGCAGCAGCAGCAGAAGAAGCTGCGCCTGGGGGTAGGCAACGATTTCTGCACAGATTGCAAATATGTTTGCATGCGAAAAGTGTTTTTCATCGACTTGAATGGACTTCAGTCTGTGTGTATGTTTATTTGCTTTGAGTTGGGCTTGAGTTGAAGTTTGTTTTTGGCAAGAGAGCGAGAGAGAGATAGAGATAGAGAGAGAGAGAGAGAGAGAGAGCTAGTAGGGTTAGTAAAATACTTGCGCCATGCGAGAGTTCGAAAACTTAATCAACTTGCGGCATGATTATTTGTCCAACTCTGACCTATTTCAGCTAGTCGAATATGATCTTAACTTGTTGAAGTGTCTTGAATTTCAAGAGATATATTTATGCATTACTTGAATACAACTTGACGTGTGTGTGTGTGTATGTGTGTGTGTCTGTGTGTGTGTGTGTGTGTGTGTGTTTTCCTTTTTTTATTGGTTTGGCTTGTCAGCACTTTCGACAGCCGTTTTGGTGTTTGCTCTGCTTGAAATGCCAAATGCACCATGCATCATAAGCACACACAGCGTTGTTTACACACACACACACACACAACCAACACACACATACAGCCAATACACACACACACACACATGTGTCGGGTATTGGGTGTCGTGTTGCATTCAATAACAAAATTCGTGAGCAAAATAACATTAAGCGAAAGAGCGAGGCAGACAGAGACAGAGCGAGAGCGAAAGAGAGAGAGAGAGGGCTATGCAGAGGGAGTTGGGTTACAGTTACAAAACTGTGAACCAAAGCCGGAGACACGAAACGAATCCAGACGGACTGAGAGTCGTTTACAATTGTTGCTACTCGCATGTACGTAGAGGTAGTTGCTGCTGCTGTTGTTGTTGCTGTTGTTGCTGTTGTTGCTGTTGTTGCTGCTGTTGCTGCTGTTCATGTTGCTGCTGCAGTTGCTGTGGTAGTTGCTGCTGCTGCTGCTATTGTTGTTGTGGCAGACTGACTGCATACGTCGTTACATGCAGCTAGGGAAAACAATTTAATGATGTTGTTACAGGCGCATTCATGAGCCTGTCGATGCCAGAACCAGCCTGCCTTTGTCTCTTTCCCCCTCTCTCTTGCTCTCTCTCTCTCTCGCTCTCTCTCTCTCTCTCTATTTGTGCAACTGTTGAGCTGTCTCATAATTCAGGCAGCTTTTGCCTATTGGCAGCTGCGCTTCTTACTTGCACATAACTTTGCTTTTGTCTTGCCCTGCCCGTTCTTAATTAAACGTAATTAAAAAGTTGGCTTCACACGCATTTAACACCCGTAAACCTGCTACTTCTTACCGTCCCTTCCTCCCTCCCCCCCTGGCTTACACACACTTTTTAGCCAACTCAGCAGCTTTCCGCTTCTGCTGCTGCTCTGAGCCTCGACTAATGGACCACAAAGTTGTCCAAGCCAACGCGGAACCTTTTACGCTTTTTACGACCTGCCTGGCTGCAACCCTTTTATGGTCAGTTCTCAGCATTTTTGCGCATAATTAGACAAAGTTCGTACGGCAACTTTTACGGCCGCAAATGTGCACGGACTTTGCCGAAAACTTTGACGGAAGCGCGCCAGCCATTGCATCTTTAATGACTGCCATTCAGATATTCAGTTCCATATCCCATGCAGTTTTGCCAAAGAAGAGAGTGAGAGAGAGAGAGAGGAGGGGGGGGGATTTCGAAAGAGTTCTGCAAGAAAAAGCTAGGAAAGTATCTAGTATATCTATGCTGCAATTTGAATGAATAACTGCTAGAGCAACTGTTTATTTCTCAGACTTTATGAATAGCTTAATATACACATTGATATTTGTTTCCTTAGGTCTTGTAATTAGATATTATTGCTATATGTTTTTTTCTGTCTGAACAGGGTTAAATAAAATTCTTCTGGATTTTCTTTTTTATTTATAAACCGATTACCATTAAATTTGCAGGAAACATTTAAGCAAATATAATTTATTTTCTCCCTAAATTTGAGAGTGATAGTCTATGAAATCTGGGCTATCATATCTAAAAACTCTTTTGCACCTCGCACTTTTCTTCACATCTTCAGCACACGTGCCCAGCCAAAGTGCCATCTATAAAGCGTAAGGTAAAAGTATTCATAATAATTATTTTTATTACCCTCTTTCACCATTTCACATGTGTCGCATAAGCCTCTCGAATCGGTCTTAACTTCCGCTTGGGGACCCGATGAAAAGCCGGCAGAAATAAAAAAGAATCCCCAGCTATGCAGCTGCTTTCAATCAGCTTATTTTATCACAATTTCTGTCCAAGGCTCTTGACTCACTAGCGCCCTCCCTCTCTCTCTTTCTCCCTCATTCTCTCTCTCTCTCTCTCCCTCTCTCTTTCTGACTCGTTTTTAGTTGATTGAGCATTAGAAATTGATCTGTGCGTTTATTGCCTTGTTTGGCCTTTTCCGCCTTTCGTGTGTAGTTTTTTTTATGGCCAACGCGTTGTCAGAGAGGGAGAACTTACAACCATAAATAAATATACGGTTATTTCTGGACACTGGACTAACCGGCACACCTGAACCCCGGAGAGAAGACTGAGAATGACTGCATAGAGCTGAGGCTGAGGCTGCGTCTTCGTCTGAGTCTGCACTGTTTATTGCTTTCATATTTCTCGCTTTATTATGGCTCGTAAATATTTTGATGTGTTGACAGTTCAAGTGATTTTCCGGTCACATTCGTTGAGGTGTCTACTCTCTCTCTTGCTCCTTTAGTCTCTCCTCTCTCTCTCTCGCCTTTCAGCCTGGCCTCAGTGTCAACATAATTTTACTTGCCCGTTAATTGATGGCCATAATGCATACAACATGGCAGCTCTTAGCCCTCTCTCTCTCTCTCCCTCTCTCTCTTTCTCTGCATGTCTCTCTCTCTCTCTCCTGCTGTCTCTACTTGCTGTCAGTGCTGCCTGACAATGATTTTAATGCTGTCTGGCAACGTGTTGTGCCAAAATTCAACCAGGCATAGAAACATTGCTGTCGTTTTTAACACTTTTCGACAGGCCACGCTCTCTCTCTCTCGCTCTTTTGCTCTCTTTCTCTTTCTCGCTAATTTGGTAGGCCTTCAATTACTCAGGCTCGCTGGGCGTGGCGCAGTGTATGTGTTGCATGCAGCATGCCGCAAATGTCTTAAGTGCCTATGGCGCTTGCTGGCGTTGTCGACACTTTGATGGCACTCGGCTGCCAAGAGCTACAAGGGTTACACACACACACACACACACACACACTGGTACACTCTAAGAAATTTTCGCTGCATACTTGCAGGCGCTCACACTGCGCACGTGTTGAGGTTTTGTGTCGGCACGAGGCGCGTGTTTTTCCCCCGCTTGAAGGTCATTTCCATTTACACTTTTTAGCTGCCCGAGGGGAGAACGGAGAGAGAGAGAGAGAGAGAGCGAAAGAGAGAGTGGAGAGTGGAAGAGCAGAAGAAATAACCGTTTAATGCCCTTTTGACAGCAACAATCCCAAGTTGTTTATAAGTAAGTTAAATTAAAACAAGCTCGAGCCCCTGCAAAGCCGCCGAAAGACGACGACGAAACCAAAAACCAAGCAAGATGAGCAGCGCAAAGAAGGAATGCGAAAAAATAAACGAAACACAGCGAAAATGTATAGGAAAAAAAAAATGTTGGATGCAAAATGTGTCAAGGTCCTTGGGGCTGGTTCCGGGCTGACTCGGATTTGATTGTGAATGGCCGAGAGCAGCTGCCGAGAGCGCTAAGCCGCAGGCAGCGGAGGAGTTGTGCCTCCCCAGGGCGGCCAACTGAAGTTGTGGCCTCAAGTGGAGAGCAGGCAGAGGCGACACATTAAATGAGATGCTCTCGCTCTGAGCTAAGTCCGCGCATTGCAATGTGCTATTAATTTAATTCCGAGCGCGAAATTAAACCGAGTGCAAATGCTTTTGCCTTTCCTTTGCTTTTGCTTTCGCGCTTAACGAGTTGAAAGCGCCCTCAACGTGGCGCTTGAATGTTGTGCAAAGATAACTCTGAGCTGGCAGGGGCAGAGGAAGGCAGGGGAAGAGGGGAAGAGGGGAGAGAGAAGAGTGGAGTGTGGAGTGGGAAGTGAAGTGGCCAAGTTGAAGTCCATGCTGAGTGTTGCATTCAAGCGGGCAATTTGCTCAGTTTGATTGAGCCACAGCCACTTGGCCACACACGTTCGTAACTTATCTAACTTACATATACACACACATACACACACACACACACACACACATACCAATACAGACCATAGCTCAATGGTTTGCTGGCAGCACACATGGCGTATGAGCAATGCGCCGTCAACTGCAGATTGCTCATACGCCGCGTTGACTGACCGTTTTATTGTACTGCAGTTTGAGTGATTTATAATATGCAACGCTAACACGAAATGTTTCGACCCGTTAACCACATTCATTACCCTTGTAGACGCCTTAGATATTTCGATGTAAGCTCAAACTGAGGGAATATTGCCATGGCCTTGGCTCAGGCTGTTACACTGTGAGAAATTTGCTTGATTATCAAGTTAGTAGAGCTAGAAATATTTATAAGTCTCGCTCTCTCTCTCTCTGCAACACAAAGTTTCCACAGCATATCTAACTTCTACACCTGCACTCCTTATATAGTACATATTTCCAACTCTGCCACGCCCACTTGTGCCCAATCAAAATGAAATCCAATAAGCTCGCTTCGCCCCCAAAAATACAAAAGGGCAGCGCAACTTTTCTGTCTGTGCACGAAAATAACTCAAATTTGCAGCCTCTCCAAGCATGTTCTACACGACGTATACGTAATATATACATACATATCTCTTGTGGCATAGTAGGGCGCATAAATTTATCAACTCAACTACGGCTGCTGCCGGTGCTGCTGCTGCTGCTGGCCACTTGATGCAATAATAAGACAAGTTTAGTGTACGCCGAAAGCGCTTGCAACTGTAGCCTACACGATGATTTATGTAGGTGTGTGCGAGTGAGTGTGTGTGTGTGTGTGTGTGTGTCTGTACAATAAAATGTCTTGTCAACATTTCATAACTCACTTTATATGCCTGCCTGCCGTTCGTTTCTCTCTCTCTCTCTCTCTTTCTCTCAGTGCGTCTGTCTTGCTGTTTGTGCATGGCCAACACACAATTGGCCCACGCCCAGACACCTCTCTCTCTCCCCCTCTCCCTCTCTCTCACCCCCTGCGTGTGTGTGAATGAAGGCAACAAACACGCACAACTCTCTCTCTCTCTCTCTCTCTCTGTCTGTTTACCAGACAGACTTTCTTAGTGTGCGTGTGTGTCTCATTTGTTACTATAAACGTACAACAACGCGTAGTAATAAAGCATTTTTCATATAGTTCCGCCAAACGAACTCTGTAGGCGTCAGGCAGCTGATGATGACTTTTGCAATGATAAACACCCTGTGCCATGGCGGAGTCAGCAGTCACATGTGTTAATCAACACAGGGTGGGATGGGGCCAGCACTGACTTTGCCATAAATTTCACTGGTTCTGCAATTGATCAAAGTTGTTGAAGACTAATGAACTTGCTTAGGGAACTGCAGACTCACTTAGTATAATGGTAATATCTTTAATTGGATTGAGTTAGTTATTAAATAAGTTGGAAAACTATATTATACTATTCTGAATTTGTTTGTCATTGCGAAAAATCTATATAATAGTTTTAATTCATTTTTATTCCTTTCTCAAACATTTCCTTCCTCAACGAAATCTGTAGCATAAAAATCCATGAGATCATACAAGATTTTCATTTCTAATGCGTCAATATCTTTGGCCCAGAACAATATCTGACAAGCTCAGACTTTGCATGTTTGTCGATTTCGAATTATTTCAGATGACTGCAAAGAAAGTCAATTAAATTTTAACGCTGTCAGGTGAGTACTTTGCCTTTTCCTGTTGTGCCTTTTAAACAATATCTCCGGCTCTCTTCCACTCACTCTCTCTCTCTCCCTCTCTCTGTTTCTTCTATGCGAAGTCTATACAAAATGCCATAAAATAGCAATTTTTACGTTTATCTTAAATGACATTTATGTTTCCCAATGGTTACATTTTATATCACAACTGAAATTGTCTTCCCTCTCACTCACGCTCTCGGCTTCGACTTTGCCCCAGCCAAGCCAAGGACAGAGGCGTAGACTGGTTGGGGGGTATGGGAAGGGGGGACGCCCGCTTGGTTCACTGACTGGCAAAGTGAATTTTTAATGACATTTTGATAAGTGTCTGGGCGTTTTGTTTTCTATGCCATGTTGGGGAGCACTTACAATATAAATAGAAAAACGAGAGAGCAGAGAGAAAAGAAAAAAACCAAATAGAGAGAAGAACGAGAAAAGAGAGAGAGAGTAATGTTGAATAAATACGAGAGAGCTAGACAAACATTCGAGCCAAGGAAAGAAACTTTTTCAGCTTTAAAGCTCGTTATCTCTCCCATTCAATACATGACGAAAACTTAACAAACTCTTTGGGATATGAAATAGAGTTATCTATCTACTACGTGTGGCAACTTTACGATTTATTGTCTTGTTTTTTGTCAATTTTTTCAACATAAATTCTTAATTCAAATATCATAGCTTGGCATGTTGAATAACTTACTCGAATTCTGGGCAATAATTTAATGGAAATAGCCCATAAATAATTGCGGTATTTTCAAAATGGAATTGAATGCATATTGTAAAAAATAAAGTTAAATTTTGCATATATATGTAAATATTTTTTTTTTGTCTCTGCACTTGGCCACGAATTGAAATTTATATTCAAATATTTTACAAACACACATGCGTGTGTGTGTGTGTGTGTGTGCGTGTGTGTGCGAGGGGAATGCACATTTATAACCTAAGGCAGTTTGGTCAACAGCGCCACTCAACGACTGCAAACAATGTCAGAAATGCCACCAATCAAACACCCCACCCCGCCTGTACCCCCTTTTGCCACAACTAACTACGGCCATGTCCATCGATCATGACGCTTTCGGGCCTGTGGCGAGCGAGGGGGAGAGAGCGGGGTGGTTTCGCAAAAATATCATTCAATTGTCAGCACTATAAATGTGCGATCATAAATCATGTAGACACACGACCACACACACACACACACCCGCACAAATAACTAAAAATATTACGAAACAATAAAAAACAAGAAAACAATTTAATGCGTCAGAAATTCAGTTACAAATATACTCTGTAATGCTTTAAGCTTAATTACTAACTTTAATATAGATTTCAACTTTATCTTCTTCAACTTCTACTCTAAGAACGATTTGTCTAAGCTCTATAACCTTATCAATTTGTTATTAAAGATTATTTCTAATATACTTCTTAGCCAACAATATACCCTCTTCCATTGCATACCCTTTACAGCGTATTGCTGTGCAGAAAAACAGAGGAAAAGGTGCGCGTGCCATCAAGGACAGTGCGTTTAAAGCAAAAAGGGCTGAGGCCACAAGCAGCTTCAATTCGCCAAAGACGCACACACACACACACACACGTACATGGTCATATGCGTGTGCACACACACACAGCTATACAAATAGCAATACCCCAGCGTGGTGAGTTAATAATTTATATATTTATGCCGCTGAAGCGTAAAACGAAGTTGAAAACCAAAGCCAAAGCCAACAAAAGCGTAATACAATAAAAAGCACACATAATAAAAGAACTGCCAAGATGGAGATGGGAGGGAAAGAGAGACGCAGAACGGAAGCGGCAATGATGGAGGAACTCGAAGAAAACAGAAAAAAAAATATATACGAGTTTCTTAACCAAATGGCGCCAGCAATCGAATTGTGTTGTAAGCATTTGATGTAAGAGGCCCGAAAATAACAATAAAACAAAACACAATGCTCTCCCTCTCTCTATCTCTCTCTCTCTCCCTCTGTCTTTCTCTACACCCTGTACACCTAAGCAGACATTTTCGCTATACCCTAGAAATGAAAAATAAGGTTGCTAAGGCACGCCATGTGCAACCTTGGCAACTTCATTTTGTGGTCTTCGCGTTGACCTTTCGTGTTGCAACTGGCTTTGGCATTGGCGAGGAAGGGGCGGGAGGGGTTGTACCACAGGGTGTGCCACAGGGTGTACACAGCGCACTCGTTCGTCGTGCCATGCATAATTAATATTGACACACTGTGGAATGCAGCGCCAAGGCTAATTTTAGTGTAGGCGCATGCATTTGCAACATAAATCAGCTTGAAGGTCTACAGAGGATGAAAAGAGAGAGAGAGAGGGAGGGAGGCGAGGGATGTGAGGGATGTGAGAGTGGTATGCGCAAGAGGGGTGCAATGGGAGAGGGCAGGCCTTGCCTAAGTAACAGTGCTTTTTTTTTTGTTTTTTAAGCAACTTTCTAATTGCCACTTTGGCACAGACATGTATTACGAGCGTGTGTGTCTCTCTCTCTCTCTCCCTCCCTCTCTCTCTCTCTCTCTCTCTCTCTTCCCCCCACTCTCCTCTCGCTGTGTAACTGTTCATTCATTAAAAGCAACTGCCGGCAGGCTAAGGAGCAGCGGGAGCAGCATCTTTGCTTCTAACGACAACAATGAAAACAAACGGCATGGCAACAAAATGACAGCAACAACAGCAACAAACACACACACGCACACGCACACACACACACTTGCGCGCAGACAACTTGCAGAATTGCAAAATTCGCAGCTGCGTGTTGTGGCGGCCATGAAGACAGCTGAATGTGCGCTACACAAGGCATTGGCAGCTTTAATTTGCTTGCGTCTCTGAAATATCAACGGGCACATTAGAACGGATTAATCTTTGGCGGTGTATATTTCAAATTAAAATTTTGGCCAGAGGTTGAGTAAATGGAGAGGAAGGTAGGGACAGAGAGAGAAAAAGAAAGAGAGAGAAAGAGGGAGAACAAAGAAGAGCTGGGGGTAAAATATTCACATCTTCTCAAGCATTCGAGTAAATTCAAAAAAGTACAGCATACTTTTTAGAGCAGCTTGAAATTATGTTACTTGGCTGTTAACAGCGCTGCTAACAGACTTGTATGTTACTTGTCTGTTAACAGCGCTGCTAACAGTTTTGCCGCATAGCATACTTTTATGAGCAGAGCAGTAAATAAAGCTGCTCTGTTTTTAATCATTTCCTATAGAAAAACATTCTTATAAAAAACTCACCCCAGCTTATTTCTTTTTGAACAATTCCAATCGCAATTCTTTTCATCATTTTCTGTCATAATTGCTAAATTTTAATTTTAATAAGACATTCTTGCTTAATTACGTAAGCATTCCGAGCGTACACTTTTTAATTCAGCGCGCTCATTTTTTTTTTTTTTTTGTATGTCACTGTACCATTTCACAGGCAGATGTTTCCCCAATAAACAGATTCCATTGCCAACTTCTTCAACAGAGGCAAATGCCCCATTTGGGCGGGCGGTGCTTTTGCAGTTATTCTCCAACTTCTCTCATGCGTTGTGACTGTGCGACTGTGTGTGTGTGTGTGTGTGTGGCAAGCGGAAATGGCGTCAGCACAGTGGAGGAACGTTGCTCGTTGCCGTTCCGGTGTCAGTGGTTCCCACAACAGCCCCGCTTCACAGCACTGCCGCCCTCCCCCGACTGGCCCTCGCCTGGTTTTTCGGGTAGGTGAAAGCAAGTGAAAGTGTTGCGCACACTTAAAAATTTCTCAAGTATACCTACCGGACATCATTTCGTATAAAACACAAACAGAGAAAGAGAGAGAGAGAGAGAGAGAGAGAGAGAGAGAGAGAGAGAGCGAGAGCGAGAGCGAGAGTTGGCTCACACATACAGAGACAATCGGCTTGTTTTGTAGCTGTGTGTGTGTGTGTGTGGCATATTCATTGTTTGGCAGCCCGGCAAGGATGAAGGCGACGTCCTTCCTTCCTGTGCAACGGCCGCAGGCTACAGCTGTAACTAAATAGCCCGCTGCTGCCGCCCTTTGTTGTTATTGCCTCTCTGTTCTCGCTGCTCTTGTTGTTTGTCTTTTCTTCAGCTTTATATTATGTGTGTGTGTTGTTGTTATTGTTGTTGTTTTTTTCTGCTTGTTGCGCGTGAAAATTTTATTAATATAACTTTTTTTTTTGGGCATTTGCTGTGTGTGTTTTTGAAAGGCTTCAAACGAGCTGCTGCTGCTGCAAGGGCAGCTTGTCCGGGCAGGGTAGGGCGAGGGCGAGGGCTGCTCTAGCACTTTTACTCTTACGCAAAAGTTCAAGGACTTTTTAGCATTTATAAAGCAATTAAAATTTAAATGAACAGTTTTTGCGACTGGCGTCGACGCTTACAAAATGTTTTTTGGGCGCGCTCAAATTGTGACATGCAAGTCATGAAATATTTATGAATTATTTACTGTTAAATAATTGTTGGCATTTTAAGCAGAGTGAGAGAGAGAGACGGAGTAAGGGAACTGTTGCCCCTTTAGCAAATTGCTGAATTCTCATTTAGTTGGCCTTTTCCTTTGGCAGCATTTGTGCTCAGCAGGCAATTAGCTTAATTTCAAGTGCTCTCTGCACGTGGCACGCGCCATGCTCTTTTCTTCTTCTAGGCAATCTAGGCTCTGGCTTACGAAATAAATATGCTAAATTCATGAGCTCCATTCGAAGCTCAAACTAACTATGAAACAACTACTATAAACTCTTGTGCAGCTGTTCATATAGTTTCCCATAAAAATGCCACATAGCTTTTTATGGCAAATCATTTCAAAACAATATTACTGCAAAAGTTGCAGAGTTTGGCGTAATTCTTTTTTTTTCATTCACGACGGAGATGAATAAAAATCTATAAAACCGCTTAAGCTTTCAAAATGCTCGTTTATTTTATGCGTTTTCAATGATTAAAATTTATGTTTAGCAAGCGTTGTGGATTATCTCATAACATTACGTAATTTTGCGCATTTATAACGCTGCCTTTGATGCTTGCATTTGTCTGCTCTATATATGAATGATCGATTGTCTATAGGAATGTTCTCTTTATGTTATCGTTCTCTTTCGTTATAAACTTTACACTTAAGACTATTTCCCATACTAAATCGTTTGAAAACTACAAAAATTACTACTATAGCATAAGCCAATTGCATAAATAATATTTATGTTAAATATCTGGCTTGATTATAAACGTACTGCCGGCTTTTCTTAGTCCTCCACAGTGATTTGCATAAGCCACATTTGCATTTGCATAGTGCAGAGATAGAGAGAGAGAGAGAGAGAGAGTAAAAAGCCACTGGCTTAGTTCATATTTGGATATAATTTATATTGAGCGAGTGTATTGGCTTTGCTTTCGTCCCCAAATGGCTGCCATGTGCCGCGGCCATTTTGTACCAGAGTTTGTGTATTGTATGTGTGCGTGTGTGTGTGTGTGTGCGAGCTTTTGGATTTTCATTAAAAAGATTTTTGCAGCGTTTTGTTTTTAGAGCATTTCAATTATGATGAGGGTCAGTTTTAAAAGTTTTTTACAACATGCAACGAAACGGAGCGAACAGTTGGAGGGGCGCATTAACTTTACTGCCGCGACTGGGGGCCATAAATTACACTTCGACATTTGTGAGGCAGCGCAGCGCCACGCCGGGAAGTCGCGCGGGATACGAGGGCAGTAAATATATATGTACGAGTATGTATGCGACGAGCATGCAACAAGCGGACCCAGTGCCAGTGCCAGGCGCAGGCACCGTGCTCCATCATGGTCCACACGGGCTGCATTTCACTTAAATTGAAAATAAATATGCCGGAGCTCGTTTTCCTCACGTCCGACCGGGAAAAACGTCAATACAAAGCAACACAAAATTTGTATTATGCCCCTCCGGTATAGAAAGTCACAGAACTCCAGCGACAAAGCAATAAAATTGAAATTTCGAGAGCAAGTAAATAAAATATATATTGTTGCGGTTCAGAAATAAATTTTTGAAATATTTTAAACCTTATTTCTGATAGAATCTGCTAATTAATTAAATTTATATTAATACATATTTCCACTCAAATGTTAATGTTAACTAACATTTACAAACAATGTCTATAATCAACGATGTTCTACCAATCTGGCAGCTCTGTTAATGGCAACATCTGTAGCTACTGTTAACTAACAGCTTTAATAACAGTCGATAAATAACGATGTTAATAACAATTTAAATAGCAGTCGATAAATAACAGTGCTCTGCTAATTAACATATTAAATACCATAAATACTGCCAATATATAAATGGCATCCATTTGACAATTTATCTCTTTAGGTCTGGCAAAATTATACGAGTGATTAAATTTTTATGGCTTCAATTACATAATTACTTTACAGGCTGTCTTCATCTGTAGAATGAAGGTCTACATAAAATACATGCGATGTTTTCTTACGCCTTTTAAAGCAACAACCATTTCCCTTAGACCTTGCCAGCACTAGCAGAGACAACAACAACAACAACAACAATAACAACAACAACAACAATCGCTTGTCGGCATTTAGACTTAATTTAAATGCAAGAGAAAAACAAGAGAAAAATACAAAACAAAAGCCCCGTAAAACGCAACGCAACGCAAAGCGTAACGTAGCGCAACGTAACGGCTGTGTAAGGCAAAAAGTATAATTTATGTGTATTTTGTTGTGTTCTCTCTCTCTCTCTCTCTTTGCTCTTGTTACTTTTGTTGTTACTGCTCTGGCTGCTGTTGTAGTTGTTGCTGCTCTTCTTGTACATACTTTGGCACAAATGCTCATTTCATCGTTTAACTTGGCAAGGGCAGAAAGCTACATGCTACAATTGAATTTGAGTTAGCCAGGGTAAGAGCACACACACACACACACCCACACACACATACATGTACCCACACTCGCACAGCGGGCTGCTTAACCCAATTCACTGTCGCTGCCGCCGTCTCGTCCACATCCACGTCCCCTTTTTTTTTTTTTGTTTTCAACGGCGCATGTTGCCTGCCTGCTGGGCGTTGAGAGGGAACGTTGAGTGGATGTGCGGGGGAGAGGGAAGGGAGGACGACGCGAGCTGAGTTGCCCAGCTGCGTGCGTGTGGCAGCTTTTCACTTTTGCACAGACATTTGCGGCGAAATGATTTTCAAAATTTCGTCTATTTTTTTTTTTTTTTGTTAGTTCGTTTTGTTTTTGGCCAAAATGCGAGAGTGGGCAGAGCACTTGAGCCATGAATCGATTTATGCATTAAACTGCAATAAATTGTTATCGAAAATGTTAAGCTGCTTTCTCTCTCCCTCTCTGCCTGCATGTTGGCAGCCCTGTAAAGCAAGCTCTGCTAAGTGCCATGTTAACAGTCGCTTAACGACATATGTTAATGCGTGTCGTCGCACTTGTTCGTCTGTTATGTTATGTTATGTTATGGCACTCTGGGACAAGTGCTTTAAATACTCTTCTTAATAGACTGTGGCTATTAATAGCTGCAATTGCTAATTAAATGTGGCAAATTGTAGCAAATAAAAACTGCTTTATTTTTATATGTGTTATCTACTCAGATTCTATTGATTTGCTACTTCCGCTCTTAGTATTTCCGTCTATTTCTTATACTCCCCATGCCGCTGCTCAAATTCCCATGGCTAGCGCAAACAATTCAGTGAGTTTCATTCGCCAGAATTAGCATCTTTTGAGTTGAGCCTTCGCTCATTATTTGCTGTCTCATTCAGGCCTGTCATTCAACTCAACAACTTTCACACACACCAACAGCAGCTGCACAACATCATCATCATCATCATCCTCATCATCATCTTCATTATTATTATAGCTCTCTGTCTGTCTGTCTGTCTGTCTTGCGAACCCTTGGAGCACTCTCGCCTAAACAAACAATTGGAGTGCGCCTGTTGTGGATGTTCTAGATGTTGCTCTTGTTTCACGAGTTTCTTCATGAGTTTCTTAAATGAAATCAAAGTTTTTGCTATGATTAACCCCCAAAGGAAACTATGTCAAGTTTAAAGTAATGGCAGAGGAACTCTGGCTAAGGGCGGGGGATGATGGGAAATGCCACGCCTCGTTGCTCGATAGTTTTGCAATGTAATTTTCTTTATGATTTTGGCTGGCAAACTCGTGCGTGCGTAAAATTGAACATGGGCCCCGCCCGATGTGTTCGATTTTTATGACTTTTCAGTTTAAAACCAGCGGCAGCTTAAAGCGACAGATAGAGAGGGAGAGAGAGAGAGAGAGAGAGAGAGAGAGAGAGAGAGAGAGAGAGCGAGGGAAAGAAAGGAAGCTGCTGAAAGGAGTTGCTTTTCACAACAGCCTTTGTCGTAGTTTCTTTGGCCTCATCAGTTCCGTTTGCCTTGTGCTTTTGTCTGTCTCTCCGGCTATGTGGGAATGTGCCTCATTGTAGTCCAGGACATGGACGTGTATGTACGTGTGTGTGTGTGTGTGTGAGTCTGCGTCCTTCCCTTTTTATAATCAACTAAAAGCCAAATAATCAAAGAGTCAACACAATGTAGCAGGCAGTAAGCTTCCTCTCCTCTTGCTCCCTCATTCAATTCATTCAAATAACTCTGCATGCCCGGCAGCCTTTCAATTAAAAAACTTAATTGGCAGCTCTGGCAACTCTAGACACGTTAACTGTAAATCTTTGGAAAAGTGTGTGCAAAAAGTATTGATCCAAAAATGCAACTTATAATTCCGAGCGAGAGAGAGAGAGAGAGTTACCTCTTAACTCTTTAAGGCAGAGGGAGTGGGCGGGGCAGCAGAGGACGGCCAAAAACGGTCCAACTAAGTCCTTTGTAAGTCCGTTGTCATGTCAAAGGCATTGGCCATAAAAATCAATGAACGCCTTGGCCAAAATAGTTGCCAGCTGCCTGGCAAACACACACAAAAAAAAGGCCGAAGGGTTTTAAAGGTTTTGCGACCTTCTTGGCCCCGTCTCAGCTGGGGGTGTGCTGCGACGTGGTGAACTTAGAATGAAAAAAGAAAAAAAAAATACAGTCTAAATACAAGCAGAGGCTTGGCTGGGCGCGGGGGCGGTGGGCGTGGCAGCAGGCCTTCACACACAACATGTTGCCTACTTTTTGACATTTTCAACATGTGTCCAAAGACTGACTTTATAAGCGCGAGTGTGTGTGTGTGGGTGTGCGTGTGTGTGTGCGTTCTGCTTGTGTGTGTGAGCTTGTGTTTTTGTCGCTTCGCAGCGTTGACGTTTGCGTTGATTTTTGACAGCCTGCCTAGGCGGGCGCGCAAGACCAAACGTCAAGCTCACACACACTTCCACACACTTCCACACACACACACACTCACACACACCCACGCACACTGAAAACAATAACAAAAACTTGTTACCAAAGTTGAGGCAGATTGCCTGCCTGCACCTCCCCCCCTGCCACTGTTA
Organism: Zaprionus kolodkinae; assembly: GCA_018901885.1. Taxonomy (NCBI): domain Eukaryota; kingdom Metazoa; phylum Arthropoda; class Insecta; order Diptera; family Drosophilidae; genus Zaprionus; species Zaprionus kolodkinae. The sequence continues at coordinate 1,324,673 of JAEIFM010000247.1, read as the reverse complement.
TTGTTAGACTTTTGTGCGTTATGCGCGGCAAACACTTTTTTCCTCATATCTCTAAGGTTTATGTCATGGTTTTTTTTTTTTATTACTTTGATATGTCGTTCAGTGTTTTATGCTCAGCCCCGCTAGCAGCTCTCACCTCTTGCCTTTTATTTAATACCTGTACTCGGCGTCTTCTTTACCTTCTTCTTCTTCTTCATCTTCTTCGTCTTCAGCTTCGTCACTTTATGCGACACGAATTGCAGTGGAAAGGTGACAGCGAACGGATGTGTGAACTTACCTGTAAATAAGCGAGGGGTAAACGAGAAGAAGAAAAAAAAAGCTGATTAAATACGAATATGTCTCTTTGGGGGTGTATCAAAAGCTCAGCTCGAGTGTGTGTGTGTGTGAGTGTGTGTGTGGCCTGGAAAGGGTAATACACTTAACATTTATTGGCAATATCAAGCGCACAATTGCGCATGCCCCACTTCCTAATGGCGTATGGTCTATTATCGCAGCGCGTTGATAGCTCTAAGCCCGGCTAAATGGCGTCGAGCGTGAAGTTGGCTCTAAATACCCTTGCATGCATGCTCGTATGTATGTGTGTTAGCCCGACAATTGAGAGCGCTTTACAGGGTATTATGTGTATTGTGCCCCAGTTGTCGATATGCAAACAGTTTGAATGCAATTGTAGTGTAAAAAAATATTCTCGAAGGTTCTTCAACTTCAAGAGGAAATTTAAGCAATCTTGTTATTAATTTAAATCATTTCTAGTTTATTAAAATTCTAATTGAATTAGCTTTCAATATTTCTATAAAATCCCTTTTAATTAGACAATAAATACACTGTTAAACGAAGCTGTAATTAAATATTTACAGAGCATGCAGACAATCTAAAGCAAGCAGGAAATAATTGTCTTACAAACATGAAAACTTAAGCCACAACTTAAGACCCTTTTCATTATTATTAGAAAATTTAATTATGCTCAACGCAGGCTTATGAACCGAAGAGGTTTCTTTGTGCAAATACGTAATCCAAATACTTGCCAGCCTCCCCCCTCCCTGTCTCTGCCCTGCTCAAATACGCTTTCAATCCAACTAATTAAATCTTGAGCGAAGGCAGGACAAACATTTTGTGCATTTTGTGTGTCGCATTCAGACGAAGTTTTCGCATAACTCCAACAATTTGTAGTAGTAAATTCAGTTTTGTTTACGGCCTCTGCTCGGTGGTGCCTGGCAACCCTGCCAAAAATACTACATAACGCAAATGTAATTTGCATTTTCTGCTCTCTACGCTTCTCTTCCCGTAGCTTTTCGCTTTTCGCTCTTTGCTTTTCGCTCTTCGCCATTGCAATTGCAATCAATTAAATAAGTAGCTCCCTGGCACTGGCTGCAGTATTTTGGCATTTGGTAATTCGGTATTTAGTATTTATATTAGATTTTAGTGCAAGCGAAGCGTGAGTATTGCAAATAAACCAAAATCTGCCATTTGAATGCAATTGATTTTTGTTTGCGCACAACACAAGATGCAGGATTCAGGTAAAATAGGGGCGGACTTGTAGATAGACAATAGGTTGCCCGTAGAAAATGGAAAAGCATTTAACGCATGACTTAAATATTGAGTAAGCAAGGCAGTCAGGGATTAAATCGACTGCCACATATCGTATGATTTTCAAATTAAAGCTGACGATTGTCTATGTTTGCAACTAATTTATTTAATAAGTTGCAGCTGGTCACACTTGTGCTAAATGAATATCAGTAGTTATCAGTTGAACTTAATCAACACTTAAGTTATCGAACACTCAAAAGTGGCGGTGGGCCGACAATAAGAAACTCGATTAATATGTTATCGAAGCTTGCCGCCAATGCATAGCAATGCAAAAGAGAAAACTGTTATAAATAAAAGTAAATAGTATCATAATTTAAGTACAAATCGAACTAATATCCCCCGCTTTATTGCAGCTGAGCTACAGGGTATTAAGTGCATTGTAGATGCCTGGCAATACAACAAGTCAAATATTGATACACCCACCACACGGTTGCCAGCTGGGCGACATGGCGACTAGGGGGCGTGTCATTGTGTGTATACCTGACACACAAAAAAAAAGGAAAACCGAAAAGAGGAAAAAAACGAGAAGAAAGGAAGAGAGAGATGGCAAGGAAAAAAGTTACTCAAAAGCTGCACGCGCCAAACAAAACAAACAATTTGGCAGATGCGACGACGAACGCAAAACTTGACAAAAGCAATTGCAATTGCAGCGGATGCAACGGCGATGTGTGTGTGTGGGCGGTGCTGGGGGCGTGTCACTGTCACTGTTGCTGTCGCTGCTGCTGTTGTTGTTGTTGTTGGCACCACAACACAAAACTTTGCTATGTTGACAATGGCAAACACGTTAACCGAAAACTTTTGCCACGAAGATAAACGCAAATAAATTTTGGCAACTTGCCTCGCTCTGTGTAGTACGACAAAGGCGGCCCGCACAGTGTCTGCAAGCAGTAAACAGGCGGCTCGAACGCCCGCATCTAAGTGACATTAATACATGACAAACGGCAGAGGGCAGGGAGGAGGCGGAGGCGGAGCTGCAAAAGCAGTCGAAGATGCCCAGGGAGTAGCAGAAGCAAAGCGCCCACTCGGTTTGCTTCGAAGATTTCCCACAGAGCCGCAAATTGACATGCATTGAGTGTTCCCATTTTATTGTGTGCACAGCAGAAGCACACAAACAGCAGCAGAGGCAGCCACAGAAAGGAGGAGGAGGCGGAGCAGCAGCAGCAGTAGAAGAGGAAGAGCTATAGCTAACCATATATCTGGCAAGTTGTGCTGAGATTTTGCACTCATAAGAAAAATGCCTCCAGCCCGTCAGAGAGAAGGAGCAAGGGAGCGAGAGAGAAAACGCTAAGCTTAGAGGCAGCTGCAGGCAGCACACACGCCACAGGGCCGCAGGACACTGGACACTGTATACCGCAAGAACTGGCCAGCGCATAAATCGCTGTGCGGCTGCTGTCTTGGCAACAGCATTGCCAACAAGCCTCAGCACCCGTCCTGTCTCCCATCACCAGCACCGGTTATGGATCACGCTTTGGCCAAAAGGCAATCCGACTTCAGTCTGTCTCCTTGTACAATACACGTCGCGCATCCAACAAGCACTGTGTCCAGCTGTCGAGTTGTATAGCTAGATTTTCGGTTGAGCAGTCCAAGTGCTACAAATAGCAGCAACAGCAGCAGCAGCAACAACAACATATGACAGCAGCTATGGCATAGCAAAAGCTGTTTCAGCGAGGGTTGCTCCACAAGTTACCCGATGCACTTTAATCCAACCTAATACAATAGACAATAATTGTGGGCTCCAAACTGAAGTGCAGAGGTTTGAAAACTAAAATAATAATCAAAATAAAAACCTTATAAACAACATTAATCCTTCACAGGTTACGCTATCGGTAAGCAGAATAAATCTTGGACTGTGATCAGCTTTAATCTATCGTAACACAATCTGTGAGTACAGATAAGGATTGTGGACTCCTAAATTAAATGCAGAGCTTGGAAGGCTTAAATAAATATTAAAATGAAATCGTTATAATCAACATTATTAATCTTTCACAGGTTACGCTATCGGTAAGCAGAATAAATCCAGGACTGGCGCAGCTTCTTCTCTGGACTCTACTAAGATTCAAGGAGCAAGCTCTCTGCCCACCCTCGCAAGCAACTCACGCTGCCCACGCTTGAGCTGTCCAGTTTCATATTGGCTTCTTATTGACAGCATTGTTGTGCCCTGCCTTGCTCCCTCTGCTCCTGTTTTTCTATTTAGTATCCATTGCTACGGTTTAAGAAACGAGAAACGAGCAAAGCCTGTCTGTCGCTTCGTTCGACTATCGCACAGTTAGTCAGCCGGCCACAAAGGACAAGGCTGTAGATAGACAGACCAAGTGCGAGAGAGAGAGAGAAAGAGAGAGGGAGAGCGACAGGGAGCTATGGCTAAATTGCTTCATGGCAAAGTTGCTGGCTGAAGCTGGCAATATATATTAAACGACATTAGGCTGCTTTGGTCAATGGGCAATTTTTGGTTATTTTTATTGGCCACACAGCGTATACGTAATGCTCTCTTGGCAGGAAATGAAAAATGTAATTAAAAAAGTTTTGCTACACGCACTGGCAGCCAGCCAGGCCGCAGCAGCTGGCCGCAAGGGGAAACCAAGTGAACAATTTGCGGTGTCTTTTCAAATGTGCCACTCCAGCTGGGACAGCTTTCAATCTTTTTTAGTTTTATGTGTGCCACACACACACCCGTACACACACACACACACCAGTTCACACACACACGCAGAGGGGCGCGCATGCAAAGAGTGCTCATTAAAACATATCAACAAGCTTTATAGACGATGTCGTCGCTGCGTCGACTGCCGTTAAATTCATTCATAAACTACGTGACAAAACGAACGGAAATGTAGAAGCGGAAATTGCCAACAAACACACACACACACCTACACAGAGAGATAGAGAGAGAGGGAGAGTGAGAGAGACAGCCTGGCACACATGCAAACATTGGAGCAGGCAGTCAGACTGACTGACAGTCTCGTCTGACGGTTCAACGTGCGCGAAATATTTTCGCACTCGCCGCCTCCTTCGGTATTTACAATCAATTTTTAAAATGCCTGCATTTACCGCAAGCCCGCACAAGTGTATACCCTGTAAAGTGTAGCTGAAGTGTGATTTTCTCGCAGTTAAGTCTTGTCTGACCAGCGAGGTTTATTAAAATTTGAAAATGAAAAATAGTTATTACCTATTTGCAGGGTATATGCGAGTGCAGCTCATCTCGCGTGTATTTACATACTTTCCTCTCTTTTTTTTTATAGCTCAACCCGTCGAGTGTCTACTTGAGTGTAGCAGAAAACGTTGAATTGCTACGCCGACGAGCCCAACTCGAGGGGCGCCGCACACGTTGCAAGTTGCGTCTGCGCCCCCGTTTCCCTCCTCTCGCCCGCCTACAAGCGTATTACATTTGCAATATTTGCCACACACACACACACAGTGCTATACACAGAGAGACTCATATGTAAGTCATCAAGCAGCAGCAGCCAGGGAGGGGTCGGTTGGGGCAGGGTATACGCTGAGTGGTAGATGCCGTGAAATCTCATAATATTGATAGTGCGCTTTTCGTAAGGATGTAAAAAATCAAGCGTATTTTTTTGATTGCAGCCATTTGACCCCGCCGCACGTTGTGGCAGAGGGCATAATTTGGTTCCTTTTTATTTCACACACATACATACATGATATACCTCTATAAAGCATACATATGTATGTGTGTATATATAGAGAGAGACACAAAAAAAATTGCTGCAGGTCAACACCAACAAAAAGTAGAATCTTGCAATGAGTTTTCGAGTGTTTCCGGCAGGCAATCCTTCTTCCTCTATGCCAGTGTTTTTTTTTTATTTTTATTTTCTGCGAGGAACAGGATGTGGAATGTGTAGGCAAGGGGCGGGGGCGGGGTGTATGTGGAGTTGTGAGGCAGTTCCAGCTTATTGCTCGGTTCAATCAGAATTGTATTGTCGTGTTGGGCTTGTACCGAACTGGGGATTGTTTGTTGTACAATATTGTATGGCACAATCTGATTGCCAACTGGGATGCGGCTTGTCTACAGGCTGAGTCTGGCTGGCGGGCGGGGAGGTTTGTCCGGGAGGTGGGGGTGGCAGTCAACGAGGGCAGTGAATGGAACTGAGTGTCAATGAGCCTTGCAGATCTTTTTAATTGAAAGCATTTTAAAAGCGCTAAAGAAATGAGTTTTCTAGTCGGTTGGGGTGGGGAAAATATATTGAAAATTTCTGAAGATATTGGAAACCCAATGGAGCTTGAAATTGAAAAAATAAAAATACGTTATAGAGCTATTTTGTTACATTTAGAATGTTTCAATTAAATGACAGACTTGTCTTCAAAATTAAAGCATACTTTTAGGAGTAGATTTTAAATGAAAATAAATTAGAAATATTTTTTTTCGCTAATTTTTTAAATAAATTAGAGCTTGCTTGTTTTCCGAAATTAAATTTATATAATTCATTATTTTTCTCATTTTTTATTTATATAGTATAGCAAGAAATTTAACGAATTCGAAACAAAAGTCCAGTTTGCTTCATTAAATACGCAACTGACAGTTTGCAAGAGAACTTTTATTAATGCACAACGAACTGTTTTCACTTTTCCTCTGTTATCTGCACTATCCTTCGCCCTCGCTTTCGCTCTATCTCCGCCATTTACCTTTTTTCCCCCCTTCGTTGTTGTAGTATTTTAAGAATTGAGTTACTTATTACCTGACAGGTTGAGCAACAATGTTTCCTGTCAATGCTCTGGGTGAAGGCCGCAGGGAAGAAAGAGAGAGAGAGAGACAGAGAGAGAGAGAGAGGGCAACTCAACTCAACAAGCTGCACGCTAGTTGACCTAATTTAACCTTGACCTATTTTCCCCGCTCACAACTCACGCCAGCCGCATTGTGTGAGAGTGTGAGCGAGAGAGCGAGCTGCCACCGTTAGTTGTAGAATTTCAATTAAGCACTGCCAACTCGACCAATTAGTTAATTAATCAAACAGCGCAACTAATATCAAGTGGAACAAACAACAACAAAAAAATACAATTAACTTAATGAGGCAGAAGAATTCGGTGCGAAAAAAAAATAGAGAGAGACTTATCAAGGCCAAATCTGGCAGAGCAAAAAGGATTGAAAGATAACGGGTGAGTTTTGAAGGTCTTGCTAAAAGTTAATATATATTTTACAATTAGCTTAAATATGCTTGCATAAATATAAATAAAATTTGCAACGAATTCAAGCTCCGCATGAATATTCATTCAATAAGTTCTGCACAATTTTGCAACATATTTCTTGCAGTTTATGGCATAAGTTAAGCTCGCGTTGAGTTTATACTGCCAACTGGTTCGACCTTTGGCCCAAGCCTGAGGCGCATACTACACACACACACACATACATATGCACATTGTACAATTCACATTACAATTCCATTTGCTTGTTACCTGCGCAAATTACGTATACGCAACGTGCCACAGTCAGCCCTGGGGGGGGAGAAACGAATTCGTATCGAGAATTGAGAATTCCAGGGACGTGCGTGAGTGTGCGTGAGTGTGCATGTGTGTGTGTGTGTGGGTTGGTCCATAAATGTCAAAGTCAATGCAGTTAGCAGAGGATCTCGGGCAGCTCGAGTCAAGGTTGCTGCGCTGGGTGCTCCATAAAATATACAGAATATAGTATACTATGCGCATATACATATGTATTTCTATATGTATATGTATAGTTTATATTATATATGTGTGCGAGTCAGACGATTTCAGATGAAAATCGCATGCGTGTTGAAAAAGCAGCGGTGTGTGTGTTTTGCCTGCAGCAGCTGCTGCTGTTGTTGTTGCTGTTGTTGTTGTTGAATAATTGAAACGATAAATTTTACACACAATAAAGCGCTAGGAATTCAATAAAGTTTCCAATATGAGCGGAAGCAGAGACAGACACGCACACACACACAGACACACACACACCCCCAGTGGAGCGTGTATGCACAATTCAATGACATGTTACTTGTATAACTTGTTGCTGCCACACACACACACGTGCGGATTATTTAATGCGCACACAAAACAACAATAAAAATCACGCATGAGTTTTATTTTACACACACACACACACACGCCCCACGGTGCCACTTGCATAGGCAACAACAACAATAACAACAACAACAACTGCAGGCTAGTGTCGCTTGTTGGGGCACAACAAAAACAAGAAGAAGAAAAAAGAAGTGGAAACGTGCCACGCTGCTGCTTAAAAAAGGTCGTCGAACAAAAAACCTCAACACGAGTAAAACAAAATGTAATTACAACAAGAGGGGGCGGGGGGGGGACGTGTTGCGTTAGGCGGGGCAGTAGTCGCCTGGGAGTCGACAATGCAATTGTTGCAACAACGTTGCATGTGTAGCGAAAGTGAAGGTTAGCTTGCACCAAAAAAAACAAGAAACACACAGTTGTTTTTCTCTCTCTCTCGCTCGCTCACTCTGTGTCCACGCCCTTGCGCCCCCGTTACGTGCTTGGCAGCTGCCACAAGCTCGGCGCCACACTTGAGCTTTATTGCATACATTAAGGGGCCAAGGTGCGGCGCAGCACAGCTCACACGCACTCGCACACACTCACTGCGAAACTGCACCTGGGGGAGTGTGTGTGTGTGAGAGAGAGAGCGAGTGAAGCTGTGTCTATTTGGTTAATGGACAATGTCGCTTTGTCTGCCAGGGAGCAGGGGGAGAGAGAGAGAGACAGACAGCTAGAGAGGGAGCTAGGAGGAGCGACTGGTTGAGCATCATAAATAATGCCGCAAAGCCTGATAGATACAAAGCATATCTCAGTGTGCTATATAAACTAAATGCACACACACACACACACATACAAATGTATATACGTATATATTCCGGTACAGTTGATGAATGACCAGCAGATATGCGCTGCTCCACAATGTGCCAATTTATTATATTATTTTATATTGAAAAGTCAAATAAATAACAGTGCAGATAATAAAAGGCAAAGGCATTTGTGGGTAATTGAGTATATAAATTAAATATGCATTATTATTTTCAGTTTATGGAGTTTCTATTATATTTAATACGAGAGCTGCATTCAATTCTAATCGAGTTTCTATTATTATAAATACTAAAATTGCATTCAATTCTAATCAAGTTATTATTTATACTAAAACTGCCTTCAGCCTTAATGGAATTTCCATTATTTAATGTAAATACTAGAGCTGAGTGTAGTTTTTTAATTTATAATTTATACATATATATTAAAAATATAATATTTAAAACAATACAGCTTTAATTAATATATATGTATGTATAACAAGAGAGAGAGAGAGAGAGAGATCAATAAATCGATTCCTGCTTCAAAATAAATATTAATATTGCAGCTTAACAGTTTCGATATAAATGTTGACTGTAATTCGATGCTGTAAACTTAACATAAACGGACTTGCAGTTAACAGCAGACTAACAGAGGATCGTTGATTACTCAAAATAAATGTTAACATTTCAGCTTAACATTTTCGATATTAATGTTGGCTGTAATTCGATAACTGCTTGTAAACTTAACATAAACAGACTTGCAGTTAACAGCAGACTAACAGAGGATCGTGAATTACTCAAACAGCGCTGCTAAATTCGCTCTGCAATATATTGCTCTATGCAGAAACATTGTTTCTTCTTTATCTCATTCTTCCCATTGTTACACTCTCATGCTGCTTTCCTTTTCCCACTATTCTCCCTTTCTTTCTGCCATGATTTAGTTCACTTTCATTTAAGCAGACATAATAATTTCCTGCCTCAACTGCAAGCCTGATTCTCATCTCTCAACTTGTGGCACTTGCCAAGAAGGGGGAAATGGTGGGAGCATGGGAGATGGACACGGGGGGAAGGGGGGTGAGGGGTGGCTGAGTCAGCTGCGGTGGCAAGCGACAACATTTTGTGCTCATCATTGTTTGGCACTTAGTCAGACGACGACAGAAGCGGCGTCGTTGCCGCCACAGTTATGTCGATTAGATGAAGAGACTGCCGCACTGTCATAGCCTGCCATCCCTTTCCCTTCCCCCCTCCCTCCCCCAATCTCCTCCTGGTCATGTGCTGCTCTTCATATGGCTAACGAGCAGCTGATATGACAAACGCCATTTGGCTTTTAGTTAGTGGGACACACACACGCAGAGAGAGAGAGAGGGCTCACACAGGCCAGGTGCGCTGCTGCATGCCACGCGACCTTTTGCTCCCTCTCCCCTCCCCCCTCTCCACCCACCCAGCCGCTCGCTTGGCTTTCGAGCTAGCGACGGCATCCTTGACATGCTTGCGTAGCGCCGTGACAATTGCGAGCAAGTTGAGGTACGGCTACAGGTGCAGCATGAGGGGTGCATGTGTAGGATTTGGGGTACGGCTGTGGGTTAGCCGAGCATTCTCAGCTGTTGATGGACTCGCGCTCTGTCTCCCTCTCTCTCTCTCTCTCTCTCTCCCTCCCTTTCTCTCTCTCTCTCTCTCGCTGACTCGTCTCGCTCACATACAGCGCCAGCTCAGTGCATATTTCTTAATTAAAACGTTGCCGTTTTGGGCACAATTAAACGGTGAGTGCGGGGAGGGGTAGGAGGAGGGGGAGGGGAGCGACTAGCCTGCAACATGGTAACGCACTTTGCAACGTGCAACTGTCGAAAATTTGCCTGTTGACAGCGTGTGTATGTGTGTGTGTGTGTGCTGCACAGTGGTTGCAAAATGCTGCTGGTCAGAGCCAGCGAAAGCATATAAAAAATTCAACTGTCTGTCAATTATGAGCTCAGCACACACACACAGAGCGACACACACACACACAGGCACACAAATACATATTTACTGCTATATGTGTATACGAGCAAATTGATAAATACGCCTCTGTATGTGTGTGTGTGTCTGTGTGTGTATACGAAATGCAGGGAAAATCTATTGAATGAACCCACGCAGCTTTGAGTGAAAGAGACGCCAGAGACGCCTCTCTCTCATCTCGTCTCGTCTCGTCGCGCCACTCGCTTCGCTCACTGGAATTGAGCGTAAAAATGGGCCAGAAAAACGGGAATAAACATGCGCATCCCAGTATATCCTTGAAAAGCGTTATGTGCCGCCTGGGTGCGTTGCTGCTCGTTCCAGAGATTTGTAATGTGATTGTGTTTGCTGCCTGTGTGTGTGTGTGTGTACATCTGTGTGTGTGAAAGTAACTCAATGCCAGGCCGTTTGGCAAAGTCAGTCATTGGGTCGGCCGGCACGACTGCGGCATCGGCATCGGCAGCAGCAGCGGCTCACCTGACCGACTAAACCTGATAGCATCCATCCCTGCCTCCCTTCCTGCCGCTCTCCCTGCTGCCTGGCTACCCTGCTTTGCCACTGTTAATGTCACCATGGAGACAGAAGCTCTGTGTAGCTCTGGCTCTGGTTCTGGCTGTGGCTGCGGATGTTGCCTGGGCGCTATGCAAATCGCCGCACAACAAAAACACAAACTCGCGCTGTGCCACGAAATTTGCATGTTTTCTTTTTTTCGCTCTCTATCTCCCTCTCTCTCTCTATTTTTCGGTAGGTAGAAAAGGTAGCTTGTAAGTCAATTGGGTTGTCTACACATATACAGAGACACAGAGACACACCCACACAAAGACAGTTAGAGAGCGAGAGTCTTTATACACACTAACATTCATTTAGCCTGACGCTGGCATTGCATACATTAAGGCGCCATGGCGCCGCGGGGCCGCCCGTGTGCGCCTTTGGGCTCTGTTTGTAATTCGCTTTGTAGTCGCCTTGGGCGCAATTATTTCTACCTTTTCTACCAGTTTCTTTTTTTTTTCACCTTTTATTTTTAAACGCTTTTAGTGTATCCCATCGAGTGGCTGGCAAACAGCTGCGAATTGTTTTGGATTTTAATTTGGTATTTAATTTATGCAGAGCATTTAAGATGACATTAGAAAGCAAATAAATTGCAATAAAAAGCGACAGTTTGTGCTTTAGATTAGCAGCATTTAAATTTGATAAAATGTTCAGCCTGAAAGTATGCAGTGGCAAAAGCAGTGGCTGTTAGCAGAGCTCTGTTAAGCAGTGCAAGCGGCTGTAGCTGTTAACAGAGTTCTGTTAAAAACAGAGATCGTGCCATAAAAACAAGAAAAATAATTGCTTGTTATCTTGTTTGCTGCTCTCTTTTTTTCATCTTCTCTCTCTCTCTTTCTCTTGCAAATCTTTTTTATGCGTTGCGCATTGCATGCATCTGCTCACAACGTTATTTTGCCATAAAACACACACTGCTTGTAAATCTTACAAGCAGCAACTGTTGCACATAACATAAAATTAAATATGACAAACTTGCAACTGGTTTTCTTGTTTCTTTTTCACTTTTATTATGCAATTTAATATTAACTAACATTCCTTGCCAAGCAAGAATGTTACTTTTGTTAGCTATCGATAACTTGCAGCTGCACTGTTAACTAACAGCAGTACATTCTGCTAAACTCTGTTATCGAGCACATTTTTTATACGGTATAAAGATTTAAATCTCTACTAAAGTAAACCTACTGTAATGCAAGTTCTTATTGTTGGGTATTCTCAAGTCGGTGCCGCCGACAACTGTGCGCACGGCAATTTCCCATTGTCGAGTACAGTCGTTTATAGGTCTCTCTCTCTTTTGTTGTTTTCTTTTTTATGACATTTTTAAGTAAGTCGCAAGGCGCAAGTTGTTTTTTTTCGCTTTCTTTTCTTTTTGTTGTAATTGAATGCGTTAAATTACAGCAAATTTATGCCTATCAAGTTTGGCTTTCTTCTGTGTTCCGCACTCGCACTTGCGTTGTTGTTGTCTGGGAGACCCGCGAGTGCCGTTTACGGTTATTTAGGCGCAGGCACTAAGTTTTTCTTTTACGATCTAGCGAAGAGTGGGGGGGAATGAGGTGCTTCCCGCGAGTATAAAAAATGCTTATTTGCAAAGTTTAGTGGCGGCGGCAGCAGCGAAAGCAGCCCGCTCGCTGACTCATGTGTTGCCGCACCCTACAGGTGCAGGCAGCACGCCCCGCCCCGCCCCTTCAGGACTGGGACAAGGTTACGAGACTAACTCCAAATCCAATCCAAGGCAGCCTGTTTGTAAAGTTAAGATGGCGCCACGGAAGTGCAGAGCGCGTAACTAAAACTTGTTTTTCTTACAGTGCAGCTTGCCTGGCTGAGACAGACATCGCAGCGCATCTCTGTCTCTCTCTTTCTCTTCCCCGCCCGGCGGCCTTGAAAGTTATGCGTGCAGTTGGAGCAACTTGACGGCGTCGTCAAGCGGAAGCCCAAGTCGGCGCTGCCGCCCCTCAACGTGGATTATCCGCTTTACCTGCAGGCGTCGGTGCCAGCTCCCACAGGGTCGAAACTTTGGCTGCCACCACGTTGCCAGCGTCAGTGGCAGTGGCAGTGCCAGTGCCAGTGGGTGCCAAGTTGCCGTAACTGTGTTGTTGCCTCTCGTTGCCTCCACGGAATGCTTAGCACTGCCAGCATTCCGGCTGCCAAATGCGAAGCACTAAGGCAAAACATGTAGCACAACCACCGAGTGCGGATAACTAAGTTTTCCTGATCCCTGTGTGTGTATGTTGTGTGTGTGTGTGTGTGTGTGTATGTGGTCTGAACTTTTAAGCCAAATTGTTGTGGCAAATCAATCGTAAAACAGACAGAGGGATTTAGTTCGCATTTGGGTAAATGCATGAAGAAAATCTATCCAGTTAAGCTAATGAATTATATTAGAAATATTTTTGAAATGAAATTGAAAATCAAAATAAAATAAAAAAATCGTTGTTTTATTTTTTTTATTTTATTTAATTTTCAATTTATTTATTTATATATATTTATATATACAAGCTGATAATTTGTAGTAACTGCAAATTTGTAGTACAGTTTTTAAAGCTGGCATACTCATGCTGTCAGTTATCGATAAGTTAAAGCTGTTAGTAACATTTATGTTAAATAACAGCTGTACATGCTACGAAGCTAACTCTATTATGTTATTTAACACGTGAAATAATACAAAAAATTTGTATTAAATGTAAATTCAATTTAAATGATATAGTTAAACATCTTGATACATCTGACTTTTTTCCAATGTATTTTTTTGCTGTAAAATAAATACATAATACAAAAAACCTCTTTTGATACCCTGCACAATCTGCTGACGTTTCAATTACATTTTACAATTCCAATTAAGGCGTAATAAACGAGTCCCCAAAGCAAATTGCATATGCTTGGCTTTGTCGACGCCCCCCAACTTGATGGGCAACAGCCCTCAAAAACAGTTAGCTGCAGTTAAGACCGCATTGTGAACGGGGACACTTTGAATGGGCTCGGGCTTTGCCACGCAAATCCAATAGAAATTTATGTGATTTAAATTTTTCGGCATGCATAAAATGCCTTAAAAGCAAAATATATGACCGGCAATATTGTATACCCTCTGCCCAGGCGAGCAGCTCTCTCTCTCTTCCCTACTCGCTCTCTCTCTCTCTTTCTCTCTGTTTGTAGGTAGCCAGCTTCAAGGTGCGCAGAGCCTCTCGAATCGCCATGAAATTTATGCGTTTGCCAACTGGCAGCAACAACAAGTTGACAACATGCGGCTGAATCTCTGAAATATTGTATTTTCCCCTTCCAATCGAGCACTTTCTCCTTCTCTTCGTCTCCCTCCCCCTGCTCTCTGCTCTTCGCTTTTGGCAATTTTCAACTGCTGATTTTCCAATCAGTGCGCACTTTGTTACAGCTACGCGAAGCTTATTGAAAATATTTGTCCTGGCCACGAATCCGTATTCGAAACGGAATCCGAATGAGAATGAAAATTCGAAAGCGATGGCGGATGGCGAATGGCGAATGCGAATGCGACGCCATCTTCATTAGTCTCTGTCTCTTTGTCTTTTCTTTTGCCCCTCTGTGTCTGCAGACAGAGGGCAAAGACACTCGAAAAAGTCAGCGAGAGTGTGGGAGGGAAGGAAAAGCAGAAAATTGTGAGAGAAAGAGAGAGAGAGCAGAGATTTGCCAGTTTGCTCCCACAGCGATGCTTAACTTATAACTTAGCTGGGCAACAACAACAACAACAGCAGCAACAACAGCAGCAACACCACGTCAAAGCAAAAATAAGAAACTAAAAGCAAACAAAAACAAAAGCCGTAATAAACAATAAGAGGCTTGCGGAGCACTGCAGGCAGAGCGAGATAGCGCTGCGAGGAGAAGAGACAGACAGACAGACAGACAGTTATGGAGCATTTGAGTGGCAGCTGTTTGAGCTGTTTCCACTGGACAGCACTGGCAGCGATGGCAACACTGGCAGCGTTGGCAGCGATGGCAGCACTGGCAGCGATGGCAGCAGCGGCAACAGCAAAGTCCGCATTAGCTGTCACTTGTTGAGAGCTAACTATGTGCGGGCTGGTTTTTTCCTGAAGCCTTTGGATTAATTACTTTTCAAATTGTGCAGGAGGCCTTAATTAGCCAAGTTCGATAAAAGAAAAAAAAAAGAAATTCCATATGTAATGTATAGAAAAATTGAGTAACTTTCGATTAGTTTACTTACACAATTTATCGATTAACCTATTGGATTTGTCTAAGGATTAATATGGTAAAGTTATATTTATTAAGTTATTTATTTAACGTCAACTAAGAGCAGTCGACTCAAAGATATTAAAGAAAAGGTAGAGAAAATTACAAATAAAAATTGAATTAAAAATATAGGTATAATTTAAGTTAGAACTAAGAATATTAAAATTAATTTTTTTTTTCTTTAAATTTATAAATTTATTTAAATTAAAAATTTTCAAATTGTAAAATATATTATCATTTAATCAATTAATTTAATTTTATCTTGGAAGAAAAGGACAATTTTTGTTGATCCAATATTTGTTGCAATGGATTGAAGAATACATATGTATAGCAATAATACATTGGCAATATTTTGTAAGAGACCTGTTGAATTTTTAAATAACGTCCAACTTATCCTTATTAAATAAATTACGCTCATAGTAAATCTTCATATACGAATAAATGTGAGATTTGCAGAAACCACAACTAAACAGTATTTTTCATTGTACTAACTAACTGACTATAACTTTATATACGTGTATGCAGCTAATTCGACTTGAAATAAGCTCCCTAGTTATTTTAAAAATTTTCCTCCCAATGCAGCCAGTTGCAGCTGTTGATATAACTAATGCTCTGTCTGTCCCACTCTCTCCCGGCCAGGGTATGCGAAAAGTGGAAACAATGCATTTGGAACAACGTGAGCATTTGGTGAATTGAGGATTGCGAATCGTGCGTCGTTGCTTGTTATTTTTGACAACAGTGGGTAACACATGAGACTTCACCCCCTCCCAACCCCCAACCCCCCAACCACTGTTGGAAAAACTGAAGCCGACCCAACTCAACGAGCCAGAAAAAACAACTTCTCGACTGCATACAAGTTTGAAGAGAGAGAGAGAGAGCAAAAAAAAGGAACTAACTACGATGCCAAAGCCATGTCTATATGTGTGACAGTCTATAAGTGTATGGGAGTGTGTGTGTGTGAGTGTGTGCTGTTGCACACTGGGGAGCAGCTGTAGATTTGAAGTAGGCTCTCCCGGGGCTCACTCTGACAATTGTACGAGTATTATTTTCTGCTCTTTCATATTTTTCTTCCACTGCTTTTTTTTCACAGTTCCTCTCTACTTGAATATTTGTCTCATTGCCGCGTATTATTTTTTTCCTATGCTCGCGCTTGGCGCGAGTTGAGCAAACTTAAAAAAAAAAAATATGACCAAGTTTGGCTCTGGGCGATCTCCTCGGCGACAATGTGAATTTATAGCTGGCTGCGTGGGAATTTACCCATGTAACTGCATCGCAACTCACACTGCTACAATGTATGTATAACATACGTCTCTCTCTCTCTGTGTGTGTGTGTGTTTGAGTGGATGTGCTCTATGTATCATGTGTGGCTTTTGCGCCACGTTCTCTACTCTTTGTCTGTTTGGCCTGCTTAAAGTGCCGTGAAAATGTTGCAAAAAGAAAATTGAAAAATCCGATGTGGAATTGAATAATGTCTCTGCCTCTGTCTCTTTCTACGTTTGTCGGTTTGTCGTGGAAGGGGAAGCAGGAAAAGCTGCAGTTGAAGTCGCCTTCGCATTCGTAGTCACCGTGCTCTGTGGCATGTTTGTAATGTGACAAGAAGATTTATGCATAGTCCAGAGAGTTGTGCATTTCGCATTGATAATGCCACACAAGGATTTTTCTTTGGCACACTTTCAGGATGTGCAATAGAAGGCGTTGCCTTATCCAGACTAAGCAAACAGCGAAATTGTTTTACACAATTTCCAATTGAATTTCTATGATGAACATTTCAATTAACATTTCAGTTTCTGTTATTTACAGATTTTAAGCGGCAGCCATTATTAAAGATGGCTGCCTTACTTACTTTATGAGCAGCGCTTAGCTAACAGCAAACATATTTAACATAATGCTTTTACAGCTGCTGTTATTTGTTAACAGTCTACTATGTTAGTAGCTTGAAACTTAACGCTGCTATTATTAGTGAAATCTGAGAGAAAAACAAGTCGACGAGGCTACAGTCGAGAGTGACCGATAAAATTTTCAACTATCTTAATTGCTATATGTTTTAATAAAAGCTCACTTAGGATGTCAAGACATAAATAAAATGTCATTCCCGATGAAGATCGTAAAATTTTTAACCAAGTTATGATGGGTCAAAAGTGTGGTATACAAGTCTATCAAAGGTCCCACATGTCTAATTTTTAGTCTACTTTGGCATGATTTTTGGGCAAAAATTAAGTATCGTCAAAAACACTTTTAAACACTTATTTAGTACTAATTTTGACCTCCGCAATCAATTTAAAATAAAAGCGGACGATTTAAAATTTTTCGAAAAAATAATTTCTGAAAAAGTGTAAGGGGGGACCCTTACCAAAATGGCAAAATTCCGACAAATTTTCAACTCTCTAAATTACTATATGTTTTAATAAAAGATCACTTAGGGATTTAAGACATAAACAAAATGTTATTCCTCATAAAAATCGGTTGATTTTTAAAAAAGTTACAATGGGTTGAATTTGTGGTTTGAGGGTCTGTCGAGGGTCTCACATGTCGAATTTTTGGTAGACTTTGACATGATTTTTGGGCAAAAATAAAGTATCGTTAAAATTACTTTTAAACACTTGTTTAGTACTAATTTTAACCTCCGCAATCAATTAAAAATAAAAGCGGACGATTTTAAAATTTTCGAAAAAATAATTTCTGAAAAAGTGTAAGGGGGGACCCTTACCAAAATGGCAAAATTTTGACAAATTTTCAAATCCTTAAATTGCTATATGTTTTAATGAAAGATCACTTAGGGAATCAAAACATAAACAAAATGTAATTCCCCATAAAAATCGGTTGATTTTTAAAAAAGTTACAATGGGTGGAATTTGTGGTTTGAGGGTCTGTCGAGGGTCTCACATTTCGAATTTGTAGTCGACTTTGACATGATTTTTGGGCTAAAATTAAGTATGGTCAAAAACACTTTTAAACACTTGTTTAGTACTAATTTTGACCTCCGCAATCGATTTAAAATAAAAGCGGACGATTTTAAATTTTTCGAAAAAAAATTTTCTGAAATAGTGTAAGGGGGGACCCTTACCAAAATGGCAAAATTTTGACAAATTTTCAAATCTCCAAATTGCTATATGTTTTAATGAAAGATCATTAAGGGAATCAAGACATAAACAAAATGTTATTCCTCATAAAAATCGGTTGATTTTTAAAAAAGTTACAATGGGTGGAATTTGTGGTTTGAGGGTCTGTCGAGGGTTTCACATGTCGAATTTTTAGTCTACTTTCACATGGTTTTTGGGCAAAAATTAAGTATCGTCAAAAACACTTTTAAACACTCGCTTAGTACTTACTTGGACCTACGCAATCGATTTCAAATAAAAGCAGACGTTTTTAAATTTTTCGAAAAAAAAATTTCTGAAAAAGTGTAAGGGGGGACCCTTACCAAAATGGAAAAATTTTGACAAATTTTCAAATCTCCAAATTGCTATATGTTTTAATTAAAGATCATTAAGGGAATCAAGACATAAACAAAATGTTATTCCTCATAAAAATCGGTTGATTTTTAAAAAAGTTACAATGGGTGGAATTTGTGGTTTGAGGGTCTGTCGAGGGTTTCACATGTCGAATTTTTAGTCTACTTTCACATGGTTTTTGGGCAAAAATTAAGTATCGTCAAAAACACTTTTAAACACTCGCTTAGTACTTATTTTGACCTACGCAATCGATTTCAAATAAAAGCAGACGTTTTTAAATTTTTCGAAAAAAAAATTTCTGAAAAAGTGTAAGGGGGGACCCTTACCAAAATGGCAAAATTTCGACAAATTTTAAAAACTCCAAATTGCTATATGTTTTAATGAAATATCACTAAGGGAATTCAAGACATAAACAGAATGTTATTCCCCATAAAAATCGGTTGAATTTTAGTGATGCTGAGTATAATTTATGGGGTCTGCTTGTTCCATACATTTGCACAAAGTTAGTATACCCTTTTTAACAATTTTAAATGGTCGAAGGGTATAATAACTGAAATGATTGCAGCTTTCAAGGAGATATGCAAAATGCCTCAAGGCAGCGAGCGCATTTTAAATATTTGTAATTACATAATTGAAATTCCGTAGGTTCCGTATGGGCCAGAAAGTAAGGGGTAAGTAAAACATGAATAACAAATGAGTTGCATTTAAAATTCAATTTTCATTTCATTAATTAATTAATGTTTACAATTATTTCATTAGGGGCCAGGTAAAACGTTTGCCTAGCTTTCCATTAAGCACACACGAAGTGAATTGCAAAGCAAAAGTGTGATAAAAGCCAACAAAAAGAGGGAAGGGGGACGGGGGGGGGCAAAGCACTCACCTTTAATTATCACAAGGAAGATCAACACGACAAACAGCGTGCACGACGACGGCGAGTCCATGTCCTTGGTTTGTTGTTTGCCTTGTTTTTAGGTTGAATTGCTGACCTGTTGTTGCTGTTGCTGTTGTTGCCGAGTGAAAGTGAGTGCAACAATGTCGCCTGCGTTCTGCACCCTTTTCCCTTTCCCTTTCCTTTTTCTCGTCCCGTTGCAGCACGTTGTGTTGTGATTAACACTGAAGCCAAATGGCAAACGCGCGTCGCGAGTTCAAAGTTCAACACAACTGCAGCAAAGCGTTCTCCCTCTGGGGAAAATCTATTTAGAATATTTCTCTCTCTTACTTTTCGCTTAACTCGCGTTTTGCATTCCCCAACTCTCCCGTTTTCGAATCTACGCGAGTTTCTCAATTCTCTGCAATTTGTCTTTAATCTGAGCAAACATTTGCCAGCGGAATTTCTTAATTCTCTTGCACTTTTTTTTATGTTGTTTGCTTTTACTTTCGGATTTTCGGCTGCTGCGGTCTGTTTGCACTACTTTTTTTTTTTTTTTTTTTTTTTTAAGGTTATGGCTGTTGCAAATTTAATTTCCGGCTTTCTGGTCACGCATTTTCAGCAGAGTTTCCTTGTGTTTGTTTTTTATTTTTTGTTATTTGGTTTTTCTTTTAATTTACATAATTTGCACTGCTTTTTCAGAGAGCTTGAGAAACCGTAAGTAGCAGCAGATGTTGTTGTTGTTAGTAAATTTATTATTTTTTTTTTTAGTTTCGCTTGTTCAGTTAAATATCGTTGTTTCGTTTAGTTGTGAAATGTTGCCTGTAATCAGAAAAAAAATATTTAAAAAGATTAGTGGAATTTAGTGATAAGACGAAGGATTGGGAAAGATTTGTCTGTTTGAACTTCTAAATTACGTGTATATCACACTTTCGATTTTAACATTCATCATTCAAAACTTGACTGTAGCAGTTCCTACTTGTTTTAGGTTATTTTAAGCTCAATATGTTGTGGTCTTTTAAGTTATATTTAAAATTGCCTCTTTTAATCCGGCTTTCTCTTTCTCTCTCTGTGTCTGTTTAACTCCTCCGTTTGCGGCCTTAAAACATCTCTCAACTGTATCTCATTAGCTAATCCCCTCCCGTCGCCGTTTGCCCTTCATTCCGTTGCCCTTTGAAGTTTTTTTATATATATATTTTGGCCACAACTTAGCGGGCTGCGGTAGCTTCAGAAACCCCAAAAGCAAATGCCAAATGTTGGTCGAGTCGAGTCGAGCAAGAGAAAGAAATCAAAAGCAGAAAAATGAAATGAAAATACGCAGTTCTTTGAGCGGGAAACCGCAAAAACAAAAAAATACTCCTCCAGACTTAATGTTTAATTAAAAAGTGTACACTGTTTAACCCTATTTTAGGCTTTGACCTCGTTTCCATGCAGCACATTGTCACCTCTCTGCCCCGTGGGGCAAAGGGCAGCCCCTCCCTCACGCTCTGTCTTCCCCTCATCCTCCTACGCCCTCATACCACACATTGATTAGTTTTTGTTTTCGGTCAACAAACTTGAGTAAATTAAAACAATGAATTTGCGTAAAAGCGCGAGAACGCAAAACAACAAAAACAAGAGGGAGGCAAAAAAAAAACAAGAACAGCGCGCGCCTGGCGTAAATTAAAAATCTATAAAAAAAAATTGTGCTGGGCTGAGGAACCCAAGGAACGCTTTACAACCGCAGCCGGGCGTGGGATCGGGGCTCGAGAGCCGCTGCCAACTGACTGAGAAATGCAGTAATTGAAATACATGCGGCGAGGCTGCGTGTAACGTTGCCACGGCACAACAGCAGCAGCAGCTACAACAACAATAACAGCAGCAGCAGCAACGGCAAAGTAGAAAAAAACGAATTGCAAAATACCGTAGCATGCTTTCAGGCGTCGCCCATTCAGGCCACAATAATTTACACGTGCGCGGCACGGCAAATACGCTTCGAATATATACATAACATACATAACAGCAGGAGCTTTATAGATAAGTCGTAATGCTGGCAATACTCGCACGAAGTACGGTAAATAAACGTGATTTTGAGTCAGCTTCAAGTTAGAGTAATACGGAGGAGGAGTTGGCAGCTATAAAGCTAGCGAAATTGATTACTTTATAGCCGTGAAGAGTATTTCATATTCGTGTGCAAAGTCAAGATTGCTGCTAATCAATTTTGATTAATTTTGATAACATAGGAAAGTTTACAGAGTCAGTAAAGCTGTTAATTAATTTCGATACATTTTAATAATGTAAACTCTTAGAATAATTCTGTTATTTAACAGCTAAAAATCGTTGCATACTTTTGAGCGTGCTTAGTAAATATACACATTGCTTGCTAGTTGCAAGTGCGTTTATTTTGTTTACCTCACAGCGTTAATAAACAAATCCTCAGCTTGTTTGGTATGTAGAGTATACAATATTCAGCTTGTCTAACATTTTTCCCCTTTATCGTATTCCTCTTGGCACATTACTTCACTCAAATTGAAGTATATATCAAGCCGCGTGCTCTTGCTGCGTTGTACTTTGCCAGTTGCTTTTGGCTGTGTCTTAGCTGTTATTTCTGTTATTTTGTCTATGAGCCGCGTCAGCTGCTTTGGTGATTAGGCTTTATGAGTTATGCGGCTAGCCAAGAGATAGAGAGAGAGAAACCCAAAACCGACGACAAAGACGAAATGGAACAAGATGAGACAAGCTGAGTGAAAAGTTTAAATTGCAGCAGCATTCTGCAAGGCATTCCCTACTTTGGTTTCTGCTGCCTCATTCCCACTACCACTTTGCTTTCCCCTGAGGTTTTTCGCCCTTGTCGCGGTTAATTAATTTCAAGTTTAGTTTCGTTTTACGTCCTTTTGTTTTGTTTTCATTATTGTTTTTTTTTTTTGTTTTGTTTTGCAGGCAGGTGAAAAGTTTTAAAGTCAATTTAATGCTTCGCCAATGCCTCAGCGAGGCACAATGAGCCTTGAAATTGAAGGCTTCCCCAGTCCTCTGGATGCTAGGTGACGCCACACCACACCACACCACGCCATGCCACCCCACACTTCCCATCCTGCCATGCGACCGCAACCCATTTGGCCAACCAAAGTTGCAGGCGCGCGAACAAGAAAAAAGGAAAAGCAACGCATGGGCGCCAAAGTTGAAGGCGTTTATGCCCCAAATGACAGAGTTTGCACCTCGAGGGCAACATTTTTCACACATTACATCAGCTTGGCGAGCTGAGTTTTCGTGTTTTCCCCTCTTTCCCCCCTTTGCAGAAAATTCAGTTCCACTTTGGCTTGTTTGCCCAGGCTGGGGATAAGCTTTTAGGCGTCCGCTCTGTCACCACAAAAGCTCTGTTCATAATTGAACCCTTTGGCACACACACAAACATATAGCACGGCACGTTGGGCAAATTTGTTTAAATTCATGCTTCAATAGGTGCCCGGGGAGGGGGCAAACTCTGTGAAAATCGCCGTCAAAGCGCTTTTTTGGCGTTCTGTTGACTCTGGTTGCATTTTATGCAGCAAGTTTTTGCTAAGAACAGTTCCCTAAGGGGCGACCACAAAAAAAAAGGGTGGAACGATAAAAGATCTTTAATTTTGTGGCGTAAATATTTGTATAGAGAAGAAAAAATTCTAAAAAATAAAAGGACAGTCTAAAGATATTGTGCATCCCATTTAAGCACAATCCTTGCGCTAATCACAAAATTGTCCACATTTTAACTGCAGTGCAGCGCAAATAAGTGCACAAAAGCAAATTGATGTACTCTTTCCCCAAGCGTTTATAGTTATTTTTCGATTGGCAAAACAAAAGCAAAAAAAAAAAAGAAGGAAAAACTCAGTGAAAATTGTTTTGCATTCGAAAGTCGCGTTGAGTGCAGAGAAGTGCAGGCAGTGGGCTGCCCTTTGGCATCAATGCCAGCAGTTTGCAGCGGCACTAACATGCCGATAAGCGCCTCCCAACAAGCACACACACACCACATACAGAACACTCACACACACTCCCACAGAGAGCACATGCAAATATGGCGGGACGAGCGCGTCAAAAGTCATTTTGGCAAATAGTGCTGCATACTTTTGTGCGCGCTGCCAAGTGTGGTTATTGCTGCGCTCTCTCTCTCAAAACACTGCCGGCAAATGGTCGAACTCGTGTGTGTGTGTGTGTGTATGTGTGTGTGTGCTTTTGTTGAGCTCAAAGCCATAACAACAAGTGCTTTGTAATTACAACAACAACAACAGCAAAATCACTCGGCAACAATCAGAGCAGAGCAACAGCAGCAACAATTGCCGCAAGCAACAGACAATCAAAGCAAAAATCTTGCACTTTGGCCGAGCACTTTAACTAAGTTAATCAGGGCATTTAAGATATTAAAATATTTAAAACTCTCTAGACTATAATATGTATTCTTTTAAGTTCTTTAAATTTGCTTTAATTACTTCATTGCATTGCTTTATGCAAATGCGCAGCTCCAATTTGTTGACACACACGCTGCGCCTTTGTATGTCTGCCACGCCCATGTACACGCCCACGCCCACTCCCTTTAACTGGGTCAATGGATGACAATTAGTGTCTGGCTGCAAGAGCAACCAAGGGCTCGAGTCGTCGAGTCGTATGTCTGGCATTCAAATAATTTGCAGGCATTGGCGCAGTTTAATTAAACTGACGACCAAAAGAATCGTTTATATTCAGCTATAATCTATTTGGGTAGCAGCACTGCAGCTGTTGCAACAGAGAGAGAGAGAGAGAGAGAGAGAGAGAGGGCAGAGGGGGAGAGCGAGTGTCATATATATGTGTGGGAGGGAATACACAAGTTAATTTCATGTTGCAAATGCGACTGGCGCAAAGGAAATGGCACTGCAAACAAAGCCAAAGACAATGGCAGGCTGGAAACGCGCGTCTGTAGCTCGAGGACAATGCTCACACACACACACACACACACAGCTACATTACGATACACACACACACTCAGTGAGAGAGCGAGCGAGCAAGGTATACGGCCAGCAGCAGGGACAAGAGTCACTCAGACAGAAATTAAATTGAAAATGTGCTACGTGCAATGTGCAACGGCAGCATCAGGCTAAAAGGAAATAAAGCACAGCCAAGCAGGCTATAAAAAAAAAGAGGAAGACCTGCAACAACAAGTGGCTACACAGTGGGCCAGTGGGTGGCCAGGAAAGAGGGCGCCGGGGGGCAGGCAACACGGCAACAACTACAAACGGAAGCAGACGCTTGCAACCGGCAGCTCAACTGCTGTTATTATACAAATGCAGGCAGTACCCCCCCGCACCCTTCTTTATAAGTTGCAAATTGTCTCAGATTTGGATAGTTGGCAAGAGGAAAGCTACAAATAAATTGTAAAATTTTCAATGGTGTGGGAAAATTCGTATGCTTGGAAAATTGTGAAGACTTTACGACAGTTAAAGTTTGCATCTAGATGCATAAGTAATTGCTTGGGCAACCTAAAAGTAGGCAACAGTTTTTGCTCTCTCTCTCAATATATTTAATTTTATCATATATCTTAAGAAAAAATTATTTCTGCTTTCTTGCTAAGCTAATCCTTTTTCTGCTTCTTTGTATTTAAAATGGATTGCAAAATAAACTTGCTTTGATTTTCAAAGAGCGAAAAAGAGAGGAAAGATCTTGGAGATAATGCCGACCACAATTTGTGTGTATGTGTGTGTGTGTGTGTGTGTGCAGCTGAGTATTAACTTTGCTGTAACCTGCCGTGATTTTCCCCAGTACCCCAGGGAGAAGATGTACCTAATCACATGGCCATTATACACTCTGCCACTGGCTATAAAACGCCAGCTGGTCAGGCATTAAAGTAAACAGACAAACAGACTAGAGGCTAGAGACGAGGGGGGCACAAGGGGAAGGGGGTTAAGGTAGTGGCAGTGGCAGTGGCAGTGTGGCAGCCACAGCAAAGGAAACTCGCTCGACATTATTTAGGTTTAATCAGCAAAACAGATTTGCATGGGAGATGCTGCTGCTGCTGCTGCTCACAGACGCTCTTGCGATGAAATAAACCAACTGGAATTGAAAGATAGACCCACAGACAGTTCCAGACATGAAGAAATGGCCAACTAAATACACACACACACACATACACAGACCGAGCATGGAACATCAAACAAATGGCAATCTCCTCTTCTAACTGGGATTTGTTTGCAGCGGTTCGGTTTCGGTTTCAATCCGCTCACCGAACTCACTCACTCGCTTGCTCGTCCATACGGACGCACACAAAGGCAAAAACTATTATAAACTGTTGACAACCCGGGAAATGAACTTTTCAGCCAAAATGACAAACGTCCGACAAGCACAGCAGCAGCAGTAGCAGTAGAAGTGACCAGAGACGCATTCAAAATCATCAAATTTATATTCGGTTTTTCTGAATATACATTTATTTGCTGTGTGCGGAAATGCAAATGCTTAAAATGAGCAACAACAACAGAAATATCATTCACTCTGCTCTGACACCTTTTTGAGCAGGCCAAGTTTGAGGTTAGATAGCAGTCCGATAGACTGCATTGCTTTATCGATATCTACGCATCTGTTAGCATAACATAATCATGTTAAGCACAGTGCGTTAACATAGACCTTAACATTGCTGCGTCTTGTATTTATTTATGATATTAACATAGACATTTTGATGGATTTAATGCTCAGCTTTAATCCGATTTTGCCAATATTTTGCTCAATTTAATTATCTTTATCTGAGTTTTTAATTAAATAATATTTGTCAAATTATTTTGCAAATTATGCAATCTAAATTGCATCAAAGGAAAGTGACAGCTTACCCTGCACACAATGGGTTCATTTTTAAACAATTAAAATTCAATGGGAGCGTAAACAAAAAACCAATCTATGTATATGATATATGCGATACGGATTACGCCAAAGTTCTTTAGAGCTTATAACAATATTTTGAAAACTCTATGCTCGTTGGAAAATAAAAAACGTTGCTCAATTTTTCGATTGGCAAAAATAACACCGAAAAAAGATCTGAAAGCAACCCGATGACTTTTCAATTGCAATTGCAATTAAAACCAAAATAGAAGCGCGTAAAAAAAATATGTAATTAAAAGAGTGTACGACTGGCATATACTCTGTATACATTTACATATGTTGGATTTTTTCAACACACCCTTTTAGTCGATTGTCATGCACATAGGGTATGCGAAATACATCAATTTTTTATGCCCTTACAGTGAATTAAAAGCAAATTAAGCAACTTTCTCGTTGCGAATCAACTGAACGAAGCAGAAAATGCATTTGCCTCTCAATCGAAGGCGGCAGCAGCAGAAAAAAAATAAAACATGTCGCAACACGTTTCCCCTTAATCCATTACGATAAATTGCAACAAATTTCAGTATGTGTGTGTGTGGGCAGAGAGAGAGAGAGAGAGAGAGAGAAAGCGAGTGTCCCGTCTAAATGGAGCGTTTGAAAAATGGTTGGGAAAAAAAAGCCGAACTTCAACCGTCAACCCAATCTCCGTCTGGCTTTTCCTGCTCTCTTTTTTTTACTCCGCATCCTGCCGTGCTGCTGCTGCTAACGAAAATTGCTTTCGGTGATTTTTATTGGATTTTCGTATGTACCTAATATGAAATTCATAACAGACAAAACTGCGACTGCCACTGCGACTGCGACTGCAAAACTGGTTGCCTTTTGCGCGACTTTAACGCAATTTTATATGTTTTCCGTACGGGCAGAAAACGCTGAGCGAGCAAACTTTTATTTTGTCGGATTCGTGGTCCGCGGTGGAGCTAGCTGACAACGTCCCAAAACATCCCTAACACTGCTTAACACAAATCGGACACGAGACGTTGGCCATCAAATATGCAGCAGCTGCAGCTAGTTCACAGTTGAAGTAGATAGTGGGAAAAACTTCTCGCATAAACTCACATAAAATTCACTGCATTTTTAAGTTCAAAATAAATACCCCAAATTGCCCTTTGGAGCTGGAAAAGCTGCTTAAAATAAAAAAGCTTTAAAGTTTTCAAAGAATTGTGATTTGAAAATATACTAAAAGTTTACGCATAATTTTAGAGCTTATTTTAAAGAATCGAAAGCTCCTTAATGCGTAGGAGCTTAGTATTACATTAATCCAAAAGCTTTTCAATTAACAGCTTAAAGTTTTTCATATATAATCCAATATATAAAATAAAATATATATTATAATAATTTTATTAGTTAAACAAATTCTTCTTTTTTTCAACTTCAAACTTGTTAAAGGGTATACAAACTACTCTGTAACCCTGTTAAAAATATATATTCATACATATATCTAGTTTGTGTTTTTCTATAGTTGCCAAATTTGAATTGCAAGCTTGCTACACGGAAAATGGCGTGAAAATGAAATGTTAACATTTTCGTTTTTTTTATTTATTTATTTATTTTTTTTGGTTAATTTGAAGGACTTGGTAAATGTCTATCTAAAAAAAAAGAGTACCCCCTCTTACTCCCTTGCCACCGAGCACTTACCCAGCAAATGCCTGGAATGTTGTTGTTGTAGTACCAATTCCAGCTGTTGTTGTTGTTGTTGTCGTGTTGAATTGCCCAATGATCGTTGTTGTTGTTGTGGATGAGGCTGTAGCTGGAAGCAAGCGGCGACCTTATCGATTTGGCAATGGAACAAAGACAACAACAAATATGTTGATGAAATATGTTCCATAATTAATTGAAAATTAAATGTAAATTTTTATATTTGTGCATTTAATTGTTGTTGTTGCTGTTGCTGTTACTTTTGCTTTTAGCTTTTATTGTTGTTGATTTAGCATTTGTTTTAAACTCGTTTTATTTGCTTAATTAATGACGTGCGTTTTTAAGGTCGAGCATTTAAAATTGATATAAATTTT
Source organism: Zaprionus kolodkinae (assembly GCA_018901885.1). NCBI lineage: Eukaryota > Metazoa > Arthropoda > Insecta > Diptera > Drosophilidae > Zaprionus > Zaprionus kolodkinae. Next base: position 1,296,406 of record JAEIFM010000247.1, on the reverse strand, counting down.
TGCAATTTGTTGTTGTTGTTGTTATTGCATTGCTTGTTATGTGTGCTACTGCTGTTGCTGTTGTTGTTGCTGATATTGCTGATGTCGTTGTTGTTGTTGTTGTTGATTTTATTGAATGACTGAATGGCAGTTGCAATTGATGATTGGGCGCTTGATTGGCTGCTTGGTTGGCTGATTGATTGGAACGATTTGGTTTTTTCGATATTGGGCTGGGGCGAAATTGAGTTTGCATTTTATTTTTGGGTAATTTCTTATTTTTTTTTTTGTTTATTGGTTTTTTTAATATTTAATGAATTCTGGATGCAAGTACAGACAGAGATACAAATCCAGAGACAGGAATGCAAAGATATAGATGCAATTTAAGCTGGCAATGTGTATTTAACATATTTACTTTTACGATTAACTACATTCGCTTTTATAATTATGAACACTTTGTTATTGTTTGGGCTTTATATTTGTATTTGTTTTTGTTTTTTTATTTTTTCTTTTGCTTTTGTTCTTTCAATCTTTCGATTTATTATTATTATTGTTGCATTTTTATATAAAGCTGTTAGCTGTGTCTACGTATTTAAATATTTGCATATCGCATAATTTTAGTTTGAGTGCTGATTCGATATTTATAAAAACCTTATTTAAATAGTACGCTTAATTGCATTTTAGCTGTGTGTGCGGCATTAAAAAAAGGAAGAGAGAGAGAGAGAGAGATAAAGACATTTGTATGAGTATTTATTGGTTTGTTTTTTAATACACTATGTAACGATTTTTAATCAACAAAAATAAATATAATCAAACATTATGCAATGAAAGTGAAATAGCGTCAGTGTAGAAATTGCTGTCAGACGAGGGAATTTCATCGATGACCAGAATATGCATATTTATGTTAATTAATGATGATATAGATGATTTAAATGAGTTTAATGGCGACTAATAATTTATTCAAATTTAAATAGTTATGGCATTTTGCTTAATGGCGGTTTATTACGGATTAATAAGAATAATATGCTGCGACTAAAAGTATGCTATGATTTTTGCTCACTTAACAGTGCTGTTAAATGAGCAGCTGTTAAACATCTGCTGATTAACAGCAGCCTGTCACGCCTATGTTATATACTTTTTATTATTTTAGAACTTTATTTATAGAGTAATAAAAGCGTAGTTAAAGAAAAAATAAATATGTATTTATTTATACAATAAATAGCTCGTTGTAAGCCTTTTATTGGCTAAAATATTTAATGATTTATTCAGAATAGCCATAAAAACATTGCGCTTAAAGTTATGCTATGATTTTAATTCGACGCATAGCAGCTGTTTATGATTGCGTGCCTGTCTGTCAGTCTGTCTGTTATTTCCGGCAAAACGATGCAGAGAATTTATTATTAATAATACTCCATAAATAAATTCTTTCATTTTTCTTTTGACTCATAATAAAATCAAATAATGACAGCATGTCATGTGCATTAAAGAGCAAGAGCTATACTAATGCTGCAAAGCCACATACAATCGAACAATGCCCACAATATGCCCTCAGCTCAACCTCATCTTAATTATCGTTTACCTTCACACAAACCATGTAATCTGATCATATTTGTTTCCTCAATTGACTTCTCAGTCAATTTGCTGATGAACAAAAGAGTTCTACCACAAATGAAGCTGCTGCTGATGTTGCTGCTGCTGTTGCACGCAATTTGCAGCATTACTGCAAAAGGTTGTCCACAGTGAGTGAGAATAAATACGCTTGGTGTATCTGAAGTATCTGCAGCTGCCAATTGTGCATTGTTTCGTGCAAGACCGCACAAAAGGTTCAAATTGCAATTAAATAGACTGACTGAGCACGACAAGCATTAAAGGATACCCTGTAAAATGCTCTTCCTGCACTACGATCAATGCAGATTAACAGGCACTCGCTTAACTCGCTTCAAGTTCAAGCCAAGAACAACAAAGTGCTTAAAAAGCAACAACAACAACACTCACAAAAAAACAAAGAAATAAAATCACTGCAAGCATTCACAATTGCGACACTACACTCACAAACTGTCACAGGCCATAAAATTCAATTCAATACAGAAAGCAATTTGCCTTGTCACGCCCAAGCTCATGCCCATCACGTGCCACCATTTACTGACAAAGTTTCGAGGGTCGACACTCAAAAACTGTAGCAAAAGCAACTAAACATTAGTTTAATGTGCCCCCCCCCCTGCCCTTCCTCTTTCTATTCACATACTGAAAGAGAGAGAGAGAGAGAGAGAGAGAGGGAGACAGCACTGATAACTGCGAGTACTCGGTGTTTGGATAGCCGAGCGCAAAGTTGAACAAAAGTCACTTTAAGCAGCAGCCATTGAAATTTCCGTTATGAGTGGGGAAACGACCAAAAAAAGAAAAAAATAAAAAAAAATAGAGGATAGCAAAAAGTAGTTATCAAGTTAGAAGAGCAGCAGGGAAAGGGGTGAGTTGGTAGCAGGCAAGCGAATACCCTGACAGTGAAATAGTTTTGGCTGTAAACGATAATCGAAAGCAGTCAGGCAAAGACTATAACGTTTATAAATAGCTTGAATTTGCATGTTATCGATAAGTATCGATTGTATTGCTTAGAATTACAATAGAACTCTATGAAGAGAGACTTTTAATGCCTTTAAAATAAATAAATATGGCTGTAGTTGCAAAGAAATGAAGTTAGATAACTATCGAACTAACCAGCGATTAATATGGCATGTTATCGATATCGAAATACATGTTAATGCCCTTTCAACTACCTCCCTACTTTTCTGACCCCACAATTATCGCTTACTACCATCTCTATAATCAAACCAATTCAACTACAATCGAACGCGAACAAAACTCAATCAGAAACTGTTCAAAAAAAAAATACAAGCTCCTTTATAATAAACATAATACCAACGTTATCAACATGAAATCCACTTCAGGGGGTCATGCCACGATATTGTTATCTACTTCGCCATGCACACAAACCTAATATACCCTCTTATTGTAAATACCCTTTGGGGCATAAAAAAGTGACAAACAAAAAAAAAGAAAAAAAAAAAGAAAAAAAAACGAAAAAAAAAGAGTTGAGTTACTGACCAACAAAAAGAACGAACACAAGCAATAAGCAGGCAAGGAAGAGAGGAAGGAGAGTAGGGAAAACGAAACGAAAAAGCAAAAGAAATAACTCGGCTGGTTGGACATTCTTCGCTTTGTTGTTGTTGTTGTTGTTGCTCTGGCAGAGAGTGCGTTGTTATTTATGACAATTTCATTGTCTTGTCTGCTCGCTGCCCTTTTTATTTCCGCCTTTGCCTTTGCCTTTGCTTATGCACTATACCTACACAGACACACACACACACACAGAAGCACACACACGGTGACAGACAAAAACTGTGCAAGAATTGAAGGCGGCTGCTCCTTTGTGTAGCATACTTTTATGCGCTCGTCGTTATCAAACGTTTTCCGCGCTGTTACGCATATTGATACCCTCGATAGGCAGCCGCTGTGTGGGGTTAGCTGTGCGCATAGCCAGCGCATATAATCGTAGCCAGTGTGTGGCTTATATTTTGTATATTTAGTATGTGTTTTATATATTTAATTATTTAATATAATATTATATAATATTCGCTCTCAGTTGTTTCTTAATTTTCAAGCAACTTTAAGTCTGCTTTTAGAGGGTATCTGGGCCTCAGCTGAAACTCATGTTATCACAGCTTTTGGCTGTGGTTCACTCACATGCTGATTTCGACAGCTTTTTTTTTTTTGTTGTTTTGAAACATCTCCATTTGCCTGACTGTGTCTGTGTCTGTTATCAGTTCAGAGAACTCAGCGCGTCCATTGATGGAAAATTTGAGTGCATTTTCGAGTCGAGTAGAATTTCCGTTACCGTTGCTGTTGTTGTTGATTTTGTTTGGTTTTTTTTCGTTCTCTATTTTCTGAGTGAGAAAAGAATGTGGAGCGCATTGGAAGGCCGCCTGCGCTGGCCGAGCGAACTGTTTACACTTGGAAGAGCGAAGGCACGACAGAGGACGACGACGACGACGACGACGGCGCGAGACTGCCAATTGTTGCAAGCCAGCCAGTGCGTATAGACCGAGAGACGGGCAGACGGACAGATGGACAGGCAGGCAGACAGACAGACGAGCAGGCAGGCAGGCAGTGTACCTTTTTTTTTGCTGGAGTAAAATTTGCTTGAGTATTTTTTTTTTTTTTGCAGTCGCTTTTCCCGCCTTGAGGGCCCAAAAAAAGAAAAGCTTCGAGAGTTAGATATGTATTTGAATATTTTCAAACATATTATTTCAAGCAATTAACCCTTGGCTGCCTAAGTGTTTTATGCGCCAGCGGAATTTGAGTTGCTCTTATCAGTTGTTGTTGTGCTCTAATTCCCACACACACACACACTCTCTCTATAAACACTTGCAACTTGTTTGATCTGCGTCTGAAAATATGCTAGCCAAGCGTGCAACACACAAGGCACGCTAATCAAACATAATGAGCAATTAAAAACTTTTTTAAACGTAAAAACAGCACAATAAAAAATAGGGGGAAAAAGGGAAAAAGTGGAAGAGTGCGCCCAAGAGAGAGGGAGAAGGAAATAAAACGCAGCCGGGCTACGTGTTCTGCGGCAGGAGTCGAGCATCAGCAAGAGTCGTGGCTACAATGATGGATGCCAGCTTAGGCAGCGAGTGTGGCGAGCGTGCCACATGTTGCAATGTTGGATGTGTGTGTGTGTGTGTGCGCGCTATTTGCGTGCCACACGGTGCGTCTGATTGTGGCCAGCTGGCAGCAGGGGGAAAGGGAGAGACCAACACACACACACACACACACAGAGCGAGCAAGTTGCAGCGAGTTTGTTGCAATTTTTTTCAAAGCTTTGCAAGATTTTTGCAAGCAAATATGAGACCAGCTAAGCCCTAACGACATTGCGCGCACTCGTTGCTTTAATGCGCCCGCACAAAAGTATGCAACATTTTTTTCTGCAACTTTTTATATATATCAACTAAAACTAGCTGGATGAGCATTTATATAGCAATAAACAGCAAAGACTTTTATATATTATATATAGCGAGGTATATACCCAGCTGTAGACATTTAGCCAGCACTGTAAAGTTGCTCAATTCAACTGCTTTTTTTTTCTCATCAGCAACTGGCAATGGGCATGAGAAAGCCTGACAAAGGCATTCTTTTGAGGCTTAGAACTCCTTTGTAGCTGCATGTTCAAGTTGCAGCCCAAGACTGGCTGGCTGGCAGTTGCCTCCCTCTCTCTCTCTCTCGCTCTCTTCCCCCTCTAGAGGATTGAGACACACACACATTACTGCAGGCTGCCGTGAGACTTTGATGCAGCTAAGGTAACAAACTATCTGAATGAGGGTCTGTCTGTCTGTCTGTCTGTCTGTCTGTCTGTCTCTCTCTTGCTCTCTCCCCCCCTCTCTCTCTCTCTCTCTGTGTATGCTTGAGCTATCAAATAATGCCACTGCCACTCTACTTGCTGCCACCGCCCCACCACCTTCTCCACTTTGTGGGTAACCAAAATGCTGTAAATCGCCAAGTTGCGTTTAGTGCAACAAAGTCGCATATGAGAGGAACATAAACAACTTGAGCCATATAAGGGTTAAGAAGAAGAAACGAGAAGGAGAGGAAGGTGGGGGGAGAGGGAGAGCGAGAGAGCGAGAAGCAGGCAAAATTGCCAAGCTCAACAGAAAATTGCGAGCAGACGAACAGCGAACGTTGTTGAAATCAAATAGAGACGACGCAAGCAGCGCAATAAAAGTGCGTAAGAAGAAAATAGAAAATGCGAAGAGCAAAGGCAAAGGCAAAAGGAAAGTAGCAGCAGCAGGCAAAACGAAGGATGACGATGTCGAAATTAATACGAGAAATCACATTAAAACTTCCACACAGCCAAAGACGAGACGAGACGAGGGCTGAAGCTGAAGACGATAGCCGAGCAAAGCTTTTTTTCTACTTCTTTTTTTATTTTTTTTTTTTTGGCTGGGTTAAAGACGAAACATATTGTGCGTAGACGCAGGAAAAAGGACACACACACACACACACAGAGAGAGGGCAACTCTGGCATAGACAACGTGTTTATGTTTAAGTGTTTTGGATACGATACGATGCGATACGAACGGACGAAGAAGAAGAACGCGGCAATGTGAGGGCGGCTTTTTCGCTGGGCTGCGGGTGTACAACTTCTCTCTCCTCACACACACACAGACACACACACACAGACACGTACGCACATTTCTATGTATATAAAGTGGAGCAATTTAGACGACTTCATGTGTATTGGTGTGTGTGTGTGTGTGTGCGTCTGTTTTGTGCTTTCAATTTGTGTTTTAGCATTTAGCTACGTTAGATACACATACACAAATGCGTCTATATTCGACTCTGTGTGTGTGTATATATAAAAGTTTTTATGATGTCTACACTGTCGCTTATCAGCCAGGCAGGAGAACAACAACAATAGGCGGCAGCCCAGTGAGCAATGTTGGTAATAACTTCGGACCGGGCTGATTTTAATGAAGATAGGTTAAGCAGAATGACAACTGGGGCAGGTCTACAGACTGTGCCTGTGTGTGTGTGTGTGCCTCTGTGTGTGTGTGTGTTGCTCTGTTATTATTTGTTTCGGTAGCAGGTGAACGCTTCTCAACTGGACACTGATAGATGACAGCGACAAGAAGTAGTCGAAGAAGATTCTAGACAAAGATGGCAAGCAGAACAGAAAATAAATAAAAAAAAGAAGAACGTAAAAAGAAGTTCTGGAAATGGGGAAAAACTGCACGCAGCTGCACGGCAGGGGGGGGGGACGTGGAAAACAATCAATTGTGCTCAAGCGAAATGATTTTCCATTGGGTAATCAATAAAAACTGAAGTTTTCGTTTTAAAATTCGCATTTTTTACAACTTTCATTTACAATTATTTAATGATTAATTTTAGAGCATACTTTTGAGAGCAGCAGTAAATTTGTGTGAAGCAAGGAAAAATTTGAAATTTGTAGCATACTTTTCAGTGCTTTTATTAAATGAATACCATAAAGATTAAGAGAACAATTTTGATTAAGGCAAATTAAAAAAACAATAAAGAAAATTTAAAGTTAAAAAAATAATAATAAAACTTATTAAATATAAAGCTGAAATAAATGTCAAGAGAGAAATATGCAAAGTAAATTAATTAAATTCATTACGAGTTTATTCATAATTTCAAGCAAAATGCTTAAATTTTTCTCCATAATCACTTCAGCAATGTTGACTCTAATGACCTTTGCTTTTGATATGCTTGTGCGTGGTTGAAAGAAAATATACAAAAGGAAAATGCTGCAATTTAATGTGCCTTTTCCAGTGAAAAAACGCATAGCCCAGGGAATTTTCCGCGAATCTCACGTTGGACGCAAAAAATAAAACAATATTTAAAGTTGTTGAATGTAGCAAGATTACTTAGAAACATGTGGCAGCCAGTGTTTATCGATTTGCAGCATGTCTTTTAAATTTAAATCGCTTGTGTTCGGAATCTGTTGAAACCTAAACCCAAAAAAACCGTAGCCCTTAATTGAGTTTAGCATCGGGATCAACGTTCATCAAGGCCACAAAGAGTTTTTTAGCCAAAGTTTATAAATTGGGTTATTGAATTTCATTGTGCCGCACTTAGTGTCACACGACGACACGACGATCATAATAGTTTTGAAACTAAATAAACCAATTGACAATAATAATTTTCCCTCGCACACACACCCTGCTCTGCACTCAGACAGAAATTCGAACATGGCGTTGTCGTTGAAAATGATTGATGAAAAATCTGCGTGTGTACACAACTTGCCACTCAACAGGACACACACACACTCACACCTACGCCCACTTGGACACGCCTTGGCCCGTCGTTAGTTGGCGCAAAAGTTTTCTTCAACAATTTTTGGTTGAAATTGAATGATAAGGACGGCGTCTGAGTCTCGAGTGGGTCGTGGCAAATACACGTATGAAAGTTTCTCCACATAAGCCACAAACTGATTGATTGCAGTGCAAAAGTTAATTGCATGTGGACCCGGAAATAGGCAACTCAAGCTCAACTCAGAGCCCAGTCGCAATTTCAGAAAACTCTTTCCATTAATTCCAATTTTTGTAACCACAAAATTGCAATTTATGTGCACTTTAAATGAAATCTCGACACAATGTAATTGCAATTCAAAATTGTGTATAATTAAAATGTAATTATTGTGTACGAAACAATTGGAATTTGTAAAGGAATTCGCGCAAAAAGCAGGAGAAGGAAAGAAGAAAGCAGCAATATCATTTAGCTATCACTCAACTTTTAATTTAAATCGAAAGGCTGCAAATATTACGTATACGCAGCTGGGAATGAAATTACAAACAGACAACAGTGCAACAGTTAAAAGCGAAAGGAATAAACATCATAGGCAGATAAACAATTTTTTTCATTCATTGTAAATAATGAAAATATGCATACATAAAGCAAAAAATCATATACATTTTTGTGTGCAAGAATGTCAATATTGACAGCGAAATTAAAAATATATTTTCAATTCGTGTTTTTTTTTTTTGCATTTTTAAAGAACATTTTTTTCTTGTTGTGTAACTTTAATTGGCGCAAATACTGCTCAAATAATTCTAAACTGCTCAATTGCTAAATAAGCTGCCACAAAACTCTCCACAAATCCGTAAACTTAATCCTTTCCTGCATTCACAATAAACTAAATTGTTCACACTGCATTGGACCAAAAACAAGTGAAGTTACTGCCAAATGTTCTGCCCTATCACATAATAAACCAGAAGAGAAGCTTACAGGTTTAAAAAAAAAGAGTTTGCAAACAAATAAAAAATAAGTAAACTAGGTATACGAGTTCAACAAAATGTTAATCATAGATTTATATTATTTTATACAATTTAACTGTTTTAATTGTGATTTTCTTTCAATTTCAATGTTTCAAACACTTGTGCAATTAGTATCTCATTTATTTTCGTAAGCTGAACGATAAAATAATTATGATAAATAAAAATTTATATTTATTTCTGCTAATTTTCTCTACACGTTTTTTGCATTACATTAAATTTATTTCACGCGCTTTAAGCTTCATTTTTAAGCTATGAAAATAGGAAATGAAAACTGCAAACAACAACAGGTCAATTAATGAAACAATTTTCACACAGGCTGTCAATTTTCCTCTTCTTTTTCTCGCAGGGCGCAACAATTTACGGAAGGCAGAGGAAAAAAATCATAGCATACTTTTAAGCTGTTGCACCAAAAGCCAAACCGCAGCTGCCCAAACCCGAAGAGTGCAGTGCGGCCAAGCAGGGGCAGGGAAATTGAGATGGCACAGTGGTTAAAACATATTTGTTTTATTTTACATATTCATTTTTTTTGCAATTGTTGTTTACCTTAAAATTGTTAAGAATGCATTTTAATTGGTTTTCCTACAAATTGTTGAAAATCTGTAGTTTATTTTGTTGTTGATTTTCTTCTCATATTTTTTCTCTTTTTTTAATTTTTTTGTTGGGCTTGTTGGATTGTTGTGAACACACTTGAGCTGAAGTTTTGGTCGCGCACACACGCACACTCCTTCGGTATACACGCACGCACACGCACACGCACTCGCACACACCAACACACACACACAGAGACGAGAGCGCGCGCGGGAGATGCCAAAAAGGCAATAGAGAAGTTTATTGTTGTTGTCGACTCCGACGCGTGGCTTGACTCGGGCGCGGGTGATGGTTCGGAGGGGGAGGGTGAAGAAGAAGAAGAAGAGAAGGAGCACGTATATTATTTTTTTATATTAAATTCACAACTTTGCGTTTTCTTTGCTGCGATTTATTAGTTTAAACAATTTTTGTTTGTATTTACTTTTCTCTCTCTCTCTCTCTCTCTCTCTCTCTCTCTCCTTGTTAAGAACTTTATTTACTACTCTTCTGTGCTCTGTTCTGTTCCTTTTTCGGTTTGCTGCCTTTTTGCACAAACTGTTGGGCGCTGTTTTTTTAGACGCTTGACGAACGCCAGCTAAGCAAACGCGGCAGCTGCGGAGAGATTGTGCGTCCTGTCTGGTTGTACCCTAACGACTTAATGCGCTCAACGCAGCTTTTCACACGACCATGGACCGACCGACCGTAGCAGAGGCAGCAGCGCAAGCAGCAGCAGTAGCAGTATCAGTGGCAGCGGCGGCGGCAGCGGCAGCGGCAGCGGCAGCGACAGCGACAGCGACCGCAGAACCACGCAGTCGGTCCTGGCGCGCAGCTTCCAGTACGAAGATGCCAAGCAAAACTCACTCATGCTCTCTTCTGTGCGCGCTCTCTCTCTCTCTCGCTCCTGCGTGCACACTTGCACGCAACTGTTGTGTATGCTGCGAGTGAGAGTTGAGTGAAAGCTGCGCTCACTGGAATGTTTACAGTTGAGCAGAGCGCAGAGCGTTGCTGCCAGCAGCGACGCTAACGCAGCGTGGGTGGCTTCGGCATTGGCTTTGACTTCGGCTTCGGCTTCAGCTTCGGCTGCGACTTGATGCTGCTGCTGCGTCGCTGTCGCAGTCGCTGCCTCGGCTGCTGCTGTTGCTGCTGGTCAATGTCTCTATACCTGCGAAAAATAATGGATATCGTGCGAGTGTGTGTGTGTGTGTGTGTGTGCAGCTGCTTGGCAAACTTTTATTAATGAGCGACAAGTGTGCCCAGGCTACTGCAGCGCGCTCAACATGTGCGCACATTCCGCTGCTGCCTGCGCCGCTTCCCCCTCTCTCTCTCTCTCTCTCTCTCTCTCTCTCTGTCTCTCTCACTCTCCCTGCAACGTCTTTGTTGAGAAAAAGTGTTGTGCCAAAGATGACACTGGGCGCCGCATTGAATGGAGCAGCTTGTTAATGACTCTCTAATATTTCAGTGCCGACCCGCAGCTGCCCCGATTGATAACGGTAAAATTTAAAAAAAGAGAGCGCACACATCGAGAAACGCTGCAAGGAGCCATCGCACAGTGGGACAAGTGTCATTTTCCAATTGGAGTAACTGTAATTGGCGGCGAAGCGTTTCCAATTGGTGTGTCGTGTTATTTTCCACATTGGCTTGCATGATCATGTTTTCGTCGCGTGTCTCTTCTACGCCATCATCTGCGTCACTACCGTTTTCGGCGTCGAGATGAGGTATGTCGTTGCCTGTCTGCATCAGTGTAGTGTCCCTTGGTGCGACGTTGGTAATTGGTTCCTCTTCAAACGAGTCTTCATCCAATCTCGGGCATGATCCTCGAACCTCTGGTGGCACTTCGTTGATACGTGCGACCAACGCTGCTTTATTGCCCGTTCTTGGCAAGTCCAGTTTGTCCAGCCAATTTCGCAATTGCATTGCGGTGTAGTCCTCCACTGCGATCGGTTCCATTTTTCTTGTGTAATTTTGAGTATTCTTTGTAGACGAGGGGATTAGAAAAAAAATGATCAACACATACGTATGTGTGAATGTGTGAAAAAATTTTTTTCCGTTATTCCGTTATCCCACTTCTGAAATTGTAGGTCTTGTCTCTTTCGCTTTATGTTTTAGACTCTCTTTTATTCTTCTTGTTCTTATTCTACATTTTACAGTGTATGTTAATGTTAACAGATATCGTTATGTTTACTTATGGCTAATATTTACAGAGTGTATATATGTATAATGTTTACAGAGTATGTTATTTAACAGATATGCTTATTGCAGTGTGCTAGGGTGCTCAGCTGCTACATATGGAAAGTGCATTGTTGCATTATTATGATGTAAATAATACACAAATGTTTTTAATTTAATATTTTATTCCATAAGTTACTCTTGTACTAAGGGAACTTTAAGTGAGATTAAATTTTTGCTAATATTATTAAATACCTTAATAGTTTTGAATATTATTTTATAACATTTTGTTTAGAAAATCTAGAAGAGTATAAATATTTGTATATATTTTATTATATGCGAATTGCAATCTTGTAGATTTTAAAACGCTCCATGAGCAGAAATTATATACTATGTTTATGACAAAACTAAATTTAAATTTAAATTAATATTGTTTCGCATTATAATTTATTCCCCTGCTAATTAACCGAAAAAAAGAATGAGTTGCAATAAATCAATATTCTAATTTCGACCTCGCGCCACTGTGCATACAATTTCAAAGTATTAAGATTAGATTTAATTGCAGTTGTTGTTGTTGCTGTTGACATAGTACCGAGTTTATTTGGTAGCTTATGAACATGAATTATGGAAACCAATAAAATTAAGTGCATTAATACGAATTGCCTATGTATGTATGTAGCTGCAGTTTATGTTCCACTATTAAATGTGACATTGCAAATGGGCAAATGATATAGTAACATAGTGGGGATGATAAATACATACAGACATACATATTACGTATATTGCATATGCGTATAGCCTCTCAGGCATTGAAATAAATACATATATTGTATGTGTGTCTGTCTGTCTGGGATTGAATCACAGCTAAATGCGAATGCGATTAATTCTAATTGCATTAATCATGTCCAAAGTAAAGTTATTTTGGCTAATTATTAAACTAATTAGACCTTCTCTAGTTCCACAAAGCGCTCGCGCTTATACTGATCCTCATAGCTGGCCACAAAATTCAAGTGGCCCTGATATTTCTGATGCATAATTGTCTTAACCATGGGCGGATGATCGTTGCCCAGTTCGAGCCACAGTTTTCCACCGGGACGCAGATGTTTGAGGGCCAGCTCGAAGACAAGACGCACCACGGTTAGGCCATCCGAGCCACCATCTAGGGCATTCAAATTTTCATAGCTAAGAAGGGCTAGAGATTAGTAACCATTTCCATGTGGTCTGCTGCTGTACACTTACATGACGACTTCGGGATGCAGATACTGAAACTCATCCGTCTTCACGTATGGCGGATTTCCTATTATCAAATCGTACTTTTCATTGCTTAAATCCTCCGGCATATACTGATCCGTCACCATGGTATGATTGTACACTTTAAAGCGCTTGTCCAGTCCCAACAATTTGGCATTCTCGTGGGCCAATTTTGTGGCTGCCCTGCTGCGCTCAATGGCCGTCGCTGTGATATCTGGTATAGCCTTCAAAATGGACAACGACATGGCACCCGATCCACAGCCTACTTCCAGCATTTTCTTTGGTTTTAACTCTTCACAATGCTTAATCACCAGACGCACAAACTCCTCCGTTTCGGGGCGTGGTATAAAAACAGTGGGTGCCGTTTTTAATGTAATATCCATGAAATCCCACTCACCGATAATGTGCTGCAAGGGCATACGGGCGCAACGTGCCTCACAGTAGCGCTCGAAGTCGGCCAATTGTTTTGGCGAGAACACGAGATGTGCAAAGTCATCCGACACTTGGTTCTGCCATATGTTGGGGTGTGAAATTTAATAATTATCTATTAAAATTGCATTGTATTTCTATGTACTTACGAATTTTCGCTCCAGCACATGCGATACAATGCATTTAAGATTGAATTTTCTGTCCTCGACGCCCGCTTTCTTTAGCTTCTCATCCCATCCCTGCAGGATGCTATTGACTTCGGTGAAAGTGCCCGCAGCCTCGGATGGTTTCTTGTCGCTGCCAACATTTACGCAATATGATCGCGTTAGGTTGCGCGCTGTGGTCAGCAGTGGGAATTTCCAGTATTTTAACATTCTTTAATTTAGCTTATTATTATCTAATGTATTGATTAAAAATTTTGCGCCTAAACAGGAGGCCAATAGAGCAAACAGCTGACTGAGGTGGTTGTCAAACTACCGAGTTATCGACAACCACCACACTGTGCAGGGCTGAAGTAAATGTTATCGAGCTAGAGATGTGCACACTACAAATCAATAAATACATTTTGAAAATAATTTATTTAAAAACAATTTTTATTTTAAAGTTAGATTTATTTATATTTTATATAATTGCACATTGCTAATAGTGGTTAAGATAACATAAAATAATATCAATATAAAGTAATATTGCACAGCGTATTGCAATTTGTACTCAGGCTTCCGGTTCATCCACTTTGGGAGCCAGATAATATCGTATGTAGCCATAATCTTCTATGGGATACTCGACCAGAAGCGGCACATCGACGGCCATGGCGAGCTTTACCTTCTCGGCAAGGGGTGTGGCACGCGTAAAGGTTGTCAGGTAACGTCCAGCAAATGATAGCGAGACAGGCTCCTCCACTTGAAGGGTGACATCTCCCTTGGCCGTTTCGCTTAGTTTAATATTAACAGATCCCATTTCACCATTCGCAGAGAACTTGATGCCATCCTTATTGCAGGAAATCACAACGGATTCATTGAAGGCCGACATGTCGCGACAAATGCGGGCAAATTCCGTGGCTGGCATATGCACCACACAGGTGTAGTCTGTATCGGGTATGGCCAGATGATCCTGCTCCAGATTCAACAAACGCAGCTCATAGTCGGCGGTACGTTCCATGTTCAACGACTGGAAGCTCAACTGCATCTTGTCAGCCGTGTCCGCGGCGCTGATGGTAACGGCGTCATCCCCGTTGGCGCATTTCAACACTTTGGCCAACGATCTGAGGTCCAATCCCAACGAGACATTGCGGTCGCAACGATATTTCTCAAAGTAATCAGGCTGCAGTTGCATCGCCACCAGCGAGACATGTGAATTGTCCATAGACTGCAACTGTGGGGGATTGGAATATTGATAATTGGAAAGGTTTGGAATTTAAGGATATGTACATACCTGGATGCCATCATCGCTGCAGTCTAATGTGCTCTGATTAAGGATTTCCTTAAGGGCGTCAACAATTTTTTTTAGCACCAATGTGCTGGACAGACGTGCTTCAAACATTATTTCAGTGTTTCTCGAAAATAACTGCGACTGTCAACAATTTCACAAAGAAAATGATAATAGATGCACATCATGCAGGGAGTATATACATTTCAAAATACCCTGTATAAAGATAAGATAAAGAATAAAAATTCTATGAATGTAGATAAGACTTTTGTAAAAAATGCATCATACTTTACTCAAAATAAATATGTATATAAAACAAAATTTAAAAATGTAAATACATTTTAGCGAACATTCCCTCTGGCCAGCAAAAGCAAACCGATATGTAAACAACATATCGATAACCAACAGTGAAAGTAACTATCGCTTACACACACATGCTACTCTCAATCTATCGATAGGCGCTGAAGACAACAGCTGTTTCAACCAATCACAATAATTGTTTTTCGTTGGCATATTGAAATTTTTCAATTAGTTCTAATAAGTACAATATGTTACAAACTATAACTAAAATGTTCAATTAAAGTACGCGATGGCAACGCTGACTGAAACGGAAAACGATGACATTGAGATTCCGAGCGTGAGCTCCAGCTATAGTGATTGGCGTCTTTGGTGTCGCCTTTGTGCCAAAGATGACTTGCAGGGCAATATTAATGTATTTCTTAAGAACGAGCATACTGTATCGGGAGAACGAGAGACAGATGCCAATAGTGGCGCTACGACTACAGTCAATGACATCGCACTGGCCACAGCCATAGGAAAATATTTCTGGATAAATGTAAGTGCAACAGTTTGTACATGGAAATTAGAAGAATATAAACAACATTTCTTTGCAGATAACACGCGGTGAAGAGCTGCCCGAGATGATATGCAGTGAGTGTCTGACACTGGTCACATCACTGGTGAATTTCTCGGAGCGCATCACACGCGTGCAAAAGCTTTATTGCATCCTACAGAGCTCGCCGAAGGAGTCAATCAATGTACAGGAATTACGCGTTAAATTCGGGCTGCAGGAAGAGGAGGAGGATGTGACGGAAACAGAGCCGGAGACGCTCACCGAAGTGCATTATGTGGAAGAGAAGCCCAAGCTCAATGAGCTTGAAGAGGAGCCGACGTTAGAGTTGGAAAATCCGCTCACGCCGTGCCTAAAAAACGAAGAGTCAAGCAAAACGGATGACAAATCAGAACCAGTGGAAGAGGAGGAGGAACAAGATAATGAGCAGCTTGAGGAAGACGAGAAGGCTGCGGAGGAGGAGGAGGAGGAGCAACAAGAGTTCGAAGATGCGGGTACCGATCTGCTGCTAAATCTGTGCGACGCCTATAGTAATGCCTCCAGTGGCAGTGTAAGCAGTTCCAAGTCGAGAAAGACGAAGGAGTCCACGTCGCGTGGTAAGCAGCATCAGTGCAGCGAATGTCCGCGAGCCTATGCGTTGGCACAAACGCTGCAGCGGCACATGCGGCAGGAGCACGGCAAAGTCAATCGACAGGCTAAGCTGCTATCCTGTGAGCACTGCGACAAGATGTTCCGCTCGCGCTACCAACTGCAGCGTCACATGCAGCAGCATCTGCCAATGCCCAAGCGGAAGTTGTATCCCTGCTCGAGCTGCGGCAAAAAGTTCACCACATCCGCCTCGGCGCAATCCCATGCACAGTATATGCATCAGGAGGAGCGACCACGTCCCGTGATCTGCGAGCAATGCGGCGTAGCGGTGCATTCACTGAACGCGCTCAAGGAACACCTGCTCAGCCACACGGACTACGCGCCCTACGAATGTGATGTATGCAAAAAGTGCTTCAAGAGCGTCAGCCGGCTGAAACATCACAAGGAGACACATGATCCGCACAAATACATTTGTCCGGAGTGTGGCATGCAGTTGAACTCACGTCCAACACTCAACCGGCATCGTCTCGTGCACACGGACCAAATGCAGCACAAGTGCGACTATTGCGGCAGGGAGTTCAAGCGTGCCAAGGCGCTCAAGAATCATCTCATCCTGCACACTGGACTGAAGCCCTACTCCTGTGACTTCTGCGAACGCACATTTGCCAACGGTTCGAATTGTCGCACGCACAAAAAGAAATCGCATCCAGAGGAGCTGGCGGCCCAGGAAGCAGCTGGCGGTGGGAAGAGCTACAATCGTAATATACCCAAACTGGAGGCGCTGAAGGCATTGTAAGTGGAGGCACATGCGGGCTAAAGGTTAAAATTATATATTATCATTTTAATTTGCGCAGCACCAAGAACAAGGACAACCTGTCACCGGTGGCCACCAAACAGAGCGGTTGCTTTGCCTTCGGCAGGAAGCCCAAAGCGCAGCAGAAGGCAATTGCAGCAACATCTCCAGAGCAGGCGACTCCAACGGCAGCTATACCTACCATAGATACAATATACAATCACATCATGAAACCAACACAAGCCGACACAGAGCCGTCCACTGCGGAAGATTCCTATGCAGCGACAAGTGCAGCTCCCGCAACGCAACCAGAGGATGCGACGCAGCTCTTCAGTTATTAGGCAGGATTTGGCGCGCGCCCTTTTTTTGAATGCTTCCGCTGGTTTCGCTGTGCGGCGCATGCGCCGGAGCAGCCGGAGATAGACACCCCCATTTTGCGGATTCTCTTTGGCTTCCACATTCGGGGGTAGCGCCATATATCCTTTATGAAGGAATTTAGTTCAGTTGACAGCGTGCGCTTCCTCGTGTCTGCTCCGAATGGGAATTTCGTTTAAATTTTGTAAAATAATAAAAAACCTAAACGTGTCTTTCGACCGTAAAACTCAGTGTGGAAAAACCATAAATTATGGAAATTTACATTGTTTTATTCCCCTTGCGATTAGCTGGAAACTAAGCCGCAAAAAATGCTTTAATTAAAATGTGTATTTAAAATCAAAAATTTACTTTTGTGTTTCGAGCTGAAATCAAAAAGCAAAAAAAATCGATTTTGTCACCAATGAAAACAAAGTGGATTAAAGAGTGTAATTAACACGCAAGCGGCATCAACAATAGCGCACTTGATCCGTAAACAATTGCGGAAAATACGAGTGCGAACAGCTCAAGTGCCTAAAAGTTATAAACAAAACAAAAATAAATTTCAACTCGGGCAGTAAATCAAATTGCAAAAAGGCGAGCAGAAAATCAAACAAAAGCCGCACGCATCGAGTAAGTAATTGCCAAATGTAGGGCTACGCAATCAGTAATCACAAATTAATTAAGCTGCAATTCATTAATTGCTAATTAAATAAGTTAAAACGAGGCAAATCCCCGATTTGTTTAAACAATTTGCACTTGCAGCAGCAACAGCAGCTGCTTTGTTGTTTGCCAGCCCTGGTGAGCTGAGTTAACAGTGCCATTTTGAGCACATAACAGTGCCATTTTGAGTTTATGTTTCTGTGTTAAATTAACATTAGCATAAAAGCAAAAGCAAAACGCAACAACAACGCGTCGCGTTCGCATTGCACACACGGTGCAAAAAACTAAAAACTGCGAATTTTTTTTAATGAAAAATCGTGTGCATGTAAGTTTTTAATCAATTATGCGTGCAAATAAATGAGTGAAAACTGAATGTTATCGGTGTGACGGTGTATAAGAAGGTGTGTCGTACGCTTGTTTTCTTCTCTGTGCGTTGCGTTGCGTTGCACAAGCAGCGGTTAGTTGCTGCTGTCGTCGCAGTCGGCGTTTTTCACTTGTTTGTACGCACATACGAGCGGCACTGTGTGTGAGTGTGTGAGTGTGTTGGTGTGTGTGTTTGTGTATAGACTAGCCGTAGTATATAAAAAATATCGATTTGCTAGTAAGTTTCGGCTCTAATTGTGCATTTAAACAATTATATAGCGTCGGTATGCAGAGTCAACGGCAGCGCTAATAACTGAGCTGAGCATGTGTGGCCTGAGACAAGTTGCTGCTTGTCTTTTTCTGTTGTCGCTGCTGCTGCTGCTGCTGCTGTTGTTGTTTTTGTTGTTGTTGCTCTCTGTGATCATTGAGTGGTTGTCGCTGTCTGTCGTAGCTGCTGCTGTTGTTGTTTAACGGGTCCAGCTTAGCGCGCTGCGTAGGCGGGCCTGAACGCAGCCAGTTTATGTTTTAAAGCAACAACAATAACATCGACAGCAACAACAACATCGACTCCGACAGCAGCAGCAGCAGCGCGCGCCAGTGGAAAGTTGAAGCAACAGTGCATTCTAATTGGACTCTGTGCTCGGTTTGTGTACCCCCCACCCCTTCCCCTCTCCTGCCTTCACGCTAACCACAATAACCGAAAACTGCAGGAGCAGAGAAGAAGAAGAAGCAGAGATGCAACAAACGCAGGGATGGAGCAAACAAAAGTTTTCTGACTTAGCGCTACTTCTCCTATCTGCGTGCCTGTGTGTGTGTGTCTGTGTGTGTGTGTGTGTGTGCCTGTGTTTGTGTGTGTGTGTGTTTGCCTACGCCGCGAACCGCATTATCCTTTGGCTTGACCTAAATTGCAATGGCCTCAGCAGTTACTTCTATATTATTTTTTATTTTTGTAGTACTTTTTTTTTATTTTTTGTTTAGCGTCTTTTGTTCGAAACTTATTGCAGCGCGAACCACTGTGCACTGTGCGTTGTTATCATTTAATGTGCGGCCAGTTAATTGTTCGTCTCACCCCTCCCCCCTGATGTGTCCCCCCCCCCTAACAGACACACTTGGCAATAACTTTTCCCTACAATTTTATCAGTTGGTAAACTTCTTTGGAAAAGTGTTGGAAAATTAAAATTCTTTCATTTGGAGCAACGCCCACGCTCACGTTGCGCCCCTTAGCCCCCTCCTCCCCCCTCCCCCGTCTCTACACCCTTTGCATTAGTTGGCAATTATGAGAGTTGTGCGAAATGAGCCTGTCAAAATGAAGAATTTCCTTATTGAAATTGCTTTGCTTTGCCGGAATCAATAGCAGAGAGAAAGAGAGAGAGAGAGAGAGAGAGAGAGAGAGAGAGAGAGAGGGGAGAGCGAGAGAGGGAGCTGCTTATTTTCCATCCATTTCTATTTCCTTTTACGCTTTGCTTTCACTTCAAATGACTTTTAATTTTCGGAATCTAAAAATGGTAAAGTATAAAAGAGGAGTTAATAGCAAGGGCAGAGAGAGTAGGGTAGATTTAGGTAGTAGGGTGTTTCAGGGAGGGGAGGTACTTTAATTAGTTGCTCGTGTCTTGGTCGTCAGGCATTATTTGTGATTTGTTTTCCAACTGTTTCTGTTTTCGTTAAGCTGCTTTATTGAGGAAACTCCCCTCCTCCCCCCATTCCAAACAAGGGTTGCACACACACACTTTGCTCTTGTCCAGGGTCAGGAGAGTGCGTCCCTTCACATTAATAGTTTTTTTTTTCTTTCTAGCGGGGGAGTGTTACCCAAACTTTTTCTATCTATTTTTAAATTGAGAAATAGAACATTCCCTTTGTACATATAAAAATAAATATGTCACAATTGTTAGGGGAGGTTGCTGCGAGGGGCAGGGGAAGGAAATTAACTTATAGAAAAGGGACCTCAGGACAATTCATTGATTTTTGAATAGAAATGGGAACTCTTTGTTAGCTTATTCTCCCTCTTCTTCTCTCGCTCTCTCTCTCTCCTTCTAGCGTTTTCTATTGTTGAGCTTAAATCGAGTTCAGTTAAGTTTATAATAAATTATACTAGAAGTTTTTCTAAGGGAATTTGCTAGTTATTAAAAAGACTAATGTGCTGTGGGGGATTTATGAGCAAGAGAAGGATATTTTATATATGAAATAATTTAACTTATTTTATGCATATTTCTCTGTCTAGAGTTTTGGCCTTCTGCTATATAAAATATTATATTATCTGAATAAATTGATAATTAAAATACTAAATAATCAACTTCTATATCAGCTATATAAACCATATTCCTGCTAAATTCAAGCTAAGTTACTCCACATCTTGTATATTTAATCTCAAAATGATCACTATGATATTCAGTTCGTATATTCCTAGATTTTAAACATTTATCTTATAAAATAGGTCTCGAAACTTCGACACACATTTCCAAATTTATCACAAAAATAACTTCATCATATTGTGCCCCAGTTCTTGCTTTATTTGCTCTGTGTCGCTTTGACTCGCATCCAAATGATGACAATCTCTTGCTCTGCATCTTCATTTGTTACTCCCACTCAGCAGATATATATGTATACATATATATATATATTACTCTCTTTGTGCTTATCTCCCGGGGTAACATCGCGTTATAGTTCTTGTTTTGCTTATCTCAATTTACATTTAACTGTTGGACCCATCCCACATTTACCCCAACCCAAACCAACACATGTTCCATAATTACGTTAGTCACAAATGAGGTCCAATGCTTTCCATCATATTTAATTGAAAAGCCAACCCCCACTCCTCACTCTTGGCCCCCAGTCAATTTGTTATCAATGTGTTTCAATCGTTTTGGCTTAGTGCGGTCTTTTGGCCAGCTACGCCCCTACTTGGGCGCCTACGCCTATGCCAACGCCTTCGCCTTCGCCTAAGCCACTTGACATACGCATACTTAGGGAATGTCATATTGATAAGCTTTAGCGAACTTTTTGGCATGCTTTTCATGTTGTCGCTTATTTGTTTTCCTCTTCTTCTTCTTCTTGTTGCGTTTCTTGTTGTTGTTTTTCCATAAGTTGGTCAGCTTAAAGCGTCTTAAAGTCGGAAGGAATATTTGCAGGGATTTAAGAGCACTATCAATTTACTATATCATTTCGATGAGTTTGTAAAGGTAACACTTTGACATATTTGAGAACCTTATCTCTATCAAAATTTATTTTATTAAGGTAATAAAGAAATTCGTGTTATTCTTATGCTTTTAAAAGTATTACTTTATATGGTGTACATGTACAAGATTAGCAACAAATCCCTATATTAATTTTTCTAAATTTATTTTTTTCCGCGCTCGTGTTGTTTTAAATTATAATTAGATCTTAAATCAGACCTCAATCGCTGATAAGAATTTATTATTAATAACTAATAATTAAAATTCTTGTATTTTTATCAGCATTACACGCCCTTATATTGAAAGCTGAACTTATACTTTTTTATTCTATACATATTTTATATTTATAGCTCTGCTTTTCTATGTTTTTTTCGAGTTGCCATAAATTGCTATAAATCTGCAAAGGGTTTGCAAACTTTAAAGCTGTGTAGAGATTTTCATGGCATGTTTGAATAGGTCGAAAAGCTAGAAAGCTTGTATGTTGTATAACAAGCTAAAAGCAGCTTTGCTTTATCACAGTTTACTAGTGTTCGAAAACTAAGCATATGCATGTTGTCCTTGGCATATTCCTGGAGTATGTGTTATATTACCATCGTAGTACAAAACTGTATGTTTTCCTTTGCAGTTGGGTTATCCATTTTTCAAACCTTTAATAATTTGTTATACCTTGAAGTTATATTTGCAGTTGAGTGTATAATACTTTAGGTGTAACACAGTGGTATATAACAAGTTTCTACTTGTGTATACCAATAATGTATAACAATTTGTTGCTAATGTATACCAACAATGTATAACAAACTTTTGATAATGTATAACAACTGGCTCCTTGTTCTTTTGTTTGTATGCCACAACTGAGTATAACACTGACTCTGTTGGCTACACTGGCATATTGTTATATCGTTTATTTAGAGTATAAGCATATAACAATTATAACTGATACGAAAAATATAAGACAACAATTCAAAGCATGTTGCCATGCTTATATTTATGGCAAAACTTACCCCTCTTAAGGACTCTACACAGTGCCATAATGCGCATAGCAAAGACTGCAACCCTCTACAAAACGCAACCCCGCATTTGGTAGGGGAACTCACTCACTCACTCACTCACAGTTTGCTATAAAATCAACCCCAATTGCTACAGAATGAAATATTTTTACTCCGTACCCCTTTCTGGAATCCTACTTGGCAGGCGGGGTGCGGGTTGTGAAATTCCGCTCGACTCGGCTTACGCTTGACTCTTAAAAAATGGCACGCATATAAATTGCACGTTATTATCCTTGCAGCGGACGCACGGACTGAGGAATCCCTTGACGTTCGCATATTTTTTCAGTGCGCGAGAAAAACAAAACCGAAAAAAGTAAATAAAAAATGGAAAATGAAAAACGAAAAACAGAGAGAGAGAGAGGGAGTACGAGTGGTAAATAGTAGAGTAAAACCAAAGCTTTTACTTTAATTAAATGCGTGCGTGTCCTGGCAAGTTCCAATTTAGAATTCTCTGCTGTTTTCGCTCACTTTGCTCTCCACTCTCTACTCTCTACTCTCCTGCTTCTTCTTCTTGCTCTTCCCCTTGTTGTTGTTGTTGTCATTTTTGTTGCACTTTCTGATTAACGGCAGCTGCTTTGGCAACGCACACACACACAACACACACACACACACAAGTTTCCCTATGCTTTTTTACATAGCGTTGCTTTTTATGCTGATTGAGTGCGGCTTATCTGCCGCACACTCGCTCTGCGTTTCGGTACTGGCGGCGTGGGCTGCTGCCTCGCAAAGCCCTCTCGCGCTGTTATGGTATAGCATAACTCATATGATCCCCCGTTATGTCAATTGTAAGCAAATCAGCGCCGTGGCCCATAAAAAACCGCAGCCGAAGACAAATGTTATTATTAAAATGGCCTCCGCGTGTATACAAAAAAACAATGGACGGAGCAACGCGAGGGTTGTAAGAGAAATGCGCGTAAGATAAACTGTTAGCGAGCGGGTATACTATTAATATACAACCTGGTTGTGCGCTATATATAGTGTATAAGAGTGGGCAGAGGAAGTCATAGGTCAAAAATAAAAACTAAAAAAAATTGTCACAGCTGATTTGCTCTGAAAGTATTCAAATGTCCAAACATATCCAGATTAAAGCGGGTTTTTTCTGCAAAGCTAACGGTATTTTCTAAAAATAGAATAAAAGTTAGGAGCATCCCCATCATCATCATCATTGAGCATCATTCGCTCCGCGCAATTGGACTAATTGCATTTCCCAACAAACAGAAACCAACCTTAATGCAGTGAAACCTAAAAAAATCTAAAATGGAAATTGAAAGTTGAAGGTTTTCACTTTAATATATTTGGATTTTTTAATGTTTTTTCTGTTGGTGATAGTTTTTTGTAATATTAGAATTTATTTTTATTTTATTTGTTTTTTTTATATGCATTTGTGTCTTTTTGTGCATTTTGTGAACGTCTTTTCTATGTTTGGTTAAGGTTTTAGTTGTGTTTTATACTCCTTAGGCACTCCCTAGATACTCCCTGTATACTCCCTAGATATCTCCTTTATTTTCTTACATAATTCCCTAACTTTACAAGCTACCCTCGCATGCTGATGGCCGGCACAGCCTTTAAGCAATAAAATATCAAGCTAAAAGCCCTTCAAAATGACAGTGAGTTGTCGTTGTTGTTGTCGTTGTTGTTGTCTTTGTTGTTGTTGTTGTCGTTGTTGTTGCTGTCGTTGTACTTGTTTCAGTTGCTGCTGCTGCCGCTGTTGTTGTTGCTGTTGTTGTTGCTGTAAGCGGCTGCTATAAATTTGAAGTATTAAAACAGATATCGAATGGATTATTTTTAATATATGACCATGCATACAGCCGAACATCGAGAGAGAGAGAGAGAGAGAGAGAAAGAGAGAGCCGAGTCGAGCTATGCTGCATGCCGTGCCTTGCCGAACTGCAACGGGCGAGGATGAGGAGAAGGAGGAGGAGAGAGAAGGGACGGAGGCGTAGGAGCAGCCGCCTGCCAAGTCGAAGCGCAATTAGCCTCGGCTGCAAGTGCTACCTCCCCCCCCCCCGCTCTCCCGCTGCCCGACCACCATCATCTATCTATGTACAAATTGCCAACAGGCTGGTACTGTACCCCGGGCGCCATATACAGATTCGCATGCTCTCAACCGCATCCGCATCCGCATTGCGAGCTGCCAAGTTGAGAGAGAGAGAGAGCGAGAGAGAGCGAACATCGCAGCTGGCATTTTCCGCTGCGTAATCCTTTTATTAATCCCCTTGGCTTGGGCTAAGATCCGTTACACTGCTGTTGGCACTTTCGCAAATCATGAAAAAGAAACCAAAGCAGCAGCAGCGGCAGCAGAAGAAACACGTCAGCTGTGTGCAAGGCGCAAGGCGTTGCTCGACGCAGCAGATATGCTGTAAATATGAAAGGAGGGAGATTAGATTGAGAAACTCCAAACTTAATCCTCCAACACGCAGTTAGCACCCCTTCACAACCTTCTCCTGGCTGATCTGATCTGCAACGCAGCTAAACCAGTCTCAACGTTCCCGTTTACTCCCACGTGGTCGACGCTTTCAAGGATCACTGATCGGAATTGGAACCTTCTGGAACCTTCTGTAATAGTTGATCTCCTGCGCCTCGAGAACAGAAGACGCTTGAATCCAAGGGATTCCCGCGGGCTTTGCAATTGAGAACATAAAGCGCTAACCCGCAGTATTGCAGCATCAAAAAGACGATCTTCTGGAGAACCGAAGGCTCCTCAAATTACTCACAAATAGATACAAGTTTCAAGGCACACAGAAATCCTCTATAAGATTTTTTGTAGCATACTTTCAGGCGCTGCCTAAAATCACTTTGCCTGCTGCCTTAACCCCTTGAGAGCCGAGGCACCTTATGTGTGCCTCCTAATTGTTACAGGGTATGCAAAAAAAAAACGAAAGCCAACATTAAATTAAGATAAATATGTGGCTGAGCTACATACGCAAAATGCGCCTCTTTGCCTCCCCCCCCCCCTCTCCTAGCAAGCTACCCTCCCCTCACTTACCTCACTTTCATCTGCAGCTGCCTGGTTAGTTCACAATTTGTAGCAATGCTTAGGGAAGATTAAAAATTAATTGCCCTGGGATTGAGGATTGTGCATGGGCGTGGTCGTGGGGGCGTCTTAAGGGGTTTGTGGTAGATAGCAGGGTATATTTACGTTGCCTTACGCGTAATTTGTGTTGATTATTTTCGTTTTGCGCAACAGCTGAGCACAGTGGGCCCAAGTGCTCTCTTACCTCTAAAATGCAGCAGGGAAGGGGTAAGCTAGAAAGAGGTAGCTGAAGAGAGAGAGAGAGAGGGAGAGAGGGTGTGAGAGAGAGAGCGCGCTTTTCTCAGGGTGTATGGTTTTTTAATAAAGCGAATTAATCAGCCAGCGTGCTTGGCTAAGTCGGGTGTCTTTATGCCGGAGTCACCTTACAAACAGCGCTGGCGCCCCCTTTTGCAGCATTGCCCCCTCCCCCTCTGCCCCAGCCCTACCCCTGCTGGGTTTGCCTGCTAAAAACCCCTTATGCGCTGCTTCAACGCTTTGTGCAAGTTTTGAAGAGCATTAAAAATTCAAAATGCACTTAACGAAGCATAGCGCGTAAACCGATAGCCGGAATACTCAGCAGGATAAACGGGGCAGCAAGCCAAAGAAAGAGAGGGAGAGAGAAAGAGAGAGGGAGCGAGATAGCCAAAGAGATAGCTGGCGTGTTGAACAGGACATGAAACATGACCATGGACACAGCAGATACGCAGCCAGCTCGGACCGACCCGACTTGCTGTGGCTGTGTAACTGAAACCCTTTCTATTTTTTTTTTTTTTTTACGCTACACCCCTTACGCACTGGCCAGGCGGATACGCTAGATTACGGTAAACCGAAAGGTCGCAGGCGCCAAGCGAGCGGGGCAGCAGCAAGGTAGCCTGAAAATAATTGAAAACTACAAAAAAAAAGAGTTTATAAAAAAATGTATTTATCAAAGATTATAAAATACATATAAACAATCATTTATTTTTTTTTTTTTGTATTTAATTCAACTTTTATTATGGCATTTGAGAACCCCATTTTTTTAATCCTTTGCAAATGCTTAATTTAATTACTTAATTTAATTAAATAAATCCCCGCCCCCCCTCAAAAAGAGCATCTGCTGTGCATAGCATGACCGCATCATTTGCGCTTTTTTCCATAATTTTCTCGCTTTTTTTTCTCTGTCTCTCTCTCTCTCTCTCTGTACGAAAGGTTTCACTGCCCAAAACTCGAGGGCAAAAGAAAAAAGAGAAAAAAGAACGAAAATATTGTAAAATCTCTTTGAGTTGATGGCACTTTATCAACATTAGCGCAACTTGTTTCCCATTTTGCTGTTGTTGTTGCTGTTTGTTTGTTATTTTAGCCTTTTTCACGCACCACGCAACGGGGTTGAAAAGTTAATTCAATTAGCTTGACTCTGCCACTTAAGCTGGCTTTTAATAATAAGCAGACAGTTAAGTATTTTGCTTGGCAACAGGCAACAGGCAAAAGCAAAGGCTGCACAGCAGAGACGTGTTGTTGCCAACGTTGTCAGCGGTTTTATATGGATATTCACAAACTTCTAATATTTAAGAGCAAGGTTGTAGGGAAGGGTATGACTCAGGCAAGTTTAGGGTATTTCAATTTGTAGAAAATTAAAAAACTCAATTCAACAAAAATGCTATAGAAAATAGAAATCAATTAAAATTATTCAAATTAGCTATAGCGTATTTTCTTTTTTTTTTTTTAATATTAGAGTATTTTCCTGTCAGGCAATTTTAGAGTATTTCAATTTGTAGAAAATTAAAAAATTAAAATCAAATTTAACAAAAATGCTATATAAATTTTAAAATCTATTTAAATTTGTCAAACTAAATACAGTGTATTTTTTTGTAGCAAATTTTAGAGTATTTTCCTGTCTGACAATTTTAGGGTATTTCAATTCGTAGAAAATAAAAAATAATTTACTTCAACAAAAATAGTATATAAATTTTAAAATTCTATTAAAATTCGTCAAACTAAATACAGTGTATATTTTTTTTTGTAAACATTAGAGTATTTGCCTGTCTGTTTGCTCGCGCATTTTGGCCCGCAAATTCCTTTTGGCAAACAATTGAAAACTTTTTGGCCAATTAAGCAATGATGTGTTAAGCAGCACAGCGTGACGATAAATCATAAGGCTCGAGGATTTGCTGTTTGCAAGTGTGTTAAATGTCAATAAAAGGCATAAGGCACGTGAAACGCTGCTGTTGTTCTGTTCTGTTTTGTTTTGTTTTTGTTGACCCCAACGAAAATAACACGCTGCGTATGCGTAATAAATGACAAATTACCCCAGCGAGTGTAGGGGTGTGTGTGTGTGTAGGTGTGTGTGTCTGTGTGTGTGTGCCGCCTTTTATTTGCCTTGTGCAATTGCACATAAATCAAACAAAAACAACTCAATTGAAATGCTAGACGACGACGACGACGATGACGACGGGGCAGTAATTTCATAATTACACTGTCATACACTGCCTAAGCAAAAGGCCGCGCCTAATGAGTAAATCGTAAACTAATTGCAAGATAATTAATTTTAATTATTTGTGTATTTCACTTGGACTGCTCTGCCTCCCCCCTGTGTCTCTCCTGCCTCTCTCCTGCCTTGCTCCTGCCTCGTCCTGATATAATCAGCTGGACATACGGACCATTAAAAGCACATTAGCTTGTTAAATGTCTGAATTGTTGTTGATGGAAACCCCGAAACGGTGTGCACATCTACAGCAATAACAGAAGCAGCTAACACAACAACAACAACAACGAAGCAGATAATGAAGAAGCAAGGAGGAAGGGGGAAGGGGGAGAGTGTAGGGGGGAAACATTAGAACAACACACGTGCAACTTTTGTTTGTTGTCTTTAGTTGTTCATACATCATTATCATTAAAGCGTTAAATTGTTTTGTTGTTTTACCCCAAGCAAGCATGGCAAAGTGGGCGTGGCGAGCGAAGAGTGGGGAGGGGGGGGAGGGGCAACATGATTGAAACATTAGGGTTTTGCAATGCGTATGTGTGTGTGTGTGTGGATTGAGTTCATAACGCGAGTGTCAAGGGATTTTTCGACAGCTCTAATGATGTTTTGAGAGGGTAAAACTGTTATACATTTCTTCTGTGTATTAGTTTATTTGCCGTTACACGCTCAGTTTGCAAGCGTTGAGGGGGGGTTGGAGTGCGAGGGGGAGGGAAGAGAGCCATTTGGCACTGCCATTAATGTAGCCGCTAAGTGGCAATGTCATGCTAGGCTAGGCCCACTGTGCCTCACCGCAAAAACGCCGCCCAACGAAGATTTCCGGCTAAAAGGGTGCGTGCCTTACTCGCTGAGGCGACGGCGACACGGGGTTGCTTTGGCATGGCGCTCCGTGTTGAGGTTAAGCCCGAACCCATAGCCCGTGGATGGTCCAAGTCGGTTACGCCTTTGCATATTTCATAAGCAATTACTAAGCGGCTTTTAGGCGTTGGCATTGCGTTGACTATATATATCAAAACAAGCGATCGAAACCAGTGAAAAACGTAGACGAGATACCCTGTAAAATAAAGACACGCTAAAATAAATACCCTGTAATAATAAGTAATAAACATAAACACAATATTATATTTATAGTTATATTTATTATATTTATTTGAGTATTTCTAATACATACTCCATCTCCAGCTAGATATACCCCACTTTAATGCATTTTCAATGCGCGCAGGGTATGACAAACAGCAAAAATTGGCACAGTTGACAACACAAAACGCCCACACCCGCCTACGCACACACACACACACACACACGCACACACACGCACAGCTTATAGAGCAGCTGAAAACGCACTGCACTTGAGCACATTGCCAAATGGCTGGGCATATAATTTATGATTATATTTTATGACTTTGCTCGTCGGTTGCCCCCTCTCCTGCCCCCTGCTGCCACTGCCCCTCCTCCTTTGCCCTCTTTTCTCTTAGCCCGTGTCTCTCTTTGTTTCTCTTCTTTTTTTTTAAGTCGTTGCTTCCTATTATTTTGTTATTAAATTACACGCAATTGCCTTTGGCCTGCGTGTGTGTGTGTGCGTTGAGGTGCGTGTGCGTGTGTGTGTGTGGGTGTGTGTGGTTGTTGCTCTGCGCGTGTGTGTGTGAATGATTTTTATGACTTTAGCAAAGTTCAAAGTGACTGCCTACCGTCTAAGCTGCCCTCTCTTTCTCATTTTTGGTTTCTCCCTCTCTCGCTCCCACAATGTCATTAAAAAGGTTGATTTCATTTTATTAAATTTGCTCGGTTCTGTGACATTTTGATTTTTGATTAATTTTCTGTGCTTAAATTTGCTGACGGAAAATCGTTGACAATGAGAATGTATTTTATTTTTGGCGAACTTTGATTTGTTACGCGTTTGAGACTGATTTTGCGAATATTTAAAAATGGCAGATCATTATGTGATTAATAGACAGATTTTTTTGCTAGATTAGAAGAGGAAAAAGAAAGAAATAATTATTATATGATATTTAAGCTTTATCGCGAATAAGCCAACAAACATAAAAGATTTTAATTTATTTAAATCAATAGCTTACTTTTATTTCTAAATCTTTTCTGTATTATTTTAAGCAATTAAAGAAAGCAAGATCCTATAGAAAATTCTCCCTTTATAAAATTATAAAATCTAAATGTTTTCTTTCCAGAAAGAAACTTGATAAAAGACCATATATCTTTGCGTTTATTTTTTTTTATTTTTTAATTCGAGAATCGTATTATCGTGTGACTTAAAGATCTGCACGTCGTAGTAGTTATAGTTCCCACATACTTGTCATACATTTACTTCCTCCTCTATTCTCCAATCAGGGTGCTGCCATTCAATTTCCCTGCCATTCATACTACGCCTTCTTCGCTAGACTCCCACATTCTTGTCTCGTCTCACTCTCCCTTCGGCTCGATTATCTTGTATCTGGTATCTAAACAAAGGCCGAACAATTATCTTAATGCCAGGTGCAAGAAATTAATGTGCTGTAAGCACATTTCGGCACAATGCTCAGTATAACTAACTATAGTATGGCATACACTCTGGCACCGATGGCAGATGACGATGTCGCACTTAATCTGCGATAAAGACGCCCCCTTCCCCCGCTTCTCTCTCAGTGTGGGCAGGCAAAAAAGGTGCGGACTATCTGTAGACAAATCGCTGTGTGTCTCACAGGCCTAGGGAGGAGGGGGGGTGGAGAATGCGGGGAGGGGCAGAGGATGACCATTATAAGAACTCGTTGTGGTCCCTTTTTTTCGCCTCTCCCGTTGTTGTTGTTGTTGGGTGTCATCTATTTGTATTTTTATGTGCTTAATGTCAACGAAATAATTGAGTAACTCTGTGGTGTGTGTGCCAGAGAGAGAGAGACAAAGAGAGAGGGAGATGAAGATAGAAAGAGAGTGGAGTGGGAAAAAGGTAGCAAAGTGCAGGTGGGCGGAGAGATTTCGGACTGCTGACAGCTTGACTGAAATGGAAAGTTAATGTTTATAACATTTTCATGAAGGAAACGTAAAGGACAAAGCAAAAAGCGTTACAAGATAGGGGAGGCAGATGAGGATACCATGTAGCTGGGGTAGTTTTTCGGGGGGAAGGGGGTCTGTCACGAGGTGAGAATAGTGGTATCGCTCCCTTCCTCTTGTCTCTCTCTCTCTCTCTCTTTCTCTCTCTATGTTGCTGATGCTTAGCGCTATTTCATGTTGCTCTATGCAAAGTTAAAATGCTGCTGAAAGCAGATGCTTGAAAAGCTTTTGACTTTGATTCAAGCGCAGTGAGGGGAAAAGTGTAGGAAGTGGGGTTGGCGGGTGTGGGAAAACGTCAAATGAAAATTACTTTTAGCGATAGTCAAGGATTAAAAAAGAATTTAAATACAGAACCAGAGAGAGAGGGAGAGAAGGAAAGCAAGATTTAATACCATTTTAATTGGTTTAACATGAATTTGAACTTAGTTATGCTTTGTAAAGATGCTATAGGCAAAAGAAAAGAAAGAGAAGACTTGAGAAGAATCGGAGAACCGAGATTTCCTCCAGCCCAACCCAATCAGCCTGCTAAATATCGTATCTTACTGTGGTATTTTTTATTTTTCTTGTAAAATTAAACCCTAAATATATTAGAAAACAAGTAGAATTCATCACATAAGCTGTTATTGAATTGCATGTTGTATGTTTTGGTTTTTTTTTTGTCCAGAACTTATAGTTGTTTTGCCTCTTGATGACTTCGATAAGCTTCAGTTTGTATTTTCATATTTTTTTTCTTTCTTTTTCCAGCTTTATTTCTTTTGAATGCATTGCCTTCGGTACTCGAAAAACAAACGCACAAGAGAAACGAGCAATTTTTATGAGACTTGTCCACCTGCTCGGCATGCACAAAACTATTCTCCTATAAGTCCGAATAGAGTTTACCCCTACCCCTACCTCAACAACTCCTCCCTCTGCCATTTCTTGCTCTGCAGGCTCTCTTCAAAGATATTATATATATTTTCTTGTTGCTTGGTTGGCATGGTGCGTGGTAAAACCAATTTCCTCAGCGCGGCACTTACCGCTTTTTTCGGTAATATGACCATTTTATGGCACACGCATGTGTGTGTGTCTGTCTCTCTGTGTGCGTGTGTGTGTGCGTGTGTGTGTACGTGTGTGTGTGTGTGCGTTCAGGTGCTAAAGCTAAACACGTACTAGCATAGCCAAAAGGTAGTTCGACTTGAGCTGCTGCTGCTGCTGCTGCTGCCACACAGCTAGAAATATATGTTTGCACCACCTGCCCTGCTTTTTTTTAATGAAACAATCTCAGCAAATATGATATTTTGTATGCAAACATGCAAAATATTGCCTGAGCCTGGGCACACTCGTAAAACGAAATAAGCCTCCCCCCCACACAAAGCTGCTGCTTCTCTCACTTCCTGCTGCGCCTCCTTCCATTGCGTTTCTATGGAGCCTGCTGCTTGTGTATCTTGTGCGGTTCTTGTTGAGTTTGGCTTGGCTTGGGTTGGCTGGGGGTGTGGGGTGTGGGGTTGGGTGGGGTGTTCGGAAGCGCTCGCTTGGTGGGTCTGGTGGCTGCGTCTTACGTCAAAAGACAAACAAACAAATATTTGCGCTGACAATAAGCTGAGTGAAGCGCAGAGAAAAAAAGTGAATTAAATACAATTCGCAAGTGTTCCGGCACACAATATCGCTGGGATTTCAACCAGCGAGAAATAAGAAATTGTTTAAAAATCACTTAGGAAAAATGTTAAAATAGAGAACTTAAGAAAAAACCCAAAAATAACTTGGGAAATATCCGTACATAAATATTATAGAACAATTTTAAGAACAATTATAAATATCTTATGTTTTAAATCGGGTTTTTATTAAATACTAGAAAACTATGTTGCTTGTGCCTTCAAAAATTTGACATATTAATTTTTTGCTTAAAATCAAATAAGGTACTCGCAATTGGCATAAAAATCCAATCCGCAGCTGATTCGGATAAAAATTGTAGAAAATATGCAACTTTTTCGATTTTTCAGGGTTGTCTCTCCACTCTCACATCGTTATTAGTGAAAAATATGGATATTTTTTTATCGTTTTTTAACTCTAATATGGCCAAAACTCATTTGTTAATACTCTGAGAAGACTTTTGATCTCAGTGTTGTACCTTAATTGATTCTACGTTTCAATTTTATCGATTTGGGAACTCCGATTTTTTTCGACTGTTTTGAAAATTTTCAAAAATTTGACATATTCATTTTTTGCTTAAAATCAAATAAATAAATAAATACTCACAGTTAGCATAAAAATCTGAGAATCGCATAGAGCGGACCTAAAACACTGTGCCGTCGAAGTAACCACATTGAGAATCGCATAGAGAGGCGTAACATCAACTTATCAACTTCGGCGAATTCCCTTGCAAGAACACTCTGTCGCAACGAAGTCAGCATGCTGTGAAGCGCATAGAGAGGCACAAAACTCACTCCACTCCATCAAGTGGCAGCCTGTGCTGTTCCCCCCTCCCCCTCCACCCCCCACCCTTTTTGCTTTCTCAATACATCAACGCATCTTGAGCGGCTTTTATGAAATTTTTATGTTTTTAGTTGCCAAACGCAAATTGTCAGCTGCATTTGAAATGAGCTGAGCCCGAGCTGAGCAGAGCAGATTGTGCGCTGTGCGAACGAACCCTTTGATAAGTAAATACGCCCTTACATATATCGCAATTTTTGTGTGACACGCACATACGTGTACGTACGCAACGTGTGTGTGTGTGTGTGTGTATTAAATATGTATTGCGTATCAATAATTCAATATTTATTTTCACTTTTGTCGTTTCTTCTCATTGTCTTGTAATAAGGAAATTTAATCTTTTCCATCGTTTCTGGTGCTGAATTTTATTCTCCACTTCTCTCGTTTACTTTTCTTTCCTCTTCTTTCCGTTTTCTTCCACCTGCACGTTTCGCTGTCCTTTTTGACGAGCCCCAAAACCCAATTAGTTGACGATGACGATGGCGATGACGCTGACGCTCTGAAGACGATGTTGACGTTGAAATTTGACAACGTAGCGCGCTGCGATATCAATTGAAAATTGGACTCCAAATTGTATTTGATAACAAACGAAGTGGTGGGGGGGGAGGTATGGGGTGTGGAATTGGAAGTGGGAGTTGAAGATGCAGCCACAATATTTTGCCCCGTTTCAATTTGGATTAAATATTTTTTTTCGTCTTTCTATTTCTGTTTCTGGGCTGGACAATTGATAATCAAATCACAAGTAAATGCGGGTATATCGAGAGTCACTTCAGGCTATACTATATCTGTGTGTATGTGTGTGTGTGTGTGTGGCTTAGTCTGACAGGCCCGGGGCACATGGCTGAGTTGGCAGGACAACGTGTGAAACTGGAGAGCTGCGAAAAAGCTGAGGGTTTCTTGGTTTCACGTAATGATGTGCTTGTTAAGGACTGAAGTTTGAAATGCTGACAGAATTCGAAGAATTAAGAAACTAACAATGAGAGAGAGAGAGAGCTTAAAAGAGAAATATAAAGAAACTAATTTTGTAAGGATTATGGTGAAAAGCGTAAGCAGAAAGAGTGTAATTAAAATGAATTATTGTATTTATTTGTCGATGAAAATTATTAAACAAAAAGCGTATTAATAAATATTGAGCATTTAATTTACTATTGTATCTTTGTAAATTTAATTAAATATACTCATCTTTTTCCTATTTTTTTCTCAACTACTTCTGCTCATTTCCTCTCTGCTTTATACTCCTTAAGCCCCTCAGCTCTTCTCAAGTAGCTTCACATATTTTACGTTTTTTAAATTTGCCTGGGTGTGTGCCATGGCATTGTGTTCTCATTTTCATTATACCATCTCATTTCCGTGGCAAGTTTGTATCCGTATCCTCTAAACTATTGCCTCATAGTCACTAATTACAATTGCAAGCTGTCCTGTTCGTGCGTCCATGCCAGCACAACATGGTGGAGGTCTTGTCTATGCTTCAAGGAAGCAGCATACCATAGATGCGAAGGAGTCAGAGTCGGAGGCGGCAGAGATGGCACTGAGCCTGGTTTGAGGTTCCGTTCGTAGTCCAAGCAAAGCTGTCAACAAATTAACTGAAACGTTCTCTCTGAGCTGCTCCACTGAGCTGGTCAACATGCTGGCCATGTTGGGCATGTTTTGTTGCCTAGTTTCAGGCACATGTGTCGTAAATTGCATGCCCCAAAGGAGCTGCTTAAGCGCCAGCAGCTGCCACACACACACACCGAGAGAGAGAGAGAGAGAGAGAGAGAGAGAACCAAGCTGAGGCTAGTATATTGAACAATTAGCAACATGCCCCAGACTCCAAGAACAACAACCCCAAGAAAAATATACTGTCAGATGATTTAAATTAGTTTCCTTCTGTTTTATATACACTCACAAAGAGTATGTTGGGTTTTGTGGAGATGCATGTGTCAGAGAGGGAAGAGGATTTTGATCTCTATATAATACAGTTCTAGATAAATTTCAAGCAATGTATAAGGTCCTAAAATTATCTATAAAAATTGTCGAAAGTTGAAATTCATTTAAAAATTATACTCTATCCTAAATCTTAACTTGTTTTCTTCATATTTATAATATTATACTTATTATATTCTTTCACGCCTGTTTTTGTTTCCTAAATATATTATAATAAATAAACCCTAGTTAGCCAACTTTCATCTCACGTTTAGAGTAAATAAATTCCAATTAAATGCATTAGTAAGGGTATTTAATCTTTTCGCCTATTGCAAGCTGATCTGGGGCAGGTTACTTTCTTTATTTTGCCGCTGCCCTTGGGGGGGTTGGTTGTCGCTATAAACGATATACATTTTGTATAAATAACGGAGCTACGTGCGGTAATGATGGCGACACGTGACAAGCCAGCGAAAATAAACGTAGGTAGACAAAAGGCGATGAAATGAGATATTTTTCGGCGAATATTTATTGTAGCGTCGGGGCAGGTGTATAAATTTGCATGAGCTACGGCGATATAAGCGAATGTGTGAATGTGTGTGTGTCTCTGTGTGTGTGTCTGTGTGTGTGTGTCTGTGTGTGTGTGTGCAGGTGTAGGTGGAGGTTTGTGGAGCGACCAGAGTGTGTTCACAAAGCACTGCATAAACAAATAAACAAACAAAACATAAATTTTTGCACACGACATTGTTCAAGTAGGTGGCAGTGTCTCTCTCTCTTTCTCTCGCTCCAACTCTGCCTCTGCCGTCTTGCTCGCACCCTCCTTATGCCAGGCACGTTTCTTTGCTTTGGTGGCTTTTCCGGTGCGCCGCATGCACTGTGTCAGCTCTTGACATTGGCTTTGATAACAATAATAATAATAATAAGAAGCTATAATAACAATCATTTTGTGCCCATAAATGCTGCAGACACCCCCCACGCCCCCTTGGGCTACACACCTCACACCGCCCATGAAAAAGTAACTCGATTTTTATTGACTGATGGAAAATTGGTTTATTTATAGCATATATATATATACATTTTTTTTTATATTTATTGTTGCGGCACATAGGAAATTTTCAAAAAAAACAAATATGAAAAAGGAAAATTATGAGCGTCTCGTATTAAAAGATTTCCACCCTTCGGAAAAGTCCAGAGGGAATGTGCCTGCAAATGAAAGAAATAAAATACAAATTTATTGTTAGCTTTGGCTTTATATTGAGTAACTTAGAACTAATCAAATTTATATTTATGTTTTTTTTTCTCTACTTTCAGCTCATCGATTGCAGAACGACTCTTTCCTAGAGAGCTAAACGACAACAACAACTGTAAGGAGAAGAAAAGCAAGTGCGAAATTATGGCGGAATTTTATAACGTGAGTAACGGTGTATTTGTTTGATGCTTTATGGTTGACTTGAATACTTAACGAGCTCTTAAAACGATCTAATCATAATGTAGTATATAATTTATGCTTGATATAAAGATATGCAGTTTATAATAAAAAACAATATGAAACATAATTTTTAGGTATACAAAGTGGATAAATTTCCTAAAAGAAACTACATTTATGTGATGATTATTACAATTATTATAATGTTAATGCAATGAACATTCATTATAACTAAATATACTGGGAAGAAAAATTCTGGACCCTGAAAATCTGAAGTAAAATATGCTCAGGTCTAAGCTCAGCTGTTAAAAACAATTTATAAGGTTATAGAGCTAATTCGATGCTATAAAAATGTTTTTTTTTCCTCAATGTTGTCCAAAATTACACTTATTCCTAAACAGAACTTCTGGTATAAGGAATTAGGATATTTAGTGTCAAATTTATTTTCAAGACTTGCTTGCAGGCGCTTTTTCTTTGATTTTTGCTTCGAATTCTCAATCAGTTTTAGCTGCTGCTTGACAAATATGCGAATTTCTGTCTTGAAGTTGAACTGCAAACGATTCCACTTGATTATCCTAAGATAATACCCTCATATGAGCTTGGAGACGGAATTACAAACTCTTTGCTTGCCCCCGCCCTTCTCAGTTGTCGATTTCTGTCAATGCATTGGCAACATATTTAGCTATGATTTGGCCATTAGATGCGCGTGTGTGTGTGTGTGTGTTTTACGTGCCAATGCAAAAACGAGCGACAATTCCAATGCAAACACTCAATAGAGAAGAGAGAGAGAGAGAGGGAGGGAGGAGGAGTGTAGGAGGGGCCAGCCAGCTGCTAGTAATTACTGTAAGCGCAGGGAGGAGTCGCTTTTATTTTTCTCGGGCGGCGCCTCAATTTTCCAGCCATAAAGCAGGCGGCAGCTCTATAAAGCAATCTCGGCTCAAGAGCGATGGGGTGTGTCTTGGTGTGCGAATGTGTGCGTGTGTGCGGGCATGTGTGCGCCAAATGCGGGCACAGGGGCCGCTCCCTCTTCCTCTCTCTTTCACTCTCTCTGCAGACCTTTTGCAGTTGTAACTTTTGTGGTGCAGGACTTGAGGCACCCAAAAAAAGGGATATCGGCTGTGGGCACAAAGGCAACAAATTAAACTCTGCTATTTGCAAATGAATTGTGCGTGTCTGTGCTGCGTAATTTTGCACAAAACTTTGCAATAGGCAAACGGTCGCCCCTCCTCTCTCTTCCCTCTCTCCCTCCCTCTCTTCCCTCTCTCTCTGTCCTGCACACGTTTGAATGCTTCAAATAATATAAGTAGCTGGAAATCCGAAAGGAACTCAAATGAAAGAAAAGGATTCTTGTGTCTTTTGTGTGTGTGCGAGTGTGTGTGTGTGCGGGATTGTCTCCTGCATGTGCACACAGTGTGTGTGTGTGCGGGAAACTTTTGTGAGGGCTTCGCTTTTGGCGTTCTCATACGCTCAATTGCTGCTGTTGGTTAGCCAGAGCCAGCAGCGTGTTCTGGTCGACAGTCAATTGAAAATGAAATTGGCCCAAAAACTTGCTACCAAGATTGTCGGCGTGTGTGTGTCGGGGTGTGTGTGTGTGTGTGTGATCACCGGCATTACGAGTCAAAGCAAAGCGTGCGGACAAGCATGCATAATGAGCTGAAGCTGAAGCTGAGCTGAACAGAAATTGGTACTCGAGACGGGACTCTCTCCCTCTCTCCCTCTCTCTCTCTCCCTTTCTCGCTTTGCATGCGGGCCAAAAGTTACCTCAGAAAATTAATACTAACAGACGCATAAAAGTATGCAACATCAGCAGG
Organism: Zaprionus kolodkinae; assembly: GCA_018901885.1. NCBI lineage: Eukaryota > Metazoa > Arthropoda > Insecta > Diptera > Drosophilidae > Zaprionus > Zaprionus kolodkinae. The sequence goes on along the minus strand of JAEIFM010000247.1, from coordinate 1,257,807 downwards.
GGCAGCAGCAGCAGCAGTGCTTAATGCTACGTGCCCTGCTTTTACGAGAGCAGGAGAGCAGGGCAGCCTTCTCCCTCTCTCTCTCTCTCGTTCCCTTTGATCGTAAAGTTGCTGCACTTGCAGCGCTTATCAACGACACGTTTCCTTACATATATAGCAGATATAATACTAAATAGCATATACTAACATATACTATATATATATATATGAATGCATGTTTGTATATATTTTTATAGATTTGTTTGCTTATCACAGGGTTTTTTTTTTTTGAGTGCATTTGCTTGTTGCGTTGACTACGCAGTTTACAGTTTTTTACGATTTTCCATTTGTTTTCCCTGCTGCTGCTGCTGCTGCTGCACATGTGCGAAAGTTTTCATTATTGTCACAAAGTGACAGATTGTTCTGCGAGTACTGAACTAGAGGGGGAGGGGCAGAGAGGGAGACTGTAGTTAAAAAGGATTAAGCACCATAAAATGCGAAACATAATGCGGCTATATAACGGAACTACAAATGCTTTTTACGATACTTTTCTTTTTTTTTTGTGTGTGCCATTTTCCCTTTTATTTTTTACTCTCCCCAAAAAGGTGCCCGGGTTCTCTTTTTTTTATGAATAGTAAGTACACTACTTCTGCTGCATATAGATAGAGTTAGACGGTTTTGTTTTACGATAGAATACCTAAAGGTTTTACCATTTTTTACGGCAAATAAACTGAAGAGGACGCTAAACAATGTTTATGGCACTTTGAATGGATTACAAAAGGATTTTTAGGATCAGTTAAAAGAGTTAAAAAAAAAAACCGAAAAAATTAAAAATATTTTTAATTTTAAAACGGCAATATATATAATAAAAAAAAATATAATACAAATATTTAATGAGTGACAAAGACTTACCCTCTATAAGGTTTCCAATTGCTCAGCGTTTCTCTTGGGATTTCTAACATTTCCATGTGTTTTTTGCAGTCTTTCTCATCTCTGTTTTTGTTTTTTTTTTTTTTGGTTTCAGCCTGCAAAAAGAGAATAAAACAAAAATTAATATAAAAATGCCAGACAGACTTTCCCCCCATTTTAAATTAATTCAACTAAGCTAAATTTATTTTCACATATTTTCGCAACAATTTAAAGTGATTTTGCGCTTCTAAATACAATTTAAACATTTCTCTACAAATATGAAACAAAATGTTATCAATGGTTTAGTATTTCTTTTTTTTTTTTTTTTTTTTTCTGCTTTATCCAAAATAACTTTTGGCAAATATTTCGTGCGGTATTCGTGACAAAGCTAATTCCGTTTGACTTTTGCTTTTGTCACTGTGTGTGTGTGTGTGTTTTTTTCCATTGTCAAATTGATGTGGCTATTTGAGATTTGCAATTTGCATTTTTTGCCTCTTTAAATTGTGCGAATCACAGTGTCGATTTTTGGTCGCAACAAACGAAACAATTTTGTGTCAATTTGTGTTTTAAAATGCGCATTGAAATTCATTTGAAGAATTCACTTTAATAGTTATAATGCGCTATGATCATTAGTTATTTTTTAAAACTATGTTTATTGACGTTGAATTTTTTCAAAAATGATTATTTTTGATTTAAAACCAAATTATTTCTGAACATTGATAACTTTTTTCTTTAAAATTTTGGCTTTAACACATCGAACAATGCCGAACTATAGGGAGGAAAAATAAAATTTTAATTTAAATGGTTTTTTGAAGCCCGCATCTATTAATTTGTCATGAAGTTTTTTAGTTGAAATTTCACAGAAATTTTCCCAATATCCTAAATTATTAAAGATTATTTTATATGCGTTTAATGATAACAATAGAATAATTGAATTTATTTAATATAAATTAATATACCCCTGCAAGGGTAGAACAATTTTATTTTCAGTAAACAAATTTTTTTAAACTGATTTAAAAATGAAAATACTTTTGTATATGCACCAGCAATAACTTTAAGAAATAAAATTATGCACACTGGGAAAACGTTGTTGAAGGAGTTGCAAAAGGAGTCTGTTATTCACATATAACTTTATACACGACTCAAGCCAGCACAGCAAATCGGCTTCACTTCCGTTGCCTTTATTTAATTCTCGGTCATAAATCATAAATCGACACAGGGAACTGTGGCCAATCAAATTGCACTAAAAGTGTCACTTACGATTTGATATATATATATGTGTGTATATAAATTTAATCGAATTAATCAGTTCGAGAACGCAGTTCTGGCCACGCACTTTAATTGAGACCAAACGACCCACACAGCCGCACATAAAAATTTATCACGCCCTGGCAACGTCTGTGGCACGTCGAGAGAGTCGAGTGTGGAGTGTGTGGAGGACAAGGACAAGGACTACGTCTCTGACTCTGACTCAGTCTCAGGCTAATTCAAACATTCGAATTTACGTTAAAACCTCATAAAAATACGCGCGCGCCAAAAAGAAACGAAAATAACCGTTATGAAGTTCATTCGGGGGCGGGGCAAGAGAGAGAGAGTGGGGCGGGTGTTGAGTAGGGATATTTATACTCACATGAACTGTGCAAAGGACTCTCGGCATCAAAACGACAGCATCCTGTGGCGCTGCTGCCAACGCTGCTGCTGTGGCTCCTTTCGTTGTTTCTGTTTCTCTGTTTTTTTTTTATGTTTTTCCCACGGTGGCATTGTCGTTTACATATCGTCCTGCTGCCAGTGGGTCTCTGTGGTATGTGTGTGTGTGCCCCTCTCTCTCTCTTTGTGTGTGTGTGTGCGTGTCCCGTTAGCTTGCCACGTTTGCCGTCTAAACGATTTACGACACTTTTGCCAACTGCTTTTGCCGCACACATTTGCAATATTGTTTCTGCTAACTGTGCGTATGAGTGTTGCCTCTCCCTTTCTCTCTCTCTCTCTCTCTCTCTCTCTCTCTGTGTGTGTTATTAGCATTAAACAAAACCAACACGCATCGGGGAAACTTGGCAAAAACAGCAACGAATGCCGCACACGTTCGTTTTTATTATGTTAAATGTCTCCTGGGGCCAACAGTACCACACACACACAGACACACACACGCACACTACAATACACTGACAGGCAACGGTACAACGGTAACTTGTGCCGTCTCCTGTTGTTGTTGTTGTTGTTGTTGTTATACGATGGGCTTCTTTTCTGTGTTTTTGCAAATGTTCAACTGTCACTGCCTGCGTCTGTCACATTTCACATTTCACATTCGTTCAGTTTCAGTTTCAGTTACAGTTACAGTCACATTTTGTCGCTTGCCTGCCTTGCTGCCTGCCTTCGTTGTGTATTTTATTTTACGCGCGCGCCAAAAAGTATGCAACACACACGCACACACAGCGAGCAAATTAACCAAGCAAAGTGCTGCTGCTGCTGCTGCTACTGCTGCCTTTGCACCTGCCGCTTTCAGCACACAGCACGCCGCTTCAGTTGAGACTGACAACCGTTTCGTCCGTTTCGTGAAATTCACCCACACATGAGGCATGCAGACGAACGCGACGAAGCGCTTCGTGTCTAGCCGAAAGCTCCGTGCGCGAGTTGAGTTGAGTTAAGTTGAGTTGGGTTGAGTAGAGTTTCGCTACGCTCGCTCGCTCTTTGAGCTGTTGTGTTGAGTTGAGTTTCGTGCTCGCTCCTTGAGTTCGAGTTGCTTTTGCCTGCCATTTTAGTTGCTTTGAGTTTCGTGTTAAAAAGAGACTTTGAGTGTTTTAGTGTCTCTAGCAGTCTGAGTTGAGTTGCCTATAGCTGAGTTGAGTTGCTGCTGTTGTTCTCTGGCTGCGCTCTTGAGCTGATTTATAGCTTCAACTGCAACTCAAACGAGCCTTTTGCTCTTAGCTTGAGGTTCTTGTAATTGAGCAGTTTCATGCATGCAGATTTACTACTCAATTGCACATTTTGAGTCTTGTGTAACTTTTAGAAGTAAGTGAAATATTACAACTGAGCTCACTCAAGTTGGAAAAATTGTATTTATTTTATACTTATTTTTTTAGTTATAATAAAATAATTAAATTAACTATGTCTCTCTCACTCACTCAACTCTTAAGCGCTCAACAAGTTTTCCGTATTTCACTTTGAGCTACTTATTGCACTCACTGCAAGTGCTTCTCTCTATTTGCTCGCCAAATTCACTACACTCAAATCTGAGCTGACTCACTTCAATTGCTTCTCTTGACTTTATCGCAATGAGCTACTTAGTTGACTCCATTAAACTATTTTACTCACTCTCTCTCTGACTGAGTGGCTTCATTTGCACTCGCTCTCTCACACTCTACTCTGAATCTCCGAGTGCTTAACGACTCTCGTTCGTTTCGTTTTCACCACAGCCACAGCTTGGCCGAGTGAGCCGAGCGGCAGCTTACGCTCGTCGTGCCATCTCGTGTCTGCGATACGAACGTACACACACTCACACACACCATGGCAGGCGAGTCGTTGCGACCGCCATTGAGCCTTGGCCAATCGTAAAAGTTTTGTACGTATTTAGTACAATTTCGGGATTTGGCAGGATGTAACGAGCCTGTAAGAAACTGAGCGCGCTGTGTGTGTAAGAAACCAACAACAACAACAACAGCAAAAACATCGCGACCTAATACAATAATAATAAGAAGAAAAAATAAATAAAAAAAAAAAAAATTTTTAAAGAAATTTTCTAAAAGATTTATACAAATTTAAATAAAATCGAAGCAAAGAAATTAAATATAAAATACAAAAATCTTAAAGTTTCGCTTTGAAAACGGTCAATCGTCTTCGGCTTGCCTCGGTTATTGTTCGGTACAACTCCCCCCTCCCCCCCTCAACAAACCCACCTACTGCCCCCTGCGGCCACGCGTCTCGTGTTTACCGCGTGCCGGTTAACGGGTTCACGTTTTAACAATTTTAGTTTTTAGTTTTATTTTTTTTTTATTTTAAATAAAACTACGAAAATCTAAGAAAAGCTATGTAGAGCGCTACGTCAAGCTGGTAAAAAATTCATTTCTATATTAAAACAGAAGCAGATCTTTTTGTATGTGTGTGTGTGTGTTTGTGTGTGCAGTCTCCATTAAACATTGACACAGTTCTCACAGGACATTGTGCTGAATTTTTATTTTTTATTTTTTGGGAATATAAAAGCAAAGAAATAATGAAAATGCAGGCAAAGGGAAAATGGAATAGAAGCAGGACTTTTGAGGTCGCGAGAAATGGTTATAGGGATTATTATAACAAATTATAAAATATATATTATATTATGCCAAAGAGAGAGAGCAAGAATCCTTGCTTTTTTTCTCGCATTCTTTCTCTCTTTCCGCTTAATTTGCTTATGCCAAAGAAAGAGAAGAAGAAAAGCAACAGAAATATCCTTATAGAAATGGCTAAAAGTGGCTTAACAAACGAAACGATTTTCACAGCAATTGCAGAGGGATGGTGAGTCGGGCAGGGGGGGGGAGGAAAAAAACTAACCCAAAATCTGTGCTACTCTTGTTGTTGTTGTTGTCCTGTGTCATTGTCCTGCTGCTGCTGGTCTTGGGTAATAGTGTCGTTTCCTTTATTTGTGCCCGCATTGACTTTTATGTTACCTACTTCTGCCTGCTCACCCGCCCCTCCCCCTGGTTGGCTTTTCCACGCACACAATTGAAAATTCAATTGATTTACAAAATGAACTCGCAACCGCTCTCCCTCTCTCTCTCTTTCTTTCTCTGTGTATCCCTTTCTCTTTTCTTGGTTGCTCTCTCTCTATTTTTTTTTTTATCTATTTTCATTTTGGTTTTTACGAGCGACACAACAATTTTTGAGCTCTACTTGGGTTTTTGGCTTAAACCAAAGCGTTAACAGCGCACATCTTTTTAGGGGAGAGGGGCTGTAGGGGTTAGGCAGGGACTAGGGAGGTGTGTGTGTAGGGTTTTAGCTTGTGATGCCCAAATTTCCTGCTTTTGTTTCGGACATCGGTGGCGGTGGTGAAACTAGCGTCACGTTTGCGGCGACTGCGACTGATGGCCGCCACAGCGCAAGCAGCCGTGTGATGTCTCAGCGACAGCTCTCGGAGTGTGTGTGTGTGTGTGTGAGTGCTAACTGCTGTGTGTGTGTCTGTGTGTGTGAACGATGCGGCCTAAATCGTTTTAGGAGCTGCTATGAGAAGTGATTTTTCTCCTGCTGCTGCCGCTGCTGTTGAAATGTTTGCAATGGACATTGGCCTCAAGTTACCCCCCTCAATGGGGGGGAAGGAGGCAGGGCAGCGCAGGCAGGCAGCACGAAGGACAGTGTGAAGGATGCGGCATATAGATTGACACAGTTAGAATTTTGCACACTGTGAATGTTACCAAAAAATGCGGTCGAGTATGAAAAAAAAAAAAAAAAAAAATAGAACGTGGTCAATAGAACAACAAATTGAACAGAGCCGATAAATTGCTCAACTGCACAGAAATCTTTCAGCAGCTGTGGCAACTATATTTATGCAAAGAGAAAATAAAGTTAAAAGAGATATGCTAAGAGAAGTTATATAAAAACTACAGAGAGTTAGTTTAAATCGGCTGAGAATGTTTTGAAAAAAACTTAAAGATTTTCTGAATTTTCCATTTTAAATAAATATATACACAAATGTTTTATATTGCTGCTCAATGTGTTTGAGAATGTTTAATTAATTAATTCTGAAATATGGCATAGAAATTATTATAAAACATAGTTTGAAAACTGAAAAGTGTAGATTTTTATTTTATTTTCTTTCTTTTTCAAGCATAAATCAGAAATATGCCTAAAAATAAAGACTTTGCTTGATGACAGTAGATCCCCACACTTTCTCTTTCGCTATCTCTCTCTTTCTCCCAAATGAAAGTGCAAAGATTAAAACTAAGGCAGCACTCTGACTGTGAGTAAAGCTCGGGATTAGGCAAGACGACCATGACTAAAATTCAGAAATCAAAAAAAGGCCGCTGCCTAAAAGTATGCAACACTTTTTTGCTGTTCGTTGTGGCTCTTACGCTTTGATCCGCATTCAATTTCCATGCTAGAAGCGAAGACAAAGAAAATACGCTCTGCTTTCCTCTAGCTTTGTAATCAAGTCAGTGAGGGAGAGGGGGAAGGGGGCGTTGCTGAAGGTAAAAACATTTAGTTGCCGCATTAAGACTGTAAATACTCGTGCTTTGTTCCAGTTTAGTTTCTCCTGTTGTTTTTTTTCTCTCTCTGTTTTTCTTTTTCTTTTAGCCAGCCAAAGCTTTGAAGCTGCTGTTACTTCTACTACTTCATACTTTGTTGTGCTTTCCTTTTCCCTACATTGATTGTTTGTCATGGAGATAATTTGCCGTTAAGCCAAGGAAAAGCCGTTCAGTTATGTGCAGCTTATATAGTTTTCCTTTTTTTTTGTTTTATCTGCTTAAGCAGCTGTTGCACCAGGTTTTGCCATATAAATTTCCAACTCTCTCTTGTTTTTAGTTTTTTTTTCTCTTTTTTTCTTTTTTCTCAAGTATTCCTCTAGTGCAGCACATTTCATTTACTTACAACAAGTTCCACACGGTACATTCTCTTTCTTCATTTTCATTAAGGCAACTTTTCTCGTTTCGGTGTCAAGTGTTTTTATTAGAGAGAGAGAGAGAGTGGGAGTTGGAGAGTGAAAGAGAGAGAGAGTGGCAGGAAGAACTAACACACAGCAAAAAAGTGTTGCTACTGCGACGACAGCTGTTGCCAGTGGAGTTGTCCTTGAGGAAAAGCTGTTGCTGCCGCTCTCTCTCTCCCCCTCCCCCTCTCAACCCTCTGTGTGTCTATCAAAACAAAATTTAAATGAAGTTTGTGGCTTGTACGCAGATTTTCTTTCTTGGCTTTAAACGAGCAATAAGCAGGCTGCAGAGAAGAAAACACATTTTTATCACGCATACGCCATGTGTGACACCTAAAATTGGCCCCTTTTAGCTTTCTCCTGCCTGGGCTGTCTTTGCTGACCCAACGATGATATTTATCTTTGCTTAGTTTTCTTTTTTTTATTATTAATATTGAGTAAGTCTTATCGCATGATATTAGCTTAATTGCTCAGGGTCCCAGCACTTTTAGGGAATCTATTTATCTACTAAAGAAATATAGTAATTTGATGAGAAAATTAATGGAGCCCAGAATTGCCTTTTTGTTGCAGTTAGAAAATAGATTTCTATATAAAAAACCTAGGCTTTAATTAGAGTGCAACTCTAAGCACTGCAAAGGTAACTGATGTAATCTTCTCTCTCCCCCGCCCTCTAAAAAGAGTAGCCATCAAATTACCCAGCTTAAATGAAGCACATAATTATCTCGATCTGACAGCACTCGCCTCGATTAGGCCTATACAAATATATATATATATATGTATATAGTATACACTTGTCGTGCGGCATAGAAATCCATTAAATCAACCCGATGACGTCTCTGTTTGACAGCACTTGGCAACTCTTCTACAGGCTGTGTAAGAGGGAGGCGGGGGCGTCTGATCGGCCACGCCCACAGCAGGCAGCTATTGTTGCATTTACCGCTGCTGCTGCTGCTGCTGTTGACGTTCTGCAATTGGTGTTGAAAACTTTAGTGGAAATTGGGTAATACCCTCAATGCACAACGATGACGATGACGATGACGACGCGCGACTGCAGTCAGCATTAAGTGGCAGCAGCGCTCGCTCTCCCGCTCTCTCTCTTTCTCTCTCTGCCTCTCTCTTTCTCTTCGTCTATACCTTGCTGTCAGTAACAAAGAAAATTTTAATTTTTATAGCGCAAGGGGGGTGAGTGGGCAGAGAGGGAAGGGGGGCAGCAGAGGAGGCCAGCTCTACCGTGTTCCGTTTGTTGGGTTCGTGCCTGTGCTTACAGCACAAGTGCGATGGCAGCAGCAGCTACAGCAAAAAAAAATCCAATTATTTTAAAACTTTTGACAACTGCAACAACAACAGCAACAACAGCAACAACAGCAGCTGCAGCGACAGCAACAACAACAACAACAACAGCAGCAGCAACAACAACAATGCAACGCTATGAAAACAATAAGAAAGCGCAAAAAAAAAACGAGTTGGCAGCCATTATAACTTCACTTGAAAAGTTTAATTGATTTTTACAAGTGCATAAGGCTTACACACACACACACACACACACACGTGTGTGTGTATTGGGGCGTGGCACGCCCTTGTCGGCGACCACTGCTTGTTTTCTTCTTCTTCTTCCTACCTGCGCTAAGTGGGCAAACCCCCCTTGCGGCAGCACAGTTGGCTGAAATCAAAAGTAACTGCGAAACTCATGCAGCGAATTTTATACATATATTTACCTTTTTGGCAACCAGCCACGCCAAGCTATCTGTCTGTCTCTCTCTCTCGTTCTCTCTCTCTCTCTCTTTCCCTCTGCAGGCCTGCTTTTAGCTCAGTGTTTTTTAATGGTGTTGTAATCATAGACTAAACGTCTGACTGCCTTCAAGGCATGTGAACTAAACTAGTTTCGCGTCTGTGATTAACTCAATGCGAGTGCAGCTCGTGTTAATTGCACTGTTCTTTTTTTTTCTCTTTTGCAAATTGGAATTTTTGGGTACTACTTTCGAAATGGAAAATTTCTTATCTGACTTTGGTCGATTTTTTACACATTTTTCTTTGCATTTTTAGCTGGTTTTTAGCTATTTTTTAACTTTGGTAGAGAGCGCAATTAAGTAGAATTGAGTTTATTGACTTTGGTTGGCAGCAGAAAAAGAAAGACATTGTTACGTGCTATAAAACATATATGTTCTTGATCAGCAGGCTTATAAAAATAAATAGGAATTTTGCTGCCATTTTTAAACCTACTTTTAAGCGGGTTTTAGCTGTTTAAAGAAGCAACTGAAAGTTTATTGACGTTAGCTAGCATTTTGCAGTGAAAAAAACTCTTAAAGACTATAAACCATATATATTCTTGATCAGCATGCTAATAAAAATCTATAGGGATTTTTCTGGCATTTTTACAGCTACTTTTTTAGCGGCTTTTAGCTAGTTAATGAAGCTACTGAGAGTTTATTGACGTTAGCTAGCATTTTGCAGTGAAAAGGACTAGAAACCGTATATATTCTTGAGCAGCCTGGTCTACTAAGTCGATATCGCTTTCTTAGTTAAAAGTAGTCTGAAAAACCTGTATATTAGCAAAATTTAAGTTTATTATAATCAAAGGAAAAGTTATTTTCTTTGAAGGTTTCGTTTGCTTTTGCCCTTCAAAGCAAACCCCATAGCAAATCATTTCGAAGCAGTCAGCTGTCATTTAGCCTTTTTTTTTGTTTGTTGTTGTTGGTTGGTAACAGCAGTTGCAACAGTTGATCGCCCCTTTGGCTATTTAAAAGATGCTTAAGTGACGTCTGTTTGAAACAATGAAATACACATAGAATTCCGCTTCATGTGGAAAGTTGGTTTCGTGTCTCTTTTTTTTTTTACTTATTTCTTTACAGCTTTCGGGCTTCAGCTTAACAAGTCAAGGAGATTTGCACATGCTGGCCAAAAAAAAAAAAACCGCATACACACACAGAAAGGTCTCTTCTGCTCGATGTCCTGCAAAAGGATGTCAATGTTAAGCTTATAGAACAACATGTGACATATTCCCTCTCTCTTTCTCTCTTTGCAGGCACATAAGAATAAATCAATAAAACACAAATAACAAAAATTAAAAAACTGCATATCTTTATACTACTGCATAAATAGTAAAAAATATATATATGTATATCTGTATGCTATGTTTAAGAGCTCCCCCTAAGTATTTAGTTCAACTTTAAGCAGGTAAATTCGTTCGTCTAGTAACAACAGCTTCCCTCCACATGGCAACAACAACAACAACTACAACTACAACAACGATAATTCTGGATATGAAACTGGAAATGATACAACAATTGAAACAATCCTTAACATAATGTTAAATCGATATCATTCTATCGATATGTATCGATCGACACTCGTGCAACACCCACGTATCGTAATGCAATGGGCGAAATGGGCGTGACATAACATCGATACGATATAATGATGATGATGACATCGCATCTATTCACACATCTTGTAATATCCGATGATTTTCGGCTTGCGAAAATGTATCTGACTAACGATTGATTGATTGAACCCATTGAACTTTGAAAAACCCCTAAAAAACAACAACAACAACAACAACAACAACACAACACAACAAAAAACACAACAACATTTTGTACGCAACAAAACTCTCAACGCTACGAAACTGTCGCTTTATCCTCTTCCTCTCTCTGTCTCTCTCAGTGTGTGCAATTTTGCCACGAGGAGTGTAATATTTGAGAGAGCATACGTGGGTGAGAGAGAGCAAAAGAGACAGCGCGTTAGTGAGAGACGCCTCAGTCAGCCACAGCCAAGAGAGTAAGTCTGGATCGGCTTGACAAGGCAGACAGAAGACAGGGACAACAACAACTGAAGAAACGAGAGAGCGAGAGATAGCGAGTAGAGTCAATTTAGAACTTGTCTCTCGCTCACACTCGCTCTGTGTGACAGCTTCTGCATCGCTGCTGCTGCTGCTGCTGCTCCCCATACACTTTCCCACCCATACAACTCCCCCCAAAAAAAAACTCCCCCCCAACTGAACCCGCTGCGCATACATAAATAATGGGTCTGCAGATGGCAGCCTCCCTTGTCGCAGCCACCTTCCTTGTAGCGTTGCTTATCTGGACCCCAGCGACCGTTGATGCAGTCCGTGAGTATAAAAAAAAACATCAGAATATACTAACATATATTTAAATATTAACTATCATCTAAGAGGTATTTACTACTTTAACAACTTCTCATGAGAAGCTTAAGAATTAAAGATTGTCTTTATTGTCTCTTAAATTGAATAATGTATGCAGCTCTTCTAAGTTTATTTAGATCTTAAACTATGCATTATATTTACTCAAAATATTTGAAGATAAATGTACAAGAAAATGTTTTATTTCTATTTTATTTAGTTGTTAAAATTTAAAATGAAATTAAAAAGAATTCCAGACAGTATAAAAATATATATTGAATCGTTAAATTTGATTTTAAATGAAACCTTGAATATATTATAATACTTTATAAATTTAATTTTATTATTATTAATATAAAGGACTTCTTATTATTCTCTTGGAATATTTTAATTTTCCAATCAAATATCATAGTTTCAAACCTCAAACAAAAACTTATTCAATATGATTTTCTTAACATACTATACGCTTTCCCCCATTTATTTATCCACTCAAAATGAATTCAAAACTATTCGCAACTTATTCGTATTTGCGTATATCCCTTGAAGCTCTTCATTTTTGGGGTTTCTAAAAGAGGGAGGGAGAAGGGAAGGCAATTAATGTGATGAAACTCATTCGGCTGCAATTAGTTCCCGATTGATGCAGCCTTATAGACCTTATACCTTTTCCCTCTCTGACTTTTGGCTCAATCAACTGAAAGTTGTAAATTTCAAATTACTTTTTGCGCACCCAACTCGCCGAGACTGACTGAAACTACATTCTGAGCTGGCCATATTTCATCAGTCAGGCAGGCAGGGAGACTGAGTAGGGAGTGACGATGATATTGGTGGCTTTTACCAGGTTAGGGGGGGGGGAGGGGCTGACGGTTACAGCTTATGGCTTAGCGAGCGCATGGGAAACTTTTGCTATATGTTAATTATGGCGCTGCATTTATTTGAGGCTTAATATAGCATGTCGTATTCATATAGTTGGCTCGGTTTGTCGGTTTCTGTTTTTAGGTTTAGCTATGCGAGGGAGAGGGAGTAACTGAGTGAGAGAGAGGGAGACAGCGATTGGGAGTGCAAGTGAGATGGGGAGAGAGTAAGAGTAAGCGGTAGCGAATTTTACCTACTTTTCGATGTTGCCGCTGTCGCTGTCTAAGCGAAAACTTTTCAAATTATCGTAGCATCAACTTTTTGTGGGGCGTAGAAAGGGGATGCGTGGTAGGTGGGAGGTGGAAAACTGAATCTCGAGCCTGCCAGCAGGAGTTGTGGCAAATTAATTAAAACTTGTTGCGAAAACCAAAAAAAAATATCAGTATAATAAATACCAAAATGAGTTGCGTTACGCACGGTGCACGATGCGAGAGTTAGATATAGAGAGAGAGAGAGAGATATAGAGCCCTCTCTCGCTCTGCTAGACAATTGCCATGTCATAATTTCAAAACAAACGACAAATTAGCTGGCAAACGTTTCCGTATGCCATCGAAGAAGAAGAGTACAGGGGCGTCAGTCGAGGGGGGCGGAGGTTGGGGTAGGTCAAAAAACCATTTACATGCAACAGCAAACAGTTTTGCATATGTTTTAGTCGCACTCCTATGTTGTAGCGCCCCCCACCCCCCCTCAACTGGCTGGAAAATATTGTCTAACGGTTTGTCGCTCTGTCAACGCCTATGGCAATGCAGCAGAAGTCGTGTTAGCGCAGGGAGGAGAGTGTAGGGGAGTGGCAGAGTAGGAGAGTAGGCTCCCAGGCGGGCAGGCAGGCTGAAAAGCCGCAGCCCGCAACGAGTTGTACAAACATTTCACGCGGCAAAGTACCGCATAAATTTCAATTTAATGGTTTATACAACTAGACACACACACAGACACACACACACATACAGCAACACGCACACAGAGACAGCTGCACATAGTGCTCTCTAATACTCACTCAGCGAGGTGCGACAAAAGTGAGCAAAAAACTCAACTCGTCGTCCAAACAGGATGTGCAATGTTTTGTCTCTCTTGTTGTTGTTTTTTTCTTTTGCGCTTTCCATTTAACGTTTTTCTGTTTGCCTTCACTTCGCCTCTCTTTTTGTGCGCCTTTCTGCTGCTTGTTTATTAGCCCAAAATGCAATGAGGTATAATGGTCTAAAAAAAAGAAATAAAACAAGCGTTTTTTTGACAATGCTGGAGATTTTAATTTTTTTAAAAACAACAACTTTTCTGAAATTTTTACAGGGACCCTTACTAAAATGGCAAAATTTCGACAAATTTTCAACTCTCTAAATTGCTTTATTTTTTAATGTAAGATTACTAAGACAATCAAGACATAAACAAAATGTTATTCCCCGTAAAATTCGGTTGAATTTTAACAAAGTTACGATGGGTGAAATGTTGCCATGAGGGCCTGTCTAGGGTCTCACATGTGGAATTTTTGGTAGACTTTGACATGATATTTGGGCAAAAATTAAGTATCGTCAAAAACAGTTTTAAACACTTGTTTAGTACTAATTTTGACCTCCGCAATCGATTAAAAGTGAAAGCTGCAGAATTAAAATTTTAAAGAAAAAAAAATTCTGAAATATTTACAGGGGGGACCCTTACTAAAATTACAAAATTTCGACAAATTTTCAAATCTTCAAATTGCTATATGTTTTAATAAAAGATCACTCAGGATGTCAAGACATAAATAAAATGTCATTCCCAGTAGAAATCGGTTGCATTTAAACAAAGTTACGATGGGTGAAAAGTGTGGTTTGAGAGCCGGTCGAGGGTCTCATATGTCTAATTTTTAGTCGACTTTGACGTGATTTTTGGGCAAAAATCAAGTATCGTCAAAAACAGTTTTAAACACTTGTTTAGTACCAATTTTGACCTCCGCAATCGATTTAAATTAAAAGCGGACGATTTAAAATTTTTCGGAAAAAATATTTCTGAAAAATGATAAGGGGGGACCCTTACCTAATTGGCCAAATTTCGACAAATTTTCAACCCTCTATATTACAATATATTTTAATATAAGATCACTAAGGGCATTAAAACATAAACAAAATGTTATTCCCCGTAAAAATCGGTGGATTTTTCACAAAGTTACGATGGTTGAAAAGTGTGTCTTGAGGGCCTGTCGTGGGTCTCACATGTCAAATTTTTAGTCGACTTTGACGTGATTTTTGGGCAAAAATTAAGTATCGTCAAAAACAGTTTTAAACACTTGTTTAGTACCAATTTTGACCTCCGCAATCGATTTAAATTAAAAGCGGACGATTTAAAATTTTTCGGAAAAAATATTTCTGAAAAATGATAAGGGGGGACCCTTACCTAATTGGCCAAATTTCGACAAATTTTCAACCCTCTATATTACAATATATTTTAATATAAGATCACTAAGGGCATTAAAACATAAACAAAATGTTATTCCCCGTAAAAATCGGTGGATTTTTCACAAAGTTACGATGGTTGAAAAGTGTGTCTTGAGGGCCTGTCGAGGGTCTCACATGTTGAATTTTTGGTAGACTTAGGCATGATTTTTGGGCAAAAATTAAGTATCGTCAAAAACAGTTTAAAACACTTGTTTAGTACTAATTTAGACCTCCGCAATCGATTAAAAGTGAAAGCTGGAGATTTTAAATTTTTAAGAAAAAAAATTTCTGAAATATTTACAGGGGGGACCCTTACTAAAATGGCAAAATTTTGACAAATTTTCAAATCTTCAAATTGCTATATGTTTTAATAAAAGATTGCTAAGGATGTCAAGACATAAACAAAATGTTATTCCCCGTAAAAATCGGTGGAATTTTAACAAAGTTACGATGGGTGGAATGTGTGGTTTGAGGGCCTGTCGAGGGTCTCACATGTTGAATTTTTGGTAGACTTAGGCATGATTTTTGGGCAAAAATTAAGTATCGTCAAAAACAGTTTAAAACATTTGTTTAGCACTTATTTAGACCTCCGCAATCGATTAAAAGTGAAAGCTGGAGATTTTAAATTTTTAAGAAAAAAAATGTCTGAAATATTTACAGGGGAGACCCTTACTAAAATGGCAAAATTTCGACAAATTTTCAAATCTTTAAATTGCTATATGTTTTAATGAAAGATCGCTGAGGATGTCGAGACATAAACAAAATGTTATTCCCTGTATAAATCGGTCGATTTTTAGCAAAGTTACGATGGGTAAAATGTGTGGTTGAGGGCCTGTCGTGTGTTCTTTTAATTTTAAGCAAAATTATAACTTTTTCGCATAATTTTCATTACATATGTAGGTAGTTTTATAATCATTTTAGGCAACTGCTGTTTCGAGCTTCAGTTACTTACTCTGTATCTATTTATTATATTTATATTTCTTTAGCTAAATTCGCCAAGGTAATTAGCCGCCAAATTGAAGAAGTACGCGTATTTATGTGTTTTTGTACTTTTCTACTGTCATTTTCAATTGTCGGCGATGGCAGCAGATAAATGTTGATTTATATGACCCTCTTTCTGCACAAGGTAACAGAGGTCTTGGACATTAATGTGTTGACATTTTGTAGAGGCCAAGGAAACTAACAGCATTTTGCTGTAGCCAACACACACACATTCACACACACACACAGGCAGGCAGGCCAGTTGTAATGAAAAGTAATAATATTAAATTAACAGAACTCTTAGGAATTGTAGCCACTTGGTGGTGATGCCTGGATGATGTTGGGTTGGGGGGGGGGAGAAAGCTGTTTGTCTCGGTCACAATTCTCCACACTATTTTGCAGGCTAGGCTAGGCTCTCTATGGCACACAGGCTGTAACATCTTATTTATGGTCTCGTTTCTCGTAAAAATTTGTTATTTAGATTTATGGCGCTTTGCTCTTTGTTGTTGCCACATTTATTTATCTGCGTTACGCTCTCGTTTTGAGGTTTTTTTGTTTTCTTTCTTACTGTTTTTTTTTCTTTCTTGCCACTGAAATTTTAGAGCCACTTTGCTTGGTCAACAACAACAACAACAACAAGATGAGCTGAAACATTAACAACAAATAGCAAGTGTGATAAATGCCAAAGCATTATTATTGTTGAGCATCATCCGAGGCAGTTAAGAGCGTGTACTACTTGTGCCAGTCTATGTGGGGGTGTGTCTCTCCCTCTCCCTCTCTCTCTCTCTCTTTCTCTCTGTGTGTGATCTAATGATATGCGGCATTAATAAAAACGCATTTCGCATTTGGCCTGCTCATCATTTGGCCAATTGTCCGGCAGCGAGGTAAATGAGGCGCACTTTGACTCTTGTTAAGAGATAAAGCTGATATTGAATGTCATTTGTTAAATCTAAACAAGGTAAAAATATACCTAAAAAAAGGTAGGCATTTTCAAAATGGTCTCATTAACTGAGCTCCATTTTGTTTTATCGTATATGCTGCCTTATCTTATGCTCTCTATCGATTACAACTAACAATCGCGAATTTTTGATTTTCAAGAGAATAGGTAGAAATTTGTATGTTTAAATAGTCGAGCAGATAGGCAGACAAATGAAGAGATCGACATATAGGCAGAGAGACAAGCCTCAATGAATTCTACCAGTAATTCTATGCTGGGTCAGTCAATTTACCTTTTCTCTCATTTTTTTTCTCCCAGCTTTAAGTCTTTAAACATTTTCCAAATTATTTGCAATCAACTGAACTCTCTCCCTCTCGCTTTATCTCTCCCTCTCTCTCTCTATCGCTCTTTGTTCTATTGGCCAGCAATGACAATGACATTATGCAAATCTTTGCTACTTCACTTTTTAAGTGCCACAAGTTGTGGCACGGCACTGCACAAATTTTTTATATGCCACTTGCTGCCGGTTTAATTAGAAAAATGTTAATTTAATGCTTCGCTGCTTTGCCTGCTTTCTCTTGAATCAAGTCTCGCAATGTGTGTGCAAGAGAGTGAGTGAGAAAGAGAGAGAGAGTAAGTGAGCGTGAGACAGAGAGAGAGAGAGAGAGAAAGTGCTGTGTGTTGGCCACTTTTGTCTATTTGTTTGTTTCCACCTAACCGAGCAGACGGCCCGCAAATTGTGCCAGCTACACGGCCGCACTCTCTCTATCTCGCTCTTTCTCTCACTGCCTCTCTTTCGCTCTCACACACACACACACATACAACACACCATAAGCTGACCAGCGCCATATGTTCGTGTCATATTTTGCTTGTAGCGAACAAATTTCGACAGCAGCCAAAAAGGAGCAACGGCGCTGAAGCTGAAATTGCCTGCCTGCCTTAAAGCTGATCAACAGCTGCAATACCCTGCAAAAAGTGAAGAAATAATAATAATGTGTTTTAAGTTTTTAATACGCTGTACTTGCAGTAAAAATCGGCATAAAAACGCTGCAAACGTCACACTTTCGCTGCAGCCCAAAAAAGTATGCTACACTTTTTGAACTCGTCATATTTTGGGCCATATTTACCTTATTTAGTCGTTATTTAATTCGTTCTGCTAGACGACATTAAGTGCACCGTTTTTTTTCCTTCTTTTTTGGGTGCAGCCTTGCAGTTGTCGCTGGGCGCTTTTCAATTGTGCTGTGTGCAAAAAGGGGAGAAAAGTTCGGACACTGTGTGTGCGCTAAATGATTCATGACTCATATGAGTTGTGTGTGTGTATGTGTGCAGGTGCAGGTGTATGTGTGTGTGTCGTGCTTAACTCGTAATTTTCGAGAGAGCGCGCGCTCGCGCTACATGGTGCAAATAAGGCCACTGAGGCCGTCGTCGTCGCGCCGGACGCCGCTTAGCGACGCGCTGCAACAATTTTGAGTGCATTTTATTGTAGTAGTTTGTAGTTGAAAGTTGCTGCTGTTGTTGTGCGGCTGCTGCACATGAATATTGCAGCTGATGAGCGACAGCCGGCGGGGCTAAAAACCCGCTGCCAACCCACCCACTCTCTCTCCCTCTCTCTCTCTCGCTCCGCCCATGGCAAAGGGTCAAAACTTTTAATTAATGTTTATGGCTGCACTGCGGCGGTCTGGGAAGCCTCTTTAAGTACAATTTATTTATTTTTACTAGCTGGTTGGTAAAAGGGGTGTACAGAAGAAGCTAAGACGGCGACGTGCAGCCTAAAAGCAGAGAACGCATTTTTTAATTAATTTGTTTGTGCTTCTTCTCTTTTTTTCGGTGTGCGCCGTACCACAATTTTGTGGCCTCTTATTGTTTTATATATTTACTTTTTTCTTCATTTTTTTTCTGCTTTGGGTCCGCGCTTGTATTAATCAATTAAGGTGCGCGCTGGCTATAAGTACATGAAATTTTAATTGCATTCCTTGAAAGAGGGAGAGATACAGAGAGAGAGAGAGAGAGATAGAGAGAAAGAGAGAGAGGGAGACAGACAGGTCTGGAACGGGAGCAGACGCACGCACACCCAGACATGTCTCGCTGTGTACGCTGTGCGTGACAATAAATTTCTTTTAGTTCATTTAGGGTACCCCTGGGTGATTGCTTACAAGTTCTTTTAATATTTGAAATAGAAACATACTTAAATTGCGCAGTTTAAAAAAGTTTTTTGATAGTTTTCAAAGGTTATTCCTAACTCAAACTATAACCGAAAATAACGAACTTTGTTCAATTTAAGTGAGAGGCAAGAGTCATGTCTAAATTCTAAAACAAACTTAAGCTGCGGGCTATAATAAGATATATTGTCTGCAAATTTGGTAGTCCTAACTCAAATAGTTACTGAGATATAGCTGTTCATACAAACAAAGTATGAAATCTCGTCTGTTTGCACTGCTCAAGCTAATTATATTGCATACTTTATGAGGTGAGGTATACCTACAATGGTTAATAAGATCCATTTAACTGTTTCTTCATTAGTTACGACACTTACTAACTTGAATAGTTCGCAAATTAAAGAAACAGAAGTTTCAGTCTCATAACTCACTTTATGGAGTCACATTTCAATATTTCATACACTTATCATAAACCGCTTTTGTAACCAAAAAAAAAAAAAAATGTTTCATGGCCCATTCTTGCCCTCCACACCCCGCCGCGCCCCCATTAGTCTGCTACCCCTTCTCTCTTGGGGCCTTTGAGCATGCTGTATGCGTGTGTGTGTTCGTTCGTTTTATATTTTTTCTTCCATCGTTCTTTTTGGGCTGTTTCTTTGGGCACGCAGGGGAATAATTACAAAATTTATGAGCACGGCAATGGGCGTGGCCTCATAATTGTCAATTGATGGAGGAGGGGCGGGCAGAGGCGGGTTGCGGGGACGGAGAAGGCGTCGAGTGGTGCGCAGCGGGTTTGCTGCTCTCATAAAACTCAAGTAGTTTGCCAGTCAATGTTTTCATTGTTGTTCTTCCTGTTGCTTAGCCAGTTTGCATGTTGTGGCAGTGCTACACGCTAACTTTGAGGAGTGGCTGGGGGCCGACGGGAGGAAGAGGGGGTGCATTAAGGGGTTAAGGTTCAAGCGAGGCACGTGCAAATGCTGCGAGCACGTCGATCGGCCTCTCTCTCTCTCTCTCTCTCTTTGGTAGTGCAAATCGGGCAATCGGGCTTTAATATAATGCGCATTTTAATGTCATTATTTCTGTAAGCTGCCTCCCGCTCTCCCTCTCTCTCTTCTCTGTTTTCCTGCCTCCTCTCCCTGCTGCTCGTAGTGCGGAAAAAGCAAAAGTGCAAAAGACGTCGACAAAGCGACCAATGCAAATTGCGGACATAAAAAAGCAACCTGAAGCAGGTGGAAAGTGGAGCGAGCAGAGTGCAGAGTGGGGAGGGGAGGCAAAGTGGCATAACAAAGAGAGAAAGCGAGAAACGAGCTATTTTTGTGCGGCACAACAAAACAGGAAAGAGCAGGAGGAGGAGGAAGAGCAGGAGCAGTTGGAGGAGGAGGAAGAGCAGGAGCAGTTGGAGGAGCCTGCAGCGGAGCTTTTGCCTCTGTCAGACAAAACGACGAAGGCATTGTCGCTTTTGTGTTGCATAGTTGACATTGTTGGATTTCCACAAAGGTGCAGGCAACAGGCAGCACTGGCCCCAATTCAGGGTTGGGCTGTGGTGGGGTAACACTGTGGCAAGCAGGCCACAAGCTCACACACAGACAGAGACACACACACACACTGAGGGAGACTCTCTTAGCCAAGATATCATCACATTTGATTTGGTTTTTGCCACGTATGTGCTTAGCACACACACAGAGAGAGAGAGAGAGATGGAGTCAAGGTGTGTGTGTGTGTGTGTGTGTGTGTGGAACAATAACACCTTTAGACACTTGCGACTGTTCATCTTCACACCTCATTGGTCGCCAGGTGGCGCCACTTGCCACTTGCAAGGCAGAAGGCAAGTAAACTTTGTTTTTACCTCCCACTCCACGTTCTTCCTCTCCCACTCTCTCTCTCTTCTCTATTTGCAACTATATCTATCTATCTATATCTCTTTGTTGGCATATTTGCTTTGGCTCGAGCTGAACTTTTCGCTCGGTTGACAGCTGCCGCAGTCAACTAACTCTCTTTTTAAAGCCAATGTGAATTTATTTATTTTATTTTTTCTCCCATTGAATCAAAAGAAATTTCAACTTTCTGTATAGATAAATGGAATTATATCTAATGCGATTGAGCAACTTGCAGTAGATCTATTGTTTCATTTGAAAGCTTAAGAAAAATGCATTTAAATGTTTTCTAAAAAAATGCATTTAAATGTTTCTTAATCTAAATCGTATCGACTTAAAGCACATTTCGTGAATTAAAGTTTTCCTTAACAATTTTATTTATGCAACTGCATTAGAAAATACTTCTGAAACTATGTATGTAATTAGTTCGCTACATTTTAGTATTTTTATTAACACTGCTTGAAAAAGTTGCAAATCTATTAACATTGCTCAACATTGCAAAACTTTCATAATAATAGACTAGTCGAGGAGGCAGAAAAAAAATGAACAAACTTGCGCTTTATGTTGTTCATTTAAAGCGTTTTTACAACTAGCAAAACTTTTTCAGTTTTTTCTCCTCTCCTCTCTCTCTCTCTTCTTCTTCTTATATGCTCTTCGTCGGCGTTTTCCAACACTTTGCTGCCATGCACACAAATTGAGGACAAGTTTATTTTTTGTCAGCTCCTTTTGGCAGTCATGTGACCAGCACTTAAAGCACACATCGCATCCCAAGACCACGCAGCACAGCCAGCCCCTCTTGCGCTACCCTACGCGCTCTGCCTGCGCCGTTCTGTCGCTTGGTTTGCATTTTGTGTGTTTGACGCTCTAACTAAGTACTTGACTGGACGTAGACTGGGTGGGGGGTGTAGGTAGGAGAGTGGGCTGCTTGGCTGTGCATAGTGCACCCTGGATGCAAACTTTCCAATTGTTAAAACTTTGCACTTGAGCGATTTTTGTGTAGCATATTTTTTGGCATATTTGCGCGCTCGCATGTACCAAGCACTTTGCAAAGAAAACTTTTCAATGTGGTAAACACGCACACTCCACACACACACAGCTCACACACGCACACACATTGCAGCAGACACAACTATTAAAAACCAGCAGCAGCAGCCGAAAGAAAAATGCATAAATAATGTAGGCAAGGCGAAGTAGCAGCAGCAAAAGCTGCAAGCGGCAACAACAACAGTCATAAGAAATGTGAGCTGGCAATCGCTGTGCGAGTACAACGAATATTGGATGCACTCACCGGAAGTACTTAGCGCATTTGGGCGC
The DNA here is from genome assembly GCA_018901885.1 of Zaprionus kolodkinae. Taxonomy (NCBI): domain Eukaryota; kingdom Metazoa; phylum Arthropoda; class Insecta; order Diptera; family Drosophilidae; genus Zaprionus; species Zaprionus kolodkinae. Next base: position 1,235,598 of record JAEIFM010000247.1, on the reverse strand, counting down.
TGCTGTGTTAGAACTGCTTGAGAATTCTAAACAAAATTTGTAAATAACTGAAAATACGTTAGTTTTTCGCTCGCAAATAGCTCAACAACAACAATCATCACAAATGTGAACTGGCAATTGTATTTGGCCGCTACTTTGTTAAAACTGTTTGAGAATTCTAAACAAAATTGCTTAATAACTGCAAATACGTTAGTTTTTCGCTCGCAAACAGCTCACGTAGCTTATATACCCGCTTTAATGCGCGCACATACCCTGCAATGCAAAAAAGGACACCGTCTGTGTCAAGTTGACAGTTTTTCCTTTTCGTTGCTGCAAGTTCTTTTCCACACATTATGAAAAACTTTCTTCGAGCGCTTCACTGATAAACGTACGCTGCAGCCACGCCCCGCCTACTCTCACTCTCCCTCCCTCTCACACACACAGCCAGTCTGCATGCGTGTGTGTGGGTGTGTGTGTCTAAGTCAACACCAACCGCGGGCGCCCAACGTGGGGCAACGCGAGTACATTAGGCAAATACTTGGCTTATGCCACCGGGAAGTTTCGCTGCCTCGCTGCTGGCTTGAGGTTTACTGCGTCTGCTGCTGTTCTTTTTTTTTATTTTCTAGTTTTCTTGTTTTCTTCTTCTTTATGTTTTTTTTCTTTTTGTGTTTTTCAGTCGCTCCCCGCTTTTTTGGCGGGCGGTTCGCGTGTTCGCAGCGCATTTTGAGCTACCTTCGCCAAGTTGTTCGCTGTCATGTTACGGCAATTTTACGCCCTCGCCATTTCAGGGGCAAAAAGGGATCTCACGACTACAATGTTAAAATGTCAAAGCAATTCCAGAAGAAGTAGAAGAAGAAGAAGCAGCAGCAGTAGGGAAAACCAAGAGAAAAAATTTTGTTTTCGGTTTTCTTTTTTTTTTGCAGTAGAATATTCTACTGCGTGTGGCTTTAATGGCAGAACCTGAAAGCCACCACCTTCCTTCAGGCCCGTTGACCAGTTGCAGTTGCTGCAAAAGCCACAAAACACGCGTCCCGTTTTTAGTTTCACCTCCCCCTACACCCCCTTCCACCATGCAACCCCTCAGCCAGTGCCTGCCTGCCTGACTGCCTTATGGCATGTTTTTCGAGCTGCATTTGCAGAAATTGATGCTACAGTTTCGTCTACAGAACGAGAGAGAGAGAGCGAGAGAACGAGTGAACGAAGGCCTAAGCAAATTTTCCCATTTTCCTATGTAAATATGTGCGTGTGTGTCTCTCTCTCTATGTGTGTGTGTGTGGCCTGAAGAGTGGAAAACCTGAAAACTAGAAAACCTGAAAAACTGAAAACCATTTGCCATTGAGTGCATTAATTTGAAATTATGCCGAGCTACGCAAATATCGCACACAGACCATGGGCAACTTTTCAAGTGTGCAGCCTTTTGGCCTGGCCAAAGTGTGGTAGGTAGATGGCCTATAGTGGGTTGCCACTGCTGCTGCTGCTGCTGCTGTGGTTCGACTTGTTCCCCCTCTGAGTTGAGTTCAAGTTCTGTTTGGTTTGCTTTAAGTATGAGAATAATGCGGGCATTTGCAGCAAGCTTGTTCACAGCTCGAGTTGAGTTTGAGCATGAATTGTTTTGCTTAAGTTATGATTTTTCTGATTTAATTATCATTTTTGAATAGATTTGGAAATATAACTGTTTATTTGTGGCCTCAGTTAGATATCGAAGAGCATTTAAAGATGGTTCGACTCTAACAAATAATAATTAATAATTAGTTTGTTAAAAATAAAAATTAATTTACAAAAAAAAAATCCCTTTAATTTCACGCCTGTCTCTCTCAGTCTTTATACAAAATATACTATATATAAAAAGCTTATTATACGCTCATTTATAACCCTAATCAGACCACAGTTAGGACAAAAATGGGCGGCAAAAAAAGAAATACAAATGACATTCAATTAAAAACTTAAATAGCGCCGTTAGCTGGAAAAGTGTCAATAGCAAAAGTGCCTAAGCGAGTTGACTAATTACAAGGCTTGTTGGCACGAAAGGCAGAGAGAGATGGCAAGCCAAATAGAGAGAGACAGAGAGAGAGAGGAAAATAAATAGGTATAGTTAGGCGAACACAGATATGAAAGCAATGCAAGTCAATTAGAGACGTTGTCAATAACAGAAAAAATCACGAGAGTGTTAAATAGTAGTTGAAGGCTTTAAATGTCAGTTCATTTAAAAATTAACAGCCAGAGCGAGACAGCTGCGAAAGAGAGGGATAGAGAGAGAAAGAGAGAGAGTGAGTTGAGAAGGCAAAGCAAAACAGTTACAACTGTCAGGGAAAGGAGCCAAGTTAAGTAAAATGGACTTAAAGTTTTAACAAGCACACCCCCGAGTATCTCTCTTTGGGCAAAGGGGCCCAAGAAGAGGGCGAGAACATGGCGCAAGGCGCTAAGCCCCTTTTTGTAGATATAGCTGGGCCCAGAGGCGGTGACACCAAGTGGCGGGGTGCGGTGCGGGGGGAGGTAGGTTTCGAAGAAAACCGGCTATGTTGCTTCTTGCTATTTACTTATTTTGTTTGCATTTACTTAAATCGGATGAAAGGATTTGCTGCTTAGTGCGCGACTTTGTTTTGCCATGCCTCAAACCCGCCCACTCCCCCTGATAACTCTCTCCTTACACAGCTCCTCCCCTTCAAGCAACATCTAAGAGTGAAAATTTTTAAATGAACTTTAGTCGAGAAACGTGCAAAATATCACACTGTGCGTATTGTGTGCGAGTGAAACATTTGAATCGAATGTCGCCAAACGAAATTGGCAAACGGCTATAGATTTATGGTCATGTGTGTAACAGATATGCCAGCTCTCAATAACAATGCTTGCCCTCCCCTCCCCTCCCCTCCCCCCTGCTCGGCATCAGCTGTCACCAAGGCAACTCAAACAAGCAAAGGCACTGAAAAAAAAAATAAATAAATGTAAAAAAGGGATCGCTCAGCCGCTTATAATAATGACAAAGGCACAAATCACAGTCTCTCTGTGTGTGTGTGTGTATATATATGTGTGTGTGTATTGTGCTGCGTGCTGCTTATTTGTAAAATCCTTTTTATGTAAATAAATTCCATTTTCAACATATTTATGCGCCATTTTACACA